>BSBK01000804.1:0-1200000 GCA_027943335.1 Chamaecyparis obtusa | reverse complement strand
CAGCAAAATAAGGCAGAACATACCTTTCCTACAGGTCTTCTACAACCCTTGCCCATTCCTGAGCAAAAATGGGAGGGTATTTCAATGGATTTCATCACGAGGCTCCCAAGGGTACAAGGGAAGGACTGCATATTCGTAGTAGATAGACTGACTAATACTCCTACTATTTTGCCATTGCTACATATTAATCAGCATCACAGGTTGCTGATTTGTTTTTTCGAGAAGTATTTAGATTACACAGTCTACCAAAGACCATTGTCAGCGATAGGGATAGCAGGTTTATGAGCATGTTTTGGTAGGAGTTGTTTCATTTGGCAGGGACAAAATTGACACCCAATACCAGTTATCAACTTCAAATGGATGGACAAATTGAAATAATAAACAAATGGGTTGAAGGCTACCTCGGAAACTATGTTTTCGTGCAGAAGCGTACATGGGTCAAATGGTTGTACTTAGGTGAGTATTGTTACAATACTACATACCATATGACAATTGGAATGTCACCATTTAGAGCTTTGTATGGGTATGAGGCGTTGTCATTCATTGACTTAGCATTTGATCATAGTAAGGTTCCCCGTGCAAAGGAAACCATACAGAGTTACCAAGATATTCTTAAGGCATTAAGAGATAATATCTTACAAGCCCAGAATCGGTAGAAGATTTATGCAGATAGGCATAGAGTTGAGAGGGTTTTTCAAGTGGGAGACTTGGTTTTCTTGCGTCTACAGCCTTACAGACAGTCATCCTTGAAGAGCAGTGGGGCAGAGAAGTTGAAGCCCAAGTTCTACGGGCCATACAAGGTGGTTAGGAAGATTAAGGAGGTTGCATACGAACTTGAACTTCCCACAGAAAGCAAGATAAATTATGTTTTCCATGTCTCCTACTTAAAGAAGGCTTTGGGTCAACAAATAGTTATTTCACCTGAGTTGCCTTCGTTAGATGAGGAAGGAAAAATGGTGTTGGAACCTGAAGGTGTTGTAGATTGGAGAGAAAAGAAGTCAAGGAATAAGATTGTACGTGAATATCTGATTAAGTGGAAAGGGCTACCAATGGATGATGCTTCATGGGAAGGTGGGGAGATATTGCAGCATCCGAACTTATGATTGCTTGTGGACCAGCAATCTTGGGAAGGGAGGACTATCATGTCCCCTCTCTAGCTCTACTCAAGCTCGGTGAATAATTCGCTAAGTGTAGTTTTCCTCCAGCACTTAGATGATTTTAGTGAATAAAGAGGAATTTGTTTTCAATAAGGTGGCGGGTCCAGGTTCACTTAAGTGAGTCCCTATTTTTCAGTCATTGGGTTGGGGCCATTTACACTTAGATTTATTATCCTTTAAGTGATATTTTCTCCTTATTGCTTGGCATTGATGACTTAGTTTATTTATTAGATTTTCACCTGATTTATAGGCCTTTTGTTGGAGCATAAGCTTTAGGGTTATTGGGTGATATTTATTGGGAATTTGGAGTTTGTGAAAGCATGTTATGATACTATTATTTTCTTATGTCTTCTCCACTTGGTGTCGCCATTAGTTCAGAGGCTCAGGACGAAACCCCTAGTAGCAAACAACCTTGGACGCCTACCCAGGGTTAATCACCATCAGCTTTCCAAATGTTTCAGTATGCTATGATTCCAGATCGGGGAACAATGCATTAAATTGTAAGACAGCCAAAGGTTCAGCGATAATGGGATGAAGGAGAACAACCACTCACCATCGCATGCATATCAGCTGCAATTTCTCTATTTAAATCAGTAATAAAAGTGCGGGTATTCTTCAGATCTTCCAGTGTTTCATTGATATTGTTTTAAGAGATTGTTAATGGCATTTTAGTACTTTCAGTAGAAGTTCGGGACCATTAATCATATTCAGAAATTTGTAAGGAATAAAATTGTTTTCGGGTCTGTATAAGGGTTATGCTTTTACTATTCCGATTAAAGAGTTCTTTCAATTCAATACCCTAGTTGAGTTATTTCAGTGCTCCGTCAGTTCAAGACATTGATGAGGTTTTATTCTTTCATATACCAACAGTCACTTGAAGTCAATAAAGAGTTATGTGCTCTAGCGCCTCTTTACTGGTAACGGCATACTCTTCATTGTCAAAGACAATGAAGAAACTGTCTCTTCATGTGCACCATGATGTTCTTTCTTATTCTCGGCATTTCGCATTTCTAAGGTGGTTATTTGCGGGGATTAGATATGCTATGTTTGTATTGTCTCAGAGGATGGTTATGGATTGTGAATAATGAATTGTTATTGCACTTCATCTTTCGACAGACTTCTGCTTATTTATCAATAAACATTTTTGTGGCTGGGTTTTTCTCCCTCGGGTTGGAGGGCTTTCTCAGAGTAATCATGTGTGTTGTGCTCTCTATTTTTTGTTTGTGCTATGTACTTTCATTTCTGGTATACAACCCCAACATGGTATCAGAGTAGGCCCTCCTCCCAAGCCTGTGAGGTTTCAAAAAGATTCTACAGGTTATTGGGTTTGTAAAGATTTGTAGGTGCCAAAGATAGACAAAAGCAAAGGGGAATTCGCATAGAATGAAGGCCCTTTATGTATACCTACTTCTGGGCATGGTAGCCTTGGTACTCATTTGGAAAGGAGGAAAAGATGCCCACAATGGTGGCAGCAGGGCATTGCATCATAGGAGATGACCACGAATGGGTAAACAACAAATGAAGCAGGCTGGGGTTTTAATCACATATAATCCAATTTCATACTTGATTGAATCCCTGGACAGCGAATTTAGGACATATAAGTTGTATGAAGCTCATGATCGAGAAGCATTTTTGGCAAAACATTCTCAATCTATCGGAGGTGTGGTATGTGGTGGACACGACGAGATTAATGCACAAATGATCGATGCTCTTCCTTGCTTGGAGATTGTTGTCATCAATGGCATCGAAATTGATAAGGTGGATTTGGCCAAGTGCAGGCAGTGCAATATTGCGGTGAGCAATACTCCTAATGTGTTGACTAATAACGTAACGAATCTGGCCATCGCTCTCGTGCTCAATGCCCTTCGCCGAATTTCTGCTGTAGATCGTTATGTTCTCCACGGCCTGTGGCAGAGTAAGGGAAACTTCAAGTTAACTTGCAAAAGGCAGGTCATCAATCAATGACTCCCCAATTTGCAAAGGAACGACAAAGGAGTCAGAAATTTTGAACCAGGTGACAAGCAGGCGAGCGGTCACTTGAGAGCAGAAAATGAGCCCCCCCCTCTCCAATGCAGGTTTAACCCTGCGTAATGGTTTGCATGAAAATGGGAGGAAAGAGAACAAATTCCTTGACAAAGTCCAAGGAGTAATACTGACAAGGAAAGAGAGAGGCGTCAATTCCAGACCAGTGATAGTTCATTAGAACCATTCATTCTTTAATCACAGAGCTAAGTAACCATATCCCTTATGTGTATTTTCAGCTCTTCGGCATTAAATTAAGAGTTACACACTGGATTAGCATAAGTATTTATGTGATTAATTTATTCTATTGTCGTCTTTGCCTTCTTGCCTTACTTCAAGTCCTTGCGTATGTTTGTATCGAGTTTGTTGTGCACACAGCTTCCTCTTATTGCATTTGTTATTACTATTTTGCAGTATGAAACTCAGCGATGGACATTATGCCATGGTTGTGTCTGCCTACAGTAGCAGGTATAGAGGGTCCAAATTATTGCATAATGATTGGGTGTTGTTTACAATCTGGTGCACTATAACCTTTAAGCAAAGATGACTGGTTCAAGGGCAAAATTTTGAAAACCCTAGGTTGTTGCCAGATGCGCCTTTGTCAGATTCGATATCCCTAAATTTTGATTCGCCCAATTTGCAAGTCTGCACAAAGCGGGATTCAGAGTTAGCAGAATATATGTCTGAGCGCTTGGTACATGCTGCTTTGGGATTGTTGAGCCTAGCATTGTGGCTTTATTTCAGCATGGTTATCTCTATCCTCTCAGTATAGAAGGGAGAAAATTATGCTATCTTGGTCACACAGCTCCTTCTATCTCTTTCGTCAACTATTTATGGGAATCAAATTCTTATGCTGCCTTACATTCTACACAAAGCTTCCAATTTATCTCCATTAGTGTGAGACCTTTCTCCTGTCAGAAATACTAGTATGCGTTACTCTATTGGAATTAGAAGTTTAGACAGAAGCATTACTTAAATCATCATCGGACTGTGAGCTCATGATTGATTGGCTGTCACCAAGGTATATGTGCGTTATATGGCCAGCTTTCACCAAGTTGTAGAGATGAATCGCTTGTTAAGGTGGCTCTCCCAGCCACATTGTTGGGCATCATGCTTCCTCTGTTCCCGGGAGATTATATTGCATGGGAAACCAATATTGTTATGACTCTCCTTAGATAATAACAGCAAGTTTATCGATACAATCTCAGTCTGAGACTTTCTTTTGCTGGTATGAGACTGCATTACTAAGTTATTAATGTGGAGATTCAGAGGGAGTCTGATGTCCCATTCCAGTCTGCTGCCCTTACTGAGAGGGAGTCTCAGCATCAATGATCCTTACTTTGTGCTAAAATGCATATTTCTCTGAGTCAGAGAAATATGAGGTGAAAGCCCTTGAGAGATGTTGTTGTGCTAAATGCATATTTCTCTGAGTCAGAGAAATATGAGGTGAAAGCCCTTGAGAGATGTTGCTCTTCAATGCATATTTCTCTGAGATGGAGAAATATGAGGTGAAAGCCCTTGAGAGATGTTACTCTTTCCACACATGGGAGTAGCCATGGTGGACGTCATGTTGAGAGACTCCATGACGACATCACATTGAGTGATTCCGTGATGGGCACTTGTGTATATGCTTCTTTCCACACATGGGAGTAGCCATGGTGGACGTCATGTTGAGTGACTCCATGACGTTATCACGTTGAGAGATTTCGTGATAAAATCTTTTCCACACATGGGAGTAGCCATGGTGAACGTCATGTTGAGTGACTCCATGACGTTATCATGTTGAGAGATTCTATGATAAAACATTTTCCACAAATGGGAGTAGCCATGGTGAACATCATGTTGAGTGACTCCATGACGTTATCACATTGAGAGATTTCGTATAAAATCTTTTCCACAAATGGGTGTAGCCATTGTGGGTGTTATGTTAAGTGCCTCCATGTTGTTATCATGTTGAGAGATTCCACGATAAACTCTTTTCCACAAATAGGTGCAGCCATTGTGGATGTCATGCTGAGAGACTCCGGGACATGGATATCTGGAAAGATACCTCCCTAGATAAGAGGTAGTGTTGATGATATAGCTTCGGGAGATATCTTTCTTCTATATCTTGCTCTTTTCATTGTTTCAACATGATGTTTCATACACTGTTGTTGTAGTTCCATATAAGTAGTTATCTATATTATTATTTAGAGATGTTTTATTGTCAATAATTTTCCTTTCATGTGCTCTGTCGGTTCTAAAATAATCGAACAGATTATTTTGTATATTGAATAATGAATGATTTACAAAGAGCTACAAGCTCATATATACACTACAAAGATAATAAAACTAGCAACTATCTAAATACAACAAGATACACAAGATAGAGCATTAAAGAAGCTCTCGAATATTAGAATGTTTCTAATACCCTCTCATAATGCTCAATCTGTCAATAACACCAATAGCCTCCCTGAATTTTACATATTTGTTAGAACTGAGAGATTTGGTGAAGATATCAACGGGCTGCTCTAAGGTAGGAACATACAGCAACTGAATAGATTTATCTTCAACCAGTTGACGAATGTAATGACAATGTGTTTCGACATGTTTGGTTTGTTCATGGAAGACCGGATTCTTTGCCAGTTTGAGCACTCCCTGATTATCATAGAATAGAGGAGTCGGTCCTGATTGAGGAACATGCATATCTGCAAGCATCCGTCGAAGCCAAATGGCCTCACAAGCTGCTTTGACGGCTCCGCGATATTCTGCTTCGGTGGATGACAGAGCCACTGCCTGTTGTTTCTTACTCGTCCATGTGACAGCACCGGACCCCAAATCGAACACATATCCAGCGGTAGACTTACGATCAACAACAGAACCGGCCCAATCTGAATTTGTGTAGCCACATAGTGTAGGATCAGAACTTTGAGTGTACAGAAGACCATAGTCAAGAGTACCACTAACATAGCGCGGGACACGTTTTGCAGCTGTCCAATGATCAGTTTTGGGTGCTGTCATAAAGCGGGATATGTAGCTTACCGCAAAACTAATGTCAGGTCTGGTGGCAGTAAGGAAAATAAGGCTGCCCACTAGTTGTCTAAACAAAGATTCATCCACAACAGGTAAATCGGACTGAGCTAATAATTTTAGCCCGTGTTCCATAGGAGTGAGGGCAGGTTTGCAATCCTGCATTCTGAACCTGTCCACAAGACTTCTAGCATACTTGGACTGAGAAAGAAAGATACTGTGCTCAGTCTGCCAAACCTCAACTCCAAGACAATAGTGCAAGAGTCCCAAATCTGTCATATCAAAAGTGCTACACAAATCCTATTTGATCTCAGTGATCAAATGTGCTGAACTTCCAGTGATGATCAAATCATCCACATAAACAACGATAAACAAGACATCATCACCTACATGTTTGATATATAGGTTTGAATCCGATGGACTCCTCTGAAAACCATGATTGGTTAGATATTTATCAATTTTCATGTACCAAGCCCGAGGAGCTTGTTTTAGACCATAGAGAGCTTTGACAAGTTTACAGACTTTGTGTTCCTGACCAGCAACCTTAAATCCAGAAGGTTGCGTCATGTAGACCTCTTCCTGTAAGTCACCATTCAAAAAAGCACTCTTAACATCCATCTGATGAACTTTCCAACCAAACTGAGTTGCTAAGGCAAGAACAAGCCGTATGGTACTCATTTTAGCTGTGGGAGCAAAAGTCTCCCCATAGTCAATACCTTCCCTTTGTGAGAACCCTCGAACAACAAGACGAGCCTTATACTTGTCTAAGGTTCCATCAGCTTTATATTTTACCTTGTATACCCATTTGCAGCTAATGGGCTTCTTCCTTGCAGGAAGATCAGAAAGAACCCAAGTTTGATTTTTCTGAATACTCTGAAATTCAGCTTCCATAGCCTGTTCCCATTCAGGGATACCTTTAGCCTCGAAATAAGTCTAGGGCTCATAAACACTATGAATGTTAGCCATAAGAGCAAAATTAACTGTTTGTTTGCTCTTATTTCGAGAAACTCTACCTTCGATGAGCTCATCATCCCTGAGATCACTAATAGTTTTAACCCACCATTTGGGTCAAAGACTAGAAGAGCCAATCTCTGGAGGAGCTGGAGGAGCTGGAGGAGGTTCAGGAGCAGCAACGGGAAGAGGATCATTCTCAGGAGCCTCAATAGGATTAGTATCAGGTGCCCCAGGGCAAGCATTAGCTGTATCATCCCTCCCATCAGATGATGCTAAAGGAAGAGAAACACTATGAGGCTACTCTTCAGAACACTACTCAGAAGAAGACAGAAAAGGTCCTCGAGTTTCATCAAAAACAACATCACGGCTAAAGATGAGATGATCAGTGTCGATATCTATCAATTTGTAGGCCTTATGGTTGTCACTGTACCCTATCATCATGAGTCTCTGAGTCTTGGAATCTAATTTGGAACGTTTAGCATTAGGAATCCAAACATAGGCAAGAGAGCCAAAAATCTTCAGGTGGCTGATCTTGGGCTTACAACCAGACCACAATTCTTCAGGAGTTTTGTTCTTGACAGCCTGAGTAGGGGAATGATTCAAAAGGTAAACAGCAGTAAACACTGCTTCTGCCCAATACTTATTAGGAACACTCTTGTGTTGTAACATAGAACGAGCCATCTCAACAATCATACGATTGTGACGCTCAACAACACTGTTTTGCTGAGTGTAAGGTGTGGTGAATTGGCATTTGATGCCATGTTCAGCACAAAAACCGGAGAATGCATGAGAACAAAATTCCCCCCCATTATCTGTTCTAAGAGAAATGATACTGCAGCCAGACTCGTTTTCAACCAACAAAAAATTCTGAAATGTACTAAATGCATCTAATTTTTGTTTAAGAAAGTACACCCACATCTTTCTACTAAAATCATCAACAATAAGCAAAAAATATTTGCAACCAGTTACTGACGATGTATTCATAGGACCACAAATATCAGCATGAAGTAATTGAAGTACCTAAGATGCACGCCAAGAATTGCCATCTTTGAAGGGAGTCCGATGTTGTTTGCCAGCTTGACAAGCATCACATACTCCAAGATGCTGCGTCTGAATCGGAGGTAGACCAGAGACAAGTTCCTCCCGAGACAGCTGAGATAGATACTGGATGTTGAGATGTCCATATCGCTAATGCCACAAAGTACTGAGAGATAAATCACGGGCTGCCAGAGCAATTTCAGGAGAATCACCAGTGTCAGTAAGCCGATACAAGCCATGATCCTCTAGTCAAGAAGCAACAATAAGACGAGTCGTGCGATCAATAATGGAACATTTGTGGGCACTGAACACCACATCCAGCTGAGGGGAATTTCTCATGATCTGACTCACAGAGAGCAGATTGAGTGTCATACCAAGAACATAGCATACATTGAGAAAGATGAGCTGACACCCACCACACTGTATCTAAACATTTCCTCTGCCAATAATTTTGAACTCCTCTCCTCCACCAAACACAACTGAATCACTGTAGGGATAAAAGTTCGTAAACTAGTCACGCCGATGAGAAAAATGACGTGAAGCCCCAAAGTCAATATACCAAGCAGACAGTCAGGCTAAATGAGAGGGACTTTTAGCCATAAAAGCATAGAAGGCAAACTCCTTTGTCTCAGAATGTTCAGCAACATTTCCCTGTTGATTTGACCCTCCCAGCTTCTTTTGTTTGGAAGCGAGCCGCTAACGGCAATCCTTCTTCATGTGGCCGTACTTATGACAGTAATGACACTGAACACTCTTCTGCTGAGAATTGCCTGAGAATTGATGTGAACTGCCCTGTTGTGCTAACTGAGGAGATTGAAATTTTGCTGCAAAGGCTTGTTCTGACGAGGATGAAGAAGTACGGTTACCAAATTGTTGTTTCCAACGATCCGATTGTAGAAGTTTGGTGCACAACTCTGCAAATTTCAGATCAACATTAGTTGAGGTAATGTTGAGAGTCTATGAAATGCTCATAAGATGTTGGTAGACTTTTCAGAGTAATGACTACCATATCTTCTTCCTCCATCTTCCGACCAATGGCTTCAAGCTGATCACGAATGTCCTTAAGCTTCGTGAGATGTTCCTGTAAGGACATACGTTCATCCATCATAATGGAGAACAACTGATTCTTCAGAAATAATGCGCGACTCTTGTCGAATGTCTCATGCAACTCCTTCAAATATTTCCAGATGTCTGCAGCAAACTTGCCGGAGGGAATCTGAGGCAACTGATCATCTGTGACAGAGAGCTTGAGAAGCATAATGGCTTCTCGATTCCGATCATCGAATTTATCCTGATCTTCTTGAACGGAGGTCGGACGGGTCTCTGTGCCTAGAACTAGCTCATCCAGACGACGGTACTCGAAGATGGTCAACATTCGTTGCTTCCAGGTGTTGTAATTGCTGCCATTGAACCATTGACTGTTTTCTAGCATCAGGTTGGTCAAAGACGCCATCAAATGCACACTTCAAGAAACGAATTTAATAGGCACGGATTCCAAGACAAATTTCTGGTTGACCCAGAAAAAACTGATAAGTACCCAAAAAGGCTGATAAAAAAACCAAAAGGAAACTGAGATCAACAGTCAAATCCGTTGGCTCGAAAACCGAGGCACGAGAAACGAGGTACCCAAAAAATTTGAGCGAAGACCAAGATAGAATCTCGAAAAACCCACCACGAAAATGTATTTAAAAAAAAATTCGGGTCCCGAAAATCAGGGTTTTAGCAAAAAAACGGCTCTGGTTATACAAAACCAAAAACAGGAGCCACGAAATGTGATTGCAAAGGAGTTTCGAAAATTGCTGATGCCCTGCAAACAGGTCGTGTTAGGGCACAAGTCGCATGAGGTCGCGTCGGGATGACCAAGACGCGTGTGAAGACCAAGTCGCGCTTGAAGACCAGGACGTGCGTGAAGATCTGGACGCATGAAGACCAAACGCGAGTAACAGTAACAGGTCGCGGATGCGCGTGAAGACCAGACGCGAGTGCGAGTAACAGGTCGTGGATGCACAAAGAAAATTATTTAATAATATTTCTCTGATAAAAACAAAAAAAAGGCACTGCTTTGATACCATAAAATAATCGAACAGATTATTTTGTATATTGAATAATGAATGATTTACAAAGAGCTACAAGCTCATATATACACTACGAAGATAATAAAAATAGCAACTATCTAAATACAACAAGATACACAAGATAGAGCATTAAAGAAGCTCTCGAATATTAGAATGTTTCTAATAGGTTCAAGACATTGATATGGTTTTATTCTTTCATATACCAACGGTCACTTGAAGTCAATAAAGAGTTATGTGCTTTGGCACCTCTTCACTTGTAACGGCAGACTCAATGAAGAGTCTGTCTCTTCATGTGCACTGTGATGTTCTTTCTTACTCTCCGCATTTTACATTTCCGAGGTGGTTATTTGCGGGGATCAGATATGCTATGTTTTTATCGTCTCAGAGGATGGTTATGGACTGTGAATAATGAATTGTTATTGCACTTCATCTGTAGACAGACTTCTGCTTATTTATCAAAAAAGAAACATTTTTGTGGCTGGGTTTTTCTCCCTCAGGTTGGAGGGTTTTCCCAAGGTAATCCTATGTGTTGTGTTCTCTATTTTTTGTCTGTGTTGTGTATTTTCATTTCTGGTATGAAACTCCAACATCATTTACATAAAATTTGCAGCTCCTACTCATGGAGTAATTAGTGAAATTGAATCTTCAAGAGTTGGTATTCATGATGCATTGGTTAAGCATAGTTATTTTGATGATGATTCTTCCAAAAGGACTGAATTTGTTTATTATAGAACAACAGTAATAAATGGTCCAAGAAAATTCATGACATACACCATTCCATACATTATGAGAAGCAAGACTTCTCTAATTCTGAGTTTATAGTTGATGTTGACAATGTTATGATTGAGCATAGTGATTTTATGGGTGTTACTCATAGTGGATCAGCCTTTCATGAGTTATTTTTGGGTATTAAGGAAGACATCTACATTGCAAATTCAATGTTGGCACCTAGTTCATATATTTGTACAGCTACTTATTGGTTGGCCTTAGAGCAAAATGACATGGGTTATTTGGTGGCAAGTGTCTGTCCTACATGGCTGTTCACTATATTTTCAGAATTGTTTGGATCTACATCAGCTTTTGGTATGCATTGGAGTGTATGGAGGCATGACTATTGGATGGACACAGAGTATGAGATGGGTTTCTTTGGTTTGCATTGGTATGATGACACCTATGATATCATTTAGATTGCTGATCTAAGCTATGACAGTAAGGCATGGTGGCCACTTATGTTTGTTTCTTAGCATGTGGGAGTTCATTTTCACATTGTTTTGATGCTCTACATACATGAATGGTTACTTTAAGGTGATTGGATCATAGGGGAGGTCTCATCAGCTACTTGCCCCTTTGACATTTAGAGATTAAGTGTCAATGATGTGTTGCCAATTTGTGACCACAAAGACATTCCCAAGATTGGTAACTTTAGAGTTGAGTTTGTTGACATCTTCTATACCAGCTTCTTGTCAGGGTTTGATCTACCTCACGTTGGGGACATCATGAGGAGAGATGTCGAGGTTCATATGCTATGGTTGAGGATGTTATTCTTTTTGTTTCCCAGGATTGTATCAAGCACAAGGATTGTTCTTATGGACCTCACTGAGATGCATAGGTGGTTACTTCAAGGTGACTGGTTGACAAACTTCTTCTTCATCTCTTGCAGTAGGCTCTACATTTTGATTTGGGATCCTAGCATTGGCATGTTTGGTGCATTACTTCAGTGGGATCTTGATGGGTTGCTTCGCACCATGAGTTATGGTGATGTTTACATCAGAGTGGCACAGTATATTGGTTGAGCACCATTCATAGGGTTGATATGGGATCCCAGTATATGGTTTTGGCATGCAGATGCAAATTACTTGAGAGCAAGCAATCTCTGGGAAGGGAGGACTATAATGTCGCCTCCCTAGGTGACAAGCAGTTGAGCAAGGATTGGCCCATCATCGGGTTCCCGTAGGCCAGTGGAGTGGAAAGGGGACCCATACTGAGGCTTGTGGAGCTACACAAGGGCTTTGTGAGCCGTTCTAGACAATTTGAGGGGCACTCTCCTAAATTTTAGTAGGGTGTCCTATTTTTTAGGGATTGACTGGGTGTTGACTAGAATGCAGCAGGGGACCCTGGGACCATTTTGGGAGTTTTGATTACAACTATTATTTTTTAGAGAGGTTCCTATTTTTTAGGGTTGCAGTGTCAGTTGACTTGTTGACCATCCAAAAACTCGTGGAGTGTAGCAGGGGGACCTTATATGCATTTCCTGTTGATCAAAGACCATCTCCTATTTTCAAGGAGGATCCCTACTTTTTAGGAAGAGGCTGCCAGTTGCAAAGCCACATCCAGTCATCACCCTTGGACTGGTCCCAACATTTAGTTTTCAGTTTGGGAGTTCAGGTGGTGAATTCAGGAATAAATTTTGATTATTTGTTATAACTTTAATAATTCTATTTAATTGAATAAAGTGCTCTCTTAAATAAGGCATTTTAATATTATAATAATGGGAACCACCATAGTCCGCGTTGGCTAGGAGACATAAGATAAGTTGTTTTGAAAACAACATAAAATAATAAAAGGGGAGCATAGGAAAAAGGTTCAATCAGCCTAGAGGAAATAATTTGATTAAAAAATCAAATAAAGTATTTAGTAGAGAATAAAAATGATGGGAAGGCTTCCCTAAAATCAAATTAGGGTTTTGAGAGAATAAAGTAACTTGGAGGGTAGCCATTTCAGCATTCTATGATTCATTTCTACAGCAGCAAGTTGGTTTCCAGTAGCAGATCAGATTTTCTAAGGATGAAAACCCTTAGAAAATAGTGAACCAAACAAAAACCCAGTTCCTAGTTGAGGGGAATCTACACAAGGTTCCTGTTTGAGCTTCATTGGAGAGATTCTTATGCAGGTTTGGAGTTATTGTCAGAGGTAAATCAGACATTTATGTAACAGCAAGTTGAATTCACCATTTATTTGCAGATTTGGGACGTTTGGGCCTATATCATCATCATTCAGCAGCAAAACCAGCCTGTTGTACCATTCATAGTTCAAAATATCGTTATCGGCAACTTATCGCCGAGGGCAAAAAAAAAATATCGGGATATATCAGAGATAAGTCGGGAACTCATCGGCGAACTTCTCGGGAAGTTAAAAAAAAAGGTTTAAATTTAATTAGAAATGCATTTTTTTTGCAAAATTCAATAAGGAGATTCATCTAATGAGTTAGTAAATGAGTAAACAAACCAAACAAGCTGATCTAGATATATATAAATGCAAATATGTATCAAAATTGCATCCTCATGTGGAATGTTGATGGCTGGTAGCCATAGTCTGATAGTCTGAACTCTGAAGAAAACTAAAAACAGCAAATTGTCTTTGTAAAACTATAAGCAAATACATATGTCAAGTACAATATCAAACTAGTCTACATCTTCCTCTTCCCCTTCCCAGTAGCTCTAGTAAAAACTACGGGAGTGGGAGGGGGTCTAGCCCTAGTAGTCCGCTATGGCTGTGCCACCTCCCTCTGTACAACTGGCTGTGACTCGACCTCCACCCTAGATGTAGATGGTGCTAACACTGGCAATGACTCCTCATCATCTGTATCCTCCTCACTCTCACTACTCTCATGATCATCCTCCTGAATGTCATCCAATCCTGCTGTGAATCCATCCTCCTCCATAGCCTGCCTCTCCAAATCATAGATGTCATCGTCTATGAACAATGGAGGCTGCTCCTGTGATGTCCAATCACAGTACGGATCTATGTCATCCAAATCAAGTGGCTTTGCTGGTGGTAACTCTACCTTTCTTATGCGCAACTTAAGGTTATATTGCACATAAACAGAAATTGTAGCTAAAGTAAATAGAAATCATAGGATTGTAATGAGTCAAATCATAGAATGTATGTAAGATGAATATCCATAAGACATCAAATTATAAATGTATGTAAGATAAAGATCCATGAAACATATGTCTATCAGTATCTGTAAGATCCATAAAACTAAATCGTTTCATAGTATGAATCTGTGATGCTTGATCATTGATCAATGTCAAATGTCAAAGTCTTCATAACTAGATCTTAGGTAGTCTTTGTTGGTGGCTGTTTTCAAGTCCCTAGGTCCGGCAAATGAGGTTTGAATGATTTTGGCCTGTTGGGAAGTCATGTCTGTTTGGGATTTGGGCGAGAGCTAAGCTAAGTTTGTCATAGAGATGGGGTCGAAACCAAGTGATTTGTGATAAAACGAGTTAAAACCCTTTGAGAATCCTTTTGCCAGCTTCAGTTTGACCTTAGAAAGCCATGATGGATTGTAGGAGGTAACCCTGCTAAAGGCTTGTTGAATCCTGAAATTTGGTTAAGTCTGGAATTTTCAAAATCTAGAATCTGCATCTCAACTCCTATGAAGCTGGAACCTATCTCAAACATCTTGAAGTATATATATTTTATAATTTATACAAATATAACTTAAAGTATAAGAAATTAAATAAATCAAACTTATACTTAAATGTTATATATGTATAAACTTACAACAAATAGGAAAGGCAAAAAGAAACATTGTAAATATTTGTGTTTTTTTTAATTTGACTTGACTTTTTAGCTATCTGCCAATTCACGCCGATAAATCGCGATAAGTAATCAACTTATCGCCGACTTTTCGCCGATATATCAGCGATAAGGTCAACTTATCGGCAATAAGGTCAACTTATCGGCGATAAGTTGAACCGGCGATAACTATACAAGTTTTATCGCCACGCAGAACTTATCGCGATAAGTTCACTTATCGCCGATAAGTCTGCGATAATTTGATCTATGGTACCATTATTCAGTGAGAATATAACCTACTACAGCTGGGTGTTAGGATTTGGAATCATAATCAGACCTGTAGTGGTTTATATAGTGGCTGGAAAGTGCATATTAGATTCATGGCAGTAAATGGCTCAAAATTGCATATCAGACCTGTAGCAGCTCATATAAGTCTTGCTGTTACAGATCAGACTTCATCAGACCTGAAAGTGGTCATTTACCAGCCCCAAAGTGGTCTACATCAGCCTATAACAGCTAGCTAACATCTATGTATGATACATGCTGATTATATGGCGTTAAACCCTATGGATTTAATTGTAACAATTTGATTTGTGACTGATAATAGGTCTGTAATCTCTCGTTTCAGTCTTAGCAGCAAACAATAAACTCGTATTTTGCCATATCATTTAGCTGTACATGTTTTGATTCATTGCATAGTCATTTCCCTTCATTATTTGCAATATGTTATCATAAACAAGCATCAAAACGCACTCAGCCAAACTCAGATCAGAATTACCAATCTCAGAAACATCACCATTCCCGAAAGTCCAAGACATACATCAAACCAAACAAAACAGATAAATTGGATCAGATTCGGGTGGGGATCCTTCACACCCAGTGCAAGACAAATACTACAATAACAAGGAAAAACATTGTCTACTATACGTCTGCAATTAGATTGCATCTAAAATTATAGTCTGGACAAGGCCTAAAAGTAAAGTGTTTCCACAACTTCTGTGAAGTGCTCTCCCAAACACAACCAAATGAGCATATCTAGAATGAAGCCCCATTCTGTACAGTTATATGCTTTATCGAGTATGATATTTTCAAAATAAGGCCTTGTAATCTGTTTCATGTGCCCCGGCACATCCAAAGTCTTCCCAAGATAAGAAGGTTATGATAAATCTTCTTTTAATAAAACATATCTACTCAGGTGCTATAACTTTAGTTACCATCAACTTTATCCTTGTAGCAATTACTTTGGCCCGCCATTTTAACGTATTTTCTCTTTGAAATAGATCAACAGCCATACCAAAAAGAAAATCATTGCAAAAAATGATTGGTATAAAAGCAAACTGCTGCCAAGCCTGAGAGAACACCACAACCAAAAGACAACAGAAGCATTACATTCCACAACCCAAAATAGTTGATACAAAAAGTAAATATCTAGCAGAATCAAAATAAATTAAAGCACTCGCTGTGGCATGCTATCCAAAATCCCTAGATAAATTAATGTCACCAATTCCAAGTATGCTCATTCTGTGGAAGCAATCAAGACAACTCTATTATGTAAGAAGCCACATGGCCTACAAAGCTCCAAACACTACAGGTCCACGATGAGAAAATCATTATATTGTTTTAATTCTAACCCAAACATTAGCTTGAGTTTATTATAGGGCCCATTTGGTAGCAGGAATTAGCCTGAAATTGGCATTTGTTATTTCCCATTTTGTCGAATCCTCAGTTTGGGAGTGCAATATGAAAACAGAATAGGAATATGTAAATGCTCATTTTGCCAAAAATGAGCATTTATATCTTCCATCTAAAAAGGTGGAATTGGAATTTGAATGGGGGAAAGCAAATTTTTAAATTTTTCATGTCTGCACTTAATTTTTTAATTTTTTATTTGTGTGGGGAGGGATTTAATTTATTTTTTATTTGTCTGGGTGGTTTGTAACTTTGTTATTTTTTCGAATTTTTTCGAAAAAAAATCAAATTTTTTGCCGAATTTTTTTTCAATTTTTTTTCCAAATTTGTTTTGGAATTTTTTGACAAATTTTTTTGTCGAATTTTTTTTCAATTTTTTTTTAAAAAAAATTGATTTTTTATTTTTTTCAATTTTTTCTCGAATTTATTTTCTAAATTTTTTGTCGAATTTTTTTCAAATTTTGGTTGCAGTGATTGTAACTTGGTTGCCTGCCACCAGCTTTGGCTGCCTAAAATGGTGTGCGATTCCATTTTAAATTCAATTCCATTAATAAAAATGAATTATTAAATTCAAAAACATTAAAACAATTAAAAAAAAAAAAAAAAAAAAATCATACTCAAATTCCAATTCCAGTTTCAAAAAGTCGAACCAAACGGTCCAAACATAATCCAGAAATGAAAAACCGGATTATCAAATCCATGATTTGACCATTTCCAGCATTTGATCAAATCCATCATTTCCTAATTCCCGCTACCAAACGGGCCCTTATTAAAGTTCGGGGATTTTCATTTCCATCTACCGATGCTAACTTGAACATGTGGACAGGTGTTATAACCATGTCCAACCTTAAAAGTTTGAAGGCTCACGTCGGAAGTCCTTTGTACTCGGAGCTTTATGGCAGCAAGATTGGCCATCTCATAGTCTGAGGCTTTGAGAACCACAATAGCCAAGATGATTTTGAGATTAAGCAAGCCAATTCTGCTGCCTGTAAGGCCTCTTCAATTACTAGAAGCCCAGCAAGGAGTATTCTAGCAAGGCACCAGTTGGAGATGCTTGAGCACCATGACCACTTTCACAGTCTAGGATTTGTTAAGTAGGAGATATTTTCCACAGCAAGTCAATGAGTTTGACTCAAAAACTACACAGTTGAATCCTGATAGCAATATCACAGTCTAGGATTTGTCAAAACAAATTGGCAATCAATGCTTGTCACCCCAAAGAAAGTTGAAAACACAGTGGATAGATGATTGACAAGAGGAGCTACCGGAAGCAATTTAACAAGCCAGACATCAATTCCCTGATCTACAAACACAGTCCAGACTCCAATCCAACTACTTCAAGATTCTCATATTGTTGACAGAAATAACACCAAATGCCCCAGACATTGGGAAAATCCTTTTTGCAAAGATAATTAGGCTCACTTGCTAGCACGACCCCACAATGAATGCAGCTCTTCCTTGTCACCAAGCATTTCATCTATATCAAAGTCTGATAAATCCAACCAATGAACTTCATCTATTTTATGCATAAATGTAAGGCTTTAAATTATTTATAGACTTTTCAAATTCAGGCAGATCAGCACAGCCCATGATGCCTGAGGGTAATGCTCCTTTTTCAAAATCAAGCCAAGTTGAAACCCAAAATGCCCATCATATATTTTTGGTGGTTTTGGGAGTTTTGCACAAAGGAAATGGGATTAAAATTATAAGAGAGCAAGCCTCAATGTATAAAATTATATAACATAAGGTCTCTTACAATAAAACTTTATTTTAAAATAATGCGTCCCAAATATATATCATAGGTCATTAAAGAAATTTGAAGAGTTGTCTTTTGGAGGAAAACTTTGTTTAAGAGAGACCAAGAAATAAGGAGGCGTATTGATAAACCATTCTATTTTCTAATTCTACTCCTTAGTGCATTGAACTTTAGTTCAATTAACCTGACAACAAAAACCCTCTAGGTCTGGAATTGGAGAATGAAAATCCACAATTCCTTGGAGTGATTTCCAACAAGAATCATGAATGGGATAAAGTTATAAACCATTTCAAATTGATATTAATATAACACTTGTGCTGAAAGGGTGATGTCACCGGTAGACTAATTCTGCATTCTTTTAGGGCAGAAATAAATCAAGTTGGTGGCTGTGATCTGCATATAACAAGTGCATGAACAGCTGGATACCATTCGCCATATGAATCACTACCATTAGAGCATGATAATGGTTTCCATATGATCCTTGGTTGCTATTGATATGTTATAGCACAGGTGCTGAAGTGAAAAGGGTTTCATACAAATAGCCACTAGGTTCCACATAAATAAATTACATCATTATATTGAGGGTAGCACTTGTAGTTGGAGAATAATTCAGATGTACACCAGATCCATATGGTAAATGCAGCTTTGTACTACCATCATAACAACAATCTGAGTCTGGATTATGGTGTGCAGCCCTTTAAAATTTCTGTAACAGTCAAGACATTGATCATTGTGGCAATTTTATTATTGGTTCACACTTATGCTCCCAATATGGGCAAGGGTTACGAGGGATATTTATATTCAGGTACAACAATTCATTGCCAACCTAGAGCTTCCAATTGTGGGAGTTTTAAAATCACTGTCACAGCCAGGAAATTGATCATTTTAGCGATTCTATCATTGATCCAGACATGTGCATCTAATATGGGCAAGGGTTACATGGGATATATGTATTCATGTGCAACATTTCATCAACTCCTTAGTGCTTCCAATTGTGGGAGTTACAATTCAAATCTGCAGTTCATAATTTGTTTAAGAATCTAAACAAGTTGAAAGTTTCATGGTGGACTTTGTGACTTTGTGACAGATTTATATCAGAATCTAGTAATTTAAAGATATAGATTCAACCCCAACAAAGTTGTATAATCGGTGATTTTGTGCCGATAGTTATATGTAAACCAGATAATATAAAATATTCCATCCAGGATATTACAGTGAGATTCTTGAAAATGTCATGTCCCTGTCTGATACCTCTTCAACCATTCTTTTATTGAAGAATAAATATCATAATCAAAATGGCCGACTGTATTTGCAATATCTGTGCCTGGCCAACTCCTGACCTACAACTATCTACTTTGGTGTTTCCTTCCATCAACTACCACACTGGCTGACCCTTTGACCCTTCGCATCAGGAAAGAAAAAAATACAATAAACCTTTATTTCTGGCCAACCTATTTAACCGTTAACGTAAACACATTCCTTAATGGTCGACCACCATTGTGTTTTTAAAGACATACAATTAATCACCCAAGAGAGTTATATAAAAAATGTGAGTTCATGTGAAGCGATTAAGTCTTAAGACTTTAAGATGATGAAAATGATTATCATTTTAAAGGAAGAGCAATTAATATTACTAAGGCAGTGAATCACTTATGAGGGAACGGTGAATATAGGAGGATTAAACCATTCATAATAGCAGTGATCACTAATAGAGAGCAGAGATTAATAAAATTAGAAGGCAGCGCAATGTCATTAGGAAATGATTTGAATTTGTTAAGAAGAGCTGTGATTATTCTATATAATGACCTTTCAAAGGTTATCTCTGTTGAAAAGGGATGCCTCTCTTCATAGAGCAAGAAGATACAAAAAGAGAGAATCATCAAAAAAGAAGAGGAATTGGCAATACCATCTCAATACAAACTGCAAACTCAACGTATAAACAAACAGTAATTACAATCACCAAATGGATAGTGGCCTATGTGAATCGTTTATCATTAATAAAAGACTGTGATGATTAATTAAGAGAAAACATATCAAATGTGCTTGATGAACAGTGATAAAGTGAAGGACAGCGATTCAGTTAATAATAGTTTAATATTTATTAAAGACTATAGACAGTGATCCATACACAGCATTAATATGGGCTACTAATGTAGGGTTAGGTGCAATAACAACAACAACTTGATTAGTTACAAAGAGTCACCATCGTTGCAAGGATGGTGACCATTGGGAGAGACATAACCTCCCATTCATATGGAAAGGATATATATATATATATATATATATATATATATATATATGCACTATATGCACAGCACATCAACCTTTCAAGAGGAGGGGTAAGGAAGAAGATCAATCAAACATTAATCAAAATACTTCATCGGGAATAACAGAATCAGATATCACACAAGCAGCAATCAAATTGCATAACAAAAAGGGATTGTTCAAAAGTAGTGAGCAGCTATAAAGAGGAAATACCAGTTCCAGCATTTGAGTTACAGCAGAACCCTAAACATCTCATACCCTGTTATCAAACTCATACTCATTGGTGTATCTATTATGTTAACATCCTTGTCCATCATGATTATTAGATAAACAAGAATGCTTAAGTCTATATATGATATGTAGATTGTCATATACCAATATCAATGCTGATGACTATGTTGTCTATGATGACAAATAAGTGAGAAATGTCTGATTGTCTAAAACCCATCTTGAAGGGGAGGGCCTAAGGTGAAAGCAAAAAGGGTTTGAGAAGGCTAAGTAAGTATGCTATTCTAGAGTTGACCATAATGGCTCCTGGGACCAAAGGGCCCTTACATAGAAGAGCCGAGGAACCCATTTATGACCTCCACCCAACTCTGCGAGATGGTATGGGTTTTCCAATAGATGAGGCAAGATGGGGAAAGTAGGTACAAGCCACCAAGTAAGAGGGCTGTCTAGGGCTGTGATAGACAGCCCTCTTAGACTTGGTGTAGAAATGCCTTCGGGGGGACCCATCATGTATCTTCCTCCAAACCCTAATATGTTTTTGTAGCATTACTGATAATCTATGAACATGATGTGGTTTGCCTAGCCCTAACTGAATATATTTATACATATGTATATGCGTATATTTGTATATATTGCTTATGATTGCAGGGTTCAAGCCTTGGGGTGCATTATTACAGAGATATTTAATTGGTAAGATATAACCTAACCCTAAATTTGTTGCAATTGTGATTTTGGGACAAATTAGGAAGGGGAAATTACAGAAAATCTGTCTTGGGATGTTTACAACTTATCTAAAATAGTGGCAGCATAACATATAAAAGGATAAGCACCATGTCATTGAAGCATTGCAATAACAAGGATACACAATAGTACCAAAAGCCATTATATAAAACAAACGGATAATAATTGCCAACCACAAAGATATTAAATTAATGGTAGGGCATAGCAATATGAGAACCAATATAATAAGACAAACCATACTAAGGATAAAAGCCTCAACACACAATCAGAGAATCAAAGATTGGCCTCCCATGCTCTTGGGCTTGATCAAGGAGAACGGTCAGCTTCCAAGGTAAACTGAGAGATAGAAGGGCAACCAACCTTCCATGCTCTTGGTAAATCAAGGACAGCCAGCCTTGGGGATTGCCAGTTTGAAATACTTCTAAGAAATTCATGATATGATTTGCTTTGAGGAATATGCTATGATGTATTTTCCAATATTATTGATGTTATGATTTATTGATCTAAATGTTATTATGTTTTTATGTATGGATTTGAATATTATCATGATTTCATGTTATCTAATAGTACTAATATTGTTTTTAGTAATTAATGTTGTTTGTAGGCATAAAATTAGGAATATACCAAGAAAGGGACATTACACATCTTCAGCAATATCACAGTTTCTGCTAGCCAATTACGTGGATTTGGTGGAGCAGTTAGAGATTAGGCAACTATTCACCTCTGGTCACAATCAGGCAATTGTCCTAACTAGGAGGGAAACTGAAAAAAAATTCTGAGTGGGTGCAGAGTCATTCGCATCTGAACAGTCCCAAGTTGTATGATGTTTTAACCACTGCCAGCATTTTTATAGAATTATGTACAGGAACTATCATTATATTCTTTGAGAAATTGAGAATAAAATCTTCAGAAAACATCATCCAGTGAAAGACTTCCATTTGAAAAAGAAAGCGTACCTAACTTTTTCCTGTGGATGCTGCCAATTAACAAGCCCCTCAGCAAAAAACTTCCTACAGTTTCCTGTCAAAAAACTCATTGCTATGACTTTTCAGGTGAAGATTCCATATTTTCTAGCTTTTCTGTTTCTTAGGTTACATAGACCTTCCTGCCCAGTAAACATAGCAGTAGCCCCCTCCATGTATCTTCCAGTCCAGTGAAAAAATAACAGTAGCCCCCACCATGAAACTGCGTCGATAGTCAAATTCCCATTGGGCTAATAGATCACAAAGTTACAGGTGACCATGATTACAGATCTTATAGAAAACTCATTCACCAAATCCAAGTACCAAATATCAGTGTATACATTTTTCCTTCTTTTGCAAGTGCAAGAAATGTGGAGACTCAGGAGTCAAGTGCTTATCCACCCATATTGATATGCCCAAGTTCAAAGCTTATTTAGGGAAAAATATTGCAGTGAACCTAGTTCCTATCTTATACTATAACTTTTTTGCGGAATTATATTCTGTTTTGCATATCAATCATTGTAATTTCTTACATATTATAACATCTACCAGTTCAGTAGACAACAGACTTTTCAACTTTAAGATATGTGCCAGGTATAAAGGCCTATAGGTAGAGGCATGGCGATCCTAGTCGGGATTGCACTAAGTGCCCCACAGGGTACTGCTTGAGATTTTTCTTTGTTCGGTGGAATCCAATTAGGGCATTAATACCATTATTGATGGGTATTCCCTCCTCTTCGTCACTTGGGCCTTGCACCTGACCTTGTCGATTGAGGTGCACCTTTGGCATGCCCTGCATTCGGCAACTTGGATGTAGTAACCAACATAATTCTTACACTTACAATTACTGGTGAAAATTTTAACCTGAATCTATTTTTTAAAGCCCTATTGTTTTGATCACTTGAGCCCATTTCATTGAATTACTGAGTATATGATTTGAACGATAGCTTTATTTAACACTGCACGCCCACGAGTTCCTTTTGAAATTGTGTACCCAAGCTTGTGTCAACTTATCATTTTTGGAACCCACAAAAGAACTGATATAAAACAGTAACAAATCTTACCTTTTTATCCTCATTAAAGACTAGACTGGATAGAGATAAACGCCCAGCAGACAAACAAGAGTAAAACTTCAGCACTTCCTCCCAAGGCCGGTCATACAAAAATTCATAGGAATCCCTGCCATGGCCATCGTTCATAAAAAACTAACCCACTCAAAACATCTTCTTCAATGCTTTTACAGAGCAAATGGAAACTGTATTGTGAAATATATATATACATATATATCTATCAACATACCTGGCAGTCCATCTGATTGCTCTGCATTCGTCCTGGTGATCGTAATGAGCGTAGACTTTCTCTGAGTGATCTTTCATTTCTGTTGCTCCTTTACTGGCCTTAGCGTTTCTAAGAGCTTTAAAGCATTGCTTTAGCAGCTTCATGAAAAATACGACATGTTCACCGGGAGGCGAGGGGAAAGTGGGGAAAGTTTTTGGCTTTCTTTTTCCCTCCTCGATTAACTTTCTTTCGGAAAATCTAGGCTCCTTTGTTTGGTGGAATTAGATTGTAATTGAGATTGTCAAATTTCGGAATTGACATTTTCGATGTTTGTGTTTAAAACATGAAATTAGAATAGGGATTTGTTAATTCTCATTTATTCTCAAAATCAATATTTGAATCTTTCATCTAAAAAGGTGAAATTGGAAAATCAATTATAATTTCACTTAAATAAGAATTAGGGGTAAAACAAAATTTATAATATTCTAAAATCTATATGCAAACAACATTTTTCATCTTTTCATTATGAATTCTAGGTGAATTTCAGGTGAACCAAATGGTTACAACCATATTCCAAAAATTATTTTTTAGATTTAAAACTTCCAGAATTGTCAAATACTGGAATTTGACAATTTCAAAGTTATTTAAATCCAACAACCAAATAGACCTTAAAGGTGGGCTAGGTCTTTTGGACCCTAAAATAAAAGGATTTGCTTAATTGTTAAATGGATAGTTAGCGTTGTGTAAGGACCTTGGAAAAAGTTGGTTTTGTCACTAAATATGTTTAGCTTCTACTCAAGGAAAATGTTAAGCTATTGGATAGAGAGATAAAATTCTTCTTACACCTTACTTTAAGATAAAAGTTTCATTGTTAAGTAGGAGATATTTTCATTTTCTATGAGATAAAAGTTTTTTTTCCCTTCATTTGATTTGGAAGGCATGGTAGCTTGTAAGTAGATTCTTAAGTTGGAAAGATGCATCTTTGCAGCATGAGTTCAGTTTTGGTAATTTGTTCATTTTGTAGTATAGACATGTTCAATCCATGGGCAGCCTCTTAGAGTTCCTTTTCTTAAGCATGCCTATTATTGTTTTAAGAAAGGGGTTCAACAATTTAGTGATGTCTGAGGTTTTTCACTTTTGAGTGGTCTCTTTGGTAGTCTATTAAGAGTAAATTTAATTTAAACAAGATGTAAGAAGGATTTCTTATTTTTGTTGAATCTTTAGTGCCAAAGGACCTTGTCATGAAATTTTGTATTATAGTCCTATTTAGCATCACAATGTTTGATAGTCAAGTTACATTGTTATTATATGTCCTGTTGGTAGTGAGTTGTCTACCATTTATCAGTGTATTATAAATTTTTATTTAATATTAATGCATTATTCCAATTAAAAACAAAAAAGTGTGATATTGTGACCTCCTGGGAAGTCCCAGTGCTTAACTTTTGTGAGCATCACCTAGATACAATGAGTGTTAAGTGTTCCATTCATTCTCATGAGAGATGGGTTCATGAGAACCACTACGCATGAAACATGGGTCAATGAGTTTGACTCAAAAAACTACACAATTGAATTGTGATATCAATATCACAATTTGACTTGATGTGGAAAATATCTCCTTATGATCAGAGAAAACCTAACCTATTCGGAACAGGCATAGACATTCAAACATTAGTCAAACAGTCTATTCCTAGCATATAGTAAAGAAATTTGCAAAGACACTTAGATAGAGCGTCAACAGGAGCACCCTGTCACCGTTCGATTTGCTCTCGAATTAGGGATGCGGGTGTGCTCTCAAAACATGTGGAGCATTTCCCTAATGCAAATTAGGAAGGATTATGATGGATTAGGGACCATGAGAACCCCATAATGACACAATATCAGGTATAGAACACTCGACTTGCCCCTAGAGCCTCAAGGAACCTAATGATGCTCAATGTAATGTCCCCACTTTAGCAGTTGACCAAGCGTGTGTGCGTTAGCCTTGTTCTACATGGTCCCGAGGGCTAACGAAGGGTTTAAGGGGATCCTAGAGTGTTTTGGCCTAGTCATTTCCAGTTTGGGCCAAAATGAAGTTGATTTACTCAGTTTCAGGCATACTTACTATTTTTAGTAAGTCAACAGGACACAGTGGAGGCCAGTTTTGGTGATTGGATTTGATACTCTTCGGTGAGAGCTTTCCGACGAGCTATCACTTGCATTATTCGGAGTCCGATTGCTAATACATTTTAATGCCTGAAGTTTTATTAAAGTAACATTTAATTTAATTGTAAAATATTAAAGTGTTACTTTAATATTTATTTTATGGGGATGTGTACCTAAGGGAGACATAAGGGGATATTTTAATATATATTTTATATTGCACATCTTTTATCCCACATTGGCCATGAGAGTTGAACCGACCCTTGGAAATAGAATAAAAGGAAGCGTTTGTGGCTTCATTAAGGGAGTTGAATATGAGAAGAAATTGGTGTGTAAGTTGCAGATCCGTTCTTGGCATTTGAGGACGTTTATCCTCTCTTGTGACATTCTAGACGTCATTCCCTTGGGGTTTGGCCTTTGGAATCCATTGTTATCAGTTTCATTATCAGGCAGTTTAGTTGCATTTCCAGCTACAGGCAGATTTGGTAGTTTGCTCATATCTTCTTCACTACTTGTCCAATGCTTATGCCGCTTTGAGGGAATGATTTTATGAAGGTAGTGGAATGATTGAAGGACAAAGTACTGTAGCGGCACTATTCACGTGGCATTATTCATGCGGCACTATTCACGTGACACTATTCACACGGCACTATTCACGTGGTACTATTCACGTCACTGTAGCAACAAGTTTGAAAGCATGGGCTGGAGTATTATTTCATTAATGCTGGAGTAATTAGTGAGTTGATAAATCTGCCATGTATTTGGTTTTATTAATTCTGAAAATAACATTTTATCGGCAACAGTTCATTGTCCACTTTGCATATTATTGTAGTTTATTTCTTGTTTATGTTGTATGATTCCTATTCCATGCACAAAACACAACAAACAAATAATTGTTTGATTTCCAGTGTTATAAGGGGTTTAAAACATTAAATGGAGAAATAAGAAGTTGAATGCAAACTGTTTGACATAATTCCTTTCAGCAGTGGGTTTAGTTTTTTGGGGCATTCAGGGGTGTCCATTACAGTGGTATCAGAGCTATAAGTCCTGCCATCCTGTGGAGGTTTTATAGGGAATTTGGAACAGCCGGATAGAGGGAAAAGTGTTTGACGAAATGTCAAAACACTAAAATTAGAATTAAAAAAAAAAAAAAAACAGGCTAAGCATTTATGTTTGAGCATGCGAAAGGGGCCTTATAATTTTCGCAATACTAGAGCAAGACAAAACAGGACTTTAGACTTGCAGAGCGAACAGTCTAGTTCATCTGTGCAGGTGGAAATAGAACCCAGTCATACAGACACAGAGGAGATATTCTTTGATCAAGACAGCAATATGGGTGATCGAGATGACATGAATACAGGATTAGGCGGAGTCAGGAACACTGGTCTAGATCAGGGGGAGGTAATGTTCAGACAGTTACTGGATACATTAGAGCAGGGGCAGCGTATGCAGCAGGAGCAGAATAGGCGAATGGGTGTCAATATTAATCCAGGTGATGCCAACAACAGAAACAATAACAATGGGGGCAATGATAATAATGGAGGCCAAGGTAACAACAATGGTCCTGAGAATAACATTAATGGTAATAATGGACACGGCAACAATGGGAATGAGGCTGATAACTTTAGACACGTTGCACGCCCAGCTCAGATAGCGAACTCGAGACCTCTTCTACCCACCTTCCCACCCAGAGATCCGGTTCAACCAATAAACGAACCACAGATTACCGAGTTACAGGATCAGTTCAGGAGGGACTGGGAGGCTAGTGGATCGGATTTTCAGGCGGATATTTCCCTCAGAGATTATATGGACTTGAGGATGAGACACATGCCTAGAGCAGGAGGGAGGAATCAAAACTTTGAGCTGAGAAAGAAAGTTGGAAAACTTTCTTTACCTTATTATGATGCTTCAGGGAAAATGACTGCACGAGCTTGGGTGCAAAAGGTAGATACATACTTGCAGCTAAATCCTATGCCTGAGGAGGAGGCTATCAAGTATGCGGCTATGCACTTGGATGGCGTTGCACATGAATGGTGGCATCATGGCATGGTGACTCTGGGGCATAATCAAATTACATCCTATGAGGAATTCACCGATAGATTGATTGAGAGATTTGACACTAGGGATCCCGAGTTACATTTCAAGGAGCTAGCACAGTTAAAACAGTCAGGTT
The DNA here is from genome assembly GCA_027943335.1 of Chamaecyparis obtusa. Lineage (NCBI taxonomy): Eukaryota > Viridiplantae > Streptophyta > Pinopsida > Cupressales > Cupressaceae > Chamaecyparis > Chamaecyparis obtusa. The sequence goes on along the minus strand of BSBK01000804.1, from coordinate 1,171,993 downwards.
CTATGGATGCTTACATCACCAAGTTTCAGCGCTTGTCTGTACTTGTTACTGATATCTCTCCTAGGAGATTGGTGGTGTTATTTTGTGATGGGCTTGCTGATCCATTACGAGGTTGGGTGAAGGGACATGATCCACTCACCTTAGCTGAAGCGACTAAAAAGGCACGAGATTTAGCCCCTTTGGTATACAAAGGAAAATACCATTCAACAGATTCTTCCTACCGCAAGGACAAAGACAAAAAACTATTTCAAAAAGAGTATAACAAACCCAAAGAAGGATCAAAAGGACTAGACAATGAAACCATGAATGAACTTCGAAAGAAGAAGTTGTGCTTCCACTGTAGAGAGCCTTGGGACTTATCTCATAAATGCCCTCTCAAGGCTAAGGCAAATCAAATGGAGTATTTTTCAGCAGAAGAGTCAGAGTCAAAGGTGGAGGATCAGCACTCCGATTCAGATGAAGGTAACACTATAGAGGAGAGCAGCATTCCTAAGGGTGATAGATCGTTGGCACGCTTGACAGGGGCCCAAAAGGCAATCACATTTAAGGTCAGGGGTACTATCCAGGGGCAGAAAGTGATATCTCTCATTGACACTGGGGCTACACATAACTTCATAGATGCACAGTTGGTAGCTAGGAGAGGGTTACAGACCGAGGAGCATGATGGGTTTAGAGTCATGGTGGCTAACGGTGACAAATTATTGTGCACTCGGAAGATATCTAATCTTCACATTAGGTTTGGAGATGGCTATGAGTTAGAGGATGAGTTCTATGTTGTGGACATGGGAGATTATGATGTCATCCTCAGCATGACATGGATGGCTTCGCTAGTTGAGTTCACACTCAACCTAGCGAAATTGGAGATGAGATTCCAGCATGAGGGCAAAATTGTGGTACTTAGAGGACTTTCGGATGGAGGTTGCAGAATAGTGTCCTTGAGGAGAATGCAAAGACTTTTTCGTCATGATGACATAGAGTGGGCGACAGAGTGCTACATTATGCCAACTTCACCAGAGCCATAGGAAAAGAGTCATCCACCAGATATCCAGAAGATACTTGATAGACATGCTAAAGTATTTGGAGATATTCCTCATGGGGTTCCTCCTGACAGAGGGATAGAGCATGTTATCGAGCTCGAGGAGGGAGCCAAACCAGTTATGATTACTCCATATCGTCATCCTAAGAAACACAAGGATGAGATAGAGAAGGCGATTAAGGATTTGTTGGAGATGGGGCATATCAGGCCTAGTAAGAGCCCCTTTGCTTCAGCAGTAGTATTGGTAAAGAAGAAGGATGGGACGATGCGCATGTGCATCGATTACAGGGCACTGAATAAGAAAATAATTAAAAATAGGTATCCCATTCTTAGGATTGATGAGCTAATGGATGAGTTGCATGGGGCATGCTTCTTCACCAAAATTGATTTGCGGTCCGGATACCATCAAATCAAGATGAGAGCAGAGGATGTTGAGAAAACAGCATTCCGATGTCACTATGGCCACTTTGAGTTTATGGTTATGCCATTTGGACTAACTAATGCACCCGCTACATTTTAGAGTTGTATGAACCAGGTATTCAGGAAGCAGTTGAGGAGGTTTGTCTTGATCTTCTTTGATGACATCTTGGTCTTCAGTAAGACCTGGGAGGAGCACTTACATCATTTGGAGGAGGTGTTATCTATTCTGGAGAGAGAGTCATTGTTTGCCAAGGAATCTAAATGCGAGTTTGGCATGACCGAGCTCCTTTACCTTGGGCATATCATTAGTGCAGATGGTGTTCGGGTTGATCCCGAAAAGATTAGAGCTATTGTAGATTGGCCTACTCCCACAAACCTTACACAGCTTAAGGGGTTCTTTGGTTTATGTGGTTTTTATAGGAGGTTTGTTAAGGGATTCTCACAGACTGCTGCACCCTTGACAGATCTTACCAGGAAAGGGGCCTTCGTGTGGACAGGGGCAGCACAGAGGTGTTTTGAGCATTTCAAGCAGGTAATGTCTTCATGTCCAGTTCTAGCTCTACCGAATTTCACGAAGCCTTTTGAGCTTCATTGTGATGCATCGGGTGATGGGATTGGAGCAGTATTGATGCAGGAGAAGCATCCCATTGCATTCGAGAGTAGGAAGCTCCGGGGAGTTGAGAAGAGTTATTCTATCTATGACCGAGAGATGTTGGCCATAATGCATGCATTGGCCAAATTCTGATCGTATTTGGTAGGTGGGCGTTTTGTGATAAAGACTGATCACAACAGTATTAAATATTTCATGAGCTAGCGTGATCTTAATGATCGGCAACAGAAATGGGTTACTAAATTGAAGGCTTATGACTTTGACATAGAGTTTGTCAAAGGTAAGAAAAACGTGGTGGCTGATGCCTTATCTCGGAGACCTCACTTATGTGCTCTGGCAGAGATTTCAGGAGATTGGAGAGATCAGATTATAGCAGAGTATGTCGGAGATGCTTGGGCTTCTGGATTGATTTCAGGTACCATACAGGATGTTCTCTATGAGGTGATAGATGGATTGATCAGAGTTCAGGACAGGGTTTATTTGATTCCGTCGTCACATTTGAGAGAGGTGATACTGAAGGCATTTCATGATGCACCCACAGCTGGGCATCCAGGGATTTTCAAGACCTACAGGTAGATCCGAGAGTGGTTCTCATGGAGAGGGCTCAAGGATGATGTTCAGAGGTATGTCAGGGAGTGTGCAGTTTGTCAACAGAATAAGGGAGAGCACACATTTCCTACAGGGTTATTACAGCCCTTGCCCATTCCTGATAGGAAATGGGAAAATATTTCGATGGACTTCATCACTGGTTTACCATGAGTGCAGGGAAGGGATTGCATCTATGTGGTGGTGGACCGCTTGACGAAGTTCGCTCACTTCTTTGCTATTCCGTCCACTTACACAGCAGCACAGGTGGCAGATCTTTTCTTTAGAGAGATATTCAGGTTACATGGGCTGCCCAGATTCATTGTTAGTGACCGGGATAGTAAGTTTATGAGTGTTTTTTGGCAAGAGTTGTTTAGGTTGTGTGGTACAGATCTTACACCTAGCACTAGTTATCATCCACAGATAGATGGGCAAACAGAGATTGTGAATAAATGGGTGGAGGGATATTTGAGGAACTATGTAACTGCACAACAAAAGGGTTGGATCAGATGGTTGCATATGGGAGAGTATTGTTATAACACCACTTATCATATGTCCATCAGGATGACTCCTTTCATGGCACTCTATGGTTATGAAGCACCTAGCTTCATGGATTTAGTTTTGGGGGACAGCAGAGTGCCCAAAGCCAAAAACTTATTACAGGATAGTCAGGACATCCTGAAAGTGCTCAAGGAGAATATACAACAGGCCCAGAATCAACAGAAATTGTATGCTGATCAGCACCGAATAAAGCACAGTTTCGAGGTAGGGGATATGGTTTACTTGAGGCTACAACCATATAGACAGTCATCGCTCAAGAAGAGCGGAGCTGAAAAGTTGAAACCTAGATTTTATGGTCCCTACAGGGTAATACGCAAAGTGGGCGAAGTGGCCTATGAGCTTGAGCTTCCAGAGGGCAGTCGGGTGCACAATGTGTTTCACATGTCTAGGCTTAAGAAAGCCATTGGTCAGAGTGTAGTGCCTTCTGCAGATTTACCCCCTTTGGATGAGGAGGGGAAGCTTGTGTTAGTACCCGAGGCTATTTTGGACACCAGAGAGAGGAAGCTTAGAAACAGGGTAGTGAAGGAGTATTTGGTCAGATGGAGAGACCTGCCGGAGGAGGATTCTACATGGGAGAGTGAGCAGGTTATTCAGCAGGCTGGATTGAGATTGCTTGAGGACAAGAAATTTCAAGGGGGGCGGACTGTAATGTCCCCACTTTAGCAGTTGACCAAGCGTGTGTGCGTTATCCTTGTTCTACATGGTCCCGAGGGCTAACGAAGGGTTTAAGGGGATCCTAGAGTGTTTTGGCCTAGTCATTTCCAGTTTGGGCCAAAATGAAGTTGATTTACTCAGTTTCAGGCATACTTACTATTTTTAGTAAGTCAACAGGACACAGTGGAGGCCAGTTTTGGTGATTGGATTTGATACTCTTCGGTGAGAGCTTTCCGACGAGCTATCACTTGCATTATTCGGAGTTCGATTGCTAATACATTTTAATGCCTGAAGTTTTATTAAAGTAACATTTAATTTAATTATAAAATATTAAAGTGTTACTTTAATATTTATTTTATGGGGATGTGTACCCAAGGGAGACATAAGGGGATATTTTAATATATGTTTTATATTGCACATCTTTTATCCCACATTGGCCATGAGAGTTGAACCGACCCTTGGAAATAGAATAAAAAGAAGCGTTTGTGGCTTCATTAAGGGAGTTGAATATGAGAAGAAATTGGTGTGTAAGTTGCAAATCCGTTCTTGGCATTTGAGGACGTTTATCCTCTCTTGTGACATTCTAGACGTCATTCCCTTGGGGTTTGGCCTTTGGAATCCATTGTTATCAGTTTCATTATCAGGCAGTTTAGTTGCATTTCCAGCTACAGGCAGATTTGGTAGTTTGCTCATATCTTCTTCACTACTTGTCCAATGCTTATGCCGCTTTGAGGGAATGATTTTATGAAGGTAGTGGAATGATTGAAGGACAAAGTACTGTAGCGGCACTATTCACGTGGCATTATTCATGCGGCACTATTCACGTGACACTATTCACACGACACTATTCACATGGTACTATTCACGTCACTGTAGCAACAAGTTCGAAAGCATGGGCTGGAGTATTATTTCATTAATGCTGGAGTAATTAGTGAGTTGATAAATCTGCCATGTATTTGGTTTTATTAATTCTGAAAATAACATTTTATCGGCAGCAGTTCATTGTCCACTTTGCATATTATTGTAGTTTATTTCTTGTTTATGTTGTATGATTCCTATTCCATGCACAAAACACAACAAACAAATAATTGTTTGATTTCCAGTGTTATAAGGGGTTTAAAACATTAAATGGAGAAATAAGAAGTTGAATGCAAACTGTTTGACATAATTCCTTTCAGCAGTGGGTTTAGTTTTTTGGGGCATTCAGGGGTGTCCATTACACTCAAATGCATATTAAGCTACAAATGCTTATTCTAAGATTAATTTTAGACCAAATGAAGTGTGAGATGATGCAAATGCTATGCAAAAACAATGAAAACAAACTAGATTAATCCATTAGTTCTAAGCTAAGATGTGATTTAGGAAAGCTTAGAAATGAATTAAACTAACAATTAAGATTAAAACTTATAATCTAGAAGTGATTTAGCATTATAACATTGTAGACACGCAAAATTGGACAAGTGCTTTTCAAAATGCAGTAAATCGTCAAAATGGATTAAAAATCAATAAAATGGACATAATTAAATAAAGTTGAGGAAAATCAATTAAAACAAAAGAATTATTAAATAATGATGTTAAATGATTAAATTGAAGCTTAAAAAGGCCAAAAACACTATGTAATTGAGTTTAATCAAATAATTATATATTTGTTTTAATCAAAAAAATCAAAATGAACCTATTACCCTTGCATGGCTAAATTTAATTAATTAATTGAATTAAATATTCTTAATTTCTTTCAACAAAGTGATCAACCAATGAAAATTGAGGACAAAAAGACATAAATCACTCAAACATTTAAATTGTCCAAAGCTTTGAAACCATTTAAAGGCTTGTCCCCCCATTTGTCCCCCCATTTATGGACAATGCAAAGTTTTTGACTCAACCAAGGGATAACCATGATTACTTCACTCCACCACCTACCCTTGGACATTTACTATAAATATGAGGCATTTTGGAGAGCATTTCCATCTTGGGATTTCATATGCAAAGCATTGTTATTATAGGCATTTGAATAGCATTCTAAGAGCAATTTGAGCATTTTAGAGCAATTATCATTGTAGTTTGTCAATTTGAGCTAGATTAAACATGGAATCATCATAGAAGCATTGTAAAAAGTATAATAGCAGCATAATTTCTTATTTTAGAAGTGTCACTAGTGAGGATTTAAGCTGAGAGCTTCATTTACCACTTCTTTCTAGAGAACCATGGGATAATATAGATTATAGTTTCATTTTAAAGTAGATTTGCATTGTATTTAGTTTAAATTGATGCTATTAGATCTTAATTCCATGAAGGTGTTAAACTTGTACACACAAATGGCGCCCACCGTGGGGCTTTAGGCCTCATTTTATCTTTTATCATCATTTGCATGCTTGTTTTGTATATTTTTCATGTTTATTTTGTAGAAAACAGGTAAAGTCATGCCTACGGAGGATTTAAACATGCCTGTAGACAGTTTTCTGTCGCCTAACAGCTCTGAACTATTGTTGATTAACTGGAGATTCATGCCTAAGCTCGTAAAATGTTCATTCGTTGCTTCGTAAAGTCACGCCTGTGACTCAAGGAGTATCGCCTAACCTTTATTTGCTATCACTTAAGTTTACGCTTTGCTTCCCATGTTATAGTTTCAGTCACGCTTTTGGAAAGAAATATTATCGCTTGTTGTTGTTAACATGTCGCTTAGCATGAATTATTTTGCGCAATTTTAAGCTTTGTTCACACCTCTGGGGAAAATGTTCACACCTGTGTAACTTTGAGTAACGCTTGAGCCGCTGCAAAGTGACACTCACTATTATCAAAGTTACGCTTGCCAGCATTTTTTTCCCGCCTATTAGCTGGACAATGTCACCTGATGTCTATTGTCTGTATTTACTATTAATTTGATCAAATCATTAGTCTAACTCCCTATTTTTATGATTTTGACAGTAAATGAGCAGTCATAGGAGAGTACAGAAGCCTGAAAGTAGATTTAACAAGGAAGGAAAGGCTCTAGCGAAAAAAATTAAGAGAGAAAACTTTGAGCACATTAAGGTTGTCCTTGAAACCACTCAAGAGGAGGATAATCAGGTATTTCAGCACTATGATAAAATTGTTGAGGCATACAAATCAAAATTTGTGTCTCTAAATTGAATTTTTAGTCCTTAGATCAAATTTTCTTTGAAAGTTTGCAAATAAGCTCTAATAAATTCATACATAAGTGTTGTGCCTTGTCAATTCGATTTTGGTTTCCCCTCACTTTGATTGTTAGTGTTGACTAACTTGCTAGTGGCCAAGCACATTGGGTGGAGGATATTGCTAAGGTGAGTGAAATAAAATGAAATCACTCAAAAATGCCCCTAACTTCGGTTAGCTACGAATGAGGTAAGCCTAAACTAGTCAATTCTTCCTTAGATTGTGGCATTTGATGCTTTTCAAATCTAGTAATTAAAACGGGAAATGAACCAACACACTTCAATTTCTAAGAATCTCTTTTTTACAGGATTGAAAAAGAACCTTACTTGTGCTTGAGTGTTTGGGGAACTAAAGGGAAAGTTAGGGATATGCTCTTCACCTTTTAGGTGAACCAAATTCTCAAAAACTTAACCTTAATTCCATTTTCTTGCTTTCCATGAACATGTTATTTAAAATAGAGATTTAGTGGGCTCGCCTCCTGAGTTTGCCTTAACGAGGCCGGTGAGAGGGATAGCCCAAAGTGGGATAGACTCGCTTTTGCCACCGAAATTCGACACACTCTAAAATGAAACGCATGTATCCTTAATGGGGTGCATGACAAACGGATTTTGATTTTTCAACCTTCCTCTAGTAGTCTTAACGGATTGCGCAAAATTGTACTTCGGTGCATGTGGGAAGCCTCCTTAGAGGATTGAGAGATTGAAGTCTATTTGAACGGAATATTTATTAAAACTTGGTTAAAATAGAAAATCCACCTTTTTAGAGCCATGTTTACAAGCCAATTTGACTTTAGGTAGGCTGTTTGGAATCTATTCTTGTGCTATACTTGTGAAAACAATTCGAGAATATACACATTAGATTGTTTTTAGAGACATTGATGTGTGTGTTGCGTTTGTTTTTAATTTTCAAACAAGAAATTTTCAAAAAATCTAATCTCAAACGTTTAAAAAAAAATTCAAAATTTTATAACCTGGTCAGAGAAGTGTCACCTGGGAACAAAACAATCACGCCTATTAGAAGTTTAGTCATGCCTGTGACTAGTGTAAAAATGTGTAGGCAGAGAAGAATCACATCTAGAAATTTTTTAAACCCGCCTATAAAAATTGGAAACTCTCCTATTAATCGGAAAGTGCCGCATGTACATCTACAGAGTGCCGCCTTACAACAAACTAGTACATGCATCTAAAACTTTCAGTCACACCTACACTTGGTTCAGTGATGCCCATAAATTTAAAAGGGCAAATAGAGAGTACTTGTAGGGTGGGTCAAAAAAATTTAAGAACATATTCGAGTACCCTTTTCCGTGCTCTTACTGCTTAGGCTTTCAGTTTGGTCAAAAATCATGTTCTACATATTTTTCAAAATTTTGCAAAGGATTAGACCCCAAGTAATATCAATTCTTCTTCTTCTCCAAGGTTCATGCCTGCTTTCACTAAATCTTACTACATTAAACAAACCTTGCAAGAAGACGAGACCTATTTGAGACAAGAGCTCCCTTACCCAGGAGACGAGTTCACTACTCCTAGAGTACCCCAAAAATCGCCCGAACAAGAAATAGAAGACAACATGATGTATTATGGTGGTTTGGGTGGTAAAGATAATAGTGGTATTGATATCACTAACCAAGGTGATGCCAATAATAGAGGCATTGGCATAAATAACCAAGACAATACTAATAGTGGAGGAGCATATCAAAATACTCAAGCTAAAGACAACACTCACACTAGAACTAACACTGAAGCAACGATAGAAGATGCCACGGACGAAAAGGTTAGTGAGGCTATCCAATGTCCCTATTTTTGAAAGCTCATGGAAAAGGCAATGGATAGAGATAGAGAAAATTACTTTCTAGACTTAGCACAAAAAGATCTCAAGCTTCCCCGGGACTATGATGTTAATCAACTCAAACTACCAGAAGTTGAGGAGAGTACCTTAGACATCATGAATAAGTAGTTCAAGATGTTTCAAATGTAATTGGATACCATTAAGCAAAGTGGAGCTCCCAAGCCTTTCTCCATTGAAGCATTGTGTCCATTCCCATTTGATAAAAGCTTGGTCATGGTGCCATTCCCAATCAATGTGGTGTTCCCCAAGTATGACAAGTATGAAGGAACGTCGGATCCCCAAGATCACTTGCATGAGTTTTGTGCATTGAGCTTAGATTTCATGCATGATACGACATATTTAATGAGACTATTCCCGCAAAGCTTAGGAGACATGGCTATGGAGTGGTTTTCTAAGTTACCCTCTGGCATTAAGACCTTCAAAGAGTTAGCTTCAAAATTTGTGGCCCATTATTCATATAACATCAAGCATGAGGTCACGATGATAACATTATGTAACACTAAACAAAAGGATGGAGAGGTATTCCTCACTTTTCTACAAAGATGGAGGACAATTTTTGCAAGATATCCTAGGAGCGTGCCTGAAAAAGAGAAGATGGATATCTTCATAAACAGTTTAACCAATGAGTTGAACTACTGATTACGAATGCAATGTCCCAAGACCTTCCAAGATTTAATTGAAAATGGAGTCACAATGGAGGAAGTGTTGGTCAAAAGTGGAGAATTAAAATTGTATAAAGATAATAAGAATAACTCCAACAATGGCAACAATCAAAAGAATAATTGGTTCAATAATAATAGTCGGTATAAGAACAACAATAAGGGAATTGTTAACGATGGTGTGGTGGAGTCCAGCAATTTGAAGGTGGTTCCATTTGCTCTTACAAGGACACCTAATTAGGTGAACAATGCCAATCAGACATCTAATGCACCTTCCAATAACAACAATGCCAATAAGGGCAACCAAGGAAATAATGTAAGAAATAATAAATTTGATAAATATTTGGTGCCCACTCCTCAAAGGAACTTCACACCCTTGGGTGAACCCCTCGAAAGGGCATTAAAGACTCTCATGGCTAATAATGTCATTACTTTACCCAGCATTCAGCCTTATGAGCCAAATAACAAGCCTAGTTGGTGGAGTGTCGATAACCATTGTGAGTACCACAGAATTCGAGGGCACATAACAAATGAATGTCTGCAATTAAAGAATATAGTGCAAGACTTAATCGATAATGGCATGATCACCATTGATGGACCTCAAAACAATGAAGATCAAACAACATTCAAACAACCTTTCTACAAACATGATAAAGGGGAGTCATCTAATGGTAAGAAACAAAGCGCCAATAATCTTAACTTTGCGCCACCTTATGATAACATTGTGAATGCTATAATAATTAATGAACAACCACAAAAAGAGGCATCAAATGTTATTACAAGAGGGCAAAATTCTAGAATGACCCTACAAGGAGTTGCTCCTAAAGTTATTAGCACTCCGCAATCCAACATTGTGGTCAAGCAACCTTCTACAACAGCAAAACCTTATAGCTTGGTTGATCAATTGCAAAGAACTCTAGCACAAATCTCTATCTTAGAATTGTTGAAGTTATCCCCGAACCATAAGGATATTTTGGAAAAATCTCTAATAGAGACAAACGTTCCTACTAACTTAGAAGAAGAAAAGTTCCAAAATATGGTAGGTCATCTTGTGGCACCTCATTGTCTCTCATTTTCTGACCAAGATGACATGTCTATAACCCATCCTCAAAATCTACCATTGCATATAGAGGTCCTAATAGAAAGGCATAGAGTCAAAAGAGCCCTCATTGATGGAGGAGTTGGCCTTAATATTTGTACATTAAGTCTTGTCAAATCCTTAGGGTTGTCTGAGTCTTGCATTGACCCTACAAAGAAAATCACCATTAAAGCTTATGATGAAGCTGAAAGGGCCTCTAAAGGCATGATCGTATTGCCCATTCAAGTGGGACCAGTCAAGAAGGACACCAATTGCCAAGTATTGGACATGAAATTAACTTATAATGTTTTGTTGGGGAGACCATGGATTCATGAGATGCAAGCAGTCCCATCCATGTACCACCAATGCATCAAATTTTCGTACATGGGTGAAGAAATCATGGTTGGAGGGGACTCAAACCCATTCCAATATTGCAATGCACTTAAACCTCTTCATGAGTTATATATTCTACATAACCGGGAAGGAATCATTCAAAGAGTTACCATTGAAGATACCAAAATGGAGGATTTGATCATAACATTAAATGCTACTCAAAACCCTCCTCAAGCTAGCTCAATGACATCAACTAAGGGAAAGGAAAAGATGAGCTATGAGGGTCCAATTATTAATGAGGGTTCATATCAAACTCCCAAATCAGAGATAGTGCCCTATAAACCTACTAGAGATGAAAAAGACAAAGCTAAAAAGGAAAATTACAAGAAAATGGATAAGATGATGGAGGCATTTGACAAACAGTGCAAAATTAGTTCAAAAGGAGTAGGGGAATACTTCATTTCCCTATTTGACATGCCCACATCTCCAAGGACACATGGAAAACTAGCTAAAGAACACTTGCCTCACAAGTAAAAATCTTACTTCGTAAGAGAAAGTGACAAAGCAGCATTCGACAAAGAGGAGAATGAAGTCCTTCAATGGCTCTATCACGATGAGGAAGATATTTCAAACATTCCCATGGAAAGAATTCAGCATGTTAATATACAAACCGAGCAATATGGGAAAGGTTTTGAGATTATGCAGAAGATGGGATACAAGGGAAGAGGACCCTTAGGCAAAAGGAATAGGGGGTTACTAGAACCCATTGAACCTACTTGGAGGGCAAAACAAGAAAAATCTGGCGTAGGCTACCAATACAAAGGCGAAAGCTCCAGCCCAATGCAAGATTTTTATCCTCAAATAAATTCCTTAGAATCCAATGGAGATAGTGATGACTCCCAAGATTATGAGTGGGATACCTTATCAGATGAATCATGTCAAGATAAGGAGGTGATTGCAATACATACTTATGCAAAAATCCCAAGGCAAGAAATTTAGATCAATGAAGAACCTAATATCCAAGATATTAACATAGGGCATGCACCTACCAATCAAGCATGGATAGAGACATTTTGGATGCCTTCGGAGGAGGGAAATTCAAATGTTAGTTTCAACCCACTCATGGCTTTTCCCACGTTGTTTCCCGTAGAAGTCGAAGAGGACTCAAGTGAAGGGGATTTTGACCCTTCTTCCATGGACTATCTCGAGGAAGCGCACATCATAGATCCAAACAATACAATGTATGAACCCTCAAATGAAGTCATGTCCATAAACCCTATTGATGACATCTTACCTAATGAATCCTTACTTTTGATACATCCGGATCTCATTGATTGGGACCAAACTGAGCCAAATGACTTACTTTACTTTCCAAACGACCAAGCAGCAAACCAATATCTTAATGCGGTTGAACCCTCTTTCATCAATGAATTTGATACAGACATGATGAGAACAGCGGGGGTCCATTCTCTTAGTCAAAAGAAAAAAAAGAAAAAAAGAAAAAAATGAAAATTTCTAGTGCTGAAAACCACTATGTGGCACCATTAGAACCAAAAAAAATGAAAATAAAAGATGTTTCCTTTGGTGAAAACCCAACTACGGCACCAAAGGAAGAGAGATTGGATATTTTGCCCAAACACGAGGAAGAAAGGTCACCTATTCTTATAGAACTGACAAAAAAGGTCAACATTGGGATAGAATTAGATCCAAAATTTATACACTTGGCAGCATCACTTACACCTCTAGAAAGAGAGGACTTCATCAAATTTTTCCAAGAGCAACAAGTAAACTTTGCATGGTCATATGCCGACATGCCCGGATTAGATCCTGATTTCATAATGCATCATTTGAATGTTAGACCCGGGGTTAAGCCCGTGAAGCAAAAGCTATGAAAAATGCACCCGCATGTGGCTCTCCTAGTGAAGGCAGAATTGGAAAAATTGTTAAAGGTTGGATTTATAAGGGCAATAGCATATGTTGAATGGATTTCTAACATTGTACTAGTCACTAAGCATGATAAATCTATTTAGGTGTGTATGAATTTTAGAGACTTGAATCTCGCATGCCCTAAGGATGATTTCCCACTTCCGACCATAGATGCAATAATGGATTTGACAACAGGTCACTCAATGTACTCATTAATGGATGGTTTTAGCAGCTATAACCAGATCAAAATTGTATCTAAAGACCAAGAAAATATAGCTTTTACTTGCCCTTGGGGCACCTTTTGTTGGAATGTCATGCCCTTCAGTCTTAAAAATGTCAGAGCCACATATCAACAAGCCATGACAACTATCTTCCACGACATGATGCACACTTTTTTAGAGGATTATGTGGATGATATACTAGCAAAGTCTCACAAAAGAGAAGAACACTTGCAAATTCTTAAGAAGATATTCATCCGGTTGGAACAATTCAAAGTTAGATTAAACCCAAAGAAATGTGCCTTTGGTGTCCAATCCGGCAAGCTATTAGGCTATATAGTTTCCGCTAAAGGAATTGAAGTGGACCTGGAGAAAGTACAAGCCATCATAGACATGGAGATACCTAAGAACATCAACCAAATGAGATCCTTACAAGGCAAAATCCAATCCATAAGAAGGTTTATATCTCAATTGGCTGAAAAATGTCATTCTTTCACCAGATTGCTACATAAGGATACTATATTCATGTGGGATGAGGAATGTGATCAAGCTTTCACATTATTGAAGACCTATTTGATAAATCCACCTATTCTCATGCCACCAATCAAGGGCAAAGTATTGCTTCTATACATATCCGCTACCGAAAGATCACTAGGAGTGCTTTTAGCACAAGAAGATGAACAAGGAAAGGAAAGAGCTATCTACTATTTGAGTAGGACCTTGATCAAATATGAGCTTAATTACACATTTATGGAAAGGGCTTGCCTAGCAGTGGTGTTTGCATCTCAAAAGTTGAGACATTATATGTTGATGCATAAGGTCAAGTTAATTGCCAAAATTGACCCTCTCAAGTATTTGTTAAGCAAAATTGCCCTAACGGGTAGGATAGCCAAGTGGGTTATGATATTGAGTGAATTTGACATTGAGTATGTTGATAGAAAGGCAATAAAAGGGCAAGTGATAGCGAATCATTTAGCTGAGAATCCCATAACTTCTACACAAACTATTCAAGTGGAATTTTTGGATTCCGCCATTGTCAACATAGAAGCAAAAACATGGAAGTTATTCTTTGATGGCTCTTATACTCAAGGAGGTTCCGGTGCTGACATACTATTGGTCACTCCTCAAGGTTACACCATTCCAAAGTCCTACAAGCTTATGTTTCCATGCACAAATAATATAGCGAAATATGAGGCATTAGTTATAGGCATCAAAATGGCCTTAGAGTGGAATATCACGGAGTTACAAATTTATGGAGATTCTCAACTCATCATCAATCAAGTCAACAATGAATATAACACCAAAGATGAAAAGTTGATGGCATATAAGACTATGATTAATGGATGGAAGAAATACTTTGCCTTGATCACTTTTGAGCAGATTCCTAGAGAGAAAAACAGAGCAGCTGATGCCATGGCCACCTTGGCTTCCTTGTTACAAAAACCAGATCAAAATGAGAAGTATGAGTTCTTGGTGGAAGAGTTGGTGCAACCAGCATTCAACCTTCCCAAAACCCAAATTTTTTCCCTAATACATGGACATGACTCCCCTTGGTACGGACCTATATACACATCTCAAAGACCAAGTGCTACCCTTAGACCAAACCCGAGCTCAAAAATGCAATTTCATACGCCAAGCCGCTCGTTACCTAATCCTTTCTGAAACATTGTATCATAAGGGTCTTGATGGGATGTTACTTAGATGTCTAGAGGAAGAAGAGTCTAAGTTAGCTTTACACGAGGTTCACGATGGCATTTGCGGGTCACACTCTAGCGGGTTAAACCTAGCTAAGAAAATCCTTCGCTTAGGGTATTTCTGGAAGACATTAGAAAAGGATGCTTGCCACTTTGTGAAGATATGCAGTAAATGTCAATATCATGGTGACATGATACATGCACCGGTACAGGAGTTACACCCATTTATCACACCATGGCCTTTCTACCAATGGGGGTTTGATCTAATTGGCGTCATATACCCACCTTCTTCAAATGGGCAAAAATACATCATAACCGCAATGAAATATTTCATGAAGTGGGTTGAAGCGGTTCCTTTGATAATGGCTACAGGTAAACAAATTTCCATGTTTATCTTGAATCACATCATTTGTCGATATGGCATTCCACATGCCATAATAACAGATAATGGAAAACAATTTAAAAACAAATGTCATAATAATAGATAATGGAGAACAATTTAAAAACAAGGATGTGGATGAACTTTGTACAACATTTCATATCACACACCATTCCTCATCAATTTATTACCCTCAGGGAAATGGGCAGGTTGAAGCCACGAATAAGAATATCTTAAAAATCTTGAAGAGGTCGGTCATTAAATCGGGAAGGGATTGGCATGTGCAAATTAATCTAGCATTGTGGGCCTATAGAACTAGCATAAGAACACCTATGGGAGCTATGCTATTCTCATTAGTCTATGGGGCCGAAGCAGTTCTACCATTAGAGGTTGAAATCCCGTCTCTACGAGTGTCATTACAAGGATTGATCACAGATGAAGACTATAGAGTCACTAGACTTCAACAATTAGAGTTACTTGAAGAGCATCAAACACAAGCTTATGAACACCTGAAAGTGTATCAAAATAGAATCTCGAGGAACTATAATAAACATATCAAACTGAGAGTCTTTCAGGTAGGAGACTTGGTGTTGCGAGAGAACCCAAAGAATCAGGTTGAAAGAGAGAAGAAAGGCAAATGGGAAGCTAATTGGCTTGGCCCATTCATCATAGTATCTTCATTTGGCACAGGCACCTATAAATTATCAGATTGTGAAGGAGAGGAACTCCAAGAACCCATTAACAGTATTCATCTCAAAAGGTTCTACACATGAGTCAGACGAAAGAGTATAAAGCGTATTAGATGAGAGAGCATCATATTTATTGTATATAGTTCAAAAGAGATTATGAAAATACCAAAAACATTGAAAAACACAAAAGATCAAAAACATTCAAATAAGATGTTGTCTTGGTGAAAACCTACCAAATAGGCACCTTGGTAGAAAAAAAAGAAAAAAAGCTTTAAAAACAAAAAAAAGAGCTTGATCCATCCAAAGGGTGAAAACTTGGTAAACAAGTGCCTTTGGTTCCCTTAAATTTGTCTTTCCTAGTCACATGTGTACATATTGCATTTTCAACATCCCATTTGTAAACCTTCATTGCATCCGTCATTTGTGCATAGTCATAATAAAGTTTTCAGTCACATTGTTGCATTTGCCTACAACCCTAATTTTGTCTCGTGATCGCATTTATCACTTGGGGTGGAAAGGATTGGAATTTTGGTACCATATGGATTCAATAAGTGCTACAATCAGTCATGTCAGAGAGAAATTTATCAAGACTTTAAAGAGAGCAATTTTTGTGAACATTTGATGGCTATCATTGTTTACCACCCAAGTATTTGATCCTGCAACTTGCTCCGTAAGCCTTCATTGACTTTATTATTCAGGATTAAAAATTGACAAAACATCTTAAAGATCAGAATGCTTGGAAATGCTTTTTGAAAATCATAAAACATGGCAAAACACTTAAAGCTTTCTTTTGATAAATTTTTAGGAAATTGACTTTTTATCACCTATTTTAGCTAATCAAGGATTGGCCATGATAAAGACGTGATATTTTCCACTAGATTGGCCATGATAAAGACATGATATTTTCTTGCCTTTGAGTGACTGTTTTGAGGAAGATTCATCCACTTATGAGAATTCATCTAATGACATGGTCATCAAAGAACCATTGAGGACTATCTCATAAGAGGAAGGATTAACCTTTGCTTGTTTACGCAAATGGATCCCTTGGCTATTTAGATCTTCCATATCTTAATACCAAAAATCCACTTGCAACATTGAATCTGTTGACACCGGTATTCAAACTCCCATAGTTTGGTCATCCAACTAGTGAGGGTTGTGCCAGTTTCAAAATGAGGTTACCAAAAAGCGATAAAAAGCGGTATTCATATCATCATGATGTGGTCAGTGATGATTGTACTAGCTTTCCAGTCCCAAAAATGCTCAATGATGAAAATTTATCCTCATGGCATTTTTTTGCTAAAAGCTGGTGACACTTAGGTTGCATTATCATGTTAGATTAATTGCATGGCATTATCATGTTTAGATTAATTGCATCGCATTATCATGGAAAGTAATTGCATTTATTTATGGTTAATTTCCAAGGACAAAAGGGGGGCACAACAATAAAACACTTGAGTTGTTCAAACATCAAAGAAATGGGGGAGATTAAATTCAAACTTTCATTATAATCCTTGATTTAAAAACAACGCAAGTGAGATTATCTTTGCATTCATGCATAGCATTAATCATTATCCATTACTCATATATCAAAAGAAATGAAAAGAAATCATGTTCATACATCATGCATTCATAAAAACAAGAGTTCGCATTGCATTCATCTAAATACTTAAAAATAAAAAACATAGGAACCATACATATGCATTTCCATAAAACATTTTGTATCCATACATTTGCAAAATAGAAAAGCATCTCATCAAAATCCATACATCATTGCACTCATTTATGTATATCATAAAATAAGAGAACGACATCCATAGCATAAATCATAAATGCATAACACATCATATAGCTACATAAAAGATAATCTCATAAATCAACTCATCAAGACGATCCAAGGAGTATATCATCATATATCATCAAAAAAGTGTTCATTAATGACCCATCAAATCAGTACATCAAGTGTCAAGGTACAATATCATCAAAAGGGGTACATCAAATGTGTCGATCAGTCAAATAACATGAAGTATGGAACAAAGGACATCAATGATGGATGAATCCATCAGCAAACAATCATGATCCTGTGGCACCTAGATCTCTACCATCTGGTGGAGGAGGAGGAGCCTGAGAGGTACTCGCTCCATCCTGTCTTGGCACTACCATGGGTGATACAAAATGTTATAATAAGGAAGTAACCTGATCCAATCACCCTACAATAGTGGACATATCTGTCCTCAATATTTGCATATCTCAGGATAATGAATCAATGCGACCATCCTGTCCACCCTGTCCATGATCCTGTGGTTGAGGGCCTGGGGGAGGCATCTGTGGAGCTTGATCCTATTGTACTTGATCCTAAGGAGCATCGTCATCCTGTTGATCATCATCTTGATGTGCCAAAGCTACTCGCTGCAACTGCACTAAAGGATCTAAACCTCCAGGAATCTGTCTAGCAACCTCGACGTGAGCCTGTCTTCAAGCTCTCTGATGTCTATGAGCTCTATCCTGCCTAATTGCTACTCTAGGATGAACTATCAGGCTTGCATCAACCTATATACCTTTGACATCACCCCGATCATGTCTATCACCATGAGGATCTCTATGTCCTCATCCTCTCCTATGTCTATCACCACCACCAATGGCATGATCAACATCACATTGTCTAGGAATAGGCTCTGCTAGATTGGTAAACTGAGGAAACATGTTCCGAGCCCACCAATCTGCATACTCATGTGACATCCCGACATCTGCAATACCTGTCAGCATCTCCCATCTGCACATAGTCATGCCTGCAATTTGATCTAAGGCAAACTGGTAGTCAATGCAAGGACCCCACATAGATATCTTTGCCTGTACTCGAGCGTATAGTGCATTGCCTTGAGGCATAACCTGTATCCTACCATACTGTCTCAAAACTCTACCAAAGCAGAAACGCTCAATAGTAGTGGTAGTGCGCCCGATCATCCAACAAGGGGCAAACATATAAGATAACTCATCCTCATCCTCTCTCCATCGATCACAACTAATGTAGGGACACCACTGAACCTGATCAATATCATCTAGCTATCGACACCAATAGTCCAGATGACCCAAATGATACTGAGTAACCATGCATGTATATAGGAAAGCAAAAGGAAAACCTCGAGGCTATCTCCTATAAGAAATAGGCCTAGTAATGGGAAGATGCTCCCATATCCATAACTGAAGAATAATAGCACCAGCTGACAATGATGCACTCACCTGATAAACCACCTCATGTAGATCATGATATAGCTGGGCTAAGACACAAGAACCCCAATCGAACCATCAAGGATGTGCAAGCAAGTCCTCCAAAATCCAGCCCCAACCAATAGAAAAATCGTGACCACGTCGGTCAGGAAGAAGCAAACCACCGATCAGGGTGCCAAGTATGGCTGGTAACCTCAGAAAAGAAGCAAACTAAGGCCATGTGATAGTATCACCATCACCTATAGTGTTGTCCCCGAACACTCATCGACAGATAGTAGAATCATAAACAGAGTCATAGTAGACCAACTCTCCTCTGCAAGGAATCTGTAACAATTGATACACATCCTCTGGCGTGATTGTCATCTCTCCATATGGTAAATGAAAGGTGTTGTGGTTGGAGTGCCATCACTCCGCCATTGCAATCAGTAACCCATGGTTCAACTGAAACTATGGGAGATCAAGTAGAAAACTCAAACCGCACCGCTCAATAACTCGATACTCAGCAGCTGTGAGTGATTGACCTAAGTCAATAACCCAAGATGCAACTGAACAGATGTATCAGGTAGGAAAGTGAGCCTGTTGGAAAAACAAAAGGGAATCATATCAATATGTCATATTGAGGAATTATTTCAAGTCAATCTTATCAAAAGTATCAAAGTAATCACACCTAGAACCATTTGTTCGTGTCTCTGTATCCTGAGAACAAACTAAGCAGTATCAAAATCATATCGGTTTTCACACTGATTGATTTATCCTATCAGTAATTATCCTATCTAGATTGACCAATCATATTTCATGATATTACTATTCTGATATCTTAAACTAATTATTTTGTTCATGAGCAACAGACCTAACCTAATCATTCCAATCAGTCCTTGAAAGCTATCAAATTTGGCATCAAACGCAATTAGGTATACGTGAAATTCTTTTCAAAATTCACCAGGTGTGATTTTTATCATGCCAGGCGACATTCTATCTTAGGTGATAACCAAAATGGGTTAAGCGACATTATTCTGGTGTTAGGCGATAGTTTACTTGCTACACAATAGTGAATCGTGTAACGCGATAGCATAACCTGCCCTGGGCAACAACAAATTTGTTAGGGTTCGTATAGGCGACAACATACATGAAGAAGGGCATTTTAACATAGCTATAGGTGTGAGTATTTTTGCTGCTAGGCAAGAATGGAAGTTTCCTAGGCGGTAATAAAATACATGGAAGCGATAGAGGAAAGTGCAGAGGCGACATTAAAAAAGGCTAAGCGACATTAAAACATATCTAGGCGACATTTTATCTATTCAACGCAACGATGAAACATGAAAATTGCCATAAATGCTAATAAATGCATCATAAATGTAAAGACAGAGTTGGGAATGACTTACCGGAGCTCCATACTCAGGTGGCCTCACATATCTCTGGCACCTCTTGAATCTATGCTCCCGAATCGGCACAACCATCTCGAAATTCACCAAAGGATCAGAGCAAAGACGAAAAGTAAAAATAAATAGTAAAACAAGGTTTATTAACCTATTTAAGGTGTTTTGACCTAATTCTGGAGGTTAAAATAGAGGTGAACCTATATTGACTCATCAAAACAAACTGGGGCATATTCTTCAAATCATGGCATATAATCAAATATTCAGAAATGAAAACATATTCTAAATCAATCATCATAAATCTTTTTCAAATCAAGAAATTAATATGTTTTAATTTCTGAGGGGGCATCAGGGTATCAAAGTAAAGTAGCAATCAAACATTAGGGAATCAATGGGGCATCATAATTTTTTTTTTGTATCATCAGAGGTAGCAATCAATCAGTATCAAAGGCATATCAGTGAACCAGCAATCAGGACCTAAAAAAGTGATCAGGACTCATAAGAATCTTTGAATCAATGTTCTTCGTACATCAATTCAAAGAGGGGCATTTGTAGACATGCAAAATTGGACAAGTGCTTTTCAAAATGCATTAAATCATCAAAATGGATTAAAAATCAATAAAATGGAAATAATTAAATAAAGTTGAGGAAAATCAATTAAAACAAAGGAATTATTAAATAATGATGTTAAATGATTAAATTGAAGCTTAAAAGGGCCAAAAACACTATGTAATTGATTTTAATCAAATAATTATATATTTGTTTTAATCAAAAAAATCAAAATGAACCTATTACCCTTGCATGGCTAAATTTAATTAATTAATTGAATTAAATATTCTTAATTTCTTTCAACAAAGTGATCAACCAATGAAAATTGAGGACAAAAAGACATAAATCACTCAAACATTTAAATTGTCCAAAGCTTTGAAACCATTTAAAGGCTTGTCCCCTCATTTGTCCCCCCATTTATGGACAATGCAAAGTTTTTGACTCAACCAAGGGATAACCATGATTACTTCACTCCACCCCCTACCCTTGGACATTTACTATAAATATGAGGCATTTTGGAGAGCATTTCCATCTTGGGATTTCGTATGCAAAGCATTGTTATTATAGGCATTTGAATAGCATTCTAAGAGCAATTTGAGCATTTTAGAGCAATTATCATTGTAGTTTGTCAATTTGAGCTAGATTAAACATGGAATCATCATAGAAGCATTGTAAAAAGTATAATAGTAGCATAATTTCTCATTTTAGAAGTGTCACTAGTGAGGATTTAAGCTGAGAGCTTCATTTACCACTTCTTTCTAGAGAACCATGGGATAATATAGATTATAGTTTCATTTTAAAGTAGATTTGCATTGTATTTAGTTTAAATTGATGCTATTAGATCTTAATTCCATGAAGGTGTTAAACTTGCACACACAAACATTACTATGCAAATTAAAGGTGAATTGGTGAAATGCTCTTGGAAGTGAGGGTATTTATAGGATTTTGGGAAGGGCTTGGGTATGAAGTGGAGTTAAGGTCAGAGTTAGAGTTTGGGGTTGACTCTAGGGTATGGTTAGAGTAAGGTTAGATGGGTAAGGGTTAAGGGTTGCTTACACATGTGTGAGCAACACTTGGGAAGAGTGCCTAGGGGACCAAAGTGTAAGAAGGGTCATAGGCTTCATTAAGAGGTTGTAAGAGCCTTAATGAGGGTGTACGAAGTCATTAATGAGTCTATAAGGCTCATTAATGGGGGAGTTTGACCAAAAATCAAAGATTGAGGGTTTAGACTAAAAAGGATAGGAATCACCTTTTAATCATGTTTAGAAAGGGTTTAGGAAAGTTTAGGAGGGTTTAGGGTTCTCTAGAAGATTCTAGGGTTTTAGGCTTTAAATAAATGTTTAGTTTATTTAGGGTTTGTGACAATATTTATCAAATAATGTTTCAATAAATAGGGGAAAATTATTTAAATTTTATTTAAATGCTTTCAGCTAGGGTTTTTTAATTAAAATAGGAGAGGAGATAATGAGAATAAAAACTAATTAATTAAATAAATAAATAACAAATGATGATGTCATTAGGGGTTTTTTGCAAAATAAAATATTTTTATTTTGGCAAAGGCTTTTTAGGTGTCTACATTTTTCCCCTCTTTGATGCGATGTCGCAAGTGGTGTGGCGTCAAAGACAAGAAAATAAAATTACCCTAGGCTAGAATTCAAAGGATAAGGGGTTGTGCCCCCTCGAGAAAATAACGCAAAGAGGAAACGTTATGGAATTTTCTCGAAAAGAGCACATAAGGGAAAGGAAAGGAAGATGGGAAGGGGGGATAAACAAACGTCCTTCCAAGAGAAAAGATGCATGAATGCAATATGATGGTGAAATGCAGGATGTAGGATGAAGCTATATGAAGGATGCAAGATGCAAGATTAATCTATATGATGCAGGATGAGGGGGATTTGGGGAGCTCCATGTGTAAATGTGGAGAGCGCAACCTAGTTTGATATAGCAACATTAGAGACCTGCCAAGGTTACTATTTTGTGAAAAAATATATGGATAGGGTTTAGAACAATGGGGGTTTACACATAAAAGAGACTCTAAACCAATATTTAACACAAACATATAAATCTAATGATAAGAAATATAAATTTGGAAATGCTTGCAAGGAATAATGAAATCAAATAAAATGAAATACATACCTCATAACATAGTAGATCTGGAAATACCTATTTTCTGGAAATTCTGCAATTAGATCTAGAACATAAACATAGAGACAGAGAAAACTTAGAAATATTTTCCTTTTCTAAGCCAGGTCGACCTTGACCCAAATACAGGTCGACCTTAACCCCTTTATGTCGACCTTGACTTGCATTGCTCTGACGAAAATTCTATTTGCGGATCCTAGAAGTTTGTCAAAAAGGGTATCCAAATCTGCTCTGCAACTCCTGAAAGAACAATTGTAGATATTTGAAAATGGTGTTTTGGGGTGGCTATATAGGGTTTTGCCTAAGTCAAACCCCCGTTTTGGTGATTTCCACCTTCGCGAATAGCTGGATGTAATAGAATATGTGTGTGTGTTGCTCATAGTAAGAGCTTTGAATGTTCAATGCCAAGATCTAATCCTCTAGATTGAAACCCTAGCATGAATTGAAATAAGAGAGAAATGCATAGATTTGAATATGATAAAGAAATCATACCAAGCCCCCAAGGCTAAAGTACTCCTACCAAACTCACAATTTGTAATTGCTACCCCATGATTGTATCTTTTGAATGCTTGAATGTTGAAAATGGTAGATCAAGGAAGAAGGAATCTTTCTTGCTCCAAATGAATGTCCACAATAATTTGTCCACAAAATGCTTGATTGCATCAAGGTATCATCATATCTTGTTCTCCTATAGCATCCTCTTGCAATCTTGCATCATCATCTCCTCATAACTTCTTGCTTGTTACTTGATTATTGATTGTCGAAATGAAGGCAAAAGAGAGTGCTTATATAGGGATTTCAAGGCAAGGCTCCTCGGGAAATGTAAGGGCCCCTAATTCAAATTTCACCTTGAATTATGGTCCAATCACAATAGCCAACTAAGGAGGAAAAGAATTAAATGAATTTTGAATAAAACCCTTCTACATTCAGATCTAGAGGCCCATTTTTAATTTAGGGCCCCGCTATGATCCAAACTTGAAAGCGGGAACCAAAACTCGAAAAAGGTCAAGGTCAACCTTGACCTTGACCTGAGGTTTTAGGATAGTCAACTCAGAGTTTCAAGAAGTTTTTGGGTCGGCCAGAGACTTAGAATCAATGGGAAAACATAACAAAATGTTGGAAAAGGACACATGGGCCTAGAAGAAATGTGATGAAGGCTAGGAGGGCTAGTATATAGGTCCTACCTAGAAAATAGAGCCACAAAGAAGGAAATCAAGGAGAATCCTCAGGATCTTAACCCTAATTTCACATGTAGAAACAAAGAATCAAGTGCAGATGCATCCTAAATGTAAATCTATCATGAAAATGCTCTAAATGAGGGTGTTAAACCTACCAAGATGGAAGTTCTTCCATTTTAAGATGATACATTTAGCCCCCACTTTATCTTAGATACGACACTATATGAATATGCAAGCTAAAGTAAGAAAACATCATAGTAAATAAAACGGATATAACCAAGTCCTCAATGTAGAGATGCTACAAAAAACTATTAGTACCTGCAACCTGCAGCACACAAGGTTAATGAAAATCCATAAATCACCTAAGACTTACTAAAATGAAATTGAGAAGTGCATAGAGCCCCTTATGCCCCCCCTATTTTTTCTTTCTACTTCTGAAGGGTGAAACAAGGTGATAAGGATAGCTACCCTTCCTAAACTGATTCAAGGAGCTAGGTATTTGAATTGTGATTCCAACTCCCCAGACATCACTGAAAATAGAGCTACATAACTCAAGTTATGATGAAAAGAGTGAATGTCTCTAAAAGCATATGAAGGGAAATTCAAATTTAACATAAATAAATCATAACAAACCCTAACAAAAACCCTAATAAAAACCCTAAATTTGATCTATAAATAAGGGAAGATAGCACATACCTATTCATTCTTACCATTTGTAGAGTTTAGGAGAGAAATTAGGATGTCGAGCAGAGAAGAACTTCGAGCGACATGAATGGAGCTCCTGAGACAGTGTCTAGCCACAAGATAGTCATTTCCCAAGGTAAATTTGTTGTTGTTGATTTTTGTAATCTCAAATTCCTATTTTTATAGGAAAGGTCAACCCTGACCCTTAAAGGTTGACCCTGACCCAGTTATGTCGACCTTGACCCTTTAAGGTTGACATGAACTGGGAAGGTCTACACCTTTTCTGGAGTGAGGTCGACCTCGACCTAGGAAGGTCAACCTTGACCCAAGAAGGTCAACCTCGACCTAACAGAGGTCGACCTTGACCTAGTCAAGTTGAATTTATAATTTTGTGATTCTATTGTTCTAATATGATGTTAATTTGTGCTTACAGGACCTGGTTCATCTCCGAGAGCACCCCTTTGGAGGGCCACTACTGATTATCAAAGAGAAACTATTTGAGCTGAGCAGTGATGAGATATAATTATTGAGAGACATAGGACTGTACTAGATAACAGTCCTACCATAGATGAGATTCCACCGAGCCATGATATCAGCTCTTATAGAGAGGTGGGATGAGGACACATGTTCCTTTCATCTTCCCTCAGGAGAGATCACAGTGACACTGGAGGATGTGTACAGGATCCTACAACTTTCAGTTCGAGGTGAGCCTATCAAACTGAGAGTACAATGGGGTCCTGAGGATATCCATGCAGATGCAGAGTATTGCTTAGGACAGGTTCCACAAATGTGAACTCGAGCAAACCACATCACCGTATCAGCCATACTGACAAGTCTGACACCCTTGGTACAAAGGGTTATGTTGTGTATACTTTCTTTGGTTGTAGTACCCAACACAAAGGGTATAATATTTTTAGCACCTTTTACCCATCTTGTACGCAGGATGGAGAGTGATAGGACTATCTTCGCATGGGGTTGCAACATACTAGCCCATCTATACCATGAGTTATGTCAGTTGGTGAGATATCAACGAGAGACTCTCACTATATGCACACTATTATAGATTTGGTTGTTCGAGCATTTCACATGTACATGACCATATGGTGCTCCTATGATGGTAGATGCAAGCACACCAAGAGCCTTTGCTTATCTACTGGGAGATGTCTGGCAGCACAGAGATATCTTCCATTAGAGGGTATGTCTAGACTGTGTACCAAGCATAGATGTGATATAGAGACCATACTATCACATGATAGAGTGGCCAGATACACGACATCAGATGAGACACTCATAGCAGCACAAGCTACTAGAGGGTCATCCTAGTCACATAGTGATGTCGTACTAATATGAAAGAGTGATGAGATAGTTTGGTCTTATACAGGGGGTCCCTAGAGCAGTACCTTAGTACGCATATCTGATGAGATACTATCAGAGACCCAACGCTATACATCGGCCATCAGTAGTAGACATTATAGACAATGATACAGATGAGACAAAGGATATAAAGGTAGCCCTTGATGTGGCCTATTTAGGTGTTAGCGGGGACTACATTAAATACTGGAGTCTGAAGGGAACCCACCCCATCTTCCCTGATGACTATCCCACGTGTGATCCATGCCTTTCAGAGAGGACACACCGAGATAGTAGTATACCATAGGAGGAGGAGGATCATAGAGATGAGGAGGAGCCCATCTCCATGAGAGATCCCATGGAGGAGGAGAGAATAGAGGACATAGTAGATAGGATGCCTGTAGTACCTCCATAGTTTGTTTTCATATTTTCATTGCCATACTCTTTTAGGCCACATTGTTGTGTGTAGTTATTTTAGTGACTATTGATTATTATAATTATGATTATGTTATTATGTCATATGATCTCATATTTAGATGTTAATATTATTATGATGTGATGCTTATGTTTCAGTTGGATTATGATGTACTTACCCCATACTAGCATGTGTATGGTGTTCATATGTATGTATCTATTTTATGTGTTTGTATGGTAGAGGGCAGAGGCATAGTTACTTGCTTTGTCGAGATCCACATGACCAACCATACCCTACCATTGTTTGTCATTTGTTGTATGTACATGCCTTGATTTGTGATGACAAGTT
Source organism: Chamaecyparis obtusa (assembly GCA_027943335.1). Taxonomy (NCBI): domain Eukaryota; kingdom Viridiplantae; phylum Streptophyta; class Pinopsida; order Cupressales; family Cupressaceae; genus Chamaecyparis; species Chamaecyparis obtusa. Next base: position 1,144,868 of record BSBK01000804.1, on the reverse strand, counting down.
TGCAGGTACAGGGCATCGTCTTCCCTGAATTGGCAGGAGTGAGCATGCTCATAAATACTCGTCTCAATGGTAAAGAGGGGAGGTAACAGATGGACCCAAAACCCTATCCTAAGCCTGTTTATCCTAATTGTTGGATAAGTATATGATGACTACCCTACCCAAATTTGTCAGGTGACAAATTTCGTGAATCCCATCTCTGAGTTTGTACGTTTATTTGATGGTCCTGTTTTATTGTTGATTGATTATATGATTTTTCCTATGATTTTCTATGGTTATAAATTTAATATTATAATTGGAAAATGATATTAAATTTATTTCCTATGTTTTTTTTTTTAGACAAAAGTGGTGTAACCACCATATTTTATTAATCTAGTTCAATAACTCCCCTTTGGAAGAACCAGTAAGAAACCCCGAGATCATAGTTATATACATGCATATATCTAAGGATATATAAATACATAAATATTACATATTTCGAGCAATATGTCAATATTTCTTATCCAATTTTAGATCATACTCCAAAAAGCCTTCAAAAGTTCCCTAATGATGTCGACATGTACAATGCGCCGATTGTGTGAATTTTTCCTATGACAACATCATTTTATACATCTAACCACTGCCAAACTCCAAGCCAGCCGGATGTGTATTAAGGTCAGGGACCCATAGAAGAGCTCACGGGCTACCAGAGAAGATGCATGGAAGATGTGGATTTGGTAGCTCCATGATATCTAACAAAGCATTAACCCAAATTCTGACTTTGTTTGCCAAGTGAAACCCCAAACGCCTCCCCGAGATTCGAAGTGCATTTTTTGTGAATCAAGCATCTTGCGAATAGAGGGAGCGTTTAATACTTTCATAGATTAGAAAGAAATTGTGATTTGAGAGCAGCTCATGATGTGAAATTAGTCCACCAACCAGCGCCAAACCATCCCATAGTTCATACTACTGAACAACCCTCGAGAGCGCATTGTGTTGAAGAAAATTTGGTTGGACCACTTTGTGAGCTAGCGAAGACACCAAAGACATTGACTGGGATAAATCCATCATGTTGCAAATGCTCCATGAATGAGAGTCCAATATTTCTTCCCCAACAACCAGCTGAATTGCATCCCTTATTGCTTATGATTGGCATATAAACATTGATGAAAACGAGCCCTCATCGATGTGAGACGGCAGAGCCTCTTCCAAAAGTTCCAATCACATCCTAACTCTGTAATTTCTAGGCATGACTTCATGGTGATAGTGGGCACACTGTCTGCATTTCATCACTTGACTAACTCGTAAATCCATTGGCTCCCAACTTGTAACTCGACAATGAGTGATGGATATGATCAAAAGCCCACATATTTATAGCTGTAATAAATCACCAAGTACAACCAAAATAATATCAGGATATCCCAAGTGTGAGCGGATTATGCATAAGTTTCAATGTCATTCTTGGAACTTGGAATTCTGCCAATAGTACACTGATTAAACTTTCTCAACCACAAACACATGTGTGCCGATGAACTTGTAGATGGGGAAATTGATATGCCTGCACAAATGATACACAAGCAAGTTGTGTTTTTATTAAAAGTTATTAAAATTTATATATACTCTGTACTTCTCACATGCCATATACTATGGCATATGAAAACTATAGAATTTGAGCAATACAAATCCACAGAATGCCAAGATCACCTGCATACAAAAAACCTATTACAAGGAAGTAGAGAGAAGAAGAGGCCAAGGGTTTGACTCAGAATATGAAGAAGAAAATATCCTCAATAATGAATGAATAATAATGTACAATGGATCATCCTTATAAAGGAGATCGAAAGCCTTGAAAGGCAAATTCTAGTGCATGCAATAATTAGTTTGACTATTACATGACTAATGCATGAGTTTAGACCAACTAATGCATGTGCTTTTAACTAAAGCAAAAGGAAGTTGACATCTTAAGAAGGGAGTAAAGATTAATTAACATAATTAATACTTTAATCTAACACCCCCCCTTAAGATGAGCAACGATGCATCTACAAATAATGCAAAAAGAAAGCAAATGGGTCCCGGCAACAAAGGCCTGATCAGGTACCCAACACAACCAAATCTCTAAAAAATGGAGAAATAGAGAAAACCTAGTGGGAAAAAACCCTACTCCAAAAAGAGATAGAAGACTAGTCTGAAGGACTGAAGAAGCCTCCAAAACTAGGAATGTTCCAGAGAATAGGAACAAAGATGAACATGTACAACATCATTGAAGCATGAATTTGCAAAATCTGTCAATATGACCAGGTAGAGAAGACTGTAATCTGTATGAGTGCTCTCAAATAACACTACTCGAATCAGGAGGCAAACAAAGGCAAAAACCTGAACTCGAAGATACAGATGGCATAAACACCAAAAGCCTGAAGAGCTGATCAATCAAAGCTGGAAGAGTGCATCCAAAAATAGGAAAGAAAAGAGTGTCCATATGGTAAATGATCCATCTCACCAGAATGCATAGGTACCTAGCCACTACAACCGCCTAGTACATAGGATCAAATACTAAATACATGGCTCACACAATCGAACCAAGGAAGCAATAGAACCAATAGTAGAAACCCCCCCATACTATTGAAAAGGGAGTAATGACAGGTATACTGAGAAGATCATCCAATATGAACTGCATGATGAAGATGGATCTGGAACATCGAATGTGCAAAGAGAGTACAAACACATATAGAGATACCTAAGGCTAATGTCATTGGAGGAATGCTCACATGAAAAAAGAAGATGGAAAACATCAAACCCCTCCAGCACTTTATAATGGAGTGCGAGTACAAATAGCATAAACATGTGCCAGATCCCATCAAAGCAATAGAATGACACTTTATCTCAGTGCATGTGCATAAAAGAATGCTACCAAAAATGAAGTATACACTGCTCAAAGAAGATCAAAGGCTGCTGAACCAAAAGAGCAACCTAAGACGAGCCATCCCTCAAAGGGAAGAGATCCCAGGACTTGTAACAACCAAGATATCCACCAGACTGCAAAAAAGCAAGAATCTGAATAAAATTAACCTAGTGTAGAATCTAAAAAAATGACTCATAGCACTGAAAATCTCTCTGAACAAGCTTTCCAATGATATACCATTTTCCAAAAATAGAGACTGGATGTGCAAGATAGAGCTCCCAGAGTGCATAAATGAAGATCTGGCTTTGACAGAGAAAACTGCCATCAGAAAAATAATATCAGATAAAATAACCTTCAAATCTGGAAAGAGCTCAGAATTAGATTTTTGACGATATCTCGTTTGCCAAATTTTGACACTGTATGCTCAAGATATGAGCAAAAAACTAACAGCTACGCTGGAGGGCCCAAAGAAGGTGTCTGCAAGGATCTGAGGATGGGTGACGTCAGAAAAAGGACAAAAAACCATATGAAACCATCAGATCTGATAAAATCTTAGAAAAAGCTTTCTGGCAATATCTTGTTTGCCAAAAACAGAGCCCGAATGCAAGAGAAATGGATCCTGGAATGTAGGAGGTCTGAAAATGCCACTATCACAAAAAACATTTGACTTTGATAATAAAAAATAGCATTAAAATGGAAAAATCACAAAACCATACCAAAAAATTCGAATTGGGCTCGAAACCAGCTTTCCGCCGATATATCGCACGCCCAATTACGATCTCATATGCTCAAGATATCGCAAAAAAATGCCCAATTACCCCTAAAATAGAGCCCTTTTTTAAAAAAATCATGCAAATAAAATTTTTGCATGCGCTGATGTCATGCTAACATTAGCAGGGGCTTGGGGGCTAAAAAAATAAGCCCCTAGTCACCCATGTGACCAGGGGCTGGCGGAGTTGGCTGGGCGGGCGGCGGGGCCACCGGAGCGGAGGCCACGGGGGGCGGAGTGGCGAGTGCGAGCGGCAGCAGCAGAGTGGGCGGCCGGAGTGGCAGGGCCACGGGCGGAGTGACTAGAGCGGCGGGGCCGCGGGTGGCGGCAGCGCAAGCAGTGGCCACGATGAACCCGGTGGCGGTGTATCGGTGGCCGCTGCTCAGCGGGAGGCCATTGGGCGGTGTGCCCAAAGTTTTATTTATTTATTTATTTATATATTTTAAAAAAAAAAAAATTCTTTGTACTTTCTCGTGATGTGTGCCAGGTTGTACGGCCTAGTATGCAAATTTTTTTTGCCTCAGATGGCAACTTGTCCAAAATTGACAAGCTTTATATGGATTTTGACTATCTTGGGCCTTTTGGATGCAACAATGAGGTCCGTTTGGGCCAGAAGTGCTCCAAAAAATACTGATTGCCTCAGGATCCGTGCCGGGGCCAATTGCAAAATTTTTTTTCTCACAGATTCCAACTATGTCCAAATTGGACAAATTTTATATGGATCTTGGGGTTCTTGGATGCTCTGAACGCAACCATGAGGTCTGTTTGAAGCCAAGATGACCAGAAAAATAGGTCCCCCCAAATTCAATAAAAACCCAAAAAAGCCATCATCTGATCTTTGACTCCTTGAAATACGAACAAGCTGTAGCAGATTAGGCTCTAATACCATGTAGGATTTGAGCAATATAAATCCACAGAATGCCAAGATCACCTGCATACAAAAAACTTGTTACAAGGAAGTAGAGAGAAGAAGAGGCCAAGGGTTTGACTCAAAATACGAAGAAGAAAATATCCTCAATAATGAATGAATAATAATGTACAATGGATCATCCTTATAAAGGAGATCGAAAGCCTTGAAAGGAAAATTCTAGTGCATGCAATAATCAGTTTGACTATTACATGACTAATGCATGAGTTTAGACCAACTAATGCATGTGCTTTTAACTAAAGCAAAAGGAAGTTGACATCTTAAGAAGGGAGTAAAGATTAATTAACATAATTAATACTTTACTCTAAAAAAAACTGTCCGCGCCTCCCGTTAAACACACAAATGGAATTGTACTTAGGGAAAATACATAAACTGTTTATGCATACATCTGCTAAAGAACAAACTTCACATCTGGACATTTGAGGCATCAACTGCACATGACACTATTTCTCGACTATAGATTTCCTTCAACTTGGCATCGTGATTAATAATTGAATCATCATTAATAGCCACCAGTTCATACCCTTCACAACCTTTGTTTTCCAGATGGTCTACTAGTCTATTACCCTCTCTAAGTTTGTGAGAGATCTAAACTTCTTGAAATGAATCCAGTAATAGCCAAATCTGCTGAAGGATGTATGATAGTTTCCAGTTATGGGATATTCTGCTTATACATGCTAATATAATCACTATTGAATCTCCCTCTATTTGAATCTGTCGAAAGCCTCTATTTTTTGCTAATATTAGACCTTCTAATAATGCCTTGGCCTTAGCCATATTGTTTGTGCCATCAGGAAGTGTGCAGCATTTTACTGCTAGTAATATTCCTTGAAAATTTTGGATACAAATTCCCACCCTTGATTTACCTGGATTCCCTCTTGAGGAGCCATCGAAGTTAATCTTGCTAAACCCTTTGGATGGCGGCATCCACTTAATCCCTTCTCTTTCTAGCATTTTATTTGGTTTTGGTTGATAACACCAACCAAAAGGAGCATGTATTTGTTTCCACTCTCACAATATAAATGAGTCCCATGATGTCATAATTAGATTATGTTTAAGCTTATTATGACTAGCATTAACTAGTTCTGATATCGATCTTTCTATTTGAGCTGTGACCACTTGGATTGTCGAAAATTGTCTGCGAAAGATTCTATTATTTCTCTCCCACCAAATTGCCTAGACCACTATTGTTGGAGCACACTTCCAAATTGCAAAAAAAAGGGAGGATGAATATAGTTGTGGCCATGAGTCAAATAGGTCCCTTAGCTTGCATGGAAGAGGAGTTGGATATTGTAACTTTCTAAGGACAAAATGCCAACATTCTTGAGCAAATTCACAATTTAAGAATAGGTGGTCTGTGTCTTCTTGATGATTATCACAATGCAGATAATTAAAAAGCTGAGCTATATTAAGTCTCTGAAGCCGCTCACTTGTTAATGCCCTATTATTCAAAGCTAGCCAAGCAAAGCATCCTACTTTTGGTAATGTTAGATTATTCTAGTAGAAGGAATAAGCTCGGGATGGTTGCTTGGTTGCGTCTCTTTGCTGAATAAGTTTATATCCATCCTTAATATTAAAATTCCCATCTACCCCCGGTGCCCAAATCAATTTATCCTCCAAGTTTGATAAGTAGATCAGTCTTTGAGACAAGATTTTCTGAAATAATTGAATTTGTTGTGGTGAGAGAGGTAGCTCTTGGGGGTCTTTCCAAATTACTTTCCTTGAGTGCAAGCATATAGCAGATATATATCCAATTAAGTGAATACCCCAAACATTTTCTGCTACAGACATAATATCCTCCTTTCCAATGATATTTTTACTAATCAAAGGTGGTGCCCCACTCCATGAGTCATGCCAAAACTTGACTGATTGACCATTATTGACTTCCCATGTAATATACTTGCATATTAAATCTCTGGAAGAGATCATGAAGTCCCAAATGGCTGACCCTTTAGGGAGGTTAGATATCGATATAATTCTAGCTAGGTTAGAATCATCTAAGTACTTGGCTTGCATAATTTGGAACCATATATTATGTGGCTTAGAATACATTTGCCATACTAATTTGCCCCCAAATGCTATGTTCCTCTTTTGTAGATCATTAATCCCTGCCCCACCCAGCTGCTTAACTTGTGCCAATTTCTCTATCGAAACTAAAGGGATTTTCTTTACTCCTTTCATGTTCCCAGTCCATAGAAAATCTCTAATCAATTTTTGAATTTTTTGAATGACGGACATAGGAGCCTTGAGGACTGATAAGTAATAATCGGGGATTGTTGAGAGAATTGTTTTGATTAAAAGTATTCTACCTGAGAGAGACAACCACCTCGCTTTCCATGCAACCACCCTGGCTTTAATCCTTTCAATGATTAGTGTCCAATAGCTGATTTTATTTGCCCCCATGAAAAATGGGATACCAAGGTAGACTGATGGAAGAAAATCCACTGAAAATCCAAGAAGGTTAAGAATTTTATTAGATATAATTTGATTTGTATTAAATAGATATATCTTGGATTTGAGAGGATTAACTCTCTGATTTGATGTTGTAGTATATAGGTCCAAGGTTTCTTTGATTTGCCTGGCCTCCCTGATGTTTGATGTACCGAATAATAATGTATCATCAGCGAAAAGTGAGTGAGTCACTGAAATATTTGTTTGACCAATTTGCACACCCAACCACTTGCCTGACGCTTTCTTCCAAAGTAGGAACCTACTAAATGCCTCTGCCATTAAAATGAATAAGACTGGTGATAAAGGATCCCCCTGCCTAACTCCTTGTGTAGATGAAAAAAAACCCGCCAGAACACCATTTATCAAAACTGAAAAAGATGCACCCGAAACACAAGCTTTTACCCATTTACACCAACTTCTTGAAAATCCAAATTTTTGTAGGACCTTAATGAGGAAATCCCAGCTAACTCTATCATATGCTTTCATCATGTCCAATTTAATAATGAAATGTGCTGATTTACTATTGTAGATAGAATGAAGAACTTCATGAGCCACTAAAGCTCCTTCCATTGTCTCTCTACCTAGAACAAAGCCCCCTTGTGGATGCGAGACAATCTTAGGGATAAGGTACTGCATCCTTAAATAAATAGCCTTTGTGATGATTTTATAGATAGTATTGCATAAGGATATCAGTCGGAAGTCTGCAAATGTCTTTGGATTTTGCACTTTTGGAATAATAGCTATATTAGTGGTGTTGAAGTTTTTCAACATGGTCTTGCTGGTTCTTGATTCTTCTATAACATCCAATAATTCCCATCCAATCCAGTCCCAGCATACTTGAAAGAATAGAGCGGTAAAGCCATCTAGGCTTGGGGCTTTGTCCAGAGGCAAGGAAAAGACCACTTTTTTTAATTCCTGAATGGTAAATGGAGCCATGAGTTTTAAATTTTCCACTGCTGAAATCATGTTGGGGATTGCCTCTAGCAGTTCCTCCATTGGAGGTGGTAGTGAACAAGCAATGGCAGGAGGGGCTAACAAATTTTGAAAAAATCTGACCCCTTCATCTTGTATGCTTTGAGGTTCCGACAATAAGATGCCATTGTCAGCTTTGGTTATAGAGAGAATATGATTGCTTGCTGTTTTTAATTTAGCTAACGCATGAAAGTATTTTGTATTTCTATCCCCCTCTTTTAGCCAAAGTTCTCTTGACTTCTACCTCCAGTATTCCTCTTCTCTGCTGCATATTTCCTCCCACTCCTGTACTAGACTTTTCTGAGTAGCAAAGGAGTCATTATTCATCCCTTTTTTTATAATAGTGTTATATATGTCCTCTAATTTGGCCTTGACTGTTTCTTTCTCTTTAAAAATATTCTTAAATATCATCTCGTTCCATTTCTTGATCCATTGTTTGGTGAGGTTCATCTTGTGTGCAAACTGGTACATTTTAGTTCCATCTATCGTGGGCATTGAATTCCAACAATGCTTAAGTGAATTCAAAAAATTTGGGTGGCGTAACCACATTCTTTTAAACTTGAATGATGGTCTATGTTGGAAATCTTGTTTTGTTATTGTCGTGTACAAATGCAGACAAATTGGGAAATGATCTAAACCTGGTTGTGGTAGAATTTTTGAGTGAAATGTAACATTGACTAATTTCCAGCATTGGGAGAGGAGAAATCTATCTAATCTAATTGCTATTTGAGAGAAGTCTGCCCTTTTGTTGGTCCATGTAAATGACCCATTTGATGGCACAACATCCATTAGGCCATTATCTTCAACAAAATTTGCAGAGTACTAAATTGTCCTCATTGGTGGACAAATTCCACCCATTTTTTCTGACAGTTTTAAAATGGCATTAAAATCCCCCCCCATTATGATATGTGTGTTTGATTGAAGTTGTAAAAACTAAGTAATCTCTGACCACAATCTCAATTTATCTTGGGTTGCTGTGGGCCCGTAAACATTAAACAATAATATTTTAATATCAAAACATTCCAATCTGATGGCTTGCCAATTATCTTTCTTCTCAATAATTTGGACTTGAAAAAGATTAGTATCCCAGAGGATAGCCAGCCCACCTGATGCACCTATCACTAGACTATGAAAAACATTCCATTTTGTCCATTTCCCAATAGTTTTGTTAAAAACCTCATCTGACATCTTTGTTTCTTGAAGTAGCATAATATCCACTTTTATAGAATCAATTTCTAGCTTGATTCTATTTCTTTTGTCAAAGGCATTGAGTCCTCTGACATTCCAAGATGCTATCTTCATTGCTGACAAGGAGAACCTTTTGTTCTCCTCGTCAATCTTTTGGAAGGTGTGAACTTCCCGTCCAGTGTTGATTGAATTCTAGCTTCAATTTCTTCTTTGACTATAGAACTTTTAGGCTTTCTACCTCTTTTTTTTGGTGGAGCCTTGGCTTGTGCTTGATGTAATGGTGATTGCTCAATTGATAGTGACATATTAGGGTCAAAATCCATAGGACCTGCTCCTACAACACAAGTGGTATTGTTTGGGCCATCACATATTTCCTGATTAGTCCCATCAATACCCGAATCTGGATCAACATGCAATTCTTGGTCATATCCTGCTAGGTTTTCCTCTGATGTAGGAAATGTGTTACTCTATATCCATTCTATAATGCGGGAGTGAATCATGTCCTCTAATTCAAATGGAGGCACCAACATACTAGTTGCATTCCTGTAGTCTTTATTATGGTCGACGAATATAACTTCTCTCTGCCCATTAACACTCCCCTTAGATTGACTGGTAGAATCTGAAGAAGAGCCTTTAGAATCCTTACTGAGCTCATTTACCACTCGAGCCTTATTATTGTCACTTTGCTAGTGCATGTTTAGCATCTGATGCTCTTCAAGCGGTTGCATATTCTCTTCTACTGGAATAGTGGTAAAACCATCACTCAGGCATTTATGTTGATCTTGTTTGTTGTACACACCTTCATACTGAAGGATCCCTTCTTCTTCTACTATCTCATATATTATTTTGGTAACTAGGTCTATCAATAACTCTTCTGAAATTTTCCTAGCTCACAGATTTACCAACACCTCTTTATCAAACACATCATTTGTAATTGGATTTGTAGCAGGAGAATCTGAAAACATTAAGTGCTGTACTATGTCATCCTAACTGAAACTTGAATCTTTTGATTTATTCCATTCTAATGAGGCAGGCTACTTGGAGGCACTCAAGAACGCCATAATGATACTTATAGCCCAATAAAAGTAGATAGAAGCTTCATATGGGTAAATCTTGTTAGGCAACACTTCAATAGAGTATGGTGAAGAAGATTTCAATTCCATTTGCCGAGGGATATGTGATATGGAGGACTAGAAAGGATTTGTACAGAAGTTATCACATACCCTCAATTGGGTTAATGGCTGGGATTGGCAATGAGTTGTGAAATGTCTTAATTGATGTTGATATTGTACACACTAAAATGGTGCACTTCTATGAACCATTATATGCAAGGTTGCTCAAGAATGAGGCCTCACAAAGTGGCTCATAGCTCTTTATGCATGGAGTTGCAAGGGACTATGATGTATTTGCTCTCAGCTAGAGCTACAAGCTTGTGACCTTGCTAGTCAACCACACAACGAGAGATTCAAATGAGGACAAGGGTAAGAGTGCCAATATCCTCAAGAATCACTATGAAAATGCAATGCAAACTACTCTATGGAAATGAAAATGCAATGCAACTAAGCTATGAAATGAAAAGAACAAGTGTTACAAATCCCTCCTATTAAGCTATGTGAGTTAAATCTATTGCATCAAAGGAAACTAAACTAGATGCCATGAAAGCTAAAATGCAAGAATGAAAGACTAAGAACAATAAGGTTTCCAAAAGCTCCAAAAAGTCTCCAAGAATTCTTGCAGCATAAGATTAGTATTCAAAACATGATTTGAAAATGGAGGAGAGAGCTTTCCTTTTATAAGAAATGCAAAGGAACGGACCATTGAGATTAAGAGGCAAAAGTCTTAATCGGCGGTGGAGGTTGAAAGAGGAGCAATCTATGTGCACAATTATCCTCCAATGAGAGTGAAGTGTTGACTTTTGAGCCTCATGTGAGACAAAAAGTACCTTTTTTTCCTTTTTGTGAAATAAGAATAATGTTTTATTTGTGCAACTTAGGATAAGAGGAAAAGTGGGGCTTTTTATTTAATCAAAAGGGGAGGAAATATTCCTTTTAATTAAATAAAGACTTAGGATAAATGGTTAGCTCAAGGATAAAAATCCAATATATGATCGAAATTAAGACTTGATCAAGAAATTAATAATGTTAAAAATATTGATTATTGATAAAAATGATTCAGGATTGATAAATCAAATAAATGGGGCCCAAAGTCTAGGTGACCATTTTAGGGTGCATACATTTGCCCCTCTTTGACTAATGTGTGATCAATTTGAGAACACATGTAGTCAAAGAATAAAGTTGCAATGTGAGATTGATTTGGGATCACAAAACAACTCAGATATGAGGTTGATTCGGGATCATATCCGGACAAAACATAAACAAAGGCCTTTGAACATGAGGTCGATTCGGAATCACATTTGAAGTAAGAGATAAGAATCTCAAATTTGAGCAAAAGCTCACAAAAGATGTCTGAATTAGAAAAATCAAGGAATCGGGGATGAGAATCCCATAAATACTGCCTCCTTGAAATCGAAATCGAAATCAAGTAGAGGAGAGACAGAAAATCAATAAGGTTGATCAAATCATAATAAAATCACAATCGAAGGTAAGGGTAAATAGGTTAACCATTAGGCAATGAAACATGCACCAGTGAGGAAGTAGAAGAATAGAAATAGAAGACTAGAAATAGAGTGGATGAAAGACTAGAAAATTTGAGAGACATGGAAGGAAGAAATTCTACCGAAAATCAAATTATGCCTCAAAAGGTCAGTCAACTACTTAGAAGAAGGGGAAATTTTTTTGAAACATGACTCGAATTTTGATTTTGAGTCTGAAAATGGATAGAAAATGATGTGATATGAAAGATCAGAAATGAAAGATATGATCAAGAAGAATCAGAAAATGAGCACAGTTGACCAACAAGTCCACGTAAGATGAAAAAAGGAGAGCTCTCTCCATATGCAAGGTGCAGAAACTAAACTAACATGAACCTAGAAATGCAAGCTACTATGAAAGTGGTTGACTTGCAAGGTCACAATGCTTATAAACATCTAATTATCATCATCGAGCGTTATTGGTAGCGTCGTAAAATCATACAATGCACACTAGCATAACTATGTGGATATGAATATGATTTTTATCAGATAGAAATGTGGAAATCCCACCTAGGCATCAAAGACATGGAGGTCCAGATGACTAATGCAGTGAGATCACCTAAGTTTGATATGGCAAGATTATGCTTGTATCGAGACACATGAAAGTCAGGATAACTAGAAGCATGCACTCGCAAAACAGTCAAGGATAATACCTTGTCAATCCATAGTGTCAAGTAAGACCAGCATAAATGCTCATGACAGGTAGGACCAACAAAATATACCCACAAGCAGATAAAGAAAGAAAACATGTTCTCATACCCTCAGTCTTCTAGCTATGCATCATCAAAAACTTCTCAGGAAGAGACCACTCATCAAAGAAATCCTCATAGACAACACACAAAAAATAAAGTCAACATATCTTAAGCGAGTTGATTATTTAAGTGCATGTGTGTTGGTCATAGAGTCAAACTCTGGTTATCACATCTGCAAATGAGAAATATCGCATCATACTTAGACTATTGGGAAAGACATCTGATAAGTGTTAAGAAACACTCGACACAAGGGTAGTGTTGAAAAACACTGTTTGGGGTGGTGTTGAAAAACACCTATTGTGAAATGCCCCAAGAGACAAACGTACCTAAAAGACCTATGCTAATAGTTATGCCCCTTAGACAAAGATAAAGACCAATTCTAGACCAAGTCAAATAAGGTCAAGGCATGATGGAAAGTGGATAAATGTCGAGGATGCATGCTAATAAATAGGAGTGCAAAGGCCTTAAGTAGCGCTTGTTTCCAAGTTTTCACCACTTGGATTTCTTTTTTCATTTTTTCATTTTTTCATTTTTCTTTTTTTTTTAATATTTTTTTCAGGACTTTTTATGCTTTTTAGAATTTTTTCAACATCATATATCAATTTTTTTGATATTTTTTTAGGATCATAAAATATGTACAAAGGATGCCCCTAGACAGAATAGGCATGAAACTCCCAAGCAAGATCACATCGTGCAGTCCCAATATCTAGCAATGTGAAGGACAAGATGGATAAGCAAGCTGGTGGAAGAGATAAAAGACATGAGAATGAAGGAGAGTGAAGGGAAGAAATCCTCAAAGGAAAACTCCTCAAGAGTACCCAAGCTAGGAAAAAATTGTCATGAAAAGCACATTTGGACAAGCAATGAAAGGCTAGCATAGGACAAGCCTCAAAAGTGTAATAAAAAGAAGGAAAGGATGTAATCCAAAGGAGTAGACATGTCAAGAGGCTTTATAACATCGTGTTTTACCCTTTTTTATTAGATCAAGACCAAAGGGGAAAAGGATAGTGAAAGGCTAGAATGAATGAAGGAAAATATGAAGGTTAAAAATGAATGGAATGAAAGCAAGATCATCGTAAGATAGCTCACAAGATAGCCAAATGTTCATGTATAGGTCAACCTTGTCAAGATCAAAGAGAGAAGATGAAATGTATGAAAAATGTAGAAGAACTATGCATGATGCCTGATTTCTAGGTTTTCATCATGGTACTTATCCAAGGTGCCACAAGGGAGTGGTTTTCACCATAGGATGAATTTATTTCTCTTTACTTTTGCTACCAAGGCGCCTGTTTCCAGGTTTTCACCATGGTACATTTTCAATTTTTTCAATTTTTTCTTTTCTTTTTGAATTTTTTCTATTTTTTTAATTTAAATTTTTTTTTTTTGAAGAAGGCAAGTTTTTTAGATAATGCTCTTTGAAAGGATAAACCATGATATGCCAAAGATTCAAAATGATATGCTCAAAGATGCTGAAGGGGAAAGGAAGATGCATGAGGAATAGGCAAATGAGGAAAAATGATAGAAGGTAGAAGGATAATGAATGGAAGGAATGTGAAAAGGTAGATGGAAAGAAAGGTAAGATCAATGTCAACCCACACACTAAAGGGTGACGGAAAAAATGGAAGAAATGTAAACCATATTCTAGTCCAAGTGCGAACCATATTCTGGTTCATTATTGCTATCTGACTCTTCGAAGAGAGGATTGGTGTGCTTGTTATAATTCTCAAATGTGAATGGAAGAATACGAGAAGGAATATGACAAATGTGTAGCAGAGGTTGTGGTTCAGGCGCATGGAATGGAAGAATATTTTTGGAAAAAGATGAAGTGGAAGCCTTTGGAAGCTTGAATGTCAACTTCACTTTTTGCTCAACATGAGACTTTTTCAAGAGAGACTTTGGAATCCATATAGCTTTAAGCTTTTTATTTTCTTTTGATGTGTTAGAGAGAATATCTTCAATGATGGATTTTGGAACCCATACTTGTCTTGTAGTTTTCTTCTTAGATATCTCTTTTGACTTTATGCCCCCATGTCGATTAAAGGAGACATGGTGATCTTTTTTTGATAGATTCTTGTATTGCTTCTTTTTCTTGTATTGAACATTCAAGTTACTTCCAAAAGACTTGGGACTTGTGGAAGAAGAAGGAAAATACGACTGGTTTAGATGGATGGATGGATAAAAAGGATTCAAGGGTATGTATCTATGTTGATTTTGAGGAAAGATAGGAGATGGAGGGACGTAAGGACCCAAGATGGATGATGAATTAGGAGAGTTAGGAGGGGAAAGTGAAGGGATATAAGGACCCGATATGGAAGGAAGATGTGAAGCCCTTAGTATTGGTGGAGGAGGTCCAAGGATGGAAGTGGAAGATGCAAAAGGATAATCAATAAGTTCATTAGCATCTATATGACAACCAAGGACATTAGCATCTTTAGAGTGAGCATTATAGTTTTCAATAGGATCATGCACATCTTGAATAGGAGCACCTTCTTTGATAGGATCATTCAAAGCTTGCGAAGACTTAGGAAGAGTAGAAAGCGGAAGTGAATATGGAGTGGTAGAACAAGAAGATGGAAGACTTTGATCTTGACAAGGATTGTTGGGTAGCATAAGCGTATCAACTTTCTTTCAATTTTCAATAGGCTTTACATCAAAAGTAACAACACCATTTTTAATAACCTTAATGGAAGTATCATCTTTGGAAAGCACAAGTGTGGTAAGGTTATTTTGATTATCAATAAGCTCAACGGTGTAAGTAGTAGCTTGATCTTGCTTAGGAGATGGTGGAATGAATGTGGAAGAGCGTAGAGGATCAAAAGAACCATGAAATGGAGGAGATACATCATGAAGAGAATTTGATGATATGGAGGGTTCCTGATCTTGATCTTTATTTATATTATTTTCTTTATCATTTTTAAAGTCCTCTTGACATGGAGCCACTTCTAAGGACAAGAAAGCATGTTGGAATTGCATGGAAGATTTTGGAGGAGATAGTGAAGGACTAGTTGAAGTAGGCATTATAGCACATAGAGGCTTAGGCTCTTTAGGTTTAATATTATTGGAAGTATTCACATCCAAGTGAAGGTTAGCTTGAGTATCTTTAAGAGGTGGCCCTTGAGAATAACTATAGGGAACCGCATGGAAAGCCTTAAGATCTTTGTTGGATGAAAGATTTATGAAAGATTTGGAAGACTCAGAAGCTTTAGGAAGTGTGTGGGTATTGGAGGAAGTAGAGGATGGAAGGGAACCATCACAAGACAAAGGTTCAAAATTAACATGATTTTGCTTGAGAGTGAGATCTTTATTTTCAGCATGAGAGTTTTTAGAGGAGAGATGCTCATAGTATCTACGTTTATAATCAGCACGAAAATATTTCTCTTCCTCAATAGAAGTAGATGTATCATATTGTTCACAAAAAATATCATAATTCCTCTCAAAATTAGAATCATATGGATCCCCATCACGATCTTTCCAATATGAGGACCCATTTGTAGTAAGCACAAGGACATGACTAAGAGGACTCTTAGGAATAGAGGTATCATAGGTATCACTACATTTTCCATCATCATAGTCATCACAGTCATCATAGGTGGGTGCGTCACTCTTCGTAGAAGAGACATCACAAGGACTATCACGTTGTTCATTATGGTATGTCTTGTGAAGAGAAGCAAGACTTTTTGAAGAAGTGGAAGAAGAATGAGATCGTGAAGAAGAGGAAATTGAAGATTTAGTGTGGGAAGATGACTTGGATAATGAGGAATTTGAATAATGTTTAGAAGAGTCATGATAAGATTTGGAAGATGAAGAAGAATGAGAAAACTTAGATGATGAAGAACGTTTGGAAGAAGAAGATCGTGATATGATCATGTTTATGATTCTAGCAAAGGCATCTGATTTAATTAACTTTTCTTTTATTTTTTCTATAAATTCATCACTCATGAAATTTTTGGAGGAACAACACTTTTCGAATATGTCAATGAGCTCAAGATCATCTATTCTTAATAAAGGTTCCAAAGATAGATAGTCAAGATTCATGGTTCCAAAAGAGGAGAAATCAAGCATAGGAATGATATAAAAATAGAGGAATACAAACTAGATAGTAGGAGAAAAAGAATCAAGAAGAAGAAGAAGAATTTCCCATAGGAATAGAAGACTTTAGAAGAACATGAGAAATGGAGAGGAAAGAAGAAGACTAATAGTCATCTTGTGCAATTGATACTATAACGTTCATTGAGATGTTGAGCAACATGACAACACCTAGGATCTGAGATCTGGACTGACCAAGGAAGACTGAAAATAGAAGACCCTTGGTGATAGGATGACCTCACAAAATGTCAACACCAAACTAGAATAATCAAAGTTCTCTATTGTCCAAAGAGAAATGAAAGGATAGAAATAAAAGGGGCTTTACCAACAATGTCAAAGAGGTGCTTCAAATCAAAGGATGAATATCCTTACACTTTTGAATCAGGAGGTTGGACTAGGCCAAAATATCATTGAAATTGAGATTAAATGCAAATTATTTGGACAATAAGAGTACGAGAATTTTCCAAGAATGTAGCTCACAATTCTAGAGATAAACTTTCTCACCAAGAACAACCTTCTAATGCGATATTTCTCTTTGGCTAATGTGATACTGATGTTGATCTTGACCAATTTGTGCAAAATTTTGAGTTTTCAAGGTCTCATTTCAAATGTTTGGATCTGAGAGTGAAAATGTCTAATTTCAATCACAAATTCAACAACAATTAGATAGGTTTGCAAATAGTAGGGGATCAAACATGTCTTCAAACACTTGAAACAAGGGCAAAAACAACTTTGCGTAGACAAGCACTTGTGATATCAAAAATAAAATTGCACCCTATGGAAGCTACCGATTGTTTGTATGTGAGAACGTTCACACTGGTATCACACAATCGAAGACACTCCAAGCAATATCTACCTACAAGACAAGGCTCAATACTTACCAACTTAGCCCACAACTTGATGCCCCCTTGCCTCACACCAAGTGGTTACCCACGAGAGATATTGGCTTTGTCGTGGAAGTGTCAAACGACACAACCAAAGGGACACATATGGTGAGTATCTTAAGGTGATCTGGGTAAACCACTTGGATCAATCCTTGCACTAAGAAGATAAGCGGCTAAACAAGGTGGCTTCTATCTAATGGTTCTTAATAAGGATTTCTGTTCACAACACCCCTCTTGCTCCTCATAAAGGACTAGGACCTCGCGGCCTCAAGAGTACCTTAAGCATTCTTGTTCAATATTTTCCCCATGGTCGTAATCCCATGAGCTACTCACATCAAACGAAGATAAGCGTTATGTCTACCAAGGTTTTTGGTGTCCTTGATAGCCTTGAGATTATAGTGAGTTGGAATCACTTGCCACCAAGAAAAATGATGACAAGGTTGTCCCCACTTGAGTCATTCCTCTTGATTGCTCAAGAGCAGGCGCACTAAAGGATTCCTAAACTAAACAAAAATAGATAATTTATAAGGTTCAAGGTTTTTGGTTCACCTCAAGGGTGAAGAGCATACTCCCCTATCTCAAAAACTTCTCCCAAACACACCAAGCAAAGAGATTCAATTACTCCCTTGCTTCCAAAACCTTAAGATGGGTCAAAATTTTTTGATTCACCTAAAGGTGAAGAGCATACTTCTCCTATCACCTCAAAATCCCTTTCACAAGGTATTAAAGTTCCTAATACAATTAATGAATGCCACACTTGAAAGGAAATAAATCACAAGCAAATTTTTTTTTTTTTTTTTTTGTTTTATGCTTTTTGGGCAGCCCTACAAAAACTGTTAGTAGCCCTCTTTGACATGCAATTTTTGGCAAATTTCTTAAGCAAAGACACCTACAACCACAACTAGTTAGGTCCACAAGGTTAGCAAAATCCAAAATCTAACAATGGTTAGCACATGAAAAATCAGATAATCTACAAAAAATGACTGATCAAATGACAAAATCTGAAAATGGAACCATCATAGTTGGATTAGGTACGGAAAGACCTTTCCAACGATATATCACACTTAGATTTTCGATACCATTTGCAAAAATTTCTCAAAAATGGGTGCCCGTTTTCCAAAGTGGCACG
Source organism: Chamaecyparis obtusa (assembly GCA_027943335.1). Classification (NCBI taxonomy): domain Eukaryota; kingdom Viridiplantae; phylum Streptophyta; class Pinopsida; order Cupressales; family Cupressaceae; genus Chamaecyparis; species Chamaecyparis obtusa. The sequence continues at coordinate 1,126,184 of BSBK01000804.1, read as the reverse complement.
GATTTGAAAACGCTAAAATTTTTAAAAATTTAGAAAATTTGGAAATAGCAAACAAAACTGACCAATCTGAAACTTTGGTCTCTATCTGTCACAGAATTTCATGCGAGTCAGTACGAAACCACGCGAGAAAATGCAGAAGCTCGCGTGAGAAAGTACAGAACTACACGCGAGAAATCGCAAGCATGTGCGAGAAATGACAAGCCCACGCGAGAAAACACAAGCTCGCGTGAGAAAACGCAGTCTTGCGTGAGAAAATACTAGCCCACGTGAGAAAGTGCTTCGTCAGCAGATCCTCGCACGATACAGTGAGAAACCTCATGTGAGATTCTACGACAGTGACGCACAGAAGTACAGACAGCGTACGAAAATCGCAAAAAAAAATAAAAACAGCCGAAACTTGTAATAGGAATGCAAGAAAATAAGGACAAAACAAAGTTGTCTTGCCCCACGGTGGGCGCCAAAAATGTACACACTAAAATGGTGCACTTCTATGAACCATTACATGCAAGGTTGCTCAAGAATGAGGCCTCACAAAGCGGCTCATAGCTCTTTATGCATGGAGTTGCAAGAGACTATGATGTATTTGCTCTCAGCTAGAGCTACAAGCTTGTGACCTTGCTAGTCAACCACACAACGAGAGATTCAAATGAGGACAAGGGCAAGAGTGCCAATATCCTCAAGAATCACTATAAAAATGCAATGCAAACTACTCTATGGAAATGAAAATGCAATGCAACTAAGCTATGAAATGAAAAGAACAAGTGTTACAAATCCCTCCTATTAAGCTATGTGAGTTAAATCTATTGCATCAAAGGAAACTAAACTAGATGCCATGAAAGCTAAAATGCAAGAATGAAAGACTAAGAATAATAAGGTTTCTAAAAGCTCCAAAAAGTCTCCAAGAATTCTTGCAGCATAAGATTAGTATTCAAAACATGATCTGAAAATGGAGAGAGCTTTCCTTTTATAAGAAATGCAAAGGAACGGACCATTAAAATTAAGAGGCAAAAGTTTTAATCGGCGGTGGAGGTTGAAAGAGGAGCAATCCATGTGCACAAGTATCCTCCAATGAGAGTGAAGTGTTGACTTTTGAGCCTCATGTGAGACAAAAAGTACTTTTTTTTCCTTTTTGTGAAATAAGAATAATGTTTTATTTGTGCAACTTCGGATAAGAGGAAAAGTGGGGCTTTTTATTTAATCAAAAAGGGAGGAAATATTCTTTTTAATTAAATAAAGACTTAGGATAAATGGTTAGCCCAACGATAAAAATCTAATATATGATCGAAATTAAGATTTGATCAAGAAATTAATAATGTTAAAAATATTGATTATTGATAAAAATGATTCAGGATTGATAAATCAAATAAATGGGGCCCAAAGTCTAGGCGACCATTTTAGGGTGCATACAGATATAACATGATAGTCTCCTAATTTTGAAGATGAATTTTCTGATCCCACTTCCCCTATTTGGATTTTAGGGAAATACATTTTGCCAATTCAAAAGTCCCATCATGAAGGATACACACTCTAACTTCTTGGTGCGGCACCTCAAATGGTATTAGGTCATGCTTAGCAAAGATACCAAGATGATTAGCAATGATTTCTACTATGTCCAGATCTCTAAATTCTAAAGGCAAGTTTGGCAAGGCAATCCAAATGGGGAAGAAAAGTGGAGCTCTATCTTGTAGTTTTAGATTAGGGGTCCATACTGTAGTAAAGAGTCCAACTCCTTTGTAGAACCATTTTTTGATCTTGTGTATCCCATCCCTCATAACAGAGTTTTCAAATTTAGCAAGAAAATAACCCAACTCAATATTTAACCAAAAAACATCAATTAACCCTGGCCAATTGTCAGAGGCCCAAATTTTAATATCATCAATACATAAGCCTGGTCTCGAAAATGTACCTATTAATGCTGTATTTCGAAGATGATGAATTTGATCTTGAGGCAAATGATCTGGAAAGGATATTGATGTATAATCACGAGTCTCAGTCCCCTGTTGAGTTGCCTTGTGAAGAGTGCTCTGCTTAATTTGCCAAACTTGAATAGGTTTCTTTGGATTGAAGGGGGATCTATTTGTTGTGACTTGATGAGATTGCCCAGTATGTTGATTTGATATCTGCTTCGTAACCCTCAAATCTCCCTATTTTTTGGCGGGACCCTGATTATACCGTATGGCTACAGGCGATCCCGGTGGCGTGCCTTCACAAATGTCCAGTATATCTTGCTTGTGGAAGCGTCGATATCTACCCTAAGCTCTTTGTCTTGGCAAGAAGAGATTACCTCCTGCTCAATAGATTTTTAAATTTTTATTTTCCCGCATAAAATTTTTTCCCTGAAATGAGTCTCGAGAGTTTGTCAGTTGCCTCTTACTCGCTTGCTAAGATGACTCACCCACCTCATGAATAGAATGTGCATTGTTAAAAGGGGCTTTGAGATGTTGAACTGCCTTATTGAAACCCTCCTTCCTCTGCAACCCAGATTGGGGCTTTACTGGTGCGTTAATGAATCTAGGATTCACAAAAAAAAGCTTGGCCAGTTGGACTGTTACTTTTGCACTAAATATTTTCATTATGTCATCAGGATCAAAATGGGTAGCAGTGTTTCCCTTCACCTAGTTTTTCTGTGCAAACAGGACTGATTGAAAATGTGGAGGGTGAGAGGGCTAACGGGAAACCTTACCATTTTGTGACAAATCTTGTTGCAGTTGGTACTGTTCAAATAACTGCTTCTATGATGGAAGCTGCTGCCTGGCCCCATATGGATATCACTGTTTGCCTTCCCCTCCATTGAATCCGCTGAACTCTCTGCTAGATACTCCCCTCTTCCCTGCATGATCGCAAGGCATTTTTTTACCTCTTGCGATCATGCGACCTGTTCGGATCACCCCATATGGATATCTTTGTTTGCCTTCCCCTCCATCAAATCCACTGAACTCTCTACTGGATGCTCCCCTCTTCCCCGCATGATCGCATGACAATTTTTTACCTCTTGTGATCATGCGACCTCGCTCCATTTTTTCAAATCCAATTTATTTCCTATGTTATTGTATGATTATTAATAAATTAAAATCAAATATTAGGATATTTGGTATTAATTAATTAATTGTGTGAAAATATAATTTAATACTGTCTATTAGATATTAAATTAATATATTGCATGATTTAATGATGTTGGAATATTAAATTATTTAATAATGGAGAGAGTTGGATTAGGAGTTCTATTTGTGAGTCCTAATAGAGGGATTTTGCATTCATTTGGAGTTAATCAGGTTGTGGGAGCATTTTTTTGGAGAGAGCTTTTGGAGATTTTGTGACTTCTTTGTGTTCTTGAACTTTTGGTGTGTGTGCTTGAATTTCTGGGTGAAGATTGTTTGCATCTAGATTTGGGATTTGCATGCACTGTGATTCAGATCTGCAGGTTGAGCTTTTTTGTTGTCAGATCTAGGAGATTCAGCATTCTACAGGCTTTTTAATTCAGTTTTTAGCATTGGAATTGAGGTAGGAGTTTGAGGAACTTTCCTGTGATTTTATTTGTAGAACTTTCAACAATTCTCTATGTTTGATTTGGTTTATAGATTTAGATCTGTTTCCTATTTATGTTTTCAATTTGAGGTTTAGAAAATCCATAGGTTGCTATTTTTTATTTTTATATTAACTTGGCATAGTAGGGTTATGCTGTCAAAATTTTAGGAGAAAATTCATCCTAGAACACATAGAAAATGAAAAAATTAATCTCTATATAGTTAGTACTATAGTGTGGCTGAATTAAATAAATGGGTTGTTGTCAAAAATCCAATTTGGGTGAAAAATTACCATTCTGGGAAAAATTTCATTCTCTATTAAAAAAAAAAAACAATAAAAAAAAAATTACCAGGTCATGACAAAATTAGTCTCACAAACCCAAATTTTGATGTAAAGTAATTCAATATTTTAGTGGGGAAAAGACAGGATAGAAGAAAGACAAAATTTGGGCTTGTTTATGTGAAAACCTAATATTTTTCATTTCTGGAAAATTGCCTTTGTACTATTTTTTTTTTCCATTTTCAGATTTATTCAGACCCGTTAAAAAAATAAATTAAATTATAATGTTAGTATTGGAATATTAGAAAAAAATATCTTATAAATTGTTATGGCAATTAAAAAATATTGATATTGCAAATAAAAAAAAAAGTTGTTTTGATTTTCGTAATAAATCAAAGTTTAAAATAAAATTTATAAAAAAAATAAAAAAATTGAAATGATTAAGAGGGGCACGGGATCCCAACCCCGTACCCCCCACGACAGAGCTTGCTGCCCTGTCGGCGGTACACAGTATCGTCGACAGGACAGACTTGCCGGTGGCACCCATGTGTGTCGTGTGGTAGGCCTGCCTTGCTGACGGCTCTGTGGTCATTGTGCAAAGGAGACCAGTGGGTGCGGGGACCACAGGGGACCCCCCCACTTTAATAATTTTTTTTAAATTTTTATATATGTCATTTAATTGATATAACTTTTATTTTATATAAAATATATTTTGGTTAATATTTAATTTATAATTAATTAATTCTATAAGTTATTTAATTTTTAATTTATTTAATTTATGATTTATTTAAGATTTAATTTAATTAATTTATAATTTATTTAATGTGTTATTTATTTAAATTATAATTTAGTTATTTTTGTAATTTAATTTAAATTGTAACTTAAAATAGATCATTTTGTTACATATGTAAATTTATTATTTAATTTAGATTAAATAATTTGTTTGTTTGTTTAATCTAGATTTGTAACCTGTGTTTACGATGTGTGTTATGTGAGTTAATAGTTAATGCTTTCATGTGATTGTATATCTTATATGTAAACTTTAGAAAAAAAAATTATTCACCAAACTTAGTATCATGTTTTAGGTTAGTTTCTTTTGGGTTCCCTACCGAGGCATTACATTTGGTCCTTGAGTTAGTAAGCTTTCAGGATTCCTTTCCTAGTAGTGTTTCCTGATTTGATTTGATTATCTGATTGGGGTCTGATGTTATCTCCTCAGCACGGTGGGGTAAACCTTTGTGGTTCTACACGGACGGGTGGTAGTGATTCTTTATCATTCGAGATTCGACGTCCTTGTGCCGGTGCTTGATGGTGTCTTGCAGTTGGATTCCTTATGATACTTCTTCATTGATGTTCTTTCTTGTATTCTATTATGGTAAATCTTGTATTAGAGTATCGCATGTGATACCTAATCTGGATATTGTGATTTAGATGTTAGAATGATTACTGCATACCCTGTGATATGTGCAGTAGATGTATGTTTATTAGAATTCATAGATGTTCTTGGAATGTAATTATTATGATGTAAATGTTGAGTTTAATTTATAAAATCTTTTGTTGATGTTATCAAATGAGTTAAGGTAGTAAGTAATTCTACGTCACGGGACCCATTAGATTTGTAACTTGTGTTTACGATGTGTGTTATGTGAGTTAATGGTTAATGCTTTCATGTAATTGTATATCTTATATGTAAACTTTAGAAAAAAAATTATTCACCAAACTTAGTATCATGTTTTAGGTTAGTTTCTTTTGGGTTCCCTGGCTGGGCATTACATTTGGTATCAGAGCGGAGTTTCTACACTGGGAACTCTGGGTATGTACGCTCATTAGGTTTTATGTGTCTAGATTAAACTTGAAACAAAACTTAGGCATATAAAATTTCTGCTTTAGACTATTACTTTATGATCATCTTGTCTTGGTTTATGTTTTGATCTATGTGGTGAGTTTTTGCTAGTTTCTTTATGTTGCAGGAATCATGCCTGTAACTAGCACAACTAGAGGCTGAGGTAGAGGTAGGTTTGGCAATTGGGGTAGGGGAAGGAAACCTTGCCCCTCCACAAGTGTCAGTCAGGAGAGTCACCACCAATAGTCTAGGGGTGAGCAGAGAGAGGATTGTCAGGATGATCCTGATATGAGATAGCTCTTGCGGGCAATCCTTACTCACCTTGGTCCTGAGCAGGATAGGGAAGAGCAGGATGGTTCTTAGCATTTCCAGAGGAATGATAGAGAGAGAGACAAATCCAGGAGCCCTCTAAGGAGGAACTTCACTGTGGATCCTTCAGTGGTGGTGGCTAACCATATGAGGGACTTGATGAGGGGATGACCTATTCCCTTTGATGGGAAGAGTATAGGACTTGAGGCTGAGACATGGTTGATAGCCTTAGAGTGAAGTTTCACCATGCACCTATTTAGCAACAATACCAGAGCTAGATATGCTATGACACAACTCACAGATTTTGCCGCTGTATGGTGGAGGATTGAGGAGGAGAAGTTGGGTCTTCGAATGGACACAGTTACGTGGGAGATATTCCTAGAGCATTTCTGGGAACATTTCCTTTTTTATCAGTGGAGGAAACAAAGAGCAGATGAGTTTCATAATTTGAAACAACTGACTATGACGGTGAGTGAATATGAGCACAAATTCTTTGAGCTCAAATAGTATGCCAGATTTGGACATGATATAGCCTTACTGGTACAACATTTTGTCAGGGGGCTCAATGCTCGTATTATTGGGAATGTTTTACTCTTTAAGCCTAAAACCCTCAAAGATGTAGCCATTAAAGCCACTCTCACAAAGGATAAATTAGCCTTGGGCCATGGTCGACAATCAGATACTTCAACAGGTGGACTTTCAGGTTCAGGTTATAGGGGAAATCAGTCACAGGGTAATGGGAACTTCAAGAAGTCTTCGAACTTCTACAGAGGTAACCAGAACCAGCAACAGATTAAGTCACTTCCGCTTCCTTCTACTTAGAGTGGTGGTTCTTAGACCAAGAACTTCCATAGTGGTCAGTAGAGTAAGGATCATTCTTTTGTTCAGCCTACTCAGAGTGCTCAATAGAGTGCCAGCAGAGGTAGCTTCCAACAGTCTAGTGTTCCTGCTACGAGAAGAGTGTTCAAGGGGGATTGTTTCACTTGTGGCCAACAAGGTCATAAGTCATATGATTGTCCTCAGTTTGTAGGATAGAGGCCCACAACATCTGAGCCTACAGTTGGAGATGCAGGTAGGTCTCATAGGGCCTTTGCAGTTGGGAACGATCCTCAGTGTTCGAACCCAAAGGCAGGGAAGGGTCCGATGTGACCTTCTCAGTGATTCTTGGTCTAGTTTATTTTTAGTGCAATTAGATTTATGGGATTCATGTCGCTACTTGTTCCAAGCTTCAAGGAGTAAACCTAATCTTAGGGGGGGAGGATGTAGTACCTCCATAGTTTGCTTTCAATTTTTTAGTGCCATACTCTTTTAGGCCACATTGTTGTGTGCATATCTTATTATTTCAGTGACTATTGATGATTATAATTATGATTATGTTATGATGTCATATGATCTCATATTTAGATGTTAATGTTATTATGATGTGATGCTTATGTTTCAGTTGGATTATGATGTACTTACCCCATACTAGCATGTGTATGGTGTTCATATGTATGTATCTATTTTATGTGTTTGTATGGTAGAGGGCAGAGGTGTAGTTACTTGCTTTGTTGAGATCTACATGACTGACTGTACCCTACCATTGTTTGTCATTTGTTATATGTACATGCCTTGATTTGTGATGACATGTTTGCAGGTACAGGGCATCGTCTTCCCTGAATTGGTAGGAGTGAGCGTGCCCATAAATACTCATCTCAATGGTAAAGAGGGGAGGTAACAGATGGACCCAAAACCCTATCCTAAGCCTATTTATCCTAATTGTTGGATAAGTATTTGATGACTACCCTACCCAAATTTGTCAGGTGACAAAGTTCATGAATCCCATCTCTGAGTTTGTACGTTTATTTGATGGTCCTGTTTTATTGTTGATTGATTATATGATTTTTCCTATGATTTTCTATGGTTATAAATTTAATATTATAATTGGAAAATGATATTAAATTTATTTCCTATGTTATTATATGATTATTAATTAATTAAAATCAAATATTAGGATATTTGGTATTAATTAATTAATTGTGTGAAAATATAATTTAATACTATCCATTAGATATTAAATTAATATATTGCATGATTTAATGATGTTGGAATATTAAATTATTTAATAATGGATTTTAATTTTAACATGTGCCTGATTGAGTTTGAATTTATCTTGTTTGAAAAAGGTGACAACTTGTCTTTAGAAGACTAAGTTGAGTTGTGCATAATTAAATATATTTTTAATTATTTATTAGTATTTTCTCTCAACAAAAGAGGGAGAGTTGGATTAGGAGTTCTATTTGTGAGTCATCTAGGGTTTGCATGAATGGTGGAGTTGAATCCCTAATAGGGTGATTTTGCATTCATTTGGAGTTAATCAGGTTGTGGGAGCATTTTTTTGGAGAGAGCTTTTGGAGATTTTGTGACTTCTTTGTGTTCTTGAGCTTTTGGTGTGTGTGCTTGAATTTTTGGGTGAAGATTGTTTGCATCTAGATTTGGGATTTGCATGCACTGTGATTCAAATCTGCAGGTTGAGCTTTTCTGTTGTCAGATCTGGGAGATTCAGCATTCTACAGGCTTTCTAATTCAGTTTCTAGCATTGGAATTGAGGTAGGAGTTTGAGGAACTTTCCTGTGATTTTATTTGTAGAACTTTCAACAATTCTCTATGTTTGATTTGGTTTATAGATTTAGATCTGTTTCCTATTTATGTTTTCAATTTGAGGTTTAGAAAACTCATAGGTTGCTATTTTTTATTTTTATATTAACTTGGCATAGTAGGGTTATGCTGTCGAAATTTTGGGAGAAAATTCATCCTAGAACACATAGAAAATAAAAAAATTAATCTCTATATAGTTAGTACTATAGTGTGGATGAATTAAATAAATGGGTTGTTGTCAAAAATCCAATTTGGGTGAAAAATTACCATTATGGGAAAAATTTCATTCTCTTTAAAAAGAAAGATAGTAAAAAAAAAATTACCAGGTCATGACAAAATTAGTCTCACAAACCCAAATTTTGATGTAAAGTAATTCAATATTTTAGCGGGGAAAAGACAGGATAGAAGAAAGACAAAATTTGGGCTTGTTTATGTGAAAACCCAATATTTTCCATTTCTGGAAAATTACCTCTGTACTATTTTTTTTCCATTTTCAGATTTATTCAGACCTGTTAAAAAACAAAATTAAATTATAATGTTAGTATTGGAATATTAGAAAAAATATCTTATAAATTGTTATGGCAATTAAAAAATATTGATATTGCAAATTAAAAAAAAATGTTGTTTTGATTTTCGTAATAAATCAAAGTTTAAAATAAAATTTATAAAAATAAAATAAAAATTGAAATGATTAAGAGGGGCACAAGATCCCAACCCCGTACCCCCCATGGCAGAGCTTGCTGCCCTGCTGGCGGTACACAGTACCATCGACAGGACAAACTTGTCGGCGGCACCCATGGGTGCCGTGCAGCAGGCCTGCCTTGCCGACAGCTTTGTCGTCGCCGTGCGAAAGAGGCCAGTGGGCGCGGGGACCCCCCCACTTTAATAAAATTTGTTTTTTTTTATATATGTCATTTAATTGATATAACTTTTATTTTATATAAAATATATTTTGGTTAATATTTAATTTATAATTAATTAATTTTTAAGTTATTTAATTTTTAATTTATTTAATTTATAATTTGTTTAATTTATGATTTATTTAAGATTTAATTTAATTAATTTATAATTTATTTAATGTGTTATTTATTTAAATTATAATTTAGTTATTTTTGTAATTTAATTTAAATTGTAACTTAAAATAGATCGTTTTGTTACATATGTAAATTTATTATTTAATTTAGATTAAATAATTTATTTGTTTGTTTAATCTAGATGTGTATAGTTAACTAAGTTAAATCAATTTTTCTTTTAGTTTCTATACTAGAATGAGATTTATTTATAGATAGTTTTGTATAGGCTTAAATTATGAGCTTGAAATCTTTCTTTGGTTTATGCTATTAGATTCCAATTGCAATACCTTTTGATCTTATAGTTACATATGGGTACATTAGAATGTGTTTTCCTTATTGTACGTTATGTGTAAATGGCCATTTATTGGAAGTTGAAGTGCATCTACTGAAATTGGCTATTTTATACAGTATAAGTTATCTGATATTGGTACATGCATTATTTACTACTGAAATTGGCTGTTTTCTACAATAAAGTTTTATCTTTCCTAGATGTTGAGTTTATCAGTTTTATGGGGACTAGGTGACCTAGGAGAGATAGAGGCTTGGGAATTATCTTCTTGTTCATGTTTTTTCTTATGTTTGGCGTGAGTGTGTATTGTTTATTTTCTAGTTGACCTTATAGGCTCTTATTGTACTATATGATTCAGTGAATATGTTATGTAGTCTATCCTGGTTTCTGTGATGATTCTGGATGTGTGACTATCTATTTATCTATATTTGATCTAGGAGAGATCTATGAGCCTAGGGTAGTTTACCTAGATATGTGTTAGGAGGTGGCTTTCAATAAGCGTCGGGGCCCACAAGTGGCTATCAGGATCACTTATTGTAAGTATCTGTAATCAAGTGATAACTTAATAAATTAAGGGGAATTAAATGAACCTAATAAGATAAGTTTCTCGCCCATGCTTGAGTGCTAGTACAGACTAAGATGGGAATGGAGATGATGTTGGCCACCTTGAGAGGTGTGTCTAGCATAGTTAATGGCTTTGTCTGTATGAGAAGTCATTGATTCGTGTATGGTCACTTGAGTATCGAGATCCAGAGAGATTACCAGGATGAGACTCAAGGGTTAGACGTACATGATGACACCTGCCTATGCATAGTCTAGTTATCCTACATGGTCGCTTTCCTCTGGATTAGTGTGTCATACCTATCACTATATTTGTTGACCTTGAGTTAGTAAGCTTTCAAGATTCCTTTCCTAGTAGTGTTTCCTGATTTGATTTGATTATCCGATTGGGGTTCGATGTTATCTCCTCAGCATGGTGGGGTAGACCTTTGTGGTTCTACACGGACATGTGGTAGTGATTCTTTACCATTCAAGATTCAACGTCCTTGTGTTGGTGCTTGATGGTGTCTTGCAGTTGGATTCCTTATGACACTTCTTCATTGATGTTCTTTCTTATATTCTATTATGGTAAATCTTGTATTAGAGTATCGCATGTGATACCTAATCTGGATATTGTAATTTAGATTTTAGAATGATTACTGCATACCCTGCGACATGTGTAGTGGATGTATGTTTATTAGAATTCATAGATGTTCTTGGAATGTAATTATTATGATGTAAATGTTGAGTTTAATTTATGGAATCTTTTGTTGATGTTATCAAATGAGTTAAGGTAGTAAGCAATTCTACGTCATGAGACCCATTAGATTTGTAACCTGTGTTTACGATGTGTGTTATGTGAGTTAATGGTTAATGCTTTCATGTGATTGTATATCTTATATGTAAACTTTAGAAAAAAAATTATTCACCAAACTTAGTATCATGTTTTAGGTTAGTTTCATTTGGGTTCCTTGGCGGGGCGTTACAATGCCCCCAGTCGATAGTATCGGTGTGTATGTGCATATTGTTCATGCATCACCATTGAGATCATGACGACCTCCACACACCCATATAGAGACACCACCTCTGAGACCTAGACATAGCAAGCGTGGAGAGAGTAGTCACTCCATGCCCCCACCATCCATACCCTTCAATGATACCTAGGAGGGAGATCCAGGTATAAAACATGCATTTGATATAAATATTTAACTTAATTTGTGAAGAAAAAGGACTAAAAGATAAATATATTTTAATTCTGCAGCTAGCGTAGTAGAGTGGAGGAGCTTTGTATCCGAGGTCCTGAATGATACATGTCTATCCTACTGACTACCAACCAGCTAGCGAGAGTTCCCCATTGGTCACAGAGATCCCGAAAGGCATGCCGATATCTTTGCTTGTGTCCAACAAGAGCTGAGGTTATGTAGATAAAGAGAGGAGAGGCTGATGGCTGACTTACGAAGATCACATGAGTGTGTATATGAGCTAAGCATATCAAGGAGCCACTTGTGGACTACCAGATAGAGATATTCATCTTCTCATCATAGATCAGAGAGATCTAGGAGCCATCAACCATCAGAGCATAGGGGTAGAGAGAGTGATAGATAGGGAATTGTGCCACATATGTATCAAACTGAAAAGAATTTATAAATGAAAAACTCTCTTTGCTAGTTAATTCTGTGATTGATTACTATATGTTCACCAATAACATAAAACTTAACAGAAAGAAAGAACATGTGTAAATACACAAGGAAAGAAAGATGTACTAGGGATAATAATGTTTGAGATGCATAATATTGATAGGTTCCTTAAAAGGCACACCATCTGTATCAGCAATTTTGTAAGTACATGAACCAAAGTCCTCAATTACAAAAAAGGTCCAAGCCAATTAGGGCTTTCTTTCCTTTTTCACCAAGTAAAGCATTCACATTTCTTTGATTCTCATATAATACTAAATCACCCACTGAAAATGATCATTCAATTACCTTATGATTATACTACTTCTGAAGTGATTTATGATAAGCTTTTATATGTTCCAAAGCATTTATTCATTGTTCATCCAACATTTCTAATTCTTGTAATCGTTGTTCTCAAAATGTATCTTTGTCAATTATCCCATGAAATGAAACATGTAAAGAAGGTATTTCCAATTCCAAAGGCATAATAGCATCAGTACCACAAACAATATTATAAGGAGAAGTAGTCATGGCAGTATGAATACTAGTCCTATAAGCCCATAAAGCATAGGGAAGTTGGGTAGGCCAATCTTTCGCATGCTTATTAACTATTTTCCTCAGAATTTGTTCAATGACTTTATTTGATGCTTCAACTTGACCATTAGATTGAGGATAATAAGGAGTCAAAAATCTATGTTGAATTCAATATTTCTCCAAGAATTTCGTGACTTCTTTATTCTTAAAAGAGGTACCATTATCTGAAACTATCATCGAAGGAATACCAAATTGTGTTATAATGTTGTTAAGGATGAAATCACAAATAACATCCACGGTAGTGGAACAGAGAGGGACAACTTCCACCCACTTCATAAATTAATCTATAGCTAGCAGGATGTACGTATGTCCTTGAGAAGAAGCTGGTGAGATTTTTCCAATGAGATCAAAACCTCAAATACTAAAAGGCCATGGAGCAACTTGATTATGAAGCTCACGTGCAGGAGCATGAATCAAATTACTATGTTGGTGACATTGAGGACACTTCTTAACAAACATGAAATAATCTTGTTCCATTATTTTCCAATAATATCCCATTCTAAGAGGTTTATTAACTAAAAATTTTCCCCCAAAATGTCCCCCAGAAGAACCAGAATGAGCTTCTACCAAAGCTACTGGAATTTTGATTATACCAAGACATCTTAATAGAAAACCATCATAAGAGTGTTTGTAAAGTGTATCTCCTAAAATGATATAACGTGTTGCAAGCTTCCTAATACGATTATGCATGTTCCTTGTTGTTGATTAAGGAAAAGTACCATCTTTAAAAAAATGAAAGATATGAGAATACCATTCATCCAAATGCAAATTGAAACAATCAGAGGTAACCTTATTGGAAATTACAGGGTTTTTAAGAGTGTGTATAGTAAATTGAAAGTTTTTAGCATTATTCTCAAGACAAACCAAAGAAGTTGTGCTTGCCATGGCGTCCGCATGTCGATTATCTTTCCTAGGTAAAGTTTGAATCGTATAAGAAGAGAATTGTGAAAGAATGTCAAGAGCCAAATCTCTATATTGTGTCATTTTATCATTCTTAGTCTGATAACCTCCTTTAATCTGTTCCACAATCAATTGTGAATCTCCATAAATTTCCAATTTTTTAATGTTAAGGGATGAAGCTACTTGTAAGTTAGCTATAAGAGCTTCATACTCTGCAATATTGTTAGTACAAGGAAAAATCAATTTATATGATATAGGGATCGACTTTTTCATAGGAGGGATCAAGATAATGCCAACACTAGAACTTGTCTTACATCTAGATCCGTCAATATATAACTCCCAAACATCATCTTGTTTAATAGATAAAATGTTTTCATCAGGGAATTCTATTGAAGAAAAGTGTGTATCGAAATGAGGACAAGGAGCTTCAGCCAAATAATCTTTTAAAGCTTGTCCTTTAATTGACTTTTGAAAAATGAAATTAAGATCAAATTTCGTAAGTAACATCACCCACTTTGCAAGATAGCCAAAGAGATCAATTTTTGAGAAAAGATGTTTCAAAGGATCAAATTTAACAATCACATTGACTTCAACATTTAATAGATAATGCATGAGTTTCTGACAAGCATAAACTAAAGCTAAACATTGTCTTTCCAAATCTATATATCTTTTTTCATAATTGAGTAAAGTCCAACAAATGTTGTACACAGGTCTTTCCTTACCTTCACTATCATGTTGAGCCAACAACGCACTCACCGCATTCAGAGTGGCTGAAGTATACAAATAAAAGGGTTTATCAAATTGAGTAGGTTGTAAAATAGGAGGATTGGTGAGATACTCCTTAAATTGCTAAAAGGATTGTTTACATTCTTCATTGCAAGAGAAAGTGATATCCTTTCTAAGCAAGGAAGTAAAAGGAACAGTTCTATCAGCTAAGTTGGAAACAAAGCGATGAATCGCTTGGATTTTTCCTTGTAAACTTCATAATTGAGAAATGTTCTTAGGAGGAGACATATTAACAATAGCCTCAATCTTTTCATTATCTACCTCTATGCCTCACTTAGAGATTATAAACCCTAATAATTTACCGGAATCAACTCCAAAGACACATTTTTTAGGATTCAATCTCATATTGTAACTTCTAATCCTTTCAAATATCTATCATAAAATACTAACATGACCTTCTCTTTGTATAGATTTTTCCAAGATATCATCCACATAATCCTCAAGAATCTTATGAATGTAATCATGAAAAATCAAAGTCATGGCTCGCTAATAAGTTGCTCCTGCATTTTTAATCCAAAAGGCATCATGACCAAACAAAATGTTCCCCAAGGTGTTATAAATGTAGTCTTAAATTGATTTTCAGGAGGAATAAAAATTTGATTATAGCCCGAAAATCCATCCATAAAAGATAATAAAGCATGACCCGTTGTTGAATCCGCAATCATATCAATATTAGGTAACGGGAAATCATCTTTTAAGGATTCTTTATTTAAATCACTAAAGTTGGTACACATTCTTATCTTATTTTCTCCTTTTGAAATGGGCACAATATTTGAAATCCAATCTGAGTAATCAATAGAGTGGATGAATCCAACATACAATAATCTTTCAATTTCAGCCTTAACTTATAAGGCAATTCCTGGATTCATCTTTCAGATTTTCTGCCTCACAGGTTTAACATTTGGTTTCAGAACAATATTGTGAGTAACAATCTTAGAATCTATACCCGATATATCTAAATATGTCCAAGCAAAAATATCCTTAAATTAAAGTAAAAGGGAAACCAACTAATCATGTTCATCTTGATTCAAACATTTCCCAATTTTTATCATCTTTTGATAGTCATTTTCATCCATTTGAACCTCAATAGTCTCAGTTATTAGCAAATTACTTTGTATCATAGAATCCATTGGTAAAGGAGAAATATTATGTTCATCATGTTCTCCAAAATAAGCTTTTGTATTTAGACAATAAGGCTTCCATCTTTTATGATGAAACATAGGTAGATCCTCATAAACTCCTAAAAAATCCGCTAAGGCTTCATCTTCGGGAAAAACATCCAAGATAGGTTTTTGATTCATGTAAAGGAGGAGTGGGTTAACCAACTTAAAATGTCCACCACACATATGATTAACATTGAGAGGAAAAGCTGATGGTTGTTTGTAAGGATTGAACCCCGATCCATATGTATAATCATAAATTTTGTTGTCCAAAGGTACTTGTATACCTTGTTCATATTTACCACATCCTTTCCCATTAAATCCTAATTTCTTGAGCAGATGATAACCAGAACCATATCTATCGGCCATATCAGATTGAGTCCAAGGAGTAGTATATGTTACAATATCATAGCAATCAGGTTTTATTGTTTCAATTATTTCTTCAATCGAGGCAACAACAAAGTTACTTTTTAATTTTGTAGAAAGTAGGGAAGCTATAAAAACTTATTTTTCAAACCCACTTTTTTGTTTCATTAATTCTAAATCAGAAACTTTATATTCTCCAATAATAGAAGGATTAAAGTCCAATGTTCCATAATCATCCTCAGTCAAAGAGGAAGATGGAGCTGCAGTTTGTTTAATCTCAGGTGGCCTTTCAGACTCTTTACTTGGTTGGAGAGGTTCATAAACTTTAGCATATTCCACATTTAAGAAAGGATTCGGTGCATCATCCACATGTAGCGTATACATCAAATTGTTATAAATGAACTTAACCTTGCAATGAAGAGTAGAAGGAACTGCATGCATAGTATGTAACCAAGTTCTACCTAAAAGAAGATTATAATTGAGAGGTCCAAGCATAACATGAATAGGTGTATTGAGAATAACTAGACCAACTTTAACAGGTAACATAATAATGCCCAAAGTTCTCTTTGCAATATTATCAAATCCACGAATAGGGACATTATTAGGTTGAATAGTTGTAAGATCAGCCTTAATTGCCTTAATAATATCCATGCTACAAACATTAAGCCCAGATCCATTGTCAATTATTGTTCTATGAATGATACTTTGATTAATAGAAACAACAACCATAAGAGCATCATATTGATTCTGCACCTCAACAGAAGGTAAATCATCATTGGTAAACACAATAGGAGGTACAGAAGGCATAGTATGCATGCACTCCAAAAAGTAATTAATGTTCTCTTGGTTAGGAGGAAAAGCAGGTAGGGTAGATAAAACCTTTTGCAATGCCTCATGATATGTCAGGGAATTTTGAAGCAATTCCCATAAATATATCTTAGTAGGAGTAGCACATAATTGTTCTACTAAGTCATACTCCTTAAAGGAAGATGGCAACCTAGGAACTTGAGGAAGAATAGGTTGGGAAGAGGGTAAAGAAACCAAAACAATAGGCTGAGGGTTATTCCATGTGTGATAAGCATGTGAAACAGAATCTGTGTTATCAAAGAAATCCAAAATATCTCTAGGTTTACCCTTAATTTTTATTCGAGGACATCCCTTTACCATCAACAAAGGTTTAGGATATAACATTCTAGGTGTATCAATGTTGCAAATAGTGGAACATGAAGGTAACCATGCACACACCCTATGGTAAAGGTCAATTGAAGAGGTTGTGGAGGAGGATGAAATAGGAATAGGATAAATGGAGATCTCATTCAAACAATTTTCATCCTCACTTCCATGTACCTCATTAGGGGATCTATCCTCTTTTTCAATAAAAACCTCATCAAAGTATTCAAAACAAAAATTATACATGTTGAACTTAAAGTAACACTACAAGCATGAAAAATGTAAATGTTTTTGTATTTTGAAATAAATTTTGTGATTTTATTGTTGAAATATAAATGAAAGAGCATAAAAGAAATCTACTTTTATATGCATGTAAGATCTAACATAAAATGCAAATCTAACACCAAAAAGAAAGAGTTGTCATAAATGGGTTCACCAAAATGTTTGGTGTAAAATATATAGATAGGGTTTAGAACAATGGGGGTTTACACATAAAAGAGACCCTAAACCAATATTTAACACAAACATATAAATCTAGTGATAAGGAATATAAATTTGGAAATTCTTGCAAGGAATAATGAAATCAGATAAAATGAAGTACATACCTCATAACATAGTAGATCTGGAAATACCTATTTTCTAGTGTCTGTATTGAGTTTCTGGAAATTCTATAATCAAATCTGGAACAGAAACATAGAGACGAAGAAAACCCAGAAATATTTTCCTTTTCTGAGCTAGGTTGGCCTTGACCCAAATACAGGTCAACCTTGACCCCTTTATGTTGACCTTGACCTGCACTGCTCCGACGAAAATTCTGTTTGTGGATCCTGGAAGTTTGCCGAAAAGAGTATCCAGATCTGCTCTGCAACTCCTAAAATAGCGACTGTAGATATCTGAAAATGGTGTTTTAGGGTGGCTATATAGGGTTTTGCCTTAGTCAAACCCCCGTTTAGGTGATTTCCACCTCCATGAATAGTCAGATGTAATAGAATATGCGCGTGTGTTGCTCATAGGAAGAGCTTTGAATGTGCAATGTCAAGATCTAATCCTCTAGATTGAAATCCTAGCATGAATTAAAATGAGAGAGAAATGCATAGATTTTAATATGATAAAGAAAGTATACCAAGCCCCCAAGGCTAAATTACTCCTACCAAACTCAAAATCTGTAGTTGCTACCCCATGATTGTATCTTTTGAATGCTTGAATGTTGAAAATGGTAGATCAAGGAAGAAGGAATATTTCTTGCTCCAAATGAATATCCACAATAATTTGTCCATAAGATGCTTTCTTGCATCAAGGTATCATCATATCTTGTTCTCCTATAGAATCCTCTTACAATCTTGTATCATCATCTCCTCATAAATTTTTGCTTGTTACTTGATTATTGCTTATCGAAATGAAGGCAAAAGAGAGTGCTTATATAGAGATTTCAAGGCAAGGCTCCTCAGGCAATGTAAGGGCCCCTAATTCAAATTTCACCTCAAATTATGGTCCAATCACAATAGCTAACTAAGGAGGAAAAGAATTAAATGAATTTTGAATAAAAACCCTTCTGCATTCGGATCCAAAGGCCCATTTTTAATTTAGGGCCCCACTATGATCCAAATTTGAAAGTGGGAACCAAACCTCGACAAAGGTCAAGTTCAACCTCGACCTTGACCTGAGGTTTTAGACCAGTCAACTTAGAGTTTCAGGAAGTTTCTGGGTCGGCCAAAGACTTAGAATGATGGGAAAACATAATAGGATGCTGGAAAAGGACACATGGGCCTAGAAGAAATGTGATGAAGGCTAGGAGGGAGAGTACATAGGTTCTACCTAGAAAATAGAGCCACAAAGAAGGAAATGAAGGAGAATCCTTAGGATCCTAACCATAATTTTACCTAGAAATGAAGAATCAAGTGCAGATGCATCCTAAATGCAAATCTATCATGAAAATGCACTAAATGAGGGTGCTAAACCTACCAAGATGGAAGTGCTTCCATTTTAATACGATATAGCTACTAAGAACACAAGGCCTTGTCTCCAGTGTTGCCTAGGATTGATGCGAAAAAGACACACAAGGGTTGGCCCAATACCACGCATGAACCCAAGAGGAAGCATGGTAGAAACGATGCTGGAGAAACCACAAACAAAAAACATTTCCCAAGTGCACCATGTAACCTAGAATATCACATGTGAACCGTGCAAGGGTCATGTATGACTAACTCACAATAAAAAGCAAAAGATCAAAAAGACCTTGCCCCAAATTGGCCTCATTCATAGCACACCATGATATAGAGGATCATGGTGACTTTGAGGGGAGGAACAATGAGGAGTCGTAAAAGATAAATAAGATCCAAAGGACAAAAATCCAAGATCAAAATTTATAACTCCAAAAGACATCCTTTTCCAAGGAGAGAGATTGATTTAATTGACGGGGGGAAGATTTGGTCTAAACGTGAGGAAGGATACATCCGACACGGACCTGGTTGGAATTGTGGAAGAGTAGATCAGACAAGAGGAAGGATACATCCTCAAGGACCACCCCTTGATTGATGAGGAGAATTTGTGTTGTTGCTAGAAAATGATGAAGTTTGAAGATAATCAACATGATCAATGATAATCGACAAAAGATATTGCCGAAGTACGAGGCTGGGTAGGACAAGATATTTGATCAAATGTTGTTGCAGGACTGGCAAGGATATGTACAATAAGATGCAATGATATGTACAATGGATATGTACAAAAGATCAGGGAGTGGGATAGGACAAGCTTGATATACATGATAGATACATGATATGGAATAGGAATATGTTGATGCATTGGATAGGCTTGAGGATAGAACACCTTGGGATGGATGGGCTGGTGGTGGGGATGGGGATTGGCTAAACAAGAGTTAAGATTTTGGGATAGGATGGGTGGGTGATGGGAGTTTGATAGATAATGACCTGGTCCACTATGTATGGTGCCTATTTCTAGGTTTTCACTAACAAACTTGTGCAAGGTGCTTGAATTGCCAAGTTTTCACCATTGGATGATTATTTTTCTTTGCTTTTTTGCTTTTGCTTTTTTTGTATTTTTCTGGATTTTCCATTTTTTATGGATTTTCTGGAATATATAGGATCTAGTTCAGGCATAAAACCTCTTTAGATATATGATGTTGATAGGATCATTCAAGGGATCACCTTATGGTGTTGATAGTTGACAAGCTCTGGAGCCAAATCATGTTGTGACAACATAGGGGCCCAACCAAGTAGGCTCGAACTTGCCCTTCTTCTCTTGATGTGCTTGGACTTTCTGATTTTCTTTAAGGACCATGTTGCCCACTTGGAACTATATTAGATGGACCTTCTTGTTATAACTCCTTTTGAGTCAATTCTGGTATGCAACCAGATGATCATATGCTTGTTGCCTCTTTTCATGTAACAGGTCCAACTGTGTGAGGCATGCCACGTGATAGTCTTCATCAGTGGTATAGTTTTTCATGGAGACACGCAATGATGGGAGCTCAACCTTGATGGATAGAATGGATTCAACACCATATACTAGGGAATATGGGGTGGTGCCTATGGGAGTGAGATAGGAAGTACGATAGGCCCAGAGGGCAGGATTTATTTGGAGGTGCCAGTCACGACTAGAATCATTGACAACCTTCTTGAGGATTTTGAGGATAGTTTTATTGGTTGCCTCAGGTTGGCCATTTCCTTGAGGGAAGTATGGGCTAGATAAGCGATGGTGGATGTCGAGTCTGGCACACAGATCATCCACATGCTGGTTTTCAAAAGGTGTATTGTGATCTGTGAAGATGGTATATGTTATACCGAAGTGACAAATGATGTGGTTTAGGATGAACTTGGATATCTGAATGCCAGTAGTGAGGATGAGCATGTGTGCTAAAATGTTGACACACTTCTATGAGTCATTATATCCAAGATTTCTCAAGAATGAGGTCTCAAATGGTGACTCATAGCTCTCTATTCATGGAGTGCAAGGGTTTATGATGGAGGCCCTCAGTTTAGACCTAGTTTGTGCCCATGCAAGTACACCATAAAATGAGAGATTCAAAGAGGAAAAGCAAGAATGCTAGTCTCCATGATCATCAAGTATGCATGCAAATGAAAATGAAAGCTATTCTATATGATAATAATGCATGAAAGCAAACTAATCTATGAAAGAAAATGCTTATGCAAGGTTATTCTATGAAAGGAAATATGAATCTAATCTAACATGCAAATGCAAAAGTAATCTAAATGGATTGCTCAAGATTCTCAAGAGACAAAATCAATGAGCAATGGTGGAGATTAAATCTTGGTTGATCCATGTGCTCAAGATTCTCAAGAGACAATATCAATGAACATGGTTAAGAGGCAAAAAAATATGTGGAAGAGATTAAGAGGCAAAAGGAGATTCCACTCATCTTGGAAAGTGTGCATTCAATGTGTAGACAAAAAGTCTTTTTATTTTTATTTTATTATTTATTTATTATTTTTAGCAAAGTGGTTTCCATTATTTAATTAAAATATTTTATTTATTTAAAAGAGATTTGTTCTTTTAATTAAATGTGCCTTAGGATAAAGTGATTTCATTATTTAATTAAAAGATTTTTTTTATTTAATTAAAAGGGAGCATGTTCTCTTAATTAAATAAAACTTAGGATAAAATGATCAAACCTTAGGAAATATTAAAATAATTGAATTAATTATGATTTGATCAAGGAAATTGATTTAAATTGAAAATATTGCAAGGCATTGATTCAGGAAATGATAAATTGATGAATGGGGGCCCAAAGTCTATATGACCATTTTAGGGTGCATACATTTGCCCCTCTTTGACTAATGTGTGATCTTTATGGGAACACTTGTAGTTAAATAATGAATTTGAAGTGTGAGATCAATTTGGGATCACAAAACAACCCAGACGTGTGATCGACGGATGGGAACACATCATGATAAAGATAAGCTGATTGAAAAAGAAAAGGCCAACACCCCTGTAAATAAGTAATTATCAAGTCTCAAGCAAGGTTGCCCCAAATGAAGCAATTGATTGGATTGATAAAGCTGATTCAAGGATTGAGTTTTGATAGGTACTGCCCCCTCATGATTGAAATCAAAATGAGATATAGGAGAAACAACGAATTGATAAATTTGATCAAATCAAACTAAAGATAAGGTTCTTGATGTAAGATGAAAGATATAAGGATCACAGAACCAAGATAGATCATCAAGCATGAAAGATTATGCCCCATGGTTGAATTTGAAGAAAAGAAGGGTGAAAGTGAATGGAAGATAGAAGTTTGGAAGAGGTGAAAATAAATAGAGAGAAGAAAGAGAATTTGCCTCAAGAAAGAGGATGCCTCAAAATCAATCAACTGTTTAAGATAGAAAAATTCGATTGAGATCACAAAAGAAGATAAGGAAATGAAGATCAAAACATGATCACAGTTGATTAAAAGTACAAAAGAAAGATGAAGGAAAACCCTCTCAAACTCCTAACACAGCCTAAAAATGCAAATTAACATGAAGTCTAACAATGCAAGCTACATGAAAATCCAAAGGTGTACTTGCAATAGAGTAATTGTAACATAGGATTTTGTGTTCATCATAAATCACAGAATGTTAAGGAACTTATTTTCATCATTGGGCCATTATTAATGGACATCGAAAAATCACACAATCATCACTAGTCACAAGCACAACTATGAAGATATGAATGTGATTTATATCAGATTGGAATGTGGAAAGATTCTAACATAAGCATCAAAGACATAAAGGTCAAGATGACTTCGATATTAGCTTACCCAATTTAATGTAGCAAAATCACACTCGCATCAAGGCATAGATGCCGGGATGACCATAAGAATGGTTGTGCAAAAATAGTCAAGGATGATGCCTCACATCTCCTAAGTATTTCAAGGGAACAAAAAGAGACACTCTAGAGCTTCAAGACCACACCCACAACAAGAAATCAAATAAAAACATGGCCCATGCCCCAAGTCCTCTAGCTATGCATCCTGGAGAGACTTATTAGACAAGGACACTCAACGAAAATCAATAATAGTCAGCACACAAAGAAAAGATCATGACATAGCTCAAGCATTAAGTGTTGTGTTTAAAAATTTAAGTGTGTTAACTGATACTGAGTTCCGAGGATAAGGATCGAATGCTTGCCAGTAGGTAAGATCACATGACAAAATTGGGTAAGACCAAACTGAGAAGTATTGAAAAACACTCAATGTCAGGGGTTGTGTTGAAAAACATAGTTGGGGTGCTGTTTAAAAACACCATATGCGAGGTGTCCTAAAGACTAACACATCCAAGATATCAAAGCTAACATAGTTATTCCCCTTAGACAAAGATAACAACCAATTCCAAACCAAGGCAACAAGGACAAGGCATGATGGAGAAAGGCTAAGTGTTGAGGATGCATGCTGAGAAACAAGGGTGCAAAGGCCTCAAGTAGCACTGGTTTCCAGGTTTTCACCACTTGGATTTTTTTGCAAATTTTTTTTTCTAGACTTTTTATAATTTTTTTTGTATTTTTGCTACCAAGGTGACTGTTTCCAGGTTTTCACCAAGGCACTTTTTCCATTTTTTTGGAATATATAAATTTTTTTTGGAGATACGTCAAAGCACCTATTGCTAGGTTTTCACTAAGATGATTATTTTTTTAGGACAATTTTTTATTTTTAGAATTATTGACAATATATCATTTTTTATTTATTTTTCAGGATCAATAAGTATGTACAAAGGATGCCCCCAGACAGAATGGGCATCATGGATAAAACTTCTTTAGGTGCAAGACATTGATAGGATTAGGGAGCTACTCTCCCTCTGTAGTAGATAATAAATAAGCACCTATCCCAAAAGCTACTGTAATGATGTAAGGTCCAAGCCAATTAGGTTCAATTCTTCCCTTTTGATCTCTATGCTCGATTCTTAGGATTTTCATGTAGGAAAAGATCTCCCACCTCGAATTCTCTAGGGTGAACCTTTTTGTTGAAGGCTTTGGACATGCACTTTTGATAAACCCTCATATGGTCAATTGATGCTTGACATTTCTCATCTAGAAGTTCTAACTCTTGAATTCTCATGATGTGATAGTCTTCATCTGTAACTAGACCTTTGAGGGAAACTCTAAGTGAAGGAATCTCAATCTCTAAAGGTAACACTGCTTCAACACCATATGTAAGGGAAAAAGGAGTAGCCCTAGTAGGAGTACGAGTTATTTAAGGTCCTTATTTTTGAACTAGCCTTCATTGTCAGTGATAATCTCGAAAGGCACTCCATATCGACAAATGTTACGGTTCAAAATGAATAGAGACATTGTCTTACCCAAGGCAACAGAAAGTGGGATAGCTTCTACCCATTTAGTGAAGTAATCAGTAGTAGTGATGATAAACTTGTGTCCACCTGATGAGTTGGGATGAATCTACCCCACAAGATCAAAGGCCCAATGTTGAAATGGCCAATGAGATATAGAAGGAATGAGCTCCATGCCTGGAGTATGTATCATGTTGCCATTTTTTTGACACTTTTCGCATGACTTTGCAAAAGCTATTGCATCAATTTGTATTGTAGGCCAATAGTATCCCGCCCTAAGCAACCTTCGGGCCATGGAAAGACCATTGGAATGTCCCCCACAGATGCCCTCATGAATGTCAACTAACGCTTGGTTAGATTCTTCCTTTTCTAAGCATCTAAGAAGTGTTCCATCTAGACCCCTCCTATACAAATCACCAGAGATAAGTTTATGGCGAGAGGAATTTCAGATAAGGTTTCTACGTTCAGATCGGTTAAAGGTTTCAAGGATAATGCCATCATGAAGGTATGAGTAAATGGCACCATAATGGGATGACTCATGACCAATAAGGGTACAAATGACATGACTTTCTTGGGAGTCATAGATAGGGTGATGTAGCTCTTCCACCAGGAATTTGAATCTAGATTCATGTTCCCCTAACTGAAGAAGTGAAGCAAGTATAGCCATAGCATCAGCTACTTTATTTTATGTTCTAGGAATTTTCTGAAACGTGACAAATGTGAAGTATCATTTCAAGGAATCAACCATTTTCTTATAAGGTACCAGTTTCTCATCTTTTGTTTGATATTCATCATTGACTTGGTTGATTATCAACTGTGAATCCCTATAGATGTGTAACTCCATGATTTTCCATTCTATGGCCATCTTAAGTCCATTTGTTAAAGCTTCATACTCAACAATGTTGTTTGTACATGGGAACAATAATTTGTAAGACTTAGGAATCGTGTACCCATAAGGAGAAACAAACAACACACCAGCTCTCAGACCATTTTGCATAAAGGATCCATCAAAGAACATCTTCCATGTTCTTTCAGTCATATATGTGAGGTGTTCATCTAGGAAGTCAACTTGAATAGGTGCATTATCTTGTATTGGGAAATCAACCAATTGATCTACTATTTCTTGTCCTTTGATTTCTTTACACTCAATGTAATCTATGTCAAACTCTGAAAGGATCATCATCCATTTAGCAAGTCTACCTGTGAGGGCAGCCTTACCTAGTAAATACTTGAGTGGATCAATTTTTGCTATGAGGTGTATAGTGTGCGCAAGCATGTAATGTCACAACTTTTGGGAAGAAAACACCACTGCAAGGCAAGCTTTCTCAATGCTGGTGTAGTTAACCTCATATGAAACAAGAGTACAACTAATGTAGTATATTGCTCTTTCTTTCCCATGTTCATCGAGTTGATCTAGTAATGCCCCTAAGGAAGATTATGTCACTGAAATGTATAGAATAAGTGGTTTCCCTAGGATAGGAGGCATTAAAATGGGAGGATTTGCCAAGTATTTCTTGATTTGATTTATGCTCTTTTGACAATCCTCATTCCAAACACATTTGACTCCTTTGTGTAAGCTCTTGTTAAGAGGCTGAGCTCTATCTGCCAACTGTGAAATGAACCTCCTTATGGATTGAAGATGTCCTTGAAGACTCCTCATTTGACTAATGCTTTTAGGAGGTGGAATATTCATGATTGCTTGGACTTTTTCAAGGTCTACCTGTATTCCTTTTGCTGAAATGATGAATCCTAGTAGTTTTCCAGAGGTGACACCAAATGCACACTTTTTAGGATTTAACCTTAGTTGAAATTGTTCCATGTGATCTAGAATGACTTCTAAATCATCTAAGTGTGTGTCTCTTTTCTTAGACTTGGACAAGGTGTCATCCACATAATCTTCCATATTTTTATGCATCATGTCATGAAAAGTGGTTGTCATAGCTTGTTGATAGGTGGCTCCTGCATTTTTTAATCCAAAAGGCATAACGTTCCAACAATAGGTACCCCATGCACAAGTGAATGCAGTCTTTTCTTGATCTTCAGGAGCTATCTTAATCTGATTATATCCAGAAAAACCATCCATCAAGGAATAAATATCATAACCCACAGTCATGTCCACTATCATATCTATGTTGGGAAGTGGAAAATCATCCTTTGGGCATGCTCTATTGACATCTCTAAAATCTGTGCAAATTCGAATGGATTTGTCATGTTTGGAAACTGGTACAATGTTTGATATCCATTCAACATAGTTAATAGCTCTTATAAATCTTGCACCAAGGAGTTTTTCTAATTCTGCTTTGACTAGAAGAAC
Organism: Chamaecyparis obtusa; assembly: GCA_027943335.1. Lineage (NCBI taxonomy): Eukaryota > Viridiplantae > Streptophyta > Pinopsida > Cupressales > Cupressaceae > Chamaecyparis > Chamaecyparis obtusa. Next base: position 1,099,428 of record BSBK01000804.1, on the reverse strand, counting down.
TATGTGAGGATGCATCTTTCTCAATTTCTATTTGACTGGTTTTACACCTGGAGCTATAGACAAGTGATGCATGATAAGATTAGTGTCCAACCCTGGCATATCTGAATAAGTCCATGCAAAATTGATCTTCTTTTTCTGTAATAACTTAGTGTAGGCTTCTTTTTCTTGTGTTGACAAGGACTAAGCCAAGTGTACTATCTGTAGAGCCTCATTTGTACCCAAATTGACTTCTTGTGTTGGCTCAACAAGAACTGAAGATCTATCTTGAAAATAGCTAGGGAGATGATCAAGTACCTCATCCTTAGGCTCCTTAGAGAGGTTTTCACTCTTGGATATGTCATTTATTTTTACATTTTTTTTTGGTTCTGACACCGCCACATAGTGGTTTTCACCATTAGAACTCTTTTTCCTTTTTTATTTTCTTTTTATTTTGTGACTAAGGTACTTGATGTCTGGCTCTATCATGTTGGTAGTCAATTCACTGGTGGAAGAGACTACGGGTTCAATGGCATTCAAGTAACATGTTATCTCATAGTCATTTTGGAACATTAATAGCTCACGTTCTTGATAGTATTGGGACCAATCAATGAGGTTAGGAGGAGAAAGAGCTAAGTCAATGACTAGTTCAAGGTTGTGAATGCAAATGATATCATCTTTGGTCATCTAAATAAGTCCATGCAAAATTGATCTTCTTTTTCTGTAAGAACTTAGTGTAAGCTTCTTTTTCTTGTGGTGACAAGGACTGAGCCAAGTGTACTATCTATGGAGCTTCATTTGTACCCAAATTGACTATTTGTGTTGGTTCGATAAGAACTGAAGATCTGTCTTGAAAGTAGCTAGGGAGATGATCAAGTACATCATCCTTAGGTGCCCCAGAGAGGTTTTCACCCTTGGATACGTCATTTCTTTTTACTTTTTCTAGTTCTGACACTGCCACATAGTGGTTTTTGCCATCATAAATCTTATTCTTTTGATTTTCTTTTCTTTTTATTTTGTGACTAAGGTACTTGATGTCTGGCTCTATCATGCTGGTAGCTGATTCACTGGTGGAAGAGACTACAGGTTCAATGGCATTCAAGTAACAGGTTATCTCATAATCATTTTGGAACGTTAAGAGCTCATGTTCTTGATAGCGTTGGGACCAATCAATGAGGTTAGGATGAACAAGAGGTAAGTCAATGACTGGTTCAAGGTTGTGAATGTGAATGATATCATTTTTGGTGACCGAAGAGTTAGAGTTCGTCAAGTATCCTTCTAAGCTACCCAAATTAGGATTCATCCAAACAAGTGAAGAATCATCCATTAAGGCAACATGTGGGTTCAAATCCTCTAATCCTACACATGACTCATTGGCTACCTTGGGTTGAGAACTATAAGTGTGGATGACATCCACATCCATGTCAACCATGGAAGGCTCTGAGAAGGAGTCCCATTCATACTCATATGAACTTATTTCTGAACTTTGACTAGGATGTTTACACTATGAAGGTTTGGGACATCTTGATGTGGAAGCTCTAACATCATCAAGGGTAACACCTTCTCTCTCCATCAAATGAACAATATTATTGTGTTGATGTTCTTTGATGGGATCTTCTACATCTGATTCATCTTGTTCTAAGGTTGCAACTGTCTCATGAGTAACTGGACTATTTGAATCTCCCCAAAGGAGATTAGTGGAAGGGACCCATTCCTCACACATATCTTGTTGATTTGTCAAATTAGGTATATATTCTAGTTCATCTTCACTATCTGACTCATCAAGAATAGGAGCAATGTTCTTGTTATGATTCACAAATCCTAGGCCAATTATCCTCTTAGAATTGCATCCAAAAAGAGCATGATCAAGAGGTTTAGCTCTAGCATCCAAACTATGACTAAGAGGGCCATGTCCAGGATAGCCCATCTGTTTGACAAAAGTATACCCTCTTCCATAAGCCTTAGGAGAGGGAGAGAAGTTCTCATTGTGCATGTATTTCTCTTCTCTATAAATCTAATCTTTAACAACCCCCTCTTCTTTCTCATCTTGAATAGGCACTGAGGACTCTACAAATGTGCCAAATAAAGTCATAGCTGAAGAGGAAGGTCTCATTTCTTGTGAAGGCTTGCCATAAGACCTAGGTGAAACTAGTGGCACTATGAGGGAGTTGAGTTGATACCCCCCCATGCCAAGGTCTATTGACTTGAACTTGTATTTACATTCAGCTAAGGTCACATTGAAGTCCTGTGCTTCTCTATTGAGGGGAACATGAGCACTCACTGAAACTGAGTTGACAGATAAAGTGCTATCCCCAGGTATACAAATCTCTACTCCATTGTAGGGGAACTTAACACACTGATGATAGGTAGATGACACTACTTGCATATCATGAATCCATGGTCTACCAAGTAAGATATTGTATGCAAGGGGACCAACATCAACAATTTGAAATAAAATATCCTTCTCAACAGGGCCAATCCTAACAGGAAGGATGGACAACCCCTTAGAACTTCTTTCTACCTCATCATAGGCTTTGATAGTGATCTTCTTTTTGGTATCTATGACTTTTTCAGAATAACCCAATGTCTTTAAAAGACTCAAGGAAAAAATATTAAGCCCAACACCCCCATCTATCAACATGTGCCTAACATAGGTTTTGTGGATCATGACCTCAATATGAAGAGCAAGATTGTGTGGGTGGCTCAAAGCTTTATCATCATCCTCCGAAAAGGTGAGGTAATGAGGGCTGGCAATATGGTTAACCATTTTCTAGAATTGGTCAACATCTAAGTTGTTAGAGACATTGCACGCAAAGCATCCTCAAGGAATTGCTTGTGTCTCAAGGACAACTCTAAGAGCTCAAAGATTGAAATCTGAGCTGGGGTTCTTTGCAACTGATTGACAAGATTATAGCTCAACTTAGGATCGACTACTGGTTTTGAGGTGACATTCTTGGATGCCACTTGCTTTGGTTTACTTGGTTGACTTGAACTGGGTCCTCTATGTTAGGAATAAATGCTTGGCAGTCATTCTGTAGCAGTTTTTGTTGCATTCATGACTATGATTGTCATTGATGTCAACACAGTGATCTTCTGGAGACTCACAGAGAAGTAGACAGTATTTTGATTAGCGCACGTGGGATATTGTAGTTGGAGCTATGTGATGTTGAGGTTATATTCTTTGATATGTTTTATGTCTATGGTTAAGAGCGAAGACAATAATTCATTTATTCATGAAAGTTATGAGCATTTTGGTGGAAGTAGTATTCAGGCAGTGTTCCTGAGTAGCGGTTTGTGGAAATTGGATGATATCTCCTAATCGAGATGGAATCTAGTTTTACATAGTTAAAGGGAAGTTGAAGACTCATTGATAGTGATGTGGATGACAACACAGACTTTGAGGTCACAAGAGTGAAGATTTATTGTATTTGGAAGCTGACAGTTTTTGTGTAATTTTGATGTAGCGTGTGGAAACTTTTATTTTGTAATTGTGTGCAATGTATAAAGGAAGGAATGTTTTCCTTTTTGTAATGTGTATGCAATGTAAGCATGGTATGGTTGAATGCAAATGTATGTATGAAGTGAAGAAAAGAGCCAATGAAGTTGTGAAAGTGAAATTGTGAAGGAAGACATGTGAAATACAGAGATCTAAAATTGAGATCTGGTGTAGCAGTAAGTGCAGTTTGGCATAGTGAGGAGGTAAAATATTTCATATTATTCTACTAAATAATCTTAAGGTTAGTTGGACAGTGTGTTCAGTGATCTTGCCATTGAAGTTGTTTGGGCAATGGGTCCTTTTGTCTTCCATAACTCCTAACAGGGTTAGAATCTTTTAATAGGGATTCAAAATCTCCCAACAGGGATTCATATGTACTGAATGTATTTCATAAGACTCCTAACAAAGTCCATCCTTTCACAAGGAATATTCATATTAGTGCATCTTTTGTGGGCATCATTCCCATTGGGGTTTACTCTTTGATCAAGAGGTTCCCTAGTCAACATATCTTGTGTTATTGTGTCATTGTGTATGAATATATTTCTATGGTTGGTAATTATATTGCTTACATGGTTAAATGCTGTTGAAGTTGATAAAAGTTATAATTATCAGATAGCTGATTCACCCCCCCCTCTCTTAGTTATCTTGTTGGACTTTACTTTCTAACAATTGGTATCAGAGTAGTAGGTCCTTGAAAGGAAAGTTTAACAACTTAAGGAGATCCATGGTGAATTTCAGGAAAGAAAGCCCTAAGTTTGATGAGTAAATTTTGACAGCTGGAAAGAGAAGATGAAGACACATCTACTATGTTTAGGACCATGTTATTGGTTGTTTACAAAGAATGATAAGACTATCATTGAAGAAGATAATTTTGAGACATGTTCTAATGATGAGAGAGATCTATTCATGTGTAACATACTTGCAAGAGAAGCACTTTTGACAGCACTCCCAGAGAATGAATATAGTTAGGTAAAATGTTTAACAAAATCTAATGAAATTTGGAAAGCTTTACACTCTACTTTTGAAGGTGATGAACATGAAAAGAAAGCTAGATTACATAATTGGATATGTGCATTTGAATATATAAGAATGATGGAAGATGAATCTGTTAGAAGCTATATTGGTAGAATGTCAAAAATTGTTACAGGGATAAAATCTTGTGGAGGAACAAAGATAGAGAATGAAGTGATATGGAAAATTATGAGGACATTAACTCCTGTATTTAAGAAGATAGCATAGATGATTGAACAAGTTATACCTTGTACTTTGAAATTTACAAGAGAGACTCTTCTTGGAAGATTGGAAGCAGCAGAAATGAACTTGAGGTTATCAGGAGACTTACCTAGAATGGAGACAACATTCAGTGCTCTTAGTGTTCACCCTACTTTGTCAAGAAGCATTAGTGTGAGTGGAGATTATGTTGGCAGTAACAGATCTAGAAATGAAGAAGACAAGAAGATTGAAGAAGGTATTGCCTTGCTTGTGAAAAGAGAACCAGATGGTAAGAATTTTTTTAAATGTTTGACTTGTCAAGAATATGGTCATTTTGCATCTAAATGTCCTAAGAGAGTTAAAAAGTACATAAATAATTTCAAGCCTAGAAGATCTAAGGAATGTTATTATGCTAATGATGAAGATCTTGAAGCTAGTATAGAAAGAACTCTAAGTGAAAGTGATACTAAGAATAATGATGAAATAGGATTTGTAGCAATTAAAGAAGATAATCCTGAATCTAATGTTAAGGAAGAAAAATATCTAGTTTCCCAAGTTGAAAAGAAAGTTGATTGGATTATAGATAGTGGTTGTTCACATCATATGACTGGTGACATGAAAAAGTTCATAAAGTTTAACAATTATGATGGAGGAGTTGTTAGAGCTGGTAACAATGCACCTTGTTTGATTAAAGGTATAGGATCTATTACTCTTGATGGAAAGACTAATACTGATGATGTTTACTTTGTGGATGGATTGAAACATAATATTTTGAGTGTTGGATAGTTAGTTGATAAGGGATATCAAGTTTGGTTTACTAAGAAAACTTGTGTGATAAGGGATAAAGATGGAAATCTGATTGGAACTGGATCTAGAACTAGAGGTAATGTATTTCAGTTGAATCCTACTGAGATGACATGTTTGATTACTAAGATTGATGACAGTTGGTTATGACATAGAAGGTTTTTTCATATAAATTTTGATAATATTGTGAAAGTGAGTACTACACTTGCAGTAAGGGATTTGCCTAAAATTATGAAGCCTACTAACATGATTTGCAAAGAATGTGTGATGGCTAAGCAGAAGAGAAGTTCATTTCCTAGTAAGAAGTTCACATAGAAAGATAAGTTGGAGATTGTTCATACAGACTTGAGGTCCTACTAGGACTAGAGGATTCTATGGAGAAAGGTATTTTATGATTCTTGTTGATGATTTTACAAGAATGATGTGGATTGCATTTCTTAAAGAAAAATCTGAAGCATTTGATAAGTTTAAGATCATTAAGAATAAAGTTGAGAATGAATCTGGAATGAAGATTAAATGTTTGAGATATGATAGAGGTGGAGAATTTACTTCTAGAGAGTTTAACACCTTTTGTGAAGTGAATGGTATTAAGAGACAATTTTTAGCCCCTACAACACCTGAACAAAATGGTATTGCAGAAAGAAGAAACAGATCAGTGACTGAAGTAGCAAGAGCTATGTTATTTGAGAATGATTTGGCAAAGACATTCTGGAGAGAAGCAGTGAATACAACAGTATATACAATGAACGGAGTACAAATTAGAGCAGACAGACAAAACAACTTATGAATTATGGTTTGGACATGCACCCTCAGTTAAGTATTTTAAAATTTTTGGAAGCAAATGTTATATAAAGAGAGATGATGATATTGGAAATTTTGACCCTAGAAGCGATGAAGGAATTTTTCTTGGATATTATTTGAAGAGAAAAACATATAGATGTTACAATAAGAGAACTAAAACTATTGTTGAGAGCGCAAATGTTAAAGTTGATGAGAAGTTCAAAATTTAGGAAAGAATGCTTGGTTATGAATCTGATGAAGAAGCTCATCCTAAGCCTAACACTGAAACTACTGAGTTATTCTATGAGATTGATAGTGAATTGTTGAATGAGAGTCATGCTGAAGAAACTAGAGAGGAATCTAGAGAAGAATCTATAGTTGAATCAAGATCTGAAACTATGACACCAAATAGGTATTTATCAAGACATCATCCTATTGAACAAGTTATTGGAAGTTTGGATAGAGGAGTTCTGACTCGGAATAAGGTACATTTATGTTTGATTTCTCAAATTGAACCTAAATCTACTAGTGAAGCTTGTGAAGATGAACATTGGATTAATGCTATGAAAGAAGAACTAGATCAGATTGAAAAGAACAAGACATGGGAATTGGTTCCTAGACCTAAAGACAAAAATGTGATTGGAACTAAATGGGTTTTTAGATACAAGATGAATGAACAAGGAGAAGTAGTAAGAAACAAAGCAAGATTGGTATGTAAGGGATACTCACAACAAGAAGGAATTGACTATGAAGAAACCTTTGCACCAGTAGCAAGACTTGAAGTAGTAAGAATGTTTTTAGCCTATGAAGCTTTTAAGAAATTCAAAGTATATCAGATGGATGTGAAGTCCTCATTTCTGAATGGTGAATTGGAAGAAGAAGTCTACATTGAGCAGCCTAAAGGTTTTCCTTTGACTCAAGAAGGAGACATGATATGTAAACTGAAGAAAGCATTATATGGACTAAAGCAAGCACCTAGAACTTGGTATGCAAGACTGGATAAGTATTTGTTAAAATTGGGATTTACTAAAGGAACAACTAATAACAATCTGTACACAAAAGAAATTGAAAATGGTTTGTTGGTTATAGTTATTTTTGTTGATGACATTATTTTTGGAGGAGAAGATGAAGCTAATGACAAATTTGTTGATGAAATGAAGACAAAATTTGAAAAGAGTATGATTGGTGAGATGAAATATTTTTTGGGATTACAGATAACACAGAACAATGATGGTATCTTTGTAAGTCAGACAAAGTACTTGAATGATTTGGTGAAAAGATTTTGAATGGAGAACTGTAAACCAGTTGGAACACCTATGGTTACAAGACACAAACTATCTAGCAAAGATGAAACACCGATAGTTGAGCAGAAGAAATACAGATCCATGATTTGAGGATTACAGTACTTGACACACACAAGACCGGATATAGCACATTCAGTTGGAATGGTAGCACGATTTCAAGCTCAACTTAGAGAATCACATTATGCAGCAATAAAGAGGATAGTGAGATATTTAAGAGGCACAATGGACTATGGATTGTGGTATGAAAAATTTAATGATTTTACCCTATGTGCATATACAAATGCTGATTGGGGAGGTAGTGTTGATGATAAGAAAAGCACCAACGGTGGAGCCTTTTTTCTTGGAGGAAGATTAGTTTCTTGGCTGAGCAAGAAGTAGAATTGTACTTCACAGAGCATAGCAGAAGCAAAGTATGTAGTAGCAGCAAACAATTGTAACCAGATAATTTGGATGAAGCAAATGCTGAAAGATATTGGAATTAAGTTTGTTGAGCCTGTTGTCATACATTGTGACAACACTAGCATAGTTAGTATGTCTAAGAATCCTATATTACATTCTAAGACAAAGCATATAGAGATCAAGTATCATGTTGTAAGAGAGAAAGTTGCTGAGAAAGAAGTCAGATTGGAGTACATAAGCACAAAGGAACAAATAGCAAACATATTTATAAAGCCTTTGCCTAAGGATACATTTGATTATCTAAGAGGTATGCTTGGGGTTATGCCCCAGCCTACTTTTGAGTAATGATGCAGTTGGTTGCATCTATCTAGTGGTATATGAGCCCTATCTTTCTTCTGGATTGGATGTTGGTACTTCCTCTATGGGGGAGTATGTGTATCTGAGCTGAGTCATGAGGACTCTTGTGAATATATTTTCTGAATAGTGTCTTTTGACATTGAGTTTTTGACATAGTGATGAAATTTTTGTCATTGATGTCAATGGGGGAGAAATATATATGAAAAACTATTTGTACTAGCTGTACCATCTGTTGGAGAGGACTGAATAGGATAATGAAGCAAGATTTGATTGATAAAAAGGACTTGAAAATGTTTGTCAGTGCAGCAGTGTTGCAGTATTGGATTTTTGGAACATTGGATGTTTTTCATCTATGTTTCCATCAATGCCAATGGGGGAGATTGTTAGGAATGAATGCTTGGCAGTCATTCTATAGCAGTTGTTGTTGCATTCATGACTATGATTGTCATTGATGTCAACACAGTGATCTTCTGGAGACTCGTAGAGAAGCAGACAATGTTTTGATTAGCGCACGTGGGATATTGTAGTTGGAGCTATGTGATGTTGAGGTTATATTCTTTGATATGTTATATGTCTATGGTTAAGAGCACAGATAGTAATTCATTTATTCATGAAAGTTATGAGCATTTTGGTGGAAGCAATATTCAGGCAGTGTTCCTGAGTAGCGGTTTGTGGAAATCAGATGATATCTCCTAATCAAGATGGAATCTAGTTTTGCGTAGTTAAAGGGAAGTTGAAGACTCATTGATAGTGACATGGATGATAGTGCAGACTTCGAGGTCACACGAGTGAAGATTTATTGTATTTGGAAGCTGATAGTTTTTGTGTAATTTTGATGTAGCGTGTGGAAACTTTTATTTTGTAATTGTGTGCCGACTCATTTGTAATTATTTGAGTGTGGTATAAAGGAAGGAATTTTTTTCCTTTTTGTAATGTGTATGCAATGTAAGCATGGTATGGTTGAATACGAATGTATGTATGAAGTGAAGAAAAGAGCCAATGAAGTTGTGAAAGTGAAATTGTGAAGGAAGACATGCGAAGTACAGAGATCTGAAATTGAGATCTGGTGTAGTAGTGAGTGTGGTTTGGCATAGTGAGGAGGTAACATATTTCATATTATTCTACTGAATAATATTAAGGTCAGTTAGATAGTGTGTTCAGTGATCTTGCCATTGAAGCTGTTTGGGCAGTGGGTCCTTCTGTCTTCCATAACTCCTAACAGGGTTAGAATCTTTTAACAGGGATTCAAAATCTCCTAACAGGGATTCATATGTACTGAATGTATCTCATAAGACTCCTAACAAATTCCATCCTTTCACAAGGAATATTCATATTAGTGCATCTTTTATGGGCATCATTCCCACCGGGGTTTACTCTTTGATCAAGAGGTTCCCTAGTCAACATATCTTGTGTTATTGTGTCATTGTGTATGAATATCTTTCTATGGTTGGTAATTATATTGCTTACATGGTTAAATGCTATTGAAGTTGATAAAAGTTATAATTATTAGATAAATGATTCACCTGCCCCCCTCTTAGTTATCTTGTTGGACTTTACTTTCTAACACTCTAATGACAATGGGACCTTGACTTCATGTGACAACATTGAGAGTTTGAGATGACACTCTGGAGTTAGGACCACTTAGTACCATGATGGGTTATTCATCAAAGATAGGAGAGTCCATGTCTAGATCATAACCATAGGGATCTTTATTCCTCATCACAATGACATTTTCATCTACAACTTCAAGCATGTTGACAACATTCTCCACAGGTGTGTAAGTGTAATTGACCTCAGCCTTTCCATTCTTAGGTTTAGAGGTTTCCCCCTTCTCATACTTGGGAAAAGGTTCTTTGAATGCCTTATGATCGGCATTGGTGTTCAATCCATCTACTTTAAGTTTTCCACTCTCAATGAGATCTTGGATGATATGTTTGAGTTTCCAGTAGTTTTGAATATCATGTCCAATGCCATTGTGAAATTTGCAAAAGGCTTTCTCATCCCACCAATGTGGCTTAACATCAGGTATATAATGCTTTGCGGGATCTTGAGGATGCACAAGGTTGTTGGCAATGAGTATTTTTAAGACATCTTCATCTGAATCACCAAGTTTTGAAAACTGACATCTCTCTTTCTTAGGCTTATCTTGGTATCTTGGCTTGCTCTCTTGTTGATGAGATGCATTGTGTTTCATGGCTTGAACAACACTAGACAAGTGGAGAACAACTTGATCTTTAGGTTGAGAGGAGTCCACAACTCCATCATTGACCACTTGTTTGTTCTTATTCCAATGTGAGTTCCTTCCTTTATCCTTATTAGAGTTGTTATTTTGACCATTGTTGTTGTTGTTGTTTCCATGTTTGGTCAAAATTCCTTATTCTCTCAATACATCCTCAATCCTACATGTGGTTTCAACCATGGTGTCAAAGGAATAAAAAACCATCTTCCTAACTTCATACTAGATTTCAGGAACCAAGTTGCTAACAAGGATGTCAATTTTCTCATTTTTCAGGAATGGTCCTAGAGTAGTGAGAGCATTGTCATCTCCACCTTTTCAAGAAAGTGACAAAGGATTCCCCTTGATTTTTCTTTAAGTTGCATAAGTCTAGCATGGTGACAGATCTTGAAAGGTTGTATGCAAAGTGTTGGACAAATCTATGGATGAGCTCTTTAAAAGTCTTGACGAGGGGAGTTATGTTGGTGAACCATTCCATTGCTTGATCCTTAAGACTCCTTGGGAACAATCTCATGAGGTACGAATCATCTTGATGGAACTCAAAACTCATAATATAGAATTGACACACATGATCATGTGGATCTCCATTCCCATCATACTTGTCATATTGAGGGATCTCAACCTTTCTAGGAAAGTCTTTCATGTTCACACTCTTGTCAAAAGGATTAGGACAAATTGAGTCAAGTGAGAATGAACTCTTGGGTGCCAAAATCTTTTCCATCATACTCTTAAGTTGTTTGATTTCTTCTTCCTAAGATGGACCTTGCTTCTTGATCTTCTTGTCTACATCAAAGTTATAGGGGACTTTGGCATCTTTGTTGATTAAACTCTCCAAGAACTTGTCTTTTTTTTTTCTCCAAGTATCTCTCCACATACTACTAGAAGAGTGGTTCTTGTTGTATCTTCATGAAGTCTTGGGAGTTGAGGTCAAAACTTGAACTACTACCCCCATATTGCGAGCCATGGTGATCATGTTGTGAATGTTGTCTTGAGTTATTAGGAGGTGTTCGTCTCCTATAATGAACATGTTGTGAATCCCTTCTTCCTCTAGGATTAGGAGATCATGAAGGTGTTCTTGAACATCTTCCACTTTGTGGAGTCTTGGAAGGAGTGGATGGAGGAGAGTTGTTTCCACCACCAACACACATGTTGAATTGGTCATTAAGTTGTTGAGCCAAAAGTCTATCTTGTTCTTCTTGTGAGGCTCTCCTTTCTATCTCCAACAAGGCTTGTCTCTCCAACTCTAGGACTCTAAATTTCTCTTCCTTTTTAGCTTGTTCATCTAGGAAGGATTTCTTTTCATGCTCAATTCTCTTAAGTTTTTCACTCATGTATGTTGAAGGTACTTTGAGCGGTGAACTTGGTCTTGAATGCCTAAACAAGTCATTGGTGTATGCTGCATTCACATGAGTGTCATAGGGTTCATCATCTTGGATTTGATGTTGTGATTTCTCTTCTTGATAGGCTTGCTTCTTATCTCTTTCAACCCTTTGGTGTGCATCCAAATATCTAGTTGAGATAAGGGGTGAGACTGGTCGATTTTCATGAGAGGAACTGCCAAATAGAATGCTATCTCTATGCCTTTCAAATATGTTATCCAAGATTTTATCCATTTCTTCCCTCTCTCATTGAGTCATTGTGTAACTCATATCCATGTCCGAGCCAAAAGATGCTAAGGGTGTACTCAACTCACTAAGATTACTCTTGGGATCAAACCAAACTTCTGAGTTCTTCTTGGGTGATTGATCAAATACGAGTTCATTTCCCTTACATTTTTGGTGAGTTTGAACTAAGGGTAATTGGTTAAAGACTACTTGAGGTCACTTTCCTTGATTTACTTGATATCTTGTTGTAATTGACATGAAAGAAAGGGCACTAGGTGATAGGATGACCCTAAGAAATGTTGGTACCAAACTAGAATAGTAAAAGCACTCACTTGTCCAAAAAGAGAGATGATAAGATAAAAATTTTGCAAGAGGTGTAAACCAACACTACCACAGAGGTGCCCAATAAATGGGTGAATACCCTAACACATATGGATCAGGAGGATGATTTACCCAAGTTATATTTATTGAATTTGAATTTGGATGGAAGTGAATGGACAAGAGATTACTAAAACTCTCCAAGTGTGTTATCAAAGAATCCAAAGGTTGATCTTCTCAACAAGGATGATTTCTAGCTCATCAATTCCAAGCAAGGTCACTCATGAAATCAAAGATTACTAGTTCAAGAGGTCAAAATGCAAGAATCCAAGGTGCAAAAAGGCTTCTAACAGTGGGGTAAGTAACCTAATATAATCCAAATCGACCAAGGAAGACTGGAAATGACAGGATAGAAAATTAAGCAAGTTGTAAAAAAATTGGTTTTTTTACTCAAGAACTCAGTTTTTGTTCATTTTAAATGACCAACTAGATGCATTAACAGATTTTTATCATTAATCAGGCACACAAGATAGAAACCAGGGAGTTCAAGTAAACAATTGTCTTCAAACAATGAGCAAGGGATAAAACAACCTTGCACATAAACAAGAATAGTGACATAGTATTATGCTCCCTAAAGATTCTACTTGTGTATGTTCTCAAAATGTTTTTTAGTCATGCACATAGTCTTAGAAAAGAAAAAGTTGGTTGCACTATGGTTCGTAATAATGGTCAACTCTGCAACTTTTGCAATTTCAAGAGGGCGAACTCTAATCCAGGCACACCGGGGTTTTGACACATTCTAAGAATTTAATCAATCAGAGATGTTGAGGAGATCTGACATCCCAACAAGAAACTACACCTGTAGAGATTTCCTCCACAAGGACATTTATATAGTGGTTGTTGCTACCACAATGAAAATAGCTATTACCGCTAGAGGTTCCATCCACGTGGTTGACCCAATAAAAGGAATGTCCACTACGGTTAACCCTCTCTACTAATGAAGACTCACAAAAATGACCACATAGGGACTTAGCTCGGATTCAAGGATTTGAGTTTCTGATGTGCCCAAAGGGGAACAGAGCATAATCCTCTAGCCTCTTCACCTCACCCAAATATAGCAAGAAAATTTATTGACACGCTAAAATTAAAATCACCTCACCAAGGTTCGTACGTCAACAACAATGTCTACTAATCTCTCTAAGCAGGTCCAAGAGAGAACGTATCAATCAAAGTTGAGGACTAAACCAAGTAAGATTGTGAGATAATAACAACTTCCTTCCCTACCTACAAGGGGTTCTATCATCAAGAAGAGCTTCACATGTAAGACAAGAAAATGAAGCCCACTCTCTCAAGAATGCCACAAATAGTATTCATAGGGCCTAATTACTATGTGAGACATATATGCAATAAAGTAAATCTAGATTCATTGTCTTCTTTATATAAAAATTGAAGTGTGATCTATGAAAACAATAAACACTCAAGCCAAACACATGAGAGATTTATTTTATTCCCAAAATCCAAATGTTCTAGAGATGAAACAAAATACCTCAAGTCCAAAGTAATGCGCTTGGTAAATTTTACCTTATTTTTATTTTTGTTGAGCTTTTCCGTGCAAGCAAGCCATGAACTCTCCAATAAGCAAACAAGCAAACAAGATATGCAATGTATATTCAACTTATGCAAACCCTAGGGTTAGATCTGAAAATAAATTGTTAGGAGCAATAATAACCAGCAAATAATCTAAATGACAACTCATATCATGCATTAAACCATGTGAAAAATAAGTGCATACTCATCTCAAATTTTTTCTTTTTTTTGCATTTGACCTAGTCAACAAGATTTGATTTTTTTGATATGATTTCGGCCACAAAAATAGAAATGAAAAATGGAGATCCCTACTAAAAAATAGAGACCTTTCCAAAAATGTAAAAATTTTGGAAAAATTCCTTAATTTGTGCCCTAGAGACCCATTTTACCAAAATAGATCAATTTTTGTAAATCGACTATTTGAGCTATGATATTGCATCCAAATTTAAAACACAAAAATTGGACCCCCTGTAGAATTTAAAGAGATTTCCAAAAATGTAAAAAATTCCAAAAAATATGTTAATTTGCGCTAAAAATTAATTTTGTATGAAAAATAAAGAAAAAATTATAAAAAATTCAAAATACCTCAGAAAATTCTAAATTTGTTATTGAAGCTTCTTTGATATGTCACCAACCTGCAAAAACAATTTCAAACTGAAAATCTAAGCCGTTTGGGAGATATGATCAAATCTTTGAAAATCTAGGGTTTTAGTCTCCAAGCAAATCTGCACAAGGGGGTTAGCCCCAAAAATAACCAAAACCAGCATGTAAAGGTGGGTTGCCCCACGGTGGGTGCCAAAAATGTTTTCTAAAATGTTGACACACTTCTATGAGTCATTATATCCAAGATTGCTCAAGAACGAGGTCTCAAATGGTGACTCATAAAACAAGAGATTCAAAGAGAAAAAGAAAGAATGCTAGTCTCCATGATCATCAAGTATGCATGAAAATAAAAATGAAAGCTATTCTATATGATAACAATGCATGAAAACAAACTAATCTATGAAAGGAAATGCTTATGCAAGGTTATTCTATGAAAGGAAATATGAATCTAATCTAACATGCAAATGCAAAAGTAATCTAAATAGATTGCCATGGAGGCATGAGAGAAGAAGACAAGAAAAGAGAAGTTTCAATATTCAAGCTCAAGTGCTCAAATTTTTCTTCAAAATTGCTCTCCAAACTTGCATAACAATAACATAAAATCTGGATCTCTAAAATCTCTATGCATAAAAATGAGAAGGAGAGGGATCCTTATAAAGGATTTAGAAATGAATGGACAGTCAAGATTAAGAGGCAAAAATAAATGAGCAATAGTGGAGATTAAATCTTGGTTGATCCATGTGCTCAATATTCTTAAGAGACAAAATCAATGGACATGGTTAAGAGGCAAAAAGATGTGTTGAAGAGATTAAGAGGCAAAAGGAGATTCCACCCATCTTGGAAAGTGTGCATTTAATGTGTAGACAAAAAGTCTTTTTATTTTTATTTTTATTTTATTATTTATTTATTATTTTTAGCAAAGTGGTTTCCATTATTTAATTAAAAGATTTTATTTATTTAAAAGAGATTTGTTCTTTTAATTAAATGTGCCTTAGGATGAAGTGGTTTTATTATTTAATTAAAAGATTTTTTTTATTTAATTAAAAGGGACCATGTTCTCTTAATTAAATAAAACTTAGGATAAAATGATCAAACCTTAAGAAATATTAAAATAATTGAATTAATTATGATTTGATCAAGGAAATTGATTTAAATTTAAAATATTGCAAGGCATTGATTTAGGAAATGATAAATTGATGAATGGGGGCCCAAAGTCTAGGCGACCATTTTAGGGTGCATATAGAGCGGAATCACTTCAACCCACTTTGTAAATTATTCTGTGGCTGTTATGATATACTTGTGTCCATCTGAGGAAAGATGAGTGATTAACCCAACGAGGTCGAAGCCCCAACATTAAAAGGGCCGAGGTGGCGCAATGAGCTGCAAGTCTTGAGCTGGCGCATGAATCAGATTTGCATGCTACTGACATGGTAGACATTTCTTGACAAATTCACAAGCATCATGTTCCATTTTAGGCCAATAATACCTGACTAAAAGAAACTACTTTTCTAGGACCATGCCACTCATGTGGGCACCACAAATTCTAGTGTGAACCTCTTGTAAAGCCAGGATGACCTTGTTTGAATCTAAACACCTAGAGAGGATGTTGTGATATCCTCAATGATAAAGGGTGTTGGCTACAAGAGTGTAGTGGGAAGCTCTGTGAATTAGGTTTTGGTGTTGGGTGTTGGTGAGATGGGGAGATATGATACTATTTTTAAGATATGCATGGATGTCATGGTACCATGGGGACTGGGGACCAACCAAGACACACACACACACCATTTCTAAATCGATGTTCTCATAAGCAAGCTTGTGTACCTTCTCAACTAAGAATTCATATTGTGATGAGTCATGAGGGATTTCCAATAAGGATCTGATGGTTACGCTTGTGTCGGCCACTTTGTTCTAAAGCCTTGGTATCTGCATGAACTATAGGATTAGAAAGTTCTCTTTCAGTCTACCCACCAGTTCCTTGTAGGGTAGCAGCTTGTCATCCTTTCTCTGAAATTCATCTAGGACTTGCTTGATTATCAATTGTCAATCTCTAAATACTTGTATTTCTGTGATGCTCCATCAGATGGTTGTTTTGAGGCCTGAAATGAGTGCCTCATATTCTGCAATGTTGTTAGTACAAGAGAATCCCAATTTAAATTATTTTGGAATATAATCACCTTGAGGTGTGAAAAATAGGATTCATGCCCCTGATCCATGTGATGTGTAGGAACCATCAAAGTATAGCTTCCATATTGGTTATTCTTCAATCATGCATAAATGTTCATCAGGAAATTCCATGATTAGTGGATATGCATCCACTAGAGGTGCTCTTGCTAGCTAATCGACAATTACTTGCCCTTTGATTTCTTTTTGACCTATGTACTGGATGTCGAACTTGCTTAACAAAATGACCCATTTTTCCATATGGCCTATGAGAGTTGTCCTGGATAGAAGGTACTTGAGTGGGTCCACCTTTGAGATGAGCTTGATTGTGTGGCTAAGCAAGTAATGTCTAAGATTTTGAGTGGCAAAGACCATTGCAAGGCATGCTTTCTCCATTGGTGAGTAATTAAGCTCATAGCTGGCAAGAGTTTGACTGATATAGTAGGCTCTCCCTTTGTCATTGTGGTCATGCTGTGCTAAGAGTGCCCCCAATGCAGTAGTGGTTATGGAGATGTAGAGGATCATAGGGCTTCCTAAAACTAGTGGTACAAGGATGGGAGAGTTAGCTTGATATTCCTTTAGTTTCTCAAAACTTCTCTGACAGATAGGATCCCATTTGAAGCTGGTGTCCTTGTGGAGTAGATGCGTGAAAGGTTGGCACTTGTCTGCAAGCTGTGATATAAATTGACGTATTGATTATAATTTTCCTTATAGGCTTCGGATCTGCTTGAGTGTTCTAGGAGGAGGCATTTCTGTTAAGGTCAATCTCTATGCCACATCATGATACGATGAAGCCTAGAAGCTTTCCAAATGTTACACCAAGACACACTTTTTAGGATTGAGCTTCAAGCCATAATGATGTAGACAATTGAACACGCTTTCAAGGATGTCTAGGTGTTCACATCACATCTTTGATTTTGTAAGGATATCATCTACATAATCCTCTAGGATCCTGTGTATCATATCATGGAATATGGCTGTCATTGCTCATTGATAGGTGGCTCCTACATTCTTTATCCCAAATGGCATCATTTATAGCAGAAGGTACCCCATGGTGTTGTGAACATCATCTTGTGCTAGTCTTCCTCTCCTATTCTGATCTAATTGTACCTTGAGAAGCCATCCATTCATGACAACATCTCATGGCTCGCTATGAGATTGACTATCATGTCTATGTTAGGTAGTGGGAAATCATCCTTGGGACATGTCTTGTTTAAGTCTCTGAAGTTTGTGTAGATTCTTATCTCTCCTAAAGGCTTAGTGACAGGAACCATGTTGGAGATCCACTCTGAATAATCAATGGCTCTAATGATTTTGGCTTGTAGTAGTTTCTCCAATTCTGCCTTGACTAATAGGGCTACCTTAGGATGTATTTTATGTAGCTTTTTCTTTACTGGCTTGACATTAGGGTCCACTACAAGATTGTGCACAACAAGATTAGGATCAAGCCCAGGCATGTGTGCATACAACCATGCAAAATTGATGGTGGCTTCTTGGAGAAGTGTAGTGACAACCATTTCTTCACCCTCGGTTAAAGATGTTGTAATCTAGGTGATTCTAGGGCATTCTTATGTGCCCAAGTTGACTAGCTTTGTTTCCTCAATGTTGATGGGTGACTGATCTGGTTTGTAGTGTTGGATGGGAGGAAGAGGCAAGTATCCATCTTCTAGCACCTTAGAGAGGTTTTCACCAGAAGATACACCCTTTATTTTTACTTTTTTAGAATTGGAATGTGCCCTAGAGGGGTTTTCACATAAGGAATCATTCTTTTCTTTTTCTATTTCAATTTTGTAGCTAAAGCTTGCCTCTTCCCCAAAATAGCCTTTGGGGTCGAGCTTGCAGACATGAACTGATTCTTGATGTTGATTTGATTGTTGGCCCGATGTTCCCATGAATCTTAGGAGCACTTATGTGCTCTAGAAATCATTGATATGTGTGATGCTTGGTTGATCCCAGTCTATGAGTTTGCGATGGATGAGGGGAAGTTCTATGATGTTAATGGTGAGTTGATGGAGGATAGAAGTGCCCAGGAGGGTATCATCGTCGAAGATGTCATCATAGGATTTATTTTCTTCCTCTTCAGGGATGTCTTCAATATTTACAAGGTCATCCTAGATATTCAAGAGGGGAATGTTGGGAAAGTTAGTACCCCCAGTCATAGTATTGGGTTCTTGTGTGCATAGGCAAGGGGTATTAAAGCCAAGACCTTGATGCTTTGGATTCTTTGAGGCTATGATTGGATCTTTGTTGCTGCTTTCTTGTGGTCCTAGACCACTGCCTTGGTATTTCCATTTCTCCATAGCATATTTGTGTGATGAAGCATATCGGTCTTTGAAGTAATTGAGAAGCTCAGTGTCAGGAGGTGGGGGATCTCTGTATAGCCACCGATTGATGTCAAGGTCCATTTCAAGGCTATCTATATTGCCATGGGAAACAAATGTTAATAGTCCTAACTGCTTGATTTCATGATTGTCTTGAGTAGGCTTACTGTAGTGGCTTGGGCACCCTTGTGTATATGGATCAAGTGGGATGGCCCTTACTACAAATGCATCATTCAAGTTGTACTCACCATAGCCTTGGTTGTTGATCTTAACATAAGAGAGAGTGGAGGCTAAGATGGTCTTTAGATCGCTATGGGATCAGGATAAGTTGGCCACAAAAGTGTCAATTCCAATTCCAAGACAATGGGTGGAATGAGGGAATGATGCTTCCAACGCACGGTAGTATGTGAAGGGTTGGGGCTGCATGGATGGCGATCTTAGTGCCTTGATACAAAAATTTGATGCACTGGTGATAAGTAGATGGTACAACTTTTATGGAATGGATCCATGGTCGGTCGAGGAGGATGTTAAATGGTAAATCAAGATTGACAATGTGGCAGATGGTGTCTTAAGTTGCAGGGCCTAGCTTGATAGGTAGAATAATGGTACCTTTAGAGGTATGCTCCAAGTTATCGTATGCCTTGATGGTGATGACATCATGTGATATGTCAGCCTCCATGAACCTGATTTTCTGAATGAACTTTAGAGTACATAAATTTAGGGCCAAACCATTATCTATCATGACCCTTTTATTGTCAAAGTCTCTAACCATGACGGTGATGCTAAGAGGGAGATTGTGGTCAGGCTCAACAGCTGGTATATTAGATGGCTTGAAGGAAAGAGCATAGGATATTGATAAATGTCCCACAAGGTTTTCAAACTGGATGGTATTTATGTCTATGGGGATATGTCCTTCTTGGAGGGCGTGATTAAGGATTTCTTGATGGATGGGTGAAGTGCGAAGAAGGTCAAGGATGGAGATTTGGGTAGGTGTATTCCCAAGATGTTTTAGAAGATTATATTGGGCATTGTGAGTTGACCTTGGATTTGCACTGGCGACATATATCCGGCTTCTATATGTGGTGACTGCACACTGACCATCTGCTCCCTTAACCTGGATCACATTGACTATGGGCTCAACTTGGGTTATACATCCAACAAATTTATCATAGTTGATATGGGTAGTAGTATAGTCTTTATGGTCAGCAAGGTCTCCTTGCTTGCCTTTGCCTTGGTTCTGGGGTGGAAGATTGGAATCAGCTTGGTTCTTCCCAACATTGTGTTGAGGGAAAATGTTTTGGTAGATCTACAAATTGACATTAGGTGAGGCTTGGGCTGGTGTGTCCACTTGGATCTCCTTTTTGTCGATGAGATCTTGGATATAGTGCTTTAATTTCATACACCTTAGGGCTGTGTGTCCTTTGACATGATGATAATCATAGTATTCATGATCTTTGTTCTAGTTAGGCTTGGGAGTTGCATCATCAAATTGCTGGGTTGGTGGGTAAGTGGTTAGATTGGCCTTGGCCATTTGGTGAAATATTACATCCAATGGTTCATCAATAGGAGTGAAGGTTCACTTTTGGTGAGTCTAGACTTGGGGCCTGTTCTGATCTAGGGTTGCTAATATGGCATTAGTCTAATAGGTTGGATTTAGTTGCTAGTTTTGATAATGCTGCATGGGTTGCTGATTAATTAGTACTTGCTACTGATATTGTTGTAGAGGTTTCTAATTGTTGGGTACTTGTTGTTGTCGATATGCAAGAGTTGGTGTTGGATCGGCCACAATGATTTGGACATCCTTGGTGTCAGTGGCTCCATCAATAACAACATTCTTGTTTCTATTCCAGTACTAGGGTTTATCATTACTAGGCTTGTTGTGGGAATCATCCTTGTAGTGTCAGATTGTGCCTTCATCCAAGAGGCCTCATTCGATATCTATCCCTTTGCCTTTGATGTCCTGATAGGTTTGAATGCAGTTCATCCTCATGAAGTGGGATAGTTTGGGATGTAGGTTATTGATAAAGATCTTGGTAAGGTGCTTCTCAGGAGGTTGATATGATAACCTGGTAGTGAGGTTCTACCATCATTGCAAGTAATCAGTTAGGCTTTCTCCTCCTTTCTACTTTGAGTTGAAAAGGTCTAATAAAGATAACTCATTTTCAACATTATGGGCATATTGGGTAATAGACTTCTCAGAGAGTTTGACAAAGGTTGAGATTGTCCCATAAGGTATTTTGTAAAACCACTCAATAGCAGTTCCTCCCAAGCTCTTGGGGAATAGGTGCATAAGGAAGTTATCATTGTATGCCACTTCTTGACATGCCATATAGAACTCCTTTACATGGCTAAATGGATCTCCTTTCCCTTGATATTTGTCAAATTTTGGTGTCTTGAAGTGTTTGGGAAAAGGAATTGTCATGATTGACCTGTCAAAGGGATAGGGACAGACCTCGTGAAATTTGAAGGCCTTGCTCTCTATTTCATCCTTGAGCTCCTTAAGAGCATTCTTCATCTCCTCCCATTCTATGTTGATTGGCATTAGAGTGGGTACTCCCATTGGGAAAGGATCTGATGGTGCTGGTGAATAAGGATGATTTTGTGGAGGATATTGCAAAGTGGGATATGGAGATTTCCCAACAAGATAGGCGGATTGAAATGGATGTTGGGGTGATGGTTTTTGGGGATGATATTATTGTTGAGGTGTGGGAGCATATTATTGTGGAGGATATGGAATGGATTCTTGTTGGGGTACAATGAGATTTTGTTGTTGTGCTGGATAAGAGGATGCTTGTTGCTGTTGTGCTGGGAAGTATTGTTGCGGTGGAGGAGGTTGATGGAATGATGTTGCTTGTTGATAGGATTGACCTTGGTGTACTTGGATCTGAGCTTGACTAATGTAGGTTGGATGCATTCTTGCATTGCTTAGGGGTGGGACGGATGTTGGGAAGCTAGTGATAGGAGGTAGTTGCACAAGGTAGCTGGTGAGATGAAATGAACTTTGCTATTGTGGTGGTGGAACTATCTAAGAAGCGGTGGGTGGTACAGATAGATAGTTGGTATATGAAGGAAAGGATGAAGCTGGAGAAGGTTGCGATTGTTGCACTACTTGAGGGAAAGTGTCTTGTTGGTTTGCAGGCATGGATATGTGGGATTGGGTCGGTATACCCAAGGCCTACATTTCTACTTAGGTGAGGCCCCAATGTTAGCTGGTTCGTGGTGGGAGTTGTGATGCAAAAAATGTTAGAAATGAAGATGTGATGGTGGGGGTTTGGGATGTATATGGTGGATTCTGAGATCCCATGGAGGGCATCTGTATTGTAAAGGTAGTTTTCTAGGCTTGCGTATTGGAAATGAAAGGTGGAAGTGGAACATATGATTGGGTGAATCCTGGTTGGGAAGTGGAATAAAATGCTTGAGTTTCCCATGAGAAGAGTGGTGCTGATTTGGAAGCTTGCTGAGTAAAAGAGGGAAATGATTGTGTTGCCCCTGAAAAGGATGATGTTGCTTGGCTCATGGAAGGTGGAAGAACTACTTGTGTTTCAGTTTGTGTGGGAGGTGGTGGTTGGTTTTGTGCGAAGCTTTGGGCCTGAGTGATGGCTTGAGATGCCATAGAAGATGATGGTGATGTTCCCATAATGGAAAAGGGAGTGGATTGTGCTCTGACTTGTGTTGTAGGACTTGCGAAGCTTCTTTACAAGAGAGGGGGGATGGGTGAGGCTTCCTGAGATATGTGCAAGGTAGGATTGGGGATTTGTTAGATGATGGGGGTATAAGATTCTATTGGGATTTGGATGGCTTTTATGGGGATGAGAGGTTGGAGATGTGGTAGAATGGAAGTACCTTCTTGTGCAAAGTTTTCCATTATATCCCGTCACTTCTGATCAATGATCACACTCACCATTTGTGCATGCCCTGGGTGGCTTATGAATGTTTCCATGGAAAATGAAGCGGGGGTCCATTGGGATCATCCCCTACATTCTCAATTTTTGGTATTTGTGGATTTAAAGTTACCATCACATTGGTAGGATTGTTAGGATCAAATGAACTAGTATGAAAATGTAGGTGATGGAATGTAGATCTAAGGATGAAAATGCAGGTGATGGGTGGATGCAAAGAGATTTTATAAAAACTCCAAGGATTGTGGATGCAAATCTAAAGAAACTATAAGGATCATGGATTTCTAGGATGTGATGCAAGGACTTGGATCAACTAGAGGATGATGGGATGTTGATGGATGGTGGAATGCTAGATTTGGATTGAGGAGATGATGGAAGATTGGTGGAGGATGGTGGAAGATTACTAAGTATCGATCAATGAGTTGATGTTTCCTGATGTAGGATCAAATAGGATTTGGAATGTCAACCTAAGATAGACTAATGATCTTTAGCTGATAGGATTCTCGTGAATGTAGGGCAATCTCTTGCTCGAGATGATGAGGCTAACAAAGACAAGTATGGATGCCCTAGACAATGCTCTATCAAAGGGTGAGGATTTATGATTTGGGATAAGGATTTGGAGCAACTCAAGGATAAGACACGAAGTGTTTGGGATTTGGTTTACTGGATTTGGTTCAAGGATGATGGTTTCTTACTTAGATGGTGGATCTTGGATTTGGAATCAGGATTAAGGATAATGACAATGATTCTGATTGTGGATTTCTGATGGAAGGATGATGAAGGATGACTGAATGAATCTATTCTAAGAGAATGACCTAGATGTAGCTGAAAGAGATGACCTATGATGCAACTAGGAAGATGATAAAAATGCACCTAAGGATGGATGGTGATGCAATGATGAATCTAAGGATGATCTAGGATGCAAAGGATGTAGAGATAGGATTGTGGGATTCTAAAGGAATGGTGGACATACGATGAGCTGAACTAGTCCTCACTCTCTAGGTTCATATAGCGATGATTAACCCAGAATTGGTATGCAAACTGCTTCACTCTGGCGTTATAGCCTATGTTGTCCAGTTTCTCTTCATATTTCTCTTCTACTTGGATTGCCTTTAGGGTAGGTTGGTGATCTTTCAGGTTTATTTCTACAATCTTTTTCTCTTGATGGACTCAGAAATTGGAAAGCTTGGCTTTCTTGTGCTTGATTGAATCAGACATAGCTTGGAAAGATTTGGCAATTGGATTGAAACAAAGCTTTGGTTATCTGATTTTGAAAAATCTCTTTCTACAAGGATGTCTGAATAACTTTGGTCAAGATTTGGATTAGTTTTTGATGTCTTCAATGGAAAAGGAAAAACTCAATAAAAGACACGCTAAAATCAATCCCAACAAAGGACAAAGAAATTTTGTGGGATACAAGAAAATGATTTAACCACTTATTCTGATAATGCTCCTGAAAAAAGTGTATATTGTGACAAATGTTTGTACTGGGTTTGGAACTTTGAGAAACACTTCAATCAGATCTACCTAAGGAAAGGCTAGTATTAAAATCTTTGCCCACAACTTGATATCCCTAAAAGGGATACATATGGTGAGTGTCTTAAGGTGATTCGAGAAACCACTTGGATCAATCCTTGCACAAAGTTTATGATACCTTCAGGATTAGATCGGGAAGCCTCTCATTTATCAAGTGTTTAGTTTGGTCCGTGGAGTCCTCCCAATCGATTTGTACACACGTGACTCATTTAAGAGCCTAGTTGACCATGCCAAAATAGTAGGGATATTCACCTACCTCAGGCTACCATTAACACGCATTGCCCGAGCTTGAGGGGATGAAGTGAGAGTTTTCTCAATGCTTTATTTCTATACCATTCGAGAAAGTACCAATTTGAAGTCAATCTCCAAAGAGAAAGTGCTTTTCTCTTTGGATAGGCTTCTCTAAAATTAAAACAAGTGAACTCATCCAAGTTCAACTTCTTTTACGTTTACTTAGCTAATAAGGCTTTGCAAAAATGAAACTCCTAAAAAGCACACCAAGAAGATTTCTTTCCCAATTTGATTAAGTGAATTTTGAAAATCAAGATTTGCAAAACACATGTGCTTAGGTTTTTGATTTTTCATTCCTTGAAGAAAAGAAAACTTTGAGAGGGAATTGCAATTTCTTTATTTTGGCATTCAAGATTGAGTTTTTGCTTTTAGGATCCCAATTTGAGCTTTGAAAAAAAAAAATAAAAAAAATAGAATGAAATGATTTGCTTGAAATTTAGAACATTCAAGATTTTTCTTTTGGTTTTTTAAAGAAGCATGACTCTTTGGACTTTGGTTCACTTTTTTAGATTCACTCAAGATTTGGTGTTCTAGAATTCAATTTTAGACCTAGAAAAGAGGTTCCTAGATTGACTCATGCATGAATTTTTTTGAAACATTCAAGATTTTGAAAAAATATATTTGGTTTCAACAACAACAAAGCATTAGGATTGAATTAGGAATGTTTAGGATAGATTAGGATCCTTCTAGGAACCCATTAGGAATGAGATGTAGATTTGCTCCTAGATTGCATGAAACTTGAAAGCACTTTGAGATATTGCAAAAGAAGTTGATTTTAACTTGGAACAATGTATTGAGTTGTATTTAGAAACATTTAAGATGACTTAGGGTGGATTAGGAACCAATTAGGATTGATATGCATATTTCTAGTTCCTTTTATGCACCCAAAAGTTGAAGTGTTCCTAGCTTGCATGAAAACCTTAAAAAACACTTAGATTTGAAAACAAGAAGTTCTTTTTACCCAAATGGAAGACATGAGAAGTGTGATTGATTGTTTTAGAACTGATTAGGAATGATTAGTGTTGTTTAGGATTGATTAGGAAGTAATTAAGAATGATTTACAGTTTGTTACACTTTAAGGCATTCAAGAGTGATTAGATGTTCTTTTTAAGCCCCCAAACAAATGAAGTGTTTTGATTTCCAAACATGTATAATAATTGATTAGCCTTAAGGCCTTAGAATTTTGGTGATTTATTTTCCCTCCAAGAAGTACATGCAAGAGCATGGGGTTAGAACTTGCAAAAACCAAAAGTTAAAACTCAATAAAAACCATGAAATTGACCCTTATTGGTATGAATGCGCAATTACAAAGAGCAAATGCATAGCTCTAAGTGACAAATGCACAATTTTTCAATTTTGTACATATGTGTAGCATTAGAGTATGTATGTGCAACTTTACCTATTCTGCTAAAAAAGTGCTTAAATGTGTATTTTTTTGCAAAAAACAAATGCACAACTTTACTATATGTATGTGCGGCATAAATGCATGGATGTGCGACATAAATGCATGGATGTGCAGTTCTGGTGAACAAATGTGTAATTTTATAAATGTTTTCACATATGCACATTTGTGGATAATAAATGCGTAGTTAAGACCCAATTTGTTTTAAGACGACCCATAATTTTTCAAAAATGACCGAGTTTTGGATTTTTTGAAGTAGAGAATTAGGACAGGGGTCCCACCGGGTGTGCCAAAATGTGATCAGAGAAAACCTAACCTATTTGAAATAGGCGTAGACATTCAAAAATTAGTCAAATAGTTTATTCCTAGCATATAGTAAATAAATTTGCAAAGACACTTAGATAGAGCTTCAACGGGAGCACCCTATCACCATTTGATTTGCTCTTGATTTAGGGATGTGGGTGTACTCTCAAAACACATGGAGCATTTCCATAATACAAATTAGGAAGGATTAGGATGGATTAGGGACCATGAGAACCCCATAATGGCACAATATCAGGTATAGAACACCCGATTTGCCCCTAGAGCCTCAATGAACCTAATGATGCTCAAATGCAAATTATGCCACAAATTCTTATTCTAAGATTGATTTTAGATCAAATGAAGTGTGAGATGATGCACATGTTATGAAAAAAAATGAAAACAAACTAGGTTAATCCATTATTTCTAAGCTAAGATGTGATTTAGGAAAGCTTATAAATGAATTAAACTAACAATTAGGATTAAAAATTATAATCTAGAAGTGATTTAGCATTATAACCTTACTATGCAAATGAAAGGTGAATTGGTGAAATGCTCTTGGAAGTGAGGGTATTTATAGGATTTTGGGAATGGCTTGAGTTAGGAAGTGGAGTTAAGGTCAAAGTTAGAGTTAGGGGTTCAGTCCAGGGTATGGTTAGAGGTAAGGTTGATGGGTAAGGGTTAAGGGTTGCTCACACGTGTGAGAAACACTTGGTAAGAGTGCCTAAGAGACCAAAGTGTAAGAAGGGTCATAGGCTTCATTAAGAGGCTGTAAGAGCCTTAATGAGGGTGTAAGGAGTCATTAATGAGTCTGTAAGGCTCATTAATGAGGGGGTTTGACCAAAAGTCAAAGATTGAGGGTTTAGACTAAAAAGGGTAGGAATAACCTTCTAATCAAGTTTAGGAAGGGTTTAGGAAAGTTTAGGAGGGTTTAGGGTTCTTTAGAAGATTCTAGGGTTTTAGGCTTTTATTAAATGTTTAATTTATTTAGGGTTTGTGACAATATTTATCAAATAATGATTCAATAAATAGGGGAAAATCATTTAAATTTGATTTAAATGCTTTTGGTTGGGTTTCTTAATTAAACATCTTTAATTAAAATAGGAGAGGAGATAATGACAATAAAAACTAATTAATTAATTAACAAATGATGATGTCATCATGGTTTTTTTGCAAAATAAAATATTTTTATTTTGGAAAAGGCTTTTTAGGTGTCTACATTCCTACTTATAAAAAATAAAAGCATATAGAATTACATCTCGATTGAAAACCTAAAATACATTAATCTTAGATTGAAGAATAAAAATAATATATTTTAAGGATGAGGAGTGGATTGGTTTTTATCCAGATGATAGCTAGGAGTATGAATCTTCAACTCAAACTTCTTTGATTAAATAGTTTAATTGATTCATGTGTCATTATTAGGATTATTGTTTTATTCTGGTTAACAAAAATAACACTTTATAATTTAAATCATCTATTATTGAATTTTATTATTTCGATAAGTAGGAGATATTTTCCACAGCAAGTCAAATTGTGATATTTCTATCAGGATTCAACTATGTAGTGTTTTGAGTCAAACTTATTGACCCATGTTTCATGAGTACTGGTTCACATGAACCCTCTCTCATGAGAATGAATGAAACACTTAGCACTCATTGGATCTAGGTGATGCTCACAGAGGTGAAGCACTGGGACTTCCCGGGAGGTCACCCATCCTAGTACTACTCTAGCTTGAGTGTGCTTAACTATGAGGTTTCCTCCATGGTTAAACCCACTCTCCTTGCAACCCCATTTGCAAAACCTTCACCAAGTGTTGTGCCTTATGAACCAATCATTAGAAAGCCCCTTAAGCTTATCAATTGACAAGTAGGAGATATTTTCCACATCAAGTCAAATTGTGATATTTCTATCAGGATTCAACTATGTAGTATTTTGAGTCAAACTTATTGACCCATGTTTCATGAGTAGTGGTTCACACAAACCCATCTCTCATGAGAATGAATGAAACACTTAGCACTCATTGGATCTAGGTGATTCTCATAGAGGTGAAGCACCGAGACTTCCTGGGAGGTCACCCATCCGAGTACTACTCCAGCTTGATTGTGCTTAACTATGAGGTTTCCTCCATGGTTAAACCCACTCTCCTTGCAACCCTATTTGCAAAACCTTCACCAAGTGTTGTGCCTTATGAACCAATCATTAGAAAGCCCCTTAAGCTTATCAATTGATAAGTAGGAGATATTTTCCACAGCAAGTCAAATTGTGATATTTCTATCAGGATTCAACTATGTAGTGTTTTGAGTCAAGCTTATTGACCCATGTTTCATGAGTAGTGGTTCACATGAACCCATCTCTCATGAGAATGAATGAAACACTTAGCACTCATTGGATCTAGGTGATGCTCACAGGGGTGAAGCACCGAGACTTCCCGGGAGGTCACCCATCCCAGTACTACTCCATCTTGAGCGTGATTAACTATGAGGTTTCCTCCATGGTTAAACCCACTGTCCTTGCAACCCCATTTGCAAAACCTTCACCAAGTGTTGTGCCTTATGAACCAATCATTAGAAATCCCCTTAAGCTTATCAATTGATAAGTAGGAGATATTTTCCACAGCAAGTCAAATTGTGATATTTCTATCAAGATTCAACTGTGTAGTGTTTTGAGTCAAGCTTATTGACCCATGTTTCATGAGCACTAGTTCACATGAACCCATCTCTCATGAGAATGAATGAAACACTTAGCACTCATTGGATCTAGGTGATGCTCACAGAGTTGAAGCACCAAGACTTCCCGGGAGGTCACCCATCCGAGTACTACTCTAGCTTGAGCGCACTTAACTATGAGGTTTCCTCCATGGTTAAACCCACTCTCCTTGAAACCCCATTTGCAAAACCTTCACCAAGTGTTGTGCCTTATGAACCAATCATTAGAAATCCCCTTAAGCTTATCAATTGATAAGTAGGAGATATTTTCCACAACAAGTCAAATTTTGATATTTCTATCAGGATTCAACTGTGTAGTGTTTTGAGTCAAACTTATTGACCCATGTTTCATGAGTACTGGTTCACATGAACCCATTTATCATGAGAATTAATGAAACACTTAGTACTCATTGGATCTAGGTGACGCTCACAGAGGTGAAGCACCGGGACTTCCCGGGAGGTCACCCATTTGAGTACTACTCTAGCTTGAGCACGCTTAACTATGAGGTTTCCTCAATGGTTAAACCCACTCTCCTTGCAACCCCATTTGTAAAACCTTAACCAAGTGTTTTACCTTATGAACCAATCATTAGAAAGCCCCTTAAGCTTATCAATTGATAAGTAGGAGATATTTTCCACAGCAAGTCAAATTGTGATATTTCTATCAGGATTCAACTGTGTAGTGTTTTGAGTCAAACTTATTGACCCATGTTTCATGAGTACTGGTTCACATGAACCCATCTCTCATGAGAATGAATGAAACACTTAGCACTCATTGGATCTAGGTGATGCTCATAGAGGTGAAGCACCAAGACTTCCCGGGAGGTCACCCATCCCAGTACTACTCCAGCTTGAGCGCGCTTAACTATGAGGTTTCCTCCATGGTTAAACCCACTCTCCTTGCAACCCCATTTAAAAAACCTTCACCAAGTGTTGTGCCTTATGAACCAATCATTAGAAATCCCCTTAAGCTTATCAATTGATAAGTAGGAGATATTTTCCACAGCAAGTCAAATTGTGATATTTCTATCAGGATTCAACTATGTAGTGTTTTGAGTCAAACTTATTGACCCATGTTTCATGAGTAGTGGTTCACATGAACCCATCTCTCATGAGAATTAATTAAACACTTAGCACTCATTGGATCTAGGTGATTCTCATAGAAGTGAAGCACTGGGACTTCCCGGGAGGTCACCCATCCCAGTACTACTCCAACTTGAGTGCGCTTAACTATGAGGTTTCCTCCATGGTTAAACCCACTCTCCTTACAACCCCATTTTAAAAACCTTCACCAAGTGTTGTGCCTTATGAACCAATCATTAGAAAGCCCCTTAAGCTTATCAATTGATAAGTAGGAGATATTTTCCACAGCAAGTCAAATTGTGATATTTCTATCAGGATTCAACTATGTAGTGTTTTGAGTCAAACTTATTGACCCATGTTTCATGAGTAGTGGTTCACACAAACCCATCTCTCATGAGAATGAATGAAACACTTAGCACTCATTGGATCGAGGTGATGCTCACAGAGGTGAAGCACCGAGACTTCCCGGGAGGTCACCCATCCCAGTACTACTCCATCTTGAGCGTGATTAACTATGAGGTTTCCTCCATGGTTAAACCCACTGTCCTTGCAACCCCATTTGCAAAACCTTCACCAAGTGTTGTGCCTTATGAACCAATCATTAGAAATCCCCTTAAGCTTATCAATTGATAAGTAGGAGATATTTTCCACAGCAAGTCAAATTGTGATATTTTTATCAGGATTCAACTGTGTAGTGTTTTGAGTCAAACTTATTGACCCATGTTTCATGAGTGGTATTTTTATTATTTCATTTTATAGTTTAATTAATTAATTTGTCATTATTAGGATGATTATTTTATTTTGGTTAATTAAAATCAAATTCTATAATTTAGATGATATATCATTACATTTTATTATTCATTTTATAGT
Organism: Chamaecyparis obtusa; assembly: GCA_027943335.1. Lineage (NCBI taxonomy): Eukaryota > Viridiplantae > Streptophyta > Pinopsida > Cupressales > Cupressaceae > Chamaecyparis > Chamaecyparis obtusa. The sequence goes on along the minus strand of BSBK01000804.1, from coordinate 1,068,182 downwards.
TTAGTTAATTTATGTATCATTATTAGGATGAATTTTTAATTATGCTTAATAAAAATAATACTTTATAAATTTTTTTTTTTAAATGAAAAATGTAGGAGTGAAAAAAAGACTGTCGGAGGAGATAGATAGATCGACAGGTCATACTACTAGCTCCATCTATCAAAGTTTTTTGACACATTAAAATTTGTCATCAGAGTGAATATAGTCACACTTGGATTTGGTCAACCACGAGAGGATAAAAATACAATATATAGGGAAAATGGTAGAACCGTAGGAGCAGAGGAATGGGGAAGGGATTCAAGAATTATAGGCCAAGAAGGAGAAGAATGTCTAGATTCAACTCAAGAAACAAAGGCAAATTGGTAGCAAAAAGAAAGGCGAGATTCTTTAACCTAGAGTAGAATGAAGGACTGGCAAGATGGAGGAATCTTATTCAAGGGGGAAATCATATTTCAGACAAAGGAAACTACAAAAAATGAAGCATCGTATACCAAATCATCCTATGGAAAATGATCTTAAAATAAAAGATAGAGGAAAGGAATGGTTCTCCCCATCTGACAAAAACTATATAGCAATGGTGATCCAATCAAAAACCCTAAATCCAATCATCGAGCAAGGGTTTGGTTGCTGGAATTGACCTGGAATTGGTTTCCCTTCTCAAAATTGAATTATCAATTCTAATTCCATGCCTCAATTCTAATTCTAGGTTTTGAGGTGGATTGACAAAATGCTCATTTTGGACCAAAATTAGAATTGGCCTACACCAATTCACCAATTCCCATTTTCCAATTCCATAAACCAAATAGGTGTGAGTTATTCATGAAATGGACTAGAGGAAAATCTCAAACAGATAAACCTATCAACTGGTGGACTTCACAATATGGTGGATGAGTAAGTGCAAGAGCTCTTGAAATGGCTTTTTTCTTATTGATCATATTGATAATTTTTTTAAGGAGCTACTTTATGGGAAACACATGTTCTATGAAGGTTTTTAATTTTATATAATATAGTGGAAATCAAATTTCAACCCAATGATTTATAAACCCATGCAATTTTTAAAATGGGTCAAACTAAGAAATCTACCCATAAAATATTAGAATAAAGGTACCTTAGAGAAGATCAAGAGGCATTTGGCTCTCTAATATGTAAGAGGGGGAATTTTTTTTGAGTAAGGTGAGGGCAGAGGATAAAATTATGGTAGACCTAGATTGTGATCTACAATATCTAGACAACTTGGACATAATTACAAAATATGAAAAATGGAACCAAAATATTGAAATTGATTTAAAAGAATATGGCGGGAGGTGTTTTTTAGAATTAGGGCTTACAACTAGTTGTTAGAAAAGGGAAGAGGAGAATAATAAGAGAAAATAATGATCCCTATCTCTAAGTTCAAAGGGAAAAACAAAATGTTTGAGGAGATAATGCAAGACAATGAAGTAAATCAAGAATGGGAGGAAGGGGAAATAATGGAACTTTCTTTAGGATCCCTAGAAAGAAATAAGGAAAATATTGATATTCTTGAGGGGAAGCATTGGGAAGATAAGGAATGCAGAAAAGAGAAAGAAACATTAAACGAGGAAGAATTAAATTTCCTCAAGCAAGAAGTTAAGGCCGCACAAAAAGAGATTGATAGAAGAATTGAGGCTTTGAGACTTGAAAAATAGGATAGAGGAGAAGACATGAACCCAATTAAGAATAAGAGGAAAAGAAATGAGGTTAATGTAGAAATACCTCAAAGGGAGGAAGGAGACAACTTGGATCTTGAGGAAATAAATGAATTCATGGGCATTTATTAGACCCCCAAAATAGAAATTGAAGAAATCCTTAAGGAAAAGTATGAGTTAATCAAGATAAAATTGGATATGGATGAAATTGAGGAAGTTCATCAAGAAGTCCTATTTGGAAATGAGGAAATTCAAGAAGATGATTGGGAGAAGGAAGAGGAAAGTGAGAAGGGACTTCTACAAAATATGGAAAATAAGGCTAAGCCAGATTGTGGGAAATTTTCAAGAGAAAGAAAAGGTATAAATCCCTTTCTGAACTAAGATCAAAAGATGGTGAGACAAGAGACAAGCTAAAATCACAACACTACTGAAAATAGGGAAGGGAAACACCCTTTCCCAAGATCTATGATGCTCGTAACATGGAATGTTATGGGCTTAAACACTCCTAACAAATATCACTTGGTTAAGCATTGGATCTTAGCATCAAAAACCAATATCATATTACTAAAATAAACAAAATTGACCAATGAAGAAATGTACTTATTTCACAAAAAAATAGGTGGTTAGAAGCTAGAATAGATCCAATCTAAAGGGGCCTTAGGCAGGCGTGTCATCTTTTGGAAACTAGGAGGGATATCTTTTGAAAAATTGGCAAATGGAAGCAACCAGATTGGAGGAAACATACAAATCTTGGTAGCCAATATAAACTTAAAAATAATAAATGTGTATAGGCCAATTCCTAACAATAGAAAGAAGAATCTTTGGGAAGAGTTGGAATTCTTTCTTTCTTCCTTACCATCTTCACACACAATAATTGGAGGAGATTTTAATGCAATTTTATGCCTATCAGATAAAAGAGGGGGGAATTTAGAGAGTCAATAATTCAAAACTAGATTTTATGGAATGGGTTAGAAGAAGCGGCTTGCTTGAAATTGAAATAGAGGAAGTGCCATATACATGGAATAACATGAGGTTAGGATCCAGTCATGTTGTAAAGAAATTAGATAGGTTTTTCTATCATGAGGAGATCTCAACCTTCCCCTTTGGTCTCAAAGTTTCCATCACTCCTAGATCTAGTTATGATCATTTCCCAATGCAATTATTGATCATGCAAGGAGGCAAAAAATTGGTTGGATGTCCCTTAAAATTTAAAAAAAGATGTGGATGAAAGATAATATTTTTTTCAATATGATAGAAAGGTGGTGGGGGAAAGAGAAGTTTTTAGGCTCTAAACTATTTTTTTTCATAAAAAAATTTAAAATTCATTGAGAAAAAACTCATAAAGTGGAACAAGGAGAACTTCAAGGATATCTTTATTTAAAAGAAGGAGATTGAAAGTGAAATGGAAGCCCTAAATTTATAGGTGATGGGGAAAGGGTTGGATTAGTAGGAATATTATAAGGACAAAGAATTATTGAGAATATGTGAAGACAATCTAGCTAAAGAAGAGATATTTTGGAAACAAAAATCTAGGGAAACATGGCTATCAAAGGGAGAAAAAAATTCAAAATTCTTCCATAATGAAACTAAGTAAAGAGGAGATATAAATATAATTAGTAGGATTAAAAAAACATGACGAATCATTAATAGATAATCCAAAGGAAATTTTAAAAAATGTGGTCTCATACTTCCAATCAATTCTAAACAATTGGGAAGGTTTGGATTGGAAAAATCAATAGGAATTTATAAGTAACATACCAAAGATAGTGATAGAGAATTGAAATAGAACGATTCCTTGGGTTTTTTTGGATCAATTACACCCATATAAGGCACTAGGCCTAGATGATTTTCCTGCTGGTTTTTTTCCAAAAATGCTAGCATATATTGGGAGAAGACTTAGTAGAGGCCCTAGAGGTAGCAAGGAATTCATGAAGGTTTTTAAGAGATCTCAAATATACTTTCATATCTCTCATTCCCAAGAAAGAGAATGCTTCAAACTTGGATGAATTTAAAACTATATCACTATGCAATATGGTCTATAAAATAATGGTAAAAGCAATGACTAACAAGCTGAAAATCATTCTTCCTTATATCATCTCAGAAAGAGAAAACTATATTTGTGCCAATATGGTCAATTCTAGATGGATTTATAATTGCTCAAGAAATAGTCCACTCAATCCAATCTAATGAATCTCCAAGTATGCTCATTAAGTTTGATATAGAGAAGGCATATGATAAGGTAGACTAGAGATTTCTATGTAAGTGTTTAGAGGCCTTTGGTTTCTACAAACGCTGAGTTAATTAGATCTTTTTATTGCATCTCTAGCCCAAAATTATCTATTCATGTTAATAATTCTTTGGAAGGATACTTTGAGATTTCATGAGGTTTGAGGTAAGGGGACCCCTTGCCCCCCTTCCTATTTATCATTATGGTGGAGGCCTTAGAGAGGAAATTTAGAGAGGCTAAGATGGAAGGGTTAATTAAAGGTATACAAATTACTGGTGAATTGCCTACAATCATTCACCAACAATTTATCAATGATACTTGATGTTTTTTGGAGTTGGGAATAAAAGGGAAGCAGTTAAATTTAGGAAAATTTTCCAACAATTTGCAATTTCATTTGGGGAAGATATTAGTCAAAAACAAATTGGAGATCTTTCTTTTTAATAAGGGCCCTAGAAAAGAGATAGAAAAACTAAATGTCCTAAGTTATAAAAACTAAACATCCTAAGTTATAAAGTAGGCAAACTACCTTGCATATACTTGGGATGACTACTAAATATAGGATTGCACCCAACAAAGTTATGATACCCTATAAAAGAAAAAATGAAAAAATGATTAACCTCATGGAAAGGAAAATAGATATCTTGGGCAAGGAGATTAATCATGTTGAAATCAATAATATCTATTTTGTCTTTGTATTTATTGTATTACCTCACACTTACCACTAGGGTTAATTTAAAACTAGTGTAGTTGATGAGTAAATTCTTTTGGCAAGGGATGAAGGGAAATAAGAAGATGAAAATGATATCTTGGGGAAAACAATGTAGAGAAAAAGAATTAGGGGGTGTTGTATTAAGAAATCAATTGTGGTAAAAGAAGTCTCTAGGGGTTAAATTAGTATGGAGAATGTATAAGGAGAAAAATTTAAAATGGGTAAGGATATTACAACCTAAATACTTGGATACTAAAGAAGTATGTGGATTTTTAGAACTTTGAGCCCTCCAAAAGGGTCCAAGGTATGGAACTTTATCTTGAGATGCATATAGGTCCTATGGGAACACCTCTCTTGAGATATAGTGGATGATAGATTGACCCTATTTTGGGAAGATTCCTCAGGCCCGGCCTACGAGCCATTGAAAATTATACGGATACAAGAAGGATCAAGAATCATTACAAGAAAATGTAGGAAGAAAAAGTAAGGGAATACATAAAAATTAAAGTGAACCACCCATCAATTGGTTAAAAATGGAGATAAATTTTGATGGCTTTACCTTGCCAAATTGTGAGGTATTTCATCTAAAACAAATTTTGAGGGAGAGCTTGGTAGTCTTCAAGTAGGGATAAGATGGACTGATATGGACAAAATTGAAAATAGGGGAATACAATACAAAGGAAGGATGCATAGTCATCATGAAAATAAGACAAGTACAAAGAATATAGATATTAGTGAAATTGTGTTGGAGAAAACAATGTCTACCTAAAGTAGGTGTCTTTTCTTGGGTTGTATTACAAAGAATAAGTATCACAATAGAGTGGTTCAAAAGTTTAGGATTTGAAGGAACGTCAATGTGTGTGCTTTGTAAAAATGCAAAAGAAATAATGAATCATCTATTTCTCAACTGTCCCTACTCCCAAACTTGTTAGTTGAGATGGATTTGCATAAGAATAGGGTGGATAACTATCCTTTGCAATGATATTATGAGTTTATTCAAAGGATGGCCACAAGAAAGCAAGATTGAACATTTTGGCATTCTCTAGATTTGTAGCTCATCACTACTACTATGGGAATTAAGGAAAGAAAGGAACCATAGGATATTTTGAGATAAAGCATAATATAGAGAAATATTGTTAAGAAAAGTGGAGACAACAATTTTGGAAGTTGTTAATAGCATGAATCTAACTCACTTGGATAGGGGTACTTGCTTCACCGAGTGGGATAATAAAATGAGGAGAGGATGGATTAATGGTCTCAAGGTTCCTTCTTTATTTGGAAAGGGGGTGGGGGGGGGTAAAAGTAAAATAGAGAGACAATATTGTTGTTGGAAACCCCCTAATTTTGGGTAGTTTAAACTAAACTTCAATAGGGCCTCTCATGGTAATCCTAAGATATCAGGGGCTAGAGGAATGGTGCATCTATAGTATAGATCTATAGTGGAAATATTTGCAACTCCATTTTCAACTATAGTGGTAAATGCCATCAGGACCAAATCCATGTTGAACTAGAGACTAAGATCTTTATTGGATAAGACATAAGAAATTATGGAATTATTTGAAGACTTTACCATTAATCATATATATATTGAGAGAGGAATAGAGTTGTGGATAAACTAGAAAATGTAGATGTTGATGAGCTTGTGCTTGGTAGAACATGTCCATTAGAATAACCAAAGAAGGATTGAAGGGAACATATATGCAAAGTCATCTCTTTTAATTTTGGTAAAGTGTTAGGTTGAGGTGGATAAAATAGACATCCTAAGTGGCAACATAGGTTATCTTTTTACTATAATCATGGGCCCAATGAAGTTATCATGACATTATGTGTTCATTTACTCTTTGGTGAGAAAATTGAGGAAGTTATCATTATTTCATGTGGCTTTACACTCCATAATGAACACATGACATAGAACAATCACATAAACTAGGTAGTGAAGTAGTTATATGGATGAAGCCACTAAATCTAGTAGGCATGACTTTGATTAACCTGTATTTTATATAGAGTGTTATTTGGAGGATGTATTAGTAGAAATTGGAAGATGAAGGAATTTGAAACAAAGGAAATCATATGGTACAAAGTAGGTTTGATATGGATGAAAGAAGCATTATGGTGCATTAATTGGCCTCATATCTGAGAGATTAGGGTGAGATCCTCAAACCTTTCTATAAATGAATAAGGATGAATGACTATAGACACAGAGTTGGGCATTGAGTTTGGTAATGAATTTAGAGTGAAGTAAATTTCTACCGTAAGTTTCCTTCATAGAGTCTCCTATTTGATTGATTGCAAGCAAGAGACAGATGTCATTTATAAGAGAAATTAAGGAGATAAGGCTAAAAGAAGTGATGAATTACTCTCATAGTTTGTGGTTTGAGTGGTGAAGAGGAACTTGAGAGGGGAGTTCATATATACTACCCATAAATATAGGGTAACTAATATAAAAATACCAACAATCTTTATGGCTACACTCTTGCATGTGGAAGAATCCAAGGAAAACAATGTGAAGCTAGGTTGGAAAGTAATTAAGGAGGAGTTCCTTGGAGACTTGGACAAAGTCATGGGAAATATAAATGAGGAATTGGCAATTCCATACCTCAAGGATTACCATGTCATAAAGTGAGATAGGAAACTAGTTCCCCGAATGCCTATCCTAATGATTGAGGATATAGGTTATTTTGAATTGAGTAAAGCCACCATCAAAAGGAATGTGGAGTTCCTGATGAAGATCCTTGGACTAAAAAAGTATGAAGGTGGAGATGAGATTGGATCCAAAACTACATGCACATAGACGAGATTAACACTAGTGACAAGGAAGATAAAGATAAGTTGAGAGTAGATAGATTGCAAGTCATTAGAGAAGAACATGGATAAGGACCAAGTAATCAGGGAGAACCACATCCAACCTACATTCTCCTAGGTGAGAATGGAAAACTATTACCATGGAATAGATTTGTTTTGTTTCCTTTTCTCATAATGCATTGCTAGGAGAAGAATATTGTAAGTTTATGCTTTTGTATATGAATTTCACCCACTGAGACAATTTTGTATACTATGTCTTGGGCAGTATAGGTAGGACAAAAACATTTTGCATACAGATCATGGTTTTTGTGTATAGGATGGAATATACATATGACGTATAGACATAGCTAATGGAGAAAGGATAAAGTTTGTGTGTATGACCCTCCAAAATATATGACAAATGGCCTGCAACATTTCTTAGCCATTCTATGAGGAATGTTAAAACTCTAATATTTTATTAATATAATACATATACTCGGTGGCTTCAACCTTTTGTTGATAAAAAAATAAAATTATAATTTAGATGATATATTATTAATTTTTATTATTTCAAGTTATTTTTAAAATAATTTTTTTGATGTAAGTTATTTTTTATTTAGAAATATGGTAGTTTTTTTTGTACTATCATAACTTGATATAACTTGTTACACTAATTTTTCAAGAAAATTTTATAATTAAAAATATTTTCAAATGAGTTTTTGTCAATTTTATTGACTAAAATTTTTCATTTCTTATGGACAATTAAATAAGAATTGCCAAAACATTCAAGATAATCTTAAATTTATTATTACAATTAAAATAAAGTTTCCAAATTGATAGAAATAAATTCTCAAAATTAATTAGTTTTCAGACAAAAATAATTTTAATTAAGAATTAATAAATTCATACAAACTACAAAGATTTTCATATGATCATTGCCAAAATAACATACAACATACAAGTCCCTCTTAATGGGTTTAAGAGGGATGATCAACTACACAACTTGCTATTGGGAGTCAAGTTGTCTGCACTAGAATATGGCTAGATAAAGATAAAATTTGATGGTGCAACAAGGGGGAAACTAGGGATGCGTCTATCCTCTATACAAAACGTGCATTTGGAAATGTAGAAAATACAATGGATTTTCTTGAAAATTGCATCATATCATATTCATAATATGCATCCTCTATATTGTAAATCTACAAAAAAATCCACAAAAAAAAAATAGTGTGTTTTCAAAATTTGTAGATTTTCTTGAAAAAAAATTTCTTTGCCTTTTGGTGTATTTTGTGTGGAGCTTGGCCTTCATCGGAAACTAGGCCCAAATGGCATCAGTTGTATTGCAAGGGACCACAGAGTCACTATATTAGCTAAGAAGTCAAAACATCTAGGAATATCCACCAATAATCTTGTAGAATTTAGTGTGGCTCTTCTCGGGCTGGAACTAGGGCAAGAGTTGAATGCAAGACCCCTCCATCTTGAAGGTGACTTGCTCACACACTGTCTCCCTTGGCCTCTCATTGTTGATGGTTTCTACTTGGGCATCAAGTGTTAGACTACATTTGAGGTAATGATGAGACCTGGATTACAGGAATCAAGTCACTCATCCTTGTGAACATGTGAAAGAACAAGTAGCACCCCCCACTAGATACACATGTGTGATAACCAATGGTCACCAAATTTGATGCACTTGTTAGGATGGGCAAGTTTCTTGGAAAATGATGGAAGGATATATACAATTCATTCATGGGTGGCTCACGAGGGATTCTAATGACTTGGAAATCCCACCTCCTATTGTCATTCTCATATCCTTAGCACATTGCATCAAGAAATGAGCGACTTAATGTAGGTGGCCAATGTCTAAACAACAAACTAAAATGCATATCTTACCAAGGGGATACTTAGTTTTTTTTCAAACTTTTAGTTTTTTTGTTTCTAACTTTCCTTATATATTTTAAGGTTTAGTTTGTAGGATAGCCACTACCATGCAGGTGTTAATTTTGAGATATCCCTCGATGACAACAATTCAGGTTGCGGTTTCCTATTTAAAGGCCCAATGGTTAATAGTGATTCATCATCCCTTTCTGCATTGCTATTTGTATTATGCTAAATGGATACTTGCATTCGCCTATCAGCAAAGAAATGGCAGATGTCTTTTGTTGGAGAGGTTTCAGTGAAAAGGTTAAAAACTATCCTTTCATCCGGGCATGGCCAGGTAGTGCAGGCTAGTTTGGGTGAGGAATTTCTAAGGGTTTGGCATCAATACCAGATGAACATAGATGTGACCATAATTATTGCTATCCATCCTTTTGCATATGGGAAAACCTAAGATGGAGCAAGGATGCTCTATGAAAAGATACTCAAGAAAAAACTTCTTGGGACAATTGAAGATGACTTCGAGAATGTGGACAGGGAGAAGAAGATCTTGCTACCTTAGGAATACTATGTGGTTTGGTGCCATGGTAGAGATGTCAAGATGTTTCCATTAATTACCTCATTCGAGCTCGGGAAGTATGAGGAGAGGAAGCCCTCCATATCCCACAATACACCTTCTTGAAGAAGTTGTTTGGTTTCATGTTGAGCGAGGGGGATGGTTGGATAAAGCAGTATCTTTGAAGTGAAGGAATCAACATAGACAAGGAGGATGAATCTGCAATGGAATCCCTTCTTTTGTAATGGGCTCATAGTATGGTTAAGCTAGTTCTAGTCTAACAATATTTTTTCAATTAATATAATGGGTGTTGCTCTCTAGCAACTATTTACCTACCAAAAAAACATATAATTAATCCATCAAGGAATCCTATAGAACCACCAAACATTACTCATAGAGGCACAAATGCGACTCGTAGCTAGATCCCACCAAACTAAAACTAGCATTCATGATCCTTGTGAACAATCTTAAGAAGTTGTTGAAATTTTCATGATCTGAATTACTCCAATTACAACATTCCAGGTATGAATTCCTTTTAAATATCACTTAGCAAGACATTGAACCACCCTATTTGCCTCTCTTTATATTTGTATAAAAGATTTAGTCTCAAAATTTATGGCAAGGTATGGGATTTATTTAGCCACTATAGCCAATTGATCTCTAAGAAACCTCTTGGATGACTAGGGGCCTAACTTGATTGGCAAGATCTTCTTATGGTAAAGAATAAGGTCACAAGGTCCAATCTCTCCCAACCCATGTGGTATTGGAGGACCTATCATACAAGCATTACTGATCATGTTAAAAGTTTTACTAGTGTACTACAATTTATAAGGGGCACTATACCCGACTCCTACGGTCTAAGAAAAATGAAACCTCTTGGAAATTCTTGTGATTCATAACATATACCAAAATCATAGATCTTTTCTGCATAAACCTTTTTCTATTCCATAGAATATTTTCTAAAGCCTTGAGAATCACCTAGGGTTCCATTTGGTTATTAGAAAGAAAGCCCATAAAATTAAAGAAAGTAATTAAAATGGATTAAACCTTTACTATCTTAGCCCTATTCCCCCAAAATCTACATTGCTCGGATTGCTTGTAGAAGATCCATTGGTATTAATTTTAGGAACTCCACTTGGGCAAACCCAATTTCTTAAATCTATTAACTCTCTTAGAATCTTGACTCCTAAATAACTAGATCTTTGTTGTAAAGAAGAAGAAAGGGAAATCTCCAAGATTTTGACAACTCATCAATCTAACAAAGTGACCGATTTCTCCATATTAAATTTTTCCTTAATTATCCCCTTAATCATTGTTTTAATTTTGAGCCATACATGAAAGACTCTACACATGCATTCCTGAAATATTCTTTGATTGTGCTCCAACCAAATCTACCAAAAGATGAAAGATTGACTGATGTACCAAGCAATAAGAAGAAAATAGGCTAAGGTAGGAGGGAAAACCAAACTATCCCCCATTAGTAGAACAAGCAAGTCTCACAAGAGCTTCCACCAAATATCTTGAAATTCCTTATAAAATAGGCATTGAAAGAAAAGTTGGGTAATGCATTCCTCACTTCTACTAAAGAGAAAACAAATCTAACATCCTCGAAAACCTCTTTTCCAAATGGTGTCTCAAATCAGGCATTTAATCTGACCCAAGAGCCATAAAACTAGCATACATGTCTTTAGAAAAATACATGTAAAGTACGTCAAGAGATAACTAAGATTGAATTGAACTTCTATTCAAGTATAATTTTTATTTAATGGTTAACCTTAAGAAAATCATTTATTTTATGAAATAAGTGTATTTATTAAAATATTTTGTAATTAACACATGAATAAATTATGATCAATGAAATTTCTAGCCTTATATTAGTGTGGATTAAGAAATAGGAATCCACTAGTATAAGCTAGGAATCAAGCCTATTCACATTATCCCACATTGAAGGATTATTCAATTGGCCTAACTTGAAGCCTATTGGAAAGATTTTGTCTCAAATAGGTGGGAATTATCCTTCTATTGTGTTTATTTGATTGATTGAATTGATAAAATACATAACTAGGGTAAATGATGTAAAATTGATGATAATGAGCATGAATAGTAAGCTACATATCTAATACTCCAACTTTGAATATAGATATGCAAAAAGAAATTAGAGAAGAACTTGCCACTAAAATTCAAACTCAATTTGATCAAATATTGTCAATAGGTGATATAGTCCCCATAATATCTAAAGCTGATATTGTGATTGAATTTGAACTTAGAATGTCATTCTAATTCTTCCCCTAAAGTTTCATAGAAAATATGTCAGACTATTTCACTAACCATGGACTATGTCAAGAATTGAAGCATCTAGGCTACTTTTTTAGGTTTGGATTTCTTCTTGTATTAGTTTATACTCCTTAGATTTGCAACACCTTGCTCCTATATTTGAATACCTAAACACAATAAGAGGAAAAATGGTGTTTATGTTGTATTGGCTTTCCATAGTCAAGCCCTAGGAGGATTCAACCTTCCCCACAATAATGATAATTAGGAATAAAGCTTGATTTTAAGTATAATTATCACAAGATTATATACCTCAAGCTTAATAATGTTGATGAATGTCATGCTCTTTGAATAGGACCCTCAAATGTTGATGCAACAACATGACACCTCAAAATAAGACCAGTCATAAAAATTCCTTGAATGAAGAATATTGTAACATGTTGCTCCTTAATGGTTAATTTTAAAGAATTTCACTCACAATGCTTGCTCTAATATGATGATTAAAGATGTAGGGCGTGAGAGGGTGAAAATGAATAAGGAAAGGATTCTCTTATATAGGGTTCCCATCACGAACTAGGCCTACCTCCAATAGTCATATATAAATATCGAGATCATTTAATAATAGTTTTGGCAGGAACCACCACACTTTCATATTCAATTTTGGGCTCAATTTGGGGGGGCTATGATGCCCAGTGCCATAGTCCACCCAAAAAGGGTTGGAATAGTGACACACAAAGCATGTACAACTCAAGACATGGGAATTGATCTCCACACTAGCATATGACAATAATTTTACAATAAAGGGGCCCGAAGTAAGCTTAAACAAAGCATTGAGGAGACACATTAAGGCAAGGCAAGAAAATGAGTGTGAAATTATAAGGGGTTACAATTTATGACACTAAAATTAGTAATGGAAACTCATATGTAATCCTATTTGAATTTAAAGAAGACTTGATGTTAGTCTCTATAAAGGAAAAGATTGTAATTATTTGTAGAAACAGTAATTATATTGAATGGATAAGTATATTTGTTATATTATTGTTTTTCTAAGGCTTTGAGCTTGTTTTCTTCTATTTTTCTACTTGTAGGTTCTTTTTATTCTTCATTTTTAATATATTATAGTGATATTATATGTGCATAGTGACATGATTATTAGTCCTTGTAATTACTTTACACGATAAATTGTGATGAATTTGAGTCTAATTCTTTCAATTCATTTTATATCAATAGTCATATTTTGAAGAGCCAAACAAAAATGAGTTGTGTATAGTACCTAATACTTAGGGATTTTAAGATATTACATTGGAATAGTGTAGCTTGACATGACTGGGGCATATGGGGTACAAAACAAGACCTTGTCTAGTGCCCACCTATCTACTCATGTATGTTGGCAGTATTTTTTTGGCCCCATGATGCACAAAACAAAATTTGGGCTTACTTGCAACTTTTTACTAAACGCAACTATGCTTTCTACAACATTCAAAAAATTGTCACAACAATCAAATGAATTGGAGATTTTAAAAACCAAGAGCAGTTATTATGTAAGGAATTTATGTAAACTTCTAGGATTAGATGAAGCATTCTTAGTTGCCAAATATTTTGAGAACTGGTATGTCATAATTCAACAATTTTTCTCTCATAAGAATGCTAAGTAAATGTGTCAAAGCAATGTAGACCAAAATTATCATGATAGTTGGGGTGTGAAATAGGTTCTTTCCTAGTATTCACCTACACACTTAGATGTGTTGACATTTCCTATTTAGCTCCATGATGCATGAAACAAAACTTATACTTGTACACACTCAAATGGTGCACTTCTCTAAGTCATTACAACCAAGGAAATCCATGAAGAGGAAACCTTAGAAAGCGACCTAAAGCTCTCTATGCATGGAGTTGCAAGATTATTTTAAGTTTGCTCTCAGCTAGAGCTATTAAGCTAATGACCTTGCTAGTCAACCACACAATGAGAGATTCAAATGAAGACAAGGGCAAGAATGCCAATATCCCCAAGAATCACTATGAAATACAAATGCAACTAGATTAAGATGAATATGCAAGCTAGAAATGAGAGATGCAAGCTAAGCTATGGAAATAAAAGTACAAGCTATGCTATGAAAAGGAAAGATGCAAGTATTACCAAGCCTTCCTAATTAAACTAGATGAAGTAATCTAAAGCATAAAGGAAACTAAGCTATGAATGCCATGATAATGAAACTAAGATGCAAGAAATGAAACTATAATAGCATGTAAATATGAAAGCCAAGAATGCTCCAAATCTCCAAAGCTCCAAAATCACCTAGAAAACCTGCAACATAACATTAGTATTCAAAAGATGGATATGCAAATGAGAAGAGAGCTCTTCTTTTATAGGAAATGAGAAGGAATGGACCATGGAGATTAAGAGGCAAAAGATTTAATCAAGGGTGGAGCTTGAAAGAGGAGCAATCCATGTGCACAAATATCCTCCAATGAGAAAATAAGAGTTGACTTTTGTGTCCATATAAGACAAAAAGTGCTTTTCTTCTTTTTATAAAATAGGAATAATGCTTTATTTGTGCAACTTAGGATAAGAGGAAAAGTGGGGGCTTTTTATTTATTAAAAGGGGAGGAAATATTCCTTTTAAATAAATAAAGACTTTGGATAAAATATTTAGCCCAAGGCAAATAATTGAAAATGATGAAAATAGGATTTGATCAAGGAAATTGATATAATTGAAAAATGCTGATTTTTGAAAATATTGATTCAGGGATTTGATAAATTGCAAGAATGGGGCCCAAAGTCTAGGAGACCATTTTAGGGTGCATAAAATACTTGCCAACAACTTTACATTTAATGCAACTATTTGCAATGTTGGAAAAATTGTTACCACAATGAAATGAACTACATATTTTAAAAATTGAGTTTTTCTATTGTAGAGGGAACCTTTGTAACCTTGCAAGTTAAGACAATACATTTGTAGTTGCCACAGATTCTACAAAAATGTTTATCATAGTTTGGAAATTTATTCCACTTAAGTCCATTAAGAGATTAAAATAGAACAATGTTGCCCAAAATGATTGAGGATAGATTGGGTGAGAAGAATAACCTTGATTAGCTTTTATCTACTCACTTGAATGTATTGGTACTAGTTATTTTAACGTTGTGATGCATGAAATGGAAACTATGCTTGACTATAATGTTTCAAGATCTCAAGAGACTATATGGACTACTACAAACTAGAATGATCAGGTGACATAGGGAATAATGGCCTTCCCTAATAGTCACCTACTCACCTGAATGTGTTGGCATAGTATGTTTTGGCCCATTATGCATGAAACACAAAAAATGCTACTTTTTATATTTACATTTCTCTTAACTAAAACAATATTGAGTTGACCAATTGAGGGAGGTTGATATGGATGAACCCCATATCCACTTGTATATTTAGAAGAAATATTCTTATGTGCCATGAGATCCAATAACTACTCCTTCATAGTTTGGTAATTTTTTGCTCTTATGGCTCTTAAGAGATTGCATGAATATAGTGTATTTGTTCTCATGAAGGATTGTGCCTAATGCAAAGCTGAATATGAAAATGTCTTTTCTCTTGGTGAAAATAATTCTCCTTCACTATACATTAATACCTATTCTTTTCTCTTGTTGTCTTTAGAGGTCTCTATGATTTTCATTTAAGAATGATGTATGACTACCCCTTTTATTATGCATCTCTTTTAATGGATTTGTCATGTCATTGTGACTTATGTATCCCATAGACTATTGTTCCTTTTAATGAAGCCACTCTTTTGTTTCCATGACATTGTATCTATCACTATCATGGCTTCTCTAATCCAATGATGTTACTCATTTTTTCATGGATGATAATTATCTATTATTAATTATTTTGAAAAAATCCTTTGTCCTCTCTTAAATCTATCATTTAAATACTATCATTGAATGTTCTCTTTCATTTCTTGGATCATTTGCATCATGTTGATGCATGGATATATTTCATTGTATATCTTTATAGACCTAGTGTCCACACCACACAACTCTATGTGTCTTGCATTACATTTACTCTTTTCAACTTAGAATTTTCTATTTGATCTCTAATAACAGTGACTGTTGTCTTTATATATTGAATCTTTTCTTTATACCTTGGAATTAATACCTTGTATCCATGCTCTAGCACCTTTCAGTACTCATGTATTTGATTTCTTTTTAAAATCATTATCTATCACCATGGATATCACTACTTTATCTTTGTTGGTCATTGCTTCCACATTTGATCATTGTTAATAATTATGTATTTAATCTTTATAACAACATTGATGTTTCTATGTTTCAATTTATTTGGCATTTTCCTTTAACCCTTTCACCATTGGAATGAGCTTTGTATGATCTTTGACTATATTTTGCATTATAGCAACATACATAATTGTTGTTTACATCATTGAAGGCACTGCTTTTATGACATCCTGTAGCTATTCCTTAACTTCCTGTAGCATAGATCCTCTTGTTATTAATGTTGTCCTTTGATGTTATGGTGACTTTATCTTATGATCATACTATTATAAATTCGAGGTTACTATCTTTCATTTATATTGGGCTCTCTTGTTTACTATCACCTTGTTTTATACAAATATGCTCCTTCTCCATCTTTTCACAAGATTTTTTTTTCCATTTGATAACATAGTTAACCATAGCAAGGTATCAACATCCTCCACCTCATTATAATCCCATTAAGGAGATGCACTTTTTTTTAATAGCGAATCAAAAGATTCACTATTATGAATGATGTATATCTTCTGAATTGGACTATAATGGGATGTTTGATAAAGGAATTTTCATACTTTGTAATGATTAACCATGTTCAAATGGATATAAAAATGTATTAGGCTCAACCCTTGTGAGAGCCCATTTTATCCCACGTGTTGTGATGTTATGATATCAAGTTAAAGTATTCAATAATGAACATGATACCCGTACTTGCACACTGAACAAACTCGTTAAATAAAATAATGAAATTTTGATTGGATTTTCTACTTTCTTTCATTTGATTCATACATTATGAGAATTGAACACACCTTTAATAATTTTGCATATCAATTGATGAGGACCCCTGAGTTCTAACCCCCCTTCTCTCTCTTCATGTAGGCAAACCTAGACATGGCAAAATAGTTCCAGAGCAAGGAGCTAAAGATTCAACCTTACAACCACAAAATGCATCATTAATCAGGAAATGTTGGGTCCCCTCCTCTCTTTATATATTACTTTTATACAAATATATATTTACTTTTCATAATTTTTAATGTTTTAGTCATTCCCATGACTTGTGTGGAAAGTATTCCTTTAAACATATGAATAAATAAAATACCTTTTCTCACAAAATCTTGATTCCTTTCTTATACTTGCATTTATGTTGAACTAGAAATCATTAAATAACATATCACTTAGGAAATGAATAATCTAGTAGAATAAAAATATATACCCCTTAATTTTTAGTTGTAAACACCTTTCCATCTTTATCTGATTGAGATAGGGAAAAATTGGGCAACATTTTTAGTGGTATATGCTAGATGCTTTCTTTCTAATAATGTCAAAACAACTACCTTTTGCAAATGCATTGGGCACAGAGTCCAAAAATTTGATAAATCCATTGTAAAACTAACCCTTTAAAATATTGTCACAAAGGATTGTGCATCATGCAAAGATGAAAGCTTTGTAATCCTTTGCAACATGGGACTACTTTTAGGCTATGAATATTGTATTTGAGTGGCAACTGGAAAATATTGTATAAGAGGAAATGGTACTGAAGCTTGGATTAAAGAGACTTAAAAATCCTTTTCCATATGGTATAAGTTGGTTTTATGATGAAAATTTTGTTAATTTTAAAGAACAATGTTGGATTAAGTTCAACATTGGCCTATATCATGATGAGGTATTATGTGATGTGGTGAATATGAGTGCTTGTCATCTCTTGTTAGATAGACCTTGGTAGTATGATGTTGGTGCTATTCATGATTGTCAAAGGAATGTTGTGTCTATAAGGAAGGATGGAAGGAAGTTCACTTTGATTCCTTTGAATGAAGAACTTGAAGGAATGATAAGAACCTAAGTGTAATGAAAACTTTCACCTTAGGAGATCAAACTTCTTTGGATTAGGAAGTGTTGGATTTGTAGCAGATAGCTAAGAAGGTTTCTGAGGTGTTATAGTTGAACATGTTGAATTTGATGAATGAATTTGAACTGCTAGAGTTGAAGGATATTGACAATCAAATGATGTTATAACATAGTACTAGAGGAGTGGTATTAGATGAAAAACATAATCTTGTGAGTATATCAATGGCTAAAGTTGAAAATCTACTGAATGATGTCAAGAGTATAATCAAACAATAGAGAAGGAAGAGGACATTGATTGTTGACTGTAAGAGTGACAAAGACAGAAGCAATCTAAAATAATTGGAGAATCAAAATAGTGGTTATGGAAGTAGTAGAAGATAAAAAAGTGTGCATCAAATGTTGTTACTAAGTTGCGATTGAACACTTGTATCAACAATAGTATGGGTAGTTATGTGTAGAGTCAGAGTAGCTATTTTCCTTTTGATAGAGAGGATATGTGCATTAAGAATGAACATGAGATTTATATCTCAAATCCTATAAAATGTTCATAAGTCCTTATGGAACATCTTCTATTCACCTAGGGTGTGTGATGCAAGAGCATCCTTGGGTCGTTGGAAATCTTGCATCACCCAAAAAAATATTTCCTTTCAGTTTGTTTATTTACTATTCTTGTTGGGAATTTTTTGGTGTTTACCTGATTGTGATCCTTCTAGTTGGCTAATTTTCTTATACAATCCTTATGTTGTGTTCTAGACATCCTAGAGATCCTATGTCTAGATTCACAACTTATTCTAATGTTTCCAAATGAAGTTATTTAATGTTTGGGTCCAGTCCTATTTGGTTTTCCTATTCTAATGGCCAGGGTGGCAAGATTCATCTCACGATGAGGTTTCACATTATGTGAAGCTTCGTGTCACATTGTTCTATGTTCTTACAAATGTGGCTATCCTCCTTGTATATTTGCACACCATGATGTATCTAATTGGAGGTTTTCTTGTGAATTTGGGTCCTGACCTATATGTTTGTAAACTAATTTTCGTTATCTATGGAATTGTGATCGGATAAGATGACTTGTGGCTAGTGATCTTGTATTTAAGTAGGTCTCATGGTTCTTATTAGGGGGGGAAGAAGAAAGGGGAACTTAGAGGATGGGAGGCAGATAGAAGGTCTGAGAGTTAGGATCTAAAAGCTTGTGATAGTTGGGGTCTAAGGTCTAGTATGTAGAAGTCATCCTAATTTTGAGGGATAACCAGTTGTGCTTGGTTTGCGATCTTGGTATTGAGGATAACAAGCATACTTGACTTTATTGTAGTTTTATATTGACAATGGTGATGTAATAACTACATTTGTAGGCCAACTTGAGAATAATATATGTGATATTTCTACCTTGATTGGTTGTTTCCTATATTAGGTTTGGGTATTTCTGTTGTGGCATTATAGTTACAAGGATTGGACATCTCCTTAGGGATTCTCTATCCTTGACTGAATCATGTGCATCGATGAGGAATAAGAGACATTAACTTAATATAAGATCAAAGACATACCTGACATGCCTTTTTTACACTTATCAACCTGTTGTTTCAACACAGAACAAAGAAATAATAAACCTCTATCTTGCAAATTTCTTGGATTTTGTACAGATATACACTTAATAGTTGAAAAAAAACACCTTTCTTTTTTTTCACCCTGGCACAATAGCATAAAGATTAGTACCAAATCTTAGCTTAAACTTGACTATATCAATATCCTTAGTAAAGAAGATGCTTTGCATCATTCCCTTCCATCACCTTAATCTTTTGAATCAAACACACATATAGATGGTCTCTATCATAGAATAAAAAACAAAATAGGTGCTTTGGTACCAAAATGAGAGAGGAGAGACAAAAAGATTAAATTTGTATTCAATTGGATTCACTCACATAATATTACATGTTTCCTAAAATGGTTCCTAAAATGGCTTTATAAAGCCTTATTTCCATAACATAACTAACCTACGGGAATAACTTCTCAACTAACCTAGAAGTTATTTTATCTATAACTATTAATGTAAAACCTCCAACATTGGTAAGTGTTAGTCAGATGTGAAATAAAGCTTAGGAAGTTACCTTTAGTAAATCCATATGTGAATTTAAAAAAGGAAACACTTGGAACCTAGTGATTGAAAGTATTAAGATGAATGAGAATTTCTATCATCTCAAAGGTAGGAATGAGAGAAATTATTTAATGACTAAGAGCAATGAGAGTTGGATGTGGCATAAGAGACTTGGACTTGCCATTTGTGATAATATGGTAAAGATCGATACTACTAAAGTTGTGAGAGATTTACCAAGGATTATTAAACTAGATGACACAACATGCAAGGAAAGTTAACTTGAAAACAAAACAAAAGGGACATTAAAGAATATAGAATATTCAACATCAATACCTCTAGAGATGATTCATACATATCTATGTAGACCTACTAGGAAAATAATACTCAATGGAGAAAGGTACTTTATGTTTCTTATTGGTGATTACTCTATAATAAATTGGGTTACTTTCTTAAAAGAAAAATTGGAAGCTTGTGAAAAGTTTAAAGAATTCAAGTCACTGGTTGAAAATTAAGTACATGCATAAATAAAATGATTGAGGTATAATAGAGGAGGATAGTTTACTTCAAAATAAATTCATTGAGTTCTGTGAACAACATGGAATCATAAGACACTTGTCAGCACCTATGACATTCTTTTTCTATAGGTTGTTATACAAGAGGTTTCTGGAAGAAATTATAAATTTGGAATCATCATAGTTTTTTACATACATCAAGTGAGATCCATATTAGAGTACAAAGAAATTGTAAAAGATCATTGAAAGAATATGTATTTTGAGAACTATGTGTGGCAATTTTATTTGTAGTTATGTTGAGAACTACAATTTGGAGATGACAATTTTGAGGTATCATTTTTTTTAATTTTATGAGTGAAAAGTTGGTAGTCATGTAATTATTCTAGAAACTAAATTGCTTGCAAGAAATGTTATGATGCAATGATATTTTCATAGATCTAGTTTTAGGTTTCTTCCATATTGGTGGCATCTTAATTTTATGAGTTATAAGGGAATAACAACATTGAAGTGGTTAAATAAGTTCATGATTAAATGATCCACCAAATGATAGACAAGGAATGTATTGCAATCATTTTAAAAATAGAATTCTTTGGCAAATCAAAATACAACTAAGGATTAAAAACATCTCATCCAAAATTAGAAGAAAATGTAGTTATCTTCTTTATGCAAATTCTTTATTTAATCACATGAATAAAACTCATAAAATTATCCTCAGAAAATGGAAGGAATTAATCTTACACCAACAAATGGTAGAGAGAAACTCTTACATGAATGACTTTTTAAACACATTATAACTAGTCATCCTCTGCACAAAAAATACATAATTTCTAGCCTTCAATGTGTACTAATAGAATTCATCCTACCAAATTTGATATGACCCAAATGAATTTTGAACAAAAACCCTAGCTAAGCACTTTTTTGATGCCTAGGTAAATCCTATGTTCCTCTTTATTGCAAGCTTTTTTCCCACTCTCATAAAAGTTTCTAAAGATCGCAATTCACACATCTTATTTCATTGAATATATTTTGTGATAGACAAAATAATTGGTTTCTATAGATTGCTTCCAATGATTTATCACTAGCTTGACCTATTGTCTAGCTTCAATAGGCCACTAAATCCATTCATTTGATATATTAATAAAGTTTTCGTAACATGCACTATTTCAAAATACAAGTAGAGGAATATGATCATTAAAGAATGTTATGTTTAGATGAACCCACTTTATATTTGTATACTAATGAAAGTATCTTCATAGAATTAAGGTTAATCAATAAATGAAATAGTAACTAAATAAAACCACAAAGCAATAGAGAAGACTATTTAGCAAATTAATGATTAATTGAGCATCCTATGGCTCTCTAACTAAGATTGTTAATGCAAAGCTCTCAGCAAGCTTCCATTAATGACAGTCCTAGAATGAGAATGATAAGATAAACAAGTTAAAGCTAACAATTATATCAAAGTAAATGCTAATTAAGCTCTCAAATGCTTTTCTAAACTCAAATTGTAAGAGGTTCAATGCAATTCTCAGATGTGTGGTTGATAATAATGAAAGAATTTAGCCTTCCTTTTATAGATTTTCCAATGGTAGGGGGTGTAGTTGTATTTGATCATGATTAAACCTTGGTTGAGTCTTTGGTTCCACCCTTTGAAGACAAAGCAAAGTTTGTGTCCTCAAAGCTTGGGACAAGTAGACAAGATCAATGGTCAAGATTATTTTTCACTTTGAGTGATTGAGATTGAATTTGGCTTGATCCATGTGAATGCCTTTCCTCAAATCTCATTGGTTGCCCTGATTTCCTCTCCTTTTGGGTTGTTGAGAGTAATTGAGATTTATTAATTGATTTATTTTAGCCATGTACCCCTTGAATGGGTTGAATTTAATTTAATCCAAGACTATATAATTATTTGATTTAATTGTATTTTGATTTGATTGCACTTGATTAAAATACTCTCAATTTTGATTTATCTTGAATTAGGACTTGATTTTAATTTTGATTGGCTAATTATGCATTGTGATTCAATTACTTCAATTTTGTCCTTGATTTGCTTTGATTTGATCTTTGTCCATTTTTAGGTGATTACAAATGCCCGTCTTTGAGTTGACGTGCGAAGCATGTCGATTCAAAGAATACTCTGATCTAGCTTGATGATAGGTCCTGATTCATTGATGGTCGATCTTTGATGTTCCTTTGATGTCTTTGATGGTCGATCCTTGATTTTTGATATGAGATTGATGTAGATATGATCGATATGAAACTCTCAATTGATATGCTTTTGATGATCATTCTAATATGATGGTCGTTCTGATGATGGTTCTCAATATGATGTTTGATCCTGATGAAAAATCTTGATATGATACTTGATTTGATGATTGATTTCGATGTGATGCCCCATTCATTTGATTACGAAAAATTTCTTGATAAAAGCTTGCGCTCTGATTTGATGACCGGTCTCTTGATTTTCCGTTGATGTTACTGCTGATGTTGATCTAATTATCTGATGGTATGCCCCCTCAGAAATAAAACATATTGATGCTTGATTTGAAAAAAAATTGATTGATTGATTGATCCAATATGTTTTCATTTTTGAAAAACACTGATGATATGCCATGATTCACAATTTGCACCGATTAAATTGATAGGTTAATATAGGTCAAAGTCAAAATTTCACCTCTAAATTAGGTCAAATTAGCTTAAATAGGTTGAAAAACCTTGATTTACTATTCATTTTCACTTTTGACTTGTGAGATTTTGCTCTGGTCCTCCTTTGATTTTCGAGATGGTTGTCCCTATCAGAGAGCATCAGTTTGAGAGATGTCGATGATATAAGAGACCACTTGACTACGAACCTCTAGTGAGTCATTTTTAACCTCTTCGTTGCATTTATTGCTCATTTATTACATCTTTTTCATGTCGTCATTGTTTTGATTTTGCAATTTCACATGTAGGATAGTTTAAATGTTGCGTTGGCCTTTGAAGTGTCGCATCTACTCTTTTTACTCACACTTCTGCGTAGTAAACTGTCACCTAGCAATTTTTTGTTCTTGCCTGAGAAAATATGATGCCGCATAGCCTTAGGGTTTCAATGTCGATTTGCATGTGTTTTTCTATGTATGAAACCCTAGATTTTCATTGTCGCCTAGGCTTTATTAGATGTCGCCTAGCATTATAAAGTGTTGCCTGAAACCTGAATTACCACATAGGATAGATAAAGTGTCGCCTGACATCTTTTCAGTATCACGTGAGATGAAGTGTCGCCTGACATCTTTTCAGTATCGCGTGAGATGAAATGTCGCCTGGTATGAGTAAAATCATGCCTGAAACATTTTTGAAATTTTTTTCACTTGTACTTGATTTTTCCTGATGAAAATTTTGATAACTTCCAGATGTTCAATTCCAATGATAAGATTAGGTCTGTTGCATTTAAACAAAATAATTGATTAGGATATTAGGATAATAGTACCAATGAATATGATTTGTCAATCTAATAGGATAAATCAATCAGTGTGAAAACTGATATGATTGATACTGATATTTTGTTCTCAGGATATAGAGAAATGAACAAATAGTACTGGGTGTGATTACTTGATACTTTTGATGAAATTGATTGACTTTAAATGATTCCTTGATATTGAATACTGATATGATTCCCTTGTTTTTCCAAACAGGCACACTTCCCTCTTCTGTACATACGGTTTGTCACATCATGGGTCATTGATCTTGGTCAGGCTCTGACTTCAGAAGAGTATCATATTATTGAGATGTCTGGCCTCAATTTTATTCTTGACATGCCATGGTTCCAGCTGAACTGTGGTCTTCTGACTACTATGGCGGAGAGATGGCACTCTGACCACAATACTTTTCACCTTCCTTTCGGAGAGATGACTATTACTTTGGAGGATGTGTATAGATTATTAGGCATTCCTTGCCGAGGAGAGTTAGTATACTATGATTCCATTTATGATAGTACAGTCTGCAGATGAGTGTTTGGAGACAACACTATAGATGATGATACCATTACTTGGCCATAGTTTTCTTCTTTCCCAACATTACCAACAGTTCTTGGTGCTCTTATCAGTGGATTTATGCTTCCCGACTGGCGAGGTCATGGTTTATCAGTTGGATGGGGTAGGATTCTTGAGGATTTACTTGCGTAGCCTCAATGATTTGATTGGGGCTCATGTGTTCTTGCTCAGCTGTATCATGATTTACATGAGGTTGTCTATAGAGAGAGTGCTACTTTTTCTATAGGTGCAGTGATTTTATAGCTATGGGTATGGGAGCATCTTCCCATTACTAGGCCTATTTCCAATAGGATTTGCAGTCAAGGTCTTCCATATGCTTTTCTATATAGCGGCATGGTTGTCCAGCATCATCTAGGCAAGCTTGAGTATTGGCGCTGATAGATTGATGATCTTGATCAGGTACAATGGTGACCATATATAGGGTGTGAGCATTGGAGGGAGGATGATGATGAGCTTCCCTATATGTTTGCTCCTCGATGGATGATCGACAGGTCTACTAGTGTTATTGAGCATTTCTACTTTGGCTGAGTATCTTGCCAGTATGGTAGAGTACAGGATATGCCACAGGGTGTAGCATTATATGCTTAGGTACAAGCAGAGCGATCGATGTAAGGTCCTTTGATTGATTATTAGTTTGCATGTGATTAGATTGCTAGTTTGGGATATTGCAGATGGGAGATGCTTGTAGGTGTTGCAGATGTTGGGTTTTCATGTGAGTATCAGGATTGGTGGGCTCGTAATAGGTTTCCTAGATTTACTAATCCAGTAGAGCGTATCCCAGACCAGGATGAGAGAGATGATGGTGGCGGTGGTGATGATGGTGGTGATGGTGGTGGTAGGAGACATTGGAGATGGCGAGGACAAAGAGATCCTCAAGTTATTGGTAGAGCAGGAGATGGACCATGAGTGAGAGGTGGGCATGTCCAGGATAGGGCTAGAGCTAGAGGACATGATGATGTAGCTGAGGTACACCCTAGAGCAGCAGCAGATAGATAACATAGAGCTCATCGACAATAGAGACAATAGATACAAGTACATATAGATGCTTCTTAATAGATTCCTGGTGGACATGATCCCTTAGTTCAGTTACAGAGGGTTGCTTTAGCACAATAGGATGAGGTTCCAACATAATAGGTGCCTCCATAGGTTCAACAGTCACAAGATATGGGACAGAGTTCACAGACTACTCTTAGCATTGATATCCTATCATGAGATGTTCAGGTGATGAGGATAGATATATCTACTGTTGTAGGTAGACTGGATCAGGTAGCTCTTTTGATGCAGTAATTTATGACTCATGTGATTCAGAGACCTAGCACAACTAGCACTTCTCAGGCTCCTCCCTCACATGATAGACAAGATGATAGAGGTCCAGATGGATTAGGTGTTGGGGATGTATCTTGATGACTTGATAGAGTTATTGATGTCCTTGTATCACATTTCATGATGTTTTATTGATCAGAACACTTGAGGTATCACTTTCATGACATTTGTATCTTGATATACTAATGTACTAGATCATTTGATGAACACTTATATGATGATATACTTCCTTGATTTTCTTGATGAGTTTTGTTATGAGATTATCTTTATATGCAGCTATATGGTGTTTATGATGCATGTACTTGTGATTATGCTATGGATGCAATGTATCTTATTTTATGATATATATAGATGAATGCATTGATGTATGGATTTATGACATGCTTTTCTCTATTTTTCACTATATGGATGCATAGTGTTTTATGGAAATATGAATGTGAATGTCCCTATGTTTTTGGGTTTTCAGATGCATGCAGTTCTATCTTTAATTATATGTATGCAAATGATGTATGAGTAATGATTCTTTTTCTCTTTTTTTTCTATGATATATGGATAATGAATAGTGATTAATGCTATGCATGAATGCAAAAGATAATCTCACTTTGTTTTTGATTGAAATCAAGGATAAGATATTTGCATTGAACCTCTCATTTCTTTAGTGCTTTGATTAACCAAGATTATTGATGTACCCCCTTTTCATTTCCCCCCTTGCAAATTTAAGCTAAAAAAAGGCAAAACAATATATACAATACACTTAATCTAAGATGTATGTAGCTAACTGTCATTATTCAAAATTTGGAGCTTATAATCATCATTGAGCATTTTTGAAATCCCATTTTAGTACAACCATCACTAGTTCAACTATGATGATATGAATACTTTTTGCACCTCTTTGTTTTCTTTCCCATCTCTCTTCAGTCTGACTATCACTGATTGAAACCAATCATGAGAGGGTGAATATCGATTTTGTCAGTTTCTATGTTGCAAGTGGATTTTGGTATTATGATATTGAAGATCAAAATAGCCAAGGTATCTGTTTGCGTAAACAAGCAGAAATCTCAGTTTTATCCTATGTACAAGTCCTCAGTGATTCTTTGATGATCACATCCTTAGACAAATAATACATGATTTAAAACTTTGATTTTAAGAAAGTCATTCAGAAATCAAGAAAAATATCATCCTTTCATCATAGCTTGTCTAGTCTAAAACTTTCATCGATTCGCTAGAAAGAAATGATTTCATCAATTGAGTTAACACTTAGAAAAAAAATTGCAATGTTTTTCAAATCCATATGTCAAGTGTAGTTCCATCCATTTCAAATTTTTAATCTTGATAAAGGTAAGGTCATTTTAGTTCTTGGATCAAATTTTGCATTTTAGGCTCAAATTGGATTGGGATGTAGATTTGATTAAGTGCTCCTCTTTCGAGTGTGATGAATTGATTCTCTAATTGAATAAAGCTTGCTTCGATGAATCCTTTCTCCTCTTGAGTAGATTTCCCCCAGTTTGATATTGATTTCACTTGTGGGACTTAGGACAATTTGTAGATTAGGTGACCAAAATCTTGAGGTACTCACAAATGTAACTGTGGGATTCTATTATGCAATATATACAAATGCTGGTGAATGCAATATTTACAAGGTGACCTTCTAGGTATGCGACTGACTTGGACTTTCAATGGCACCTGTTTACCAAGTTTTCACCGATCGAATAGATCTAGCTCTTTTTTTTTTTTTTTTTCTATTTTTAAAGCTTTTTCTCTTCTTTTTTTTTGCTACTAAGGTGCCTATTTGCTAGGTTTTCACCAAGGCACTTTTCTTCTTTTTTGATTTTTTTGTATTTTTGAATTTTTTTTCATATCATCAAGGCACCTATTTGCTAGGTTTTCACCAAGACAACATCTTTTTGAGGATCATATATGACTATTTTTGCTTTCTTCAGGCTCAATTTTCTACTATTTTTGATCTTTTCTGCTTTTCAAATGTTTTTGGTATTTTCAAGATCTCTTTTAATTATGTACAATAAATATGATGCTCCTCATCTATTACTCTTTATACTCTTTCGAATACCTCATGTATAGAACTTCTTGAGATGTATGCTATTGATTGGCTCTTGCAGTTCTTCATGATCACAATCTGCTAGTTTGTAGGTGTCGGTCCCAAAATTTTCAACAATGAGAAATGGTCCTAACCAGTTTGCTTCCCATTTCCCTTTCTTTTCTCGTTCTGCTTGGTTCTTGGGATTTTCTCACAAAACCAGGTCACCTATTTGGAATGTTCTTAGCTTGATGTGCTTATTATATGCCTTTGACATCCTATTTTGGTACACCTTCAAATGGTCAAATGCTTGCTTCTATTTTTCATCCAAAAGTTCTAGTTCTTGCAGCCTCACAACCCTATAGTCTTCCTCATTTATCAAACCATGCATAGATATCCTCAAAGATGGAAGTTTTCTACCTCTAAAGGCAAAACCGCTTCTGCTCCAAAGACTAATGAAAAAGGTGTAGCCCCTGTTGGCGATCTTATGCTTGTTCTATAAGCCCATAAAGTTGGGTTTATTTTAATGTGCCAATCTCTCCCTGAGTTGTCCACTGTTCTTTTCAAAATCTTCAAGATGTTTTTATTTGTTGCTTCGGCTTGTCCATTACCTTGAGGATAATAGATGGAAGAAGAATGATGAATCATGTGAAACTTGGTGCATAATTCCTTTAAGTCTTTGTTCTTAAAATGCTTTTCATTATCCATTATGATAGCATGAGGTATGCCATATCTACAAATAATATGATTGAGGATAACCAAAGAAATTTTCTTTCGTGTTGCAGTTGATAGGGGTACAACTTCCACCCACTTAGTAAAGTATTCAGTTGCCGTGATGATGAATTTGTGACCATTCAAGGATGGCGGATAAATCATGCCTATTAGATCTAAACCCCATTGATAGGATGACCAAGGTGTTGTAATTTAATGAAGCTCTTGTGCGGGCACATGTATCAAGTTTCCATGGAATTGACACTTTCTACAAGTTTTGGCAAAGTTAGAAGCATCTTTCTCCATCGTGGACCAAAAATATCCTATCCTTAGAAGTTTCTTGGCTAGGGATAATCCATTTGAGTGTGATCCAAAAATTCCTTTGTGGACTTCTCATAAGGCTACATTTGATTCTTCCTCTTCTAAACATCTAAGGAGCATTCCGTCTAGACTTTTTTGATACAATGTTTCAGAAACTATGGTGTATCGGGCGGCTTGGTGAATGAAGCTTTTCTTTTGATTCCTGGTTTGGTCTATGGGAAGGATTTGATCTTTCAAGTAAGTGTAGATAGGTCCATACCAAGGTGATTCATTTGTAGTTAACAAGAAAATGGTGTAAGGGTGGGTAGGGTCAAATGCAGGTTGAACCACTTCTTCTACCAAGAACTCATATCTGGCACTCTAATCGAGCATTTGTAGAAGTGAAGCTAAAGTTGCCATTGCATCCACTACTTTGTTCTTTTCTCTCGGCACTTGTTCAAATGTGATAAGTATGAAATACTTCTTAAGATTGTCCACCATGTTTTTGTAGGGTACCAATTTGTCATCTTTCATTTGATATTCCTCATTGACTTGATTTATGACTAATTGTGAATCTCCATAAACCTTTAATTTTGTCACTTTCCACTGTAATGCTAGCTTGATTCCAATAACCAAGGCTTCATACTCTGCTATATTATTGGTGCATGGGAATAGCAATTTGTAAGACTTAGGGATAGTAGAGCCTTGAGGTGTGATGAGAAGTATGTCGGCTCCTAATCCATGATGAGTGTAGGAACCATCAAAATAAAGTTGCCATGTTTTTGCCTCCACCTTCACAATCTCTGAATCCAGGAATTCCACTTGTATAGGATGATCATATTGAAGTGGTGCTTCTGCTAATTGGTCAACAATAACTTGTCCTTTGATTGATTTTCTATCAACATATTCTATGTCAAATTCACTTAGTACCATCACCCACTTTGCTAGTCTTCCATTCAATGCTGTTTTACTAAGTAGATACTTCAATGGGTCAATTTTGGCAATGAGCCTTATCTTGTGGGCTAGCATATAATGCCATAATTTTTGGGAAGAAAAAACTACAGCCAAGCATGCCCTTTCCATAAATGTATAATTTAGCTCGTATTTGACCAAGGTTATACTAATGTAGTAAATTGCCTTCTCTTTTCCTGTTTCATCCTCTTGTGCTAAAAGTGCCCCCAATGAATTCTCCGTTGTCAAAATGTATAGGATCAAGGGCTTGCCTCTGATAGGTGGCATCAAGATTGGTGGATTCATGAGATATTTGTTTAATAGATTAAAGGCTTCTTCACACTTTTCATCCCATTTGAAGATTGTATCCTTATGCAAAAGTTGGTTGAAATTATGACATTTTTCCACTAATTGGGAGATAAATCTCCTAATGGATTGGATCCTTCCTTGTAAAGATCTCATCTGACTAATGTTTTTAGGTGCTTCCATTTCCATGATAGCCTTCACTTTAGCGGGATCCACCTCTATCCCTTTTGCAGATATAATATAGCCTAGTAGTTTGCCGGATTGGACTCCAAATGCACATTTCTTTGGGTTAAGTCTTACCTTGAATTCTTCTAACCTTTCAAAATTTTTTGCCAAAACTGGAAGGTGCTCTTTTCTTGAATGGGATTTGGCTAATATATCATCCACATAGTCCTCCATGAACTTATGCATCATATCATGGAATATTGTGGTCATTTCCCATTGATAGGTCGCTCCTGCATTCTTTAACCCAAATGGCATGACATTCCAAAAAAAAGTACCCCATGCACATGTACAAGTGGTCTTATCTTGGTCTTCTGGTGCTATCTTTATTTGGTTATATCTGCTAAATCCATCCATGAGTGAAAACATAGAGTGTCCTGCTGTTAAGTCCACAATGGCATCAATACTTGGAAGTGAGAAATCGTCCTTAGGACATGCCAAATTTAAGTCTCTAAAGTCCATGCAGATTCTGATGGATTTGTCTGCTTTTGATACTGGCACTATATTTGAGATCCATTGTGCATAATGAATGGCCCTTATAAATCCCACTTTCAATAGTTTTTCTAACTCCACTTTGACAAGTAGTGCTATATGAGGATGCATCTTCCTTAGCTTTTGTTTAACAGGTTTGGCTCCTTCCTTGATATTTAGATGATGCATTATTAGATTTGGGTCTAAAACTGACATATTGTCATAAGACCATGCGAAGTTAACTTGTCTTTCCTTAAAGAACTTGATGAATTCTATTCTTTCTTCGCTAGATAGTGATGCTACTAGGTGGATAATCTTCGGCTCTATTTCTGATCCAATATTTATCTTTTATGTTGGCTCAATTAAGATCAGAGATATTTCTTCATAATGTTCTGGTAGAGCATCCAAACTCCCTTCCTTAGGTGCCTAAGTTGGGTTTTCACCTTTGGAAACATCCTTTATTTCTTTATTTTTTTCTTGATCTAATGTTGCCACCATGTGGTTTTCAACACTTGATTCTTTTCCTTTTTTATTTTTTTCATTTTTTTCATTTTTTCTCGGATTGAAAGTTTGGATGCTCCCTTTGATCATTTCTTCTTGATATTCTCAGATAGAAGAAGGTTCAACCGCATTGAGGTATTGGGACACCATGTTGTCATTTAAGAAAATTGGCAAGGTAGTTGGTTCAATGGTTTCCATTCAATTAAGTTTGGGTGTATGAGGGTCAATGGGTCAACACTTAGGTTCATTTAAATTGGGTTTAGGGTGTATATCTCATTATTGGAGGGTTCGTACATTGTATCTTGAAAATCTCAAACATGGGATTCCTCTAAATGTTCTAAAGAAGAAGGATCAAAGTCCTGCTCACTAGACTCCTCTAGGGTTTCTGTTGGATAAAAATCATGTGGATTAAACCTAACATTTGATTCTTCCATAGTATGTATCCATGAAGGAATTTATGGTTCACCTACCCATTGATTTATCTCTATTTCTATGATTGGCACATCATTTAGGATCACTTGGCTAGAACTAGATGCTTGATTTGGAGCTGATTCTGTTATTGGTCCTTTACCTTTGGTAGAAGCATAAGTATCGATAACATCAATACCCTTATCATGGCATGACTCATCTGATAGGGTCTCCCATTCCCATTCATTAGAATCCTCATCACTATGAGATTCTAATTGTAATATTTGGCTATAAAGCTTGGGATAATGTTTTTGAGTGTATCCTTCCTTAAGATACCCTACTCCTGCTTTCTCCTTGGAATCTCACCATGTAATTTCTATGGGTTCAATGATCCCTTCATTCTTTATGCCTAAAGGTCCTTGACCTTTGTACCCCATCTTTTGCATGATTGAAAACCCTTTCCCATATTGATGTGTGGGAATGGTTATATCTTGGATATGTTTGACGTGGGCACTTGATTCTTCATCTTTGTATAACCAATCTAGGATCTCATTGTCTTCTTCATCCATGGTGGATGATGTAATTTCCCTCACAAAGTTCTCATTATGTCCATGGGGTAGATTTGAGGGTTTCCCAAAGGATTTGGGTGATAAAGGTAGGTCCATCATAGATAAGGAGTATTCACCTACTCCTTTTTATTTGATCTCGCATTGCTTATCAAAATTCTTCATCATTTGGTCCATCTTTTGATAATGGGCCTCCTTGGTGGACACTTGGGTAGCTTTGGTATGGTCTTCTTTTGGTTCTTCAATAATATTATCCTCATTAACCTTCTCTTTTCCTTTAGTTGGTGTAGTTTGGTTAATGAGTTTTGGTGTGTCTTCAATAATAACTTCTTCTTCTATCTTTTCTTTTCCTTTCAAAAAAGGGGTGTCCTTAGAACTTTGACCTTTCTCCATTTGATTAGGTATAGAACCTTCTATATTGTGTGGAACCAAGGAGTCATTGATAGGCTTGAGATTATTACAATATTGGAATGGGTTTAGATCCCCACTTACCATTATCTCTTTCCCTAGATATGGGAATTTTAGGCATTGATGACCAGTTGAAGGAATGACTTTCATTTCATGGATCCATGGCCTTCCTAACAAGATATTGTAAGTCAAATTTAAGTCCAAGACTTGGCATATGGTCTCTTTTTGCATGGGACCAACTCTTATGGGTAATACTATGACTCCTTTTGAGGCTCTTTCTTCATCATCGTAGGCTTTTATGGTTATCTTTTTCTTAGGGTCAATAGCCTCCTCAGAAAATCCTAGGGCTTTCACCAAGTTAAGGGTACAAATGTTGAGGCCGTCTCCTCCATCTATAAGGACTATTTTTACCCTATGCTTATGGATCAACACTTCTATATGTAAGGGCAGATTTTGAGGATGATTAAGGGACATGTCATCTTGTTCAAAAAATGATAGGCAATGAGGTGCAATTAGGTGCCCTACCATATTTTGGAATTTTTCTACCTCCAAATTTAGAGGCACATTTGTTTCTTCATCCATGATTTAGATTTATCATTATTATTATTGGACCCTTGATTATTGAAATACTTAGGCACATAATTATTGTTATTGTTGTTATTATTGTTGGATTTGTTATCTTTAAATAATTTGACTTCACCTCTCTTGACCAAAACATCTTCAATCTTGATCCCATTTTCGATGAGTTTTTCAAATGTTGGGGGACATTTAAGTTGTAATCTATAATTCATTTCCATGGTCAAGTTGCTAGTGAAGATTTCCATCTTCTCTTTCTTGGGGATACTTTGTGGATACCTTGCGAAAATGGTCCTCCGCCTTTGTAGGTGTATCATCTTAAAATGGAAGCACTTCCATGTTAAGAGAATTTATCCCTCCGAGTAAGTGGTTTTGGGTCATGTCAAATGCCTTGAGTTGATCTTTGCTTTGATCTAGCTTTCTCCCCACTTTCCACTTCTTTTCTGCACTTGATTCCTTCATTTTAGGTGAAATTAGGGTTAGGATATCAAGGATTCTCCTTAATTTCCCTCTTCTATGGATCTATTTTCTAGGTAGGAATTACAAGTAGGTCCTCCTGGACTTCATCATGTTCATCATAGGATTTTTTGCCTCTCTGTGGCACTCTACCCTATTCTGGCATCATTTCTAGGTCTCCGGGCACCCCCGGGACCTCCTGTTTCTCACTTTGACTGAGACCCTGAAATCTGTGCCCTTAAGATAAAATTCGGCCTAAAGAGGTCAAAGTCAACCTCAACCTTGACCTAGTCAAGATTGAGCTCATCTTTGACCCTGGGTTCAAATTTCAAGGTCTCGGGATCTTCGGTTGTCGGGTTTCGAAAATAATTATTTTCCCACTTCCAGGTCTGCTGTTTTGGTCTCCAAAATGGTAAAATCTTAAATTATATTTAATTTAGGTCCATTCCTATAGGGTTGAGGCCTAATTGGAATTTAATTCCCCAAGGTGGCCCCTCTAGAGGATTGTGCCCTAGATCACAATAAAAGGAAGCCTTCCTCTCTCATTTTCTCCATCTCATCTTCAAGCAATTTCATGATCAAGCTCTCAAGATTTTCTCAAGGTGATCAAGCAAGCATTCCATTCAAGAAAGAATCCATTCAAGAATTCAAGTCCTCTTCTCCATCCAAGTTCTCCATTGAAGATCAAGGATTCAAGCATTCAAGCCATTGAAGGGATTTGGTTCATGTATTCAAGATTCATCATTCAAACCCTAGATCTAGCCATCATGATGGTGTGATCTTCCTTCAAGACCCTTTGTTCATCTTCAAGATCTATGTCATCCTTCTCTCAAAGTGTATTCCAAGCATATAATCATGGAGGTTTGATTTACATTTATTGATGTTATGTTCAAGCTTTCATATTAATATACTTGATACAATTGCATATCTATTGAATGTCATAGTTTCGTTGTTAGATCTACTTCTACTACTTGCTAGCATTCTCCATTTCAATTTCAATATTAAGGTTAATTCCAAACCAGGGTTTGACCAAGGCAAACCCCTCAAACAAACAACAAAAACCCTCTTTTTCTTGTAGGTACAGGTGCAGAATTTTGGATCTAAGAGGAGATTTGGATACCCTTTTCGGTGAACTTCCGGGATTTGTGAACAAAGTTAGAATCGACCTTCAAAAAAAAAATGTAGTATTTGACCTTTTATGAGGGTCAAACTCAACCTCCCTCAAAATTGGAAAAGATTTTTGGGTTTTGTAGATCTCACAGTTTCAGTTCAAGAATGTAGAAATCAAAAGTTTCTGAGACTGTTTGATAGGGTTTTCAGCAGGCTCTTTTTCAGAGGTAAGTACCTTTAGCTATTCATTTCAACATTAGTCATTTACATTTACTTTCCATATCAATACAATTCAAATGTAAGTGTAAAATATTAGTTTTGGGGTCTCTTTTATGTGTAAACCATTGTTCTAGGACCCCATCCATATTTTATCCTCTACAATAGGAATCCTAAGAAGGACTCTCCATCTTTCTGTTTGGTATCACACAACTTGAGCATTGTGATTTCGCACTCAATGTTATAAGAGTAATGGGTTACAAACTTGGAGGCTAACTCCTCAAAGGTCTTTATTCCTGGGGCTAGTTTTGAAAACCACTCCATTGCGGGACCTCCTAAGCTTCTAGGAAAGAGTCTC
Organism: Chamaecyparis obtusa; assembly: GCA_027943335.1. Classification (NCBI taxonomy): domain Eukaryota; kingdom Viridiplantae; phylum Streptophyta; class Pinopsida; order Cupressales; family Cupressaceae; genus Chamaecyparis; species Chamaecyparis obtusa. The sequence goes on along the minus strand of BSBK01000804.1, from coordinate 1,032,446 downwards.
ATTAGATATGTATCATTGTGCATGAACTCTATGCTTAGGGCGCAAAACTCTCTTAGATGATCCTGTGGGTCTGTTTTACCCATGTACTTATCATATTTAGGAAAAATGGTATTGAAAGGAAAAGATACCATAGCTAAGCTTTTGTCGAAAGGGAAAGGACACAAAGCTTCTATAGAAAAGGCTTTAGGTTTAGCTGCTTTCTTCATGTTATCGATTTGTTCTTGGATGGCCTTTATCTACCTAGTCATAACATTCATGGGGTCATCTTGGTGTTGGTCTTTCTTGAGTTGGTCAATATCAAAATCATAAGGCAGCTTTACCCCCTTTTGGGCTAGGTTTAGAAAAAAGTTCTCCTTATCCTTATCTATCAATTTTTCCATAACCTCTAGGAAGTCTAGGTCTTGGGCAGCTTTCTCAACCCTTTCCTCAAGTGTTTCTTTGGGATTATGATTGGCATTGTTGATATTGTGATTATGATATGCCAAATTTCTATCCATCATCTCTCCAAGTCTTTGTTCAAATAGGTTTGGAAAAATTTCTTCTTGATTAGGATCTTTGTAAAGACTTTAGTATTCAACTTCTTGTCCTTGGTTTGCAACAAGAGTGCTAGCTCCTTGTAATGATACCCTATATTTATGGGACTGCGTGGAAACCAGCATCCAACAAGGGTTTAATTGGAATGATCCTTGGTTCAAGAATTATTGATTTTATATTGAAGAGATTTAAAAATATAAGATGAATTTTCAATGGATATATCTCTCACTTGTTTATGTATTTCAAACACAACAATCATGCATTCACTTGTCTCTTTTTACCCACGTAACACAAAATGTTTGATTTGAAGAACGTTGTCATGGGTTTTGCACAAAAAGACACTTCAAGCACCTACCTAGCACAAGATTTGGTTCGTAAACATGGCTCTAAAAGGTGGTCTTGCTATTTTATCAAAGATTTAATATTGATTCTGTTCAAATAGACTTTAAAATTTTATCCCCCAAGTATGTTAAGGGATTTTCCACATGCATAAAAGTACGATTTGGCACAATCCGTGAGGACAATTAGAGGAAATTCAAAAAATTTAAAATCCGTTTGTCACACACCCCATTAAGGATGCATGCGTTTCATTTTAGAGTGGGTTGGATTCCCGCAGCAAAAGCGAGCATATCCCACATTGGGCTGTCCCTCTCATCGGCCTTGTTAAGGCACAACTCAGGAGGCGAGCCCACTAATTCTCTAGCATGTTCATTCAAAGCAAGGAAAATGGAATTAAGGTCAAGCTTTTGGGAATTTGGTTCACCAAAAGGTGAAGAGCATACCCCTAACTTTTCCTTTAGTTCCCAAACTCAATAGACAATGTTGTTCAATTTCTTTCACCCACTAACTATAGGGATTTGAGTATTCTACTCTCTTCCACAAACAAGGGGCTTTGATTAAGTGTTTGATTTATTCCTTCAAGCTATCCAAATTACTAGATTATGAAATGCACCAATGCCACAATTTAAGGGAAAATATTGACTAGTTGAGGCTTACCTTTTCCTTGTAGCTAACCAAAGTTAGGGGCATTTTTGAGTGATTTCATTGTTTTTATCATTACCTTGGCAATAGCTCCTTCCAAATGTGCTTTTCCACCAACAAGTTAGTCAACACAACCAAACATAATGAGGACAACCAAATCGAAATTGAAGAAGCAAAGAATTATGTATTGAACCTTAAGCACTTTATTTGTAAATTTTTAAGGAAAAAATTGAACTAAGGAGTAAAAATCCAATTGAGAGATACAAATTTTGTCTTGTAAGCATCTACAACCTTAAGATAATTTTGATCTACTTGGTTTTCTTCCTCTTGTGATTCCTCAAGAACCGCTTTAATATGCTCAAAGTTCTCCCTCTTGATCTTTTTAGCCAAAGCTTTTCCTTCTTGATTAAATTTGCTCTCTGGTTTTTGGACCTTTCTGTGCCTGCTCATTTACAGTAAAAACATACAAACATAGAGTTAGATAATTGAATTGATCAATCTGACAACAAATTAAGACAACAGACAACAAGCGACATTGTCTAGCTAATACGCGTGATCAAATTGTTAGTAGGCGTAACTTTAATGATAGCAAGCGTCACTTTCCAGTGACATAGGCGACATTGAAAGTTAATCAAGCATGAACAATTTATTACAAAGCGTAAATAGTATTGAAAATTGCGTAAAATGATTTACTTAAAGTGACAATTTAACAATACTAAGCGTGAATTAGCAGATACTAGGCGTGACTATTTCTGTAAAGTGTGTAGCAAAGGTCAATCACAAGTGATAACAAATAGTAGATCCGCGACACTTCTTAAGTCACAGGCATGACTTTACGAGCAAAGGTTGAACAATTTATCTCACAGGCGTGAGCATCTATCTCACAGGCGACTAGAAAGAATTTAAGACAGAAGATAAGTGATCAACTAGCCGTGAGTTATCAGCTATTAGGCGTTAGAACAAAGATCTCAAGCGTCATCAGAATGACTGTAGGCGTGATTGAATTTTTTGTACACGTGATTTCACCTATTTTCTATAGAAAATTCATGGAAAAGTGAAAATACAAGCATACAAAATATGATGAAAATGATAAAATGAGGCTTAGAGCCCCACGGTGGGCACCATTTTGTATACTAAGGAAAGTATCTTCATAGAATTAAGGTAATCAATAAATGAATAGTAACTAAATTAAACCACAAAGCAATAGAGAAAACTATTTAGCAAATTAATGATTAATTGAGCATCCTATGGCTCTCTAACTAAGATTGTTAATGCAAAGCTCTCAACAAGCTTCCATTAATGACAGTCCTAGAATGAGAATGATAAGATAAACAAGTTAAAGCTAACAATTATATCAAAGTAAATGTTAATTAAGCTGTCAAATGCTTTTCTAAACTCAAATTGCAAGAGGTTCAATGTAATTCTCAGATGTGTGGTTGATAATAATGAAGGAATTTAGCCTTCCTTTTATAGATTTTCCAATGGTAGGGGGTGTAGTTGTATTTGATCATGATTAAACCTTGGTTGAGTCTTTGGTTCCACCCTTTGAAGACAAAGCAAAGTTTGTGTCCTCAAAGCTTGGGACAAGTAGACAAGATTAATGGTCAAGATTCTTTTTCACTTTGAGTGATTGAGATTGAATTTGGCTTGATCCATGTGAATGCCTTTCCTCAAATCTCATTGGTTGCCCTGATTTCCTCTCCTTTTGGGTTGTTGAGAGTAATTGAGATTTATTAATTGATTTATTTTAGCCATGTACCCCTTGAATGGGTTGAATTTAATTTAATCCAAGACTATACAATTATTTGATTTAATTCTATTTTGATTTGATTGCACTTGATTAAAATACTCTCAATTTTGATTTATCTTGAATTAGGACTTGATTTTAATTTTGATTGGCTAATTATGCATTGTGATTCAATTACTTCAATTTTGTCTTTGATTTGCTTTGATTTGACTCGATTTTCTTTGATTTGATCTCTATCCAATTTTAGTTGATTATAATATTCTTAAGTGGTAAAATTCCCTCATCATTACACCCACACAAGAAAATATTAAATCGGTACTTTAGAAAGATTGACCAAGAAAACAATGGAAAAAATATATGAGACATGCAATTCTAATGTTTCTATCAAGGAGCTTTTCTCTCTAATATTAAATTTCAAGATACAAATGATGTATTAAGAACCCTCATAAATATTAGATGAAAAACACAAAAAAATGTAGATGGAGAATAGTACAATATTAACTTTAGGCCTTGGCTAAAAATGCTATACTAAAAGTAGTTGTAGTTTGTCATGCTCCTATTTTTGTTTGAAAAAATAGAAATGTAATATTTCTAATAAAATAATTTGATAATATCTTACCTCTCCATTAAAATACCCAAGTTCATCTAAACACATTTGTTTTTAATCTGGAAATTCTCTTAGAACCATTACATCATTTGAAAAGAGATACCCATTCAAGATGGTAATTTTTTTTAGTGTCTTTAGATCTTTAAATGCTTTCAGTGGTGCACTTATACATAAACTTAAACATGCAAGAACGTAGAATTCCATTTCAATTTGATTAATAAGAATACTAATGTCATCCATTTTAAAGCAATCTAATCATGGGCAATTTTCTATTAGTATTTTGATTTAAAGATTGATTTGATAAGAGAGATTGAAACAAATGAGATTGTCAGAACATATCTTTAATATCTTAATTCTACACAGTCACATTAGGATAGAATTTCCAAACCTGAACATAACTCAAACATGAGCTCAATGATCTTGTCATTAAGCTTAACTCTATAAATATCCAATGTTGCGAGACAAGAAAAACCAACAAAGACCACATATAAAAATGGCTTCAGGAACCTGAAGTTAGAAATTTTTGAATCCCTCTCTTCAATCTTAATCTCCCACACATTTATAAGAGTAACATGATGTACCCAATCCAAGATCTTATCACCTGAATAGGAGAAAACATTAGTAAATTCAAAAATTTTAAGGTAACCAAAATGATGCCTTAAAAATTAGTATATTTTTAACCTACACAATGATGAGAAGAAACCCTTTGAAAATCTTAGATTTTCTTAGTATGTCCAAAGGAATTTCTATTCTTTTGAGACAATAGAACAATACACTATTTTTTTCAAAGAAATTTTACTAAAGATAATAATCTGGCAAATTATTTAGGGTTTGTTTATTTCTTTTCAAAGTCTTAATTCCCCTTTTGCAAGCTCAAAATCTTTGCACGTGAATAAATATATGAGAAAGATTAGGGAATTGAGAAACTTATAGGACTCTCGTAACTCAAAGTCGATGCATGTAGCTTGGAGTAATTATAGGTGTTCATCAAATATCATTTACATATTATCATTGTTGTATCCTAACACAAAAGTTATCCAATTTGAATAATGGATATCAGCTTCTGATACTGTTTAAAGCCTTGGAGTTGTACACATCAATTATTTGAGATGACTTAAAGTGATTATTTGCAACCGTATTAGAAAGTTTAGTTGTTCCATGCTAGTTTAATGCCTAATATATCTATGGGAACCGTAAAGATGAGTTGTTCCCAAGGTTTTTCTTTAATTTTTTTCCTAAGAATTATAAATAATAATTGTATCCACCTATTATTTCCTCAATATCATTGTCTCTACTTGCTAGTTTATCATGAAGAGCCTTGCTCAAGATTCTCTTGGTATCACACTTAGGTAACTTGAGGTTGTTAAATGGTTTTATTTTTCTATAAACATATAATAAAAAGTATTTTTTATAATAAAATTAAAAATTATGTTAAAAGGGTGTATGTTAATCAGTTTAGTACAATTGGTTAGGATGACCACATGAGATATAGAAAGCAAGGTTCAACAACATATTTGTAAATCATAAATCCTTAATGCAATAGAATTCATTCTTTCAAGAAACTAATAAGCTTTTTTAGAACAAGAACACGTGGATCATGTTAAGATGAACCCACATTATATTTTCCATTGAAGAAGATGTTACAATTTCTTGAATTGTAACACTAGACCAAAGCGAGGACGTATGAATTGCACCATTAGATCAATGTCATTACTCCACAAAGATTAAATTGGTAAAATATACAAAGTGAAAAATAATAACCAAAAGGTAGTTCAATGTTCCTACAATGATTTTTCCTCATCTCTAATTTTAGAATTAAATTGTATTAGAGAAATAAATCGATGTCATGATTGAAGAAATTGATGAGAAACATAATATTTGTAATTTAAAAAAAGGCTTGAAATTCTTACTAATACACTATAGCAATCATTGCCTATGCAAATTTGATCTAAATTAGGAAATTATCTTAGAATATGTACATAAATTTTCCTTTGTAAGTTTTGAAATATTTGAGAGAATCTAGTCCTATAAGAGAAATTAATGGGCTTTGTAAATATCAAATGAAAATGATTAAAATATATAAATAACATAAAGATAATGTAAGAAAGATAAACCTCAAAGCATCTCCATACATCTCTGAAGGGTTAAAGTAGCATGCACCTTTCTTATCTTTTGGTGGACTTATTAAGAAATAACTTGATAATAAGATTGATATGATGAGACATCAAACATATAGAGTAAAAGTATGATAAAACATAATGGAGATGGAATATCTAGGCATTTCAGTAGTATAAGATTATGATGTAAGTAGAAGTATTAGGTTATGATGTAAGGAGATCTCTAAATCAAGTGACAAATCTCTAATTTATAGAATGTTCAATATGAAAATCAAAGGCCATGATAGATTTTGTAATATATGTTTAAGATTGAATGAGGATTAAGGCATTTGATCAAAGTTGTCGTCATGTGAAAAATGTTACATCAAGGACAAAGGCTAGGAATAGAAGAGACAATGGAGCAACACTCTTATATGACTGCATAAGATAAAGAGGTTAATTCAAAATAAATAGACGATATGAAAAGTTAGTTTAACTCTTGGTAAGTGTGTGGATTCAAAACATCTAGACAAGATCTTAGTTAAACATGTGAAGGGGACACTTGTCATATGATGATAGGATTAGATTGTGATCTAATTTAAAATGAATAGAAGACTAAGTCAAAATAAACAAGGATTGAAGAGAAAAAGAATTAAAAATTAGTTAACTTAATTAATTAATTAATTAAAATTTATTTAATTAATTTAGATGTAAAAATAAAGATGATACATCTATTCATAGCTCCAAACAAAAGTAATTACCCATTTAAAAAAAAAAGAAAAAAAAGAAAATTATACAAATAATAAATATTTGTTTACTTAAGAAATAAAATATAGTGAAAATGATTAATTTAATTAAACAAATATCTGTAGCCTATTAGTATTGGTATAATTCAAATCTTACAATAGATTTTAATGGAACTCACGTAAATGATTTTGTTAAAATTGTTTTAAGCTTGTACTTAAAGTTCATATATATGAATTTGGGTTGAACTCTAGATTTAAGAAAAAATGAAAGGAAAAATGAAGGAAACATTAAAAAAACTACTATTGATTATTTTTTATCTAGTGATTCAATTCCCAATGACCATAAACAAAATTAAGTGTAAGAAAATCGAGTGGATGAGAGATGCAGATTCAAAATTTAAATGGTGGATTAAGTGGATGTGAAACTTTAAGATGTCAGTGCACTCCAGAGTTAAGAGGAGCACAACAGAAAATAAAGCAACATTCATTAGACACGTTTTGTGCTACTGTGTAGAGATTTGCAGAAGTATGTCGCCAAGCTGCAAAACAAACATGCCACTCATAAAATTTTTAATGCCACCTTTCTGCAGCATATGGTTTAAGCCCATGTAGATTCATCCTATTTTCTGCATCAATCTTGTTAATTATTTACATGTGAGTTTATTTTCCATTGTCACGTTACATGCTTCAAATTCACCCATTGCAATGTTGAATTGAGACTTATTTTTGTAGCACATAAAGCTTCATTTCTAACCACCCAACATCATGTAATCAAAATCACCATTACATATTCTATCTAATTATCAAGAGAATCCTCAATATATACTTCTCTGGAGTGATAAACATTATATATTTATGGAGAATCATCATTATATACTCATATATAGAATTTCAGGGGCTACCCACTAAGAAAATATGAATAAACCTTGGCTCAATTTTTCCTTGTAAAAATAGCATGTCAAATTCACTGTACAATTTCCCCTTGTTGTATTAGTGTATTGGTAGTAGATTGGATTCTATACAGTTTTTTGGGCTATTTTCACAAGCTTTTTCATTTGTGTTGGTCATGGAGGATGAAGAAACCAGAGAGCTTTGTATAGTATGCAAGGACTGCAGTGAGAAGTGTTTTGAAAGGCATGGCAAATACCATGATAAACAGTGCTTTGATGGATGGGTTTGCTTCTTTCTTCAAAGTTCTGCTTGGAGACTTTGTAGGAACACTGGTAAGTTTTATACACCATTTTCTTTCTTTTATTTGTGTTCAACATTGACAAAGTGCCAAGATCATCAGCAAATAATTTAAGAACCATCATTGTTAATCTATTATGATTATCGCAAACCAGATTGACTGTAAACATGGCAGCAGATTTTGATTTTTTGCAATTGTATCAGAACCAGCTTGGCAAAAAAATATGTTGACAGAGATCAAACTTTTCATAAGTGATTTTCTAATAATTTGTATTTTTTTTTTTGGATACAACCCAATAATGAAGATGCAGTAGGATATGCAATAAATTCAAATCTGTTAGAATGTTTCAACTTTTCCTATTCAACCATAATTCTAGACCAAAAAATGGTCTGAAACTGAACTTTTCCCCTGAAATTTCATGTCCTGCATTTCTAATACAAAATTATACTTAGTTGTCTAATCCACAGTTACACTTGAATCTTGAGTTGTTTAGGCCCGTTTGTTTGCAGAATTGGAATTTGAGTCAAAACCTGATTATCTCAAGACCAGGTTTTAATTTCGAATTCCACCTTTTTGGTGGGAAGATGGATATGTCCATTTATGCTCATTTTGGTGACATATTCGGGTTTTGATGGTATAACCCGATTTTGAAATGAGCATTCCAAACAGTGGAGAATGGTCAAAACCTGATTATCATCTTCCAATTCCTACCATCTTTCGGCAAACAAACGGGTATTATGATTATCATAAACCAAATTGACTTTAAAAATTGCAGCAGATTTTGATTTTATGGAATTGTAACAGGATTCAGAACTAGCTTAAGGAAAAAACATGTTTACAGTTTTCAAACTTTTCATGAATGAATGCCTAATAATTTGGGTTTTGAAAATGCAACCCAAAAATAAAGATGCAGTAGGAAATGTAATTCATACCATTGAGCAAGGCATGACCAAGGCACATTTGTGAGTAGTTGGGAGGTGATCAAGTGTGGCTTTTTTTGGTAAGGCTTTTCTTAATTTGCAGGGGAGGAAGTTGGACTTCCTCTATTTTTGAATCCACTTTTATAGTTTCCAATAGAGGCTAAGTAAACTCTGCAGTATTTCTCCTCCTGAAGGATGATGTTAGATAAGAAGAGCTTTGTCTTCTTAAGCTGCAATTAACAGTTTTTCCACTTCCTATTTAAAAATCATGTACTAATTAGATCACTCTCTCTATTTTGCAGGCATTTCGAGACTGGATCAAAATGTTTGACTCCATGGAGTCTGTGTGGAAAGGAGATGCGAATGAGATATTTTGTGTTCAGAACTTTCAACAAATATTACAATCACCATATTTGAAAGCAAATTTCAATGACACAAATTAGGATGCAAGTACTACAACAACTTCATGTAGCATTGGTCCTTAATTGGAGTTAAGAAATTGTAGGATTTCTTGATCAAAATGTAGGACATTGCTACCAATATTTGGAGGATGTTCTAAAGCATTAAAATCTCTATAATAATCATATTCTAATTTATTTCAATTTTGAACCAGATTTCAAAATGATACCCACCACACTTGAAACATAACACACATCTTTATTCTTGAAGTTGCAAGACAACACGTGTGAGTTTGATGCAGAAAAAAGACCCTCTTTGAAGCATTAGATATTGCTAGCCCAGGATCCCATTGGAATGATTTAAATTTTTCAATCAGCTATATGGGTTACACCGTAGCAAAAAGTAGTAATGACCAAACTTGCTTAGAAATCAATTGTTTGCAAATGGCAGGGATTCCAATTGCACGCAGCTCTTGTTATCTATGATCTCTAATGTCAATTAAGAAAAGCAATCCAAGGGGTTGAGTTAAACCTGAGATTTAATTTTCAATCTTCTAGCAAATATTTATTTGTGAAATTTAAAATTATTATTCTTTTATTTCTTATAACTAAAGGAAAAACAATTTAAAAAACTGGAATAACATTTAATTCAAAGAATAATCAAAATTATTTTTTTAAGAAAATTTACAAAATGTATCATTTTCTTCCACCATCCAAATCAACTTAAACATTTATAGAATGTTAAAATTATACAGTACAATTAACTATATCAACTAACCTATTTAAGAAAAGATAAGGCTGCTTAATACAAGAAGCACTATAAGGTTTATATTGCTGGGAGGTAATAAAAAAACCTTCAACAATAAATGAGAAGCAACCACAAGTCATCTCACGAGTTAATGTACATAATACATTGATGATATCTAGAAAACTTTCAACAAAGAATAAGAAGCAACCACAAGTCATCCCACGAGTTAATATACACAATACATTGTTGAAAATAAGACATCTTATAGTGTACAACCCTGATTTTTATAAAGCAGAAAGCGAGAGAAAATAATACACTTGATAAGGATAGATGTCCCAATTAGGAGCATGAGGAAGAGTAGATATAACCAATCTGGGATAAAAATGATATACCTAACCTCATTTTCTAACACAGTTGTATTCATCTAGAAGAGTGTCAGTTCCTAATTAAACTTAAGAAATTGTGTAGAGTGTAACTGTGTACACCAACACTCCCCCTTAACTACAACTTAAGGAGAAATATGCAAAAGTTGCAATAAGTAAATGAAAATGTCATATGCAATATGAGATGCATTATGGGTCCCAACCACATTTCCATTTGGAAGTACCCATGTACAACTACAATGCAATGAATTGCAAATCTCTCACAAATGGAGAAAAGGAGACAAACTCATGGGAGAAAACTCCTTTCTGAAAGAGAGAAAACACGTGCCACTAAAATGAAAAGTGAAAAATCTCTCACAAATGGAGAAACAAAGACAAACTCGTGGGAGAAAACTCCTTTCTAAAAGAGAGAAAACACGCGCCACTAAAATGAAAAGTGAAAAATCTCTCACAAATGGAAAAAAGGAGACAAACTCATGGGAGAAAACTCCTTTCCAAAAGAGAGAAAACAGGTGCAACTAAAATGAAAATTGAAAGGTGTAATCACCCTAAATCGGGCTAATAGAACCAAATGCCCTATTTGCCGTAATTCGAAACAATCTCCTAATTATGTTAATTCGAGCATTTGATTATTAACATAATTCGATAAAATCAATAAAATTCCTTAATCAAGCATTTAAACATCATCAATTGATCAAAAAACATGTTAATTACCTCTAGCCTAATTAATTAAATCAATCCCACTTAAATACATGGCTAAAGTAATTAATTAAAACCAATTTAAAAGGCTTAAAATACATGTCACCTCTCAAGGGACAACAAGGACAAAATTAACCAATCAGAGGTTAATCACATGGATCAAAGGAGGATGAATCTCAATCACTCCTCTCAAATTGAATCTCAATCGTTGAATTCACTATTGTTCCTATAAAAGAAGAATTTTAAAACTCACAAATCACCTAGTTAATTGCATTCATACTTAAATGTTGTCATTTTGATTTCATAGCTTAATTGTTAACTCATATTTCAATTCATAGTTTTAATTGGTAATGAATTAATGGCATTTTATGGTTTAACTTGCTTTCTCAAATTATTAGCTTAATTGCATTGAATCGAGCTCATTCTAACTTAGTGTAATGTCACTGTTTGAAGTCTAAATTTGAGAGCAAAATAGGCTTTAGACACACTCTTGCTAGTTAGAGAGCAATATGACAAATTTTCTTGGTTTCATTGATTTTTCATTTGATTGAGAAACTAACAATCTAATGTCTTATAACAGTGTTGTGTTTGCAGAATAATAGGTACAACAATTAACACACACATTCTTGGCGCCCACCGTGGGGTCTATCCCTGTATTTTCTACCACTTTTGAATAATTTTTCATGATCTAACATTCTCTTTTGCAGTCCAAGGTCACATTTGGTGAATTCTAGATCACATCTGGGAAGTGTAGTATCCATTAAATCTTGGATACTATCCGATAAATCTTGGATTGCATTTGGGAAGTGTAGCATCTGATAAATCCTAGATAGCATTTGGTGAATCCTTACTCACATCCAATTTTCTTAATCACCTTTGGTAAATATTTGCTCATTTTTGGGAAGTCTCACATTTAGGAAGATTCCTTGATCACATTTGGTTAAAATAGGATCGCATTCAGTGATTTCATTTACAAATTTGAGATTACTAATGACTAATGGGTGAATTTTATGATTTTGATTGATTTTTCTAGCTTGCCTATGGTTTGCAGGTTGTTTTGACAGAGAAATAACAACAACTAAGACTACTAATGTGTGATTTTGTAGGTTGCCTTATAAACTCAACCAAACAATCATGGTTTTCTTGCTTAATTTGATAGGAATCTAAGTACAATTTGAAGTCAATTTTCAATCTAATCAAAGGATTATGCTCTTTTCCCTTTGGGAAAATCAGAAACTCAAAAATTAGATTGAGATTTGGGGTCAAATTAGAGTAAATTCACGATACCTTTTGCATGATGTGTTTGCTAGAATAAAATGTCATGGATAGGAGAGTTACTTGTTCTCTTTTTCCTAGTGGAGAATCAGAAATCTAGACTCCTAAGTTGCCAATCTTCTTTGCTTTCTTGTCATAATAATTAGAGGGCCTGTCGGTTGAGGTAAAAAGCTCCCAGGAACGACCCAAGCGAGGATAGGTATAAGCCAACCCTTCCACCTCACTGTAATAAAGACGTTTATTTGAAATGAAAATCTTGGAAGACTTAGTCAGTTTTGTCCATTGGATCTTGATTTGATCATCTGTTGGACATGTTTGGACTTGTGTAGAGTGGAGCCACTTAAATCTTGCTTGCAAGACTACACAAATTCTATTACTATAAGGCTATAGGCCTCAATCTCACTTGTGGGACAATGGGAGATGATTATGAATGGATGTCCTCATTAAATCCTCTATGCTAAAAACCACCCAGATTACTCCCAAAAGGTTAGTAATGCTTGTGCAAGGTAAATAGTAATTGCCCCAAGAAGTTCACCATATCGAGCCCTCATAAATGCTACTACTCGGCTAATATGGCCTTCAACATCCATTGCGTGTTGTTGGACCATCATATTCTAAGGAGTTTGTTAGTGTGTTCGTAAGCTAGTGAACAAACATTTCTAATCTTAGCCAAGTTCATAGGGCAACTAGGTGTGCTTGAGGTCTTAAAATAACTCTTCTTGATGTGTTTGAATTAAAATGAAAGATAAAAAACTTGAATGAACAATCAAAAACATTTTCAAACACTCAGACTTACTGGAATAAGACAAAAAAATCTTGATTTTTGACAAATTTGACAAAATTTTCCCTCAGACTAGACATCAGAAGGTCGCATCTAGTATTTAGAGTCACTTTTGGTATCATGGGTTGTATTTGGTAAAAAAATGCTCGCATCTAGTTAATCCTGGGTGGGATTTGAGATAAGTGTCACATTTAGTCAATCCTAGGTCACATTTGGGAGAAAGATCGTATTTGGGATTTCTTGGATCACATTTGGTAAAATACCCTATCAACTCGCATTTAGAGGGTCGCATCTAGGACAATAAGCATTTTTGCACGTTCTAGAACATGGAGTTTTACATTTTCAGATACCCTTTTGGACCCTTTGTCAGGTTCAATCATTACAATCAAATTAGAAAAACATAAAAAATTCTAATTTTTAAAATTTTTTTCAAAAAACATTTACCCCAACTTGGAGAAGGCATAACTTTTGACTTGGTACTCAAAATTGCAATTCATTTTCATCATCGGAAAGATAATCAATAAATCTAATTTTAGTCTAAAAAATAGCATGCCTTTGGTAGTCCAATTTTTGAAGATGATGACAGTTTCACCTCCCAGAAATGAGCAGAAGACCTCCGAAAATCCAAATTACTAAAACATAGAAAAATACCAAAAAATATGAAAAAATTGGATTTTAATTTTTCTTCCATTTCATCCCCTTGGTCTTCTTAGTCTTATCACACATTGAAACAAGGTGTTAATTCTTCTCATCCATTATCTAATCAAGAAAATTAGAACAATCACAACATGGATCATCAATCTATCTTCATCCTCATTGAGCAATGTCAAGCTTTGCAATCAGAAATTTGAGAAATGAAAAAAGAAAAGGAGACCCCGTCAAACGAGTATTCTTTATGATCAATCTATCCTTTTCTCTTTAAGAATGATATCCACATGTCCTCATCTCCTTCAAACACAGAGACACCAATGTATGACAGTCCAATCTTTGATCAAGAGGCTATGCTACAATCTAATGATAATCCTATATATCTTTGATAAAGAAAATGAAGAAACGAATATATCATATTTTCTCGAGAGTCTTCTCTATCTACAAGAACATCAAGAAGAACCTAATAATCCCTTGGAGATAATCTTTACTCCTTTGGGACAATCTTATGAATCAGCAATAGAAGAACTTCTTAAACACAATCTCATCACACTGCCTCAAATCACTTCACGTGGTTTTTTATTCTTGAGAAACTATTGTGCCTATCATCAAAATAATGAACATGAGACTTCAGATTACATGGAGTTGAAACATAAAATCCAAGATCTCATTGATGATAACATCATTGAAGTTGAAAATCCTAGAATGAATCAAAATCATTAATCAAACTCATGAATCTATGTCTAGTAGTGGTTCTCATTCCATATCTGCTTATTCCAATACTCATACATTTCCTAAAGCAACAAATCTAGCCAACATGCCTACATCAAACAAAGAACCTAATGCTTTTCATACTAACTATGTATACCCTCAAGGGCTACCTCTAAAAGAAATCCAAGCTAATATGCAAGTTGCTGAAAGTCTTTTCAATGCTTCAACAATCAAAGATCCCAAGCTTTTGTGTGCTTCAATGCCTATTCAAAATGATACTCCATCAACCCTTCAAGAATCACTCATGTAGATTGAAAATCCTCCCTCGTCCTTAGAAGTGGCTACATGTCAAGAGGATAATTTAAAGTGTGAAGAAAAAAATATCGGTAATGATCAAGATCAAGGTATCATCCTTCCTCATCCAATGATTGACCCAAGTTCCATATCCCAAAAACTCTATGATGATTCGTTCACCCCCTTTCACTTCTTCTAAGAACATATCCATTCACCAAAAGAGATACATAGCCTTCCATCTCGTATGCCTTATCACCTCCTAAGAAAGATCAAGATATCCTTTCCACTTTCTTTAATGAGCATATTAAAAATTAAGAGAAAAGTACCCTTTGTACACCATGTAAAGGTCCTTGTCAAGATCAGAGTATCCCATCACCCTCTTGTCATACTCCTCCATATACACCTCAAACCATCATTCCTCCTATGTTCTTTCATAAAAATTAATCTCATCAAGCTTCTGTTGCTCCTATCAAATATACTCATGCACCTATTGGTATAAAGATGAATCCTTAAGAGAAGAGTCTTGGCCATGCAGATTATTCTAAAGATGTTGATACCCCTTTCACATATTTTCTCCCTCCATTCACACATAAGCATCAGCCTTCACTATTCTCCAAATCCATCCTTGGTCCCTCTTGGTGTAATTAATTATTCACTAATTACACTTTACTTAAGTTTACTTAGGATAATGCATTTGCATATTAGTTGTTATTGAGTTACCCAAGAGTTTGCATTTCATTTTAGAACATGGTTAGGAGAAATTCCACTTTATATGATGATAGTTGTCATCTCATACCTCTTTGTGTGTGAGATCCACCTTTAGTGCTCTTATCACATTATCATACTCTCATTGTTGCACATGTTGCACATTATTGATGTACAATGGAGGATGATCCACCTTTGGTGGACATGTGATTCCACCTAGTATGGTTGATAGCTTATCATCTTCTTATCATGTAGTCTTATTGCATTGCCTATATATTTAGGCACTCCTAATTTGTATTCAATTAAATTGACTATAATCAATTATTTGATCATTTTGCCTATCTCTCTTGTGCTATCTCTTGAGCTTCTAGATCTTGGAATTTTATTCTTTGCCTTAGGCAAATTCTTACATGGTATTAGAGGCATAGGAGTTTCATTGTATAGCCTATTTGGAGAGATTTTTATTGCAGGTCAAAATTGGAGCTTGCTGGTGCAAATTAGAGGTTGGTGTCACATTGAGGAGGTCCAAAAATCCCTAAACCAAATTTTTTTCATCCAAATTAGACATCTAAAGCCAAATCTAGAGCTATTTGAATTTTGGAAGTGCGGCGGCGGCGATTCAGAAAAAATAAATTCAGAAGTATTTTTCAAACAATGATATCTCAGTCATCCAGACTCCTTTTTTCGAGAAATTTTTGTTTTGTTTTGGGGTAGAATTTCATGATATACACAATGGTGGAGGTGGTTTTTGATCTTTGTTCCTGATGTTTTCTGAAAATTGCAAATTCTAATTTTTACAACTTTAGAGGCTTCATTCGGGTTCATATGGACACATTTTCATGTGCCATTTTTTTTTGAAAGTGCATAATTTTTTTTTCTACTTTCCAGATATGGTATCAGTTTGGAAAAATTATGATTAGACATAGTACTTTCAACATTTGGTCTATTTTGGCCTATATTTGGCACTTGTAATTTGTTGGATCCTTGAGTGGTCTTGTGTCTTATTTATTTGAGTATGCTAAAGCAGGTTATTTTTGTAGTTATAATCATTGAAATCAGAAGTCCACTTTGGTCCATTTTGGCAAGTGGAAATTTTACACACACTATATATAAAGTGCCAAAATCATCTCTCATTTTTTTGGGGGGGAGGGGGGGGGGGGGGGTGTTCTTTGGTTCATTGCATTTTGGGGGCTACACTGATTTTTTGATCTCATTGTTTCATTGAGAAAAACATCATGGATGGTTTAATTAGGTTGACAAGAGGAAACTATAAGCAATGGAGTGAATTGGTTCTTTCTCATTTTAGTGAGCATAACTTGTTGCCCTATTTGTATGAGGATAGACCTACTAGTCCTCCATATGATGAGGACCCTTTGAAAAAAGTTCTTAATGTTATCTATTGTAATATGGATATGGATGTTATGGATTCCCTTGATGAATACGAAGATTAGACAAAGAATATTCTTGATATTTTGACTATTCTTTAGGAAATGTATGGAGATCCTCATGTTACTCCACTCCCAAAAGGTCTAGAACCTCCACTTGCAGCTCCTACTTCTCCTATTGAGATTACTTCTATTTTATCTCCTGATGATTCTTGCCTTCCTATAGCTATCATCTCTTGTGATTCAGTGCAAAAAAATTATCCTTGTCTTCTAGTTATAGTTCCATGGGATGACTACTTGACAAACATTGCAGGTTTGTTTGTGGAGACCTACATTGAGGATTTCAGAGACATCATTGATGACATTCATCTTCTCTTTACTGAGGATGATCCTTCTTCAGTTGTTGTGAGGGAACATGCTGACCTCATCTTTACTCTCCACTTGATCCTTCTTTCGAGATTGACATGATTGTGGATCCTTTGATAAAACATTTGGAGGAGGTCTCTTTAACTTCAAAGAAGACATTTGAGTCTTTGGAGATTGGTTTTCATGAGTCTCAAACTTCACTTGAGATGTCACATTGCATGGTTCAGGTTGATCATACTCATGTGTTGGAGATTCCTATTCAATTTCTTGAGACATCATACATCTTGTAGATTCTTCATAGAGATTGGGGAGGATTCATTGATACAACCATGGACTTGTTTCTTCCTAAGGGGAGGAACATCATTCAGTATTATTGGTGCAGTTTCTACATTGACCTAGGAGCATCTATCATGGGTGTACATTATAAGTTGAGTGGGGGGGGGGGGGTAATCCTTTCTTCTCTTCCTACTTCATTTGAGGAGGCATCTTTGTCTTTGGAGTTTGATCCAAATTCTAACATGGATCAGTTACCATTGGTTCCTTATTTGTCACCTTCTATTGGGCTTGTTCCTGATTGGTTTGTGGCATCTTCATCAACCAAGGACATGGCGACACATGAGCATACTTCAGAGACATCGTACTTCATTTAGATTCCCCTTCCTACTTCCTATCCACAATAGGAAGCCTTCTTGCATCTATACTTGGTGTATCTTCTTTCTAAGGGGAGAAATGTTGCTTGTAGGCATTGGACTATGTTTTGCCTTCAAACACTCACCATCCATGGAGGAGATTATTCATTATGGGAGGGATATCATGTCTCCTTGTTTCCTTCCTTTGGGAGGACTCTTGATTGTAGATACATGATGTATGTCATAATGGGGTGGTCTTGATTACTCCATCCATCCATGCATCTTGTTTTCATCTCTCTTTTTGGGGGAGGGTTTTTTCCACAAGGTTTTCCCTCTTTCTTTGCTTTATGAGATATTGCATTGCATTTCTCTTGCATATTGTACATGGGTACCTAACATGGCCTAGTAGTAGGGACCCATCATGCATTATCAACTAGCATTGTGAGCTTAAGTGCATTCCCCTAAGTTGCACTTAAGGGGGGGTGTTGGTGTAATTAATTATTCACTAATTACACTTTACTTAAGTTTACTTAGGATAATGCATTTGCATATTAGTTTTCATTGAGACACCTAGGAGTTTGCATTTCATTTTAGCACATGGTTAGGAGAAATTCCACTTTAGATTATGATAGTTGTCATCTCATACTTCTTTGCGTGTGAGATCCACCTTTAGTGCTATTATCACATTATCATCCTCTCATTGTTGCACATGTTGCACATACTTTGATGTACAATGGAGGATGATCCACCTTTGGTGGACATGTGATTCCACCTAGTGTGGTTGATAGCTTATCATCTCCTTATCATGTAGTCTTATTGCATTGCCTATATATTCAGACACTCATAATTTGTATTCAATTAAATATTAGAGTTGATGAGAAAACAACCCACAGCTCCCAAGAACACCTGCATGCAAACACCTGTCACAGAAAGAGAGAGAAGAAGCAAGAAGCTATGGAGGTCTAAACACATTGATCTAAAAGAGAGGAGAAATCATTCTTGATGTGCAAAAACAAAAGTTGCAATTCAATAATGAATAATTTGTTATAATCTGTTATGAAAACAAAGGAGATCAATCCTTATAAAAAGATATCAAAACCCTAAAAGGGTAAAACTTAGGTTGCATAATAATAATTAATAAAACAATTAATTATTATATACCTAAAGTTTAGCTTAAGTAGAAAGAGATTATAAGTGACTTAGTAATTAAATCAAACATGATTTAATTAATAAGCAAACACTTTATTACTCTAACACCCCCCTTAAGATTAACTTTGGGAGAAGCTAAAAACCTAGAAATAACTACTAAAAGAAAATGCGTCTTGACAAAAAAAGGCCTAATCAGGTACCCAAGTACAAAAGAGGGTCTCTGAAAAGTGGAGAAATAGAGAAAACCACATGGGAAAAACTCTACTCCAAAATGAGACAAAGACTAGTCTAAAGGACTGAAGAAGCCTCCGAAACTAGGAATGTTCCAGAAAATAGGAATAAGGATGAACATGTACAACATCACTGAAGTAAGAAGTTGCAAAATCTATCAAGAAGTAATTGATGATTTGAAGATCCTCCACTGAAATATGACCAAGTAGAGAAGACTGTAATTTGCACAAGTGCCCTCAAATGATACTACTCGAATCAAGAGGCAAACAAAGGTAAACGACTGAAGTTAAAGATACAAAATACTGTAATCTGCACGAGTGTCCTCAAATGACACTACTCAAATCAGGAGGCAAACAAAGGCAAACACCTGAAATTGAAAATAGAGATGGCATAAAAAATACCAAAATTATGAAGAGTTGATCAATCAAAGCTAGAAGAGTGCATCCAAAAAGAGGAAAGAAAGAGTGTCCATATGGTAAATGATCCATCTCACTAGAATGCATAGGTACCCAGCCACTGCATCTGCCTAGTACATAGAATCAAATACTGAATACATAGCTCACACTATTGAACCAAGGAAGAAGTAGAACTAATAATAGAAACCCCCCCGTAATGCTGACAAGGGAGTAATGACAGGTACACTGAAAATATTATCCAATATGAACTGCATGATACTAGGAACATCGAAGGTGCAGAGAGAGTAAAAACACAAATAAAGATACCTAAGGCTAATGTCATTGGAGGAACACGCACATGAAAAAATTAGATGAAAAAAAGGCAAACATCAAACCCCATTGGCACTTTATAATGGAGTGCAAGTACAAAGAGCACAGACATGTGCAAGATCCCATACATGCAATAAAATGGCACTTTATCTTAGTACATGTGCATAAAAGAATGCTACAAAAGTGAAGTACACTGCTAAAAAAAGAGTGAAGGCTACTGAAACAAAAGAACAGCCTAAGATGACCTATCCCTCAAAGGGAAGAGATCCCAAGACCTGAAACATCCAAGATATCCACCAAATTGAAAAAATGCAAAAATTTGAATAAAATGTACTTGGAGAAGAATCTGGAAAAAAAGACACAACACTAGAAATCTCTCAGAACAAGATTTCCAACGATAAATCATTTTCCCAAAATGGAGTCTGGATGCGCAAGATAGAGCTCCCAAAGTGTCAAACTGAACATTTGGCTTTGACAGTAAAAAACACCATAAAAAAGAAAAAAAAAATTCAAACCTCCAAATGTGGATAGAGCTTAGAACCAGCTTTACGATGATATCTTGTTTTCCCGATTTCAACACTAGATGCTCAAGTTATGAGCAAAAAACTAACAGTTGTGCCTGAGGGCACAAAAATGGTGTCTAGAGTGTTGATGTAGTGATGATGTCAGCAATATGGGAGGATAAAATTAATGGCTGTATGGATGTCATCACAAAAAAACAATAGGCCCCTAGGGAAAAAAAATTTGGGCCCTTGGTCCTCTGGGTGACCAGGGGGCTGGCTGCTTGAACCTGGCAGCTGGGGGCTGGTCCTCATATGACCTCACCAGGGGTTGCTGGTGCAGAAACCACTAGCGGTTTTGCTAGCCCGATGGTCATCGCTGTGGAAACCATGATGGTTCTGTAGATGGTTCTACTGGCGGAGGCCGCCAAGTGGCTTTGTTGAAATTTTTTTGTTGCCTCAGATTGTGTGTCCAGGCCGTACGGCCTAACACGCAATTTTTTTTTGTGTCAGAGGCCAACTTGTCCAAAATTGACAAGTTTTATATGGATTTTGGATTTCTCAAATTCTCTCGATGCAATCATAAGGTTTGTTTGGGCTAGAAATGCTCCAAAAAATAGTGACCGCCTCAGCATCTATGCCGGGGCCGGTTGCAAATTTTTTTTGCCATAGATTCCAACTTTGTCCAAATTGGACAAATTTTATATGGATCTAAGGGTTCTTGGACACTATGAACGTAACCGTGAGGTCCGTTTGAAGCCAAGATGACTAGAAAAATAGGTCCCCCCCAGATCTGATAGAAAACCCTCTAAAAATATAGATTTAATGAACACACCTGAATCTCTCAGGAAGAGGATAGGGGCAAACATATCTGATGCTCTGATACCATATTGGAGTTGATGAGAAAATAACCTATAGCTCCCAAGAACACTTGCATGAAAACACCTATCACAAAAAGAGAGAGAAGAAGCAAGAAGCTCTGGAGGTCTGAACGCATTGATCCAAGAAAGAGGAGAAATCACTCTTGATGTGCAAAAACAAAAGTTGCAATTCAGTAATGAATAATTTGTTATAATCTGTTATGAAAACAAAGGAGATCAATCCTTATAAAAGGAGATCAAAACCTTAAAAAGGTAAAACCTAGGTTGCACAATAATAATTAATAAAATAATTAATTATTATATGCCTAAAGTTTAGCTTAAGTAGAAAGAGATAATAAGTGACTTAGTAATTAAATCAAACATGACTTAATTAATAAGAAAAAACTTTATTACTCTAACATTAAATTGGCTATAATCAATTATTTGATCATTTTTCCTATCTCTCTTGTGCTATCTCTTGAGCTTCTAGATCTTAGCATTTTATTCTTTGCCTTAAGAAAATTCTTACATGGTATCAAAGCGATTTCAAAATTCTTACAATCCCTATATCCCAAAGTTAAAACCTTACAACCTTCCATCTATATTGGGTCCTTATATCCTTCCATCCACTATACCTAATACTCCTAGCTTGTCATCCACTTACCCTATCTCTCCTCAAGATCAACAAAGACATGCATTCTTGAATCCTCTATATCAACCCATCTATATAGACCTGCCATATCAGCCCTATTCATCCACGACTCCTAAGTCTTTTAGAAGCAATTTAGATTTCAAACAAAGGAAAAAAAATCTAAGAATCCACTTATATACGAAGATCACTATGTATAGTTTAATCAACATGTGAATACAAAGAAAAAATAAATATTCAAGAGACCACAAAGGTCCACTAAGAAAAGAAATAAATCAAAGAAAATATGGGTTCCTAAATCCATCATAGAAGAAGTGTATGCTAAAGAATACAAAAGAAAAGAAAAAATAAAAGATATGTGGATTCCCAACTCTCTTTTAAAGGACTTGGATACAAAATAAAAATCAGAGTTGGCATTCAAGCTTCCAAAGACTTTTCCTCCATCTCCTTCCAAACACCTTCCATCCTCTCCTACATCAAAGCCTCAAGCTATTCCATTCACTTTTCCTCCATCATTCCATCACCCTTCAAAATGTGTGTCAATTTTGATCTTGTCATCCTATCCACCCACCCCTATGCAAATCTTTCAATACCTTATCCAATATCCAACACCTACCTACTATCTTTCTATCCCCTATCCTTTCATACCTCTTATGCAATCCCTCACATAAATCCTTGGCTGCCATCTCCCTTATCTTCCATATTATTTCCTACCATCACCCCATCAACATATTTGAGCATACCTCCCAGTGGCCTTGGCCCATCATAATATATCCTTAGAAGGAGCATTATCCAAAGAGAAAGAGACTTGAGATCCTTCCAAAAATCAGAAAAATACAAAAAAAAAGAAAAGAAAAAATTAAAAAAAAAGAGAAAATGTGCCTTGGTGAAAACTTGGTAAACATGTGCCTTGGTAGCAAAATAAAGAGAAATAAATCCGTCTATATGGTGAAAACCACTTTTTGTGGTGCTTTGGACTATTAGGAATAATAGTCCACAATACAACTGAGAGGGGGGGTGAATCAATTGTATGAAATATTATTAAACTTTAAACTTTGAGTAGCAACAATATCAGATCTAATGAGCACAATGAATGCCAACACAACAACACAATATTTTGGTCTCGGGGAAACCCTGTTAAAGGTAAAAACCCCAGTGGGAATTAGCACCCACAAATTATGTAATGAGAGTATAGTATCCTTGTTAGAAGATTTAGCCCTGTTAGAAGCTTATTAAAACATTACAGTACACATTCCTTGTTAGAGGACAAACCCTATTAGGAGTCAAGAAAAGAAAGGGGGCTCACTACCCAGGCTCATTGCCCAAAGAAGGTTAAATCCACCTTTAGAACTCATTGTTCGCAATAAGTGTATATGAAGAAATACACAATCTTTTGAAATGTCTGACAACAACTATCTTTTCTTGATCAGTTCCAATGAAGTTCACTAGTAATCCTCTACTCTACATCCAACAGACACAAGCTCACAGCTCTTCTAATTCCTTTTACATCACATATATTCTCACCATCTCTTTTCTAAAGAAAAGATCTTACATATATACCCTATTACATTTTACATGATCAGGTCGGCCCATTAAGCTTTCCTATTTACATAAACTCTTGCTAAGATACACACGATACCTAAATAAAGTATACAATGATTCCATTACAATAATTAAGGACCGACATCCTTAATTTACATTTGCCAAACAAAATGTACGCTACACCTCTAAAGTCAGCTCCAAATAAGTCTCCTCCAGATCGCATGCCACAACTGATGTCATCCAACATTTCATACCTTGCACTGACCAATGAACATCCATCAGTTCCTTGTCTTTCATCTTTTAAGCTCGCATACACTTAATCCATATCTTTTGTAAGATATACCAAAAACATAGAGACTCACTCTGTCAGCTTCCACTGTCACTGTCTAAGAACCAGACTTCACCAAAACATTTGTAACTCTCTCAATATGCAACATTACATGATGCAATCTTGGATATAAGATTACAACATCTTGTTATACTCTCATCTATCTTCGCACGATCTAAAACATCTGTACAGTATTTGTACACTGTCATACTCAGCATGTACTCTCTACAGAAACATATGTTGACATCAGTGACAAACCATAAATGACAACAGTATGAATACCCATTCAGTAATGTAGTGATTAAATATATTAAATGTATCAATCACCACCCCATGCATTAGCAATATCTAACAATCTCCCCCTTTGGAATTGATTTCAACATATGGGAAAATCCATCATCCCAAAGTTATATCAATCCAAAGTTCTGTAACCAAACAATACTACATACAATCTCCCCATACAGTAGGGATTTTCTCACAGAAACACTCCCCCTTTGACAATAATGGCAAAGGGTGCCATGATTCATCAAATTTTCTCCAATACCTTTCTTCCATGATCATTCTCCCTGAGGAGTAGATCCCTACATCCAGTCCAGAATATGATAAGGCTATGAAAACCTCTAGACTGATGCATCCCTGCATCATTTAATTCTGACTAGGAGGGGCATGAACCCCAAGCATACCTCTGAGATATTCAAAGGTATCTTTTGGCAATGGATTTTTGATGTCTGCAATCTGTTCCTTTGTACTAATATACTCTAATTTGATTTCCTTCTCTGCCACCTTGTCTCTCAAGATGTGATACTTGATAGAAATATGTTTAGTTTTAGAGTGCATCATCGGATTCTTTGACATATTCACTATACTAGTGTTATCACAATGGATAACCACAAGCTCATCAAAAGTTATTCCAATGTCTTTCAAGATTTCCTTCATCCAAATAATTTGAGTGCAATTTATAGCAGCAACAACATACTCTGATTCAGTAGTAGATTGAGCTATACAATCTTGCTTCTTACTTAACCATAAAACTAAATTTTTCCCAAGAAAAAATGCACCATCACTAGTACTCTTTCTGTCATCAATGTTTCCTATCCAATCAACATTAGTATAAGCATGAATTTCAAAGCTATCATTTCTATCATACCATAAACCATAATCTATTATTCCTTTCAGATATCTCAGTATCCTTTTCATAGTAGCTAGGTGTGTTTCTTTGGGTTCTACCTGATATCTAGCCATAATTCCAACATTAGTAATATCCGGTCTAGTGTGAGTCAGATATTGTAATCCTCAAACCATTGATTTGTACTTGGCCTGAAAAACACACTTTGATTCATCATCAACTACTAGCTTATTACCAATTACCATATGTGTACCAACTGGTTTATAGTCCGCCATTCCAAACTTTTTCAACATTTCTTTAAGATATTTAGTTTGAGAAATAAAAATGCCATCTTTTCTCTGATTTATTTGCAGTCCAAGAAAGAATTTCATTTCACCTATCATGGACATCTCAAATTCATTTTCCATCTCTTTAGAAAATTTTTCACATAGATCATCATTGCCTCCAAAGATAATATCATCAACAAAGACTTCTATTATCAAAACTCCATTTTCACTAGATCTTAAATACAAATTCTTGTCAGCATTACCTTTTATGAATTCAAGTTGAAGTAGGTATTTGTCTAACCTTTTATACCAAGCCCTTGGATCTTTCTTCAAACCATACAATGCCTTCTTCAACTTGCATACCATGTCTCCATCTTTGTATAAAGGAAACCCATCAGGTTGTTCTATATACATTTCTTCTTCAAGATCCCCATTCAAGAATGTAGATTTCACATCCATTTGATACACCTTGAAGTTTTTGTGTGCAACATAAATCAAGAATAATCTTACAACTTCTATTCTAGCAACAAGAACAAATTTCTCTTCAAATTCTATACCTTCTTGTTGTGAATATCCTTTACATACCAGTCTTGCTTTGTTTCTTACTACAACTCCTTCTTCATTCATTTTATTTCTGAAAACCCATTTGGTCCCTATTACATTTTTGTTCTTAGGTCTTGGAACCAATTCCCAAGTGTTATTCTTCTTTATCTGATCTAACTCTTCTTTCATAGCATTTATCTAAGATTTATCTCTGCAAGCTTCATCTGTATTCTTTGGTTCAACTTGAGAAATCAAACAAATTTATTCTCTAACCTTTGATCTAGTCAATACTCCTTGATTAGTATTGCCAATTATTTGATTTTCAGGATGATTATTCTTTACAAACCTTGGAGTTTTATGAACCTCAATAGCCTCATCTATGTCATTATCACAAATCTCATTTTTGCATTCAGTCTCAACAATTTCTTCTTCTTCTATGGAAAAAGCCTCTTTGATCTCTGTAGCCTAATTATAATCATACATTCTCTCTTGTATTTGAAACCTTTCATCTATCTTCACATTGTTACTTTCAATCATTTTTCTTAATCTTAGATTGAAACATTTGCAAGCCTTTCTCTTAGTAGAGTAACCAAGGAAAATTCCTTCATCACTTCTAGCATCAAACTTCCCTATCTGATCATCTCTTTTGATATAGCACTTACTCCCAAAAATTCTAAAATATTTTACAATAGGAGTATGATTAAACCATAATTCATAAGGAGTCTTACTTGTACCTTCTCTGATTTGAATTTTTTTCAATGTGTACACTGTTGTCCCAATAGCCTCTCTCCAATGCACATGAGATACATTTCCTTCAAGCAACATTTTCCTAGCAGCATCAAGTATAACTTCCTATTTCTTCGCTCAGCTATCCCATTCTATTGTGGAGTCCTAGGAGCAGATGTCTATCTTTGTATTCCATGCTCTTTGTAGTATGAATTAAATAAGTTTGAAGTAAACTCTCCACCTCTGTCTGATCTTAGAAATTTTATCTTTAAACTTGATTCATTCTCTACTTTTCCCTTAAATATCTTGAATTTATGAAATGCTTTTGATTTCTCTTTTAAGTAAGTAACCCACATCATTCTAGAAAAGTCATCAACAAAAAGTATGAAATACCTTTCACCATAGTATGAATTTGTCCTTGTAGGTCCACATAGGTCTGTATGTACCAGATCCAACTTTTCTTTTGATGTACATATGTTTTACTTTTGTAACTACTTCTAGTCTATTTTTTCATAACACATTCTCTACATACAGTGTTAGATGGTTTCACAATCTTCGGTAGATTGCTTACTGCTTTAGTCAAAATTGCCTTCACAATATTTTCAAAGTTAACATGACAAAAAATTCTGTGCCATAACCAATTGTCATCTACTTTTGCAACAAAAAATGAGACTCCAGATGTATTTAATTCAAATACATTACCTCTAGCTTTAGTACTGGTTGCAATCAAATTTCCTGCCTTACTTTTGATAAAATATTTACCATCATTGAATTGTAATTGAAACTCTTTGTCCATCAACTTTCCAACACTCAATAAGTTATGCTTAAGTCCATCAACAAGTAGTACATTATTAGTATTAGTTTTTCCATCCAGAGTAATAGATCCTACTCCTATGATAGGTTTAGGAAGATTATCTCCAAACCTCATAACACCACCATCATACTTTACTAATTTGACAAACTTGTTTTTATCTCTAGTCATATGTTGTGAACAACCACTGTCTATGATCCATTCATATTTCTTATCGACACGAGAGACTAAGGATTTTTCCTCATGTACTGGTTCATCTCTAATAGCAACAAATCCAATCTCCTCATAATCTAAATCATCATCATCATAAATTCCTTCACTAGCATAATAACATTCCTTATCCTTTGAATACTTAAATTTGAAAAACTTAGGCTTGTACTTAGGAACTCTTGTAGGACATCTAGATGAAAAATGGCCTACCTTATTGCGTGAAAAACATTTCAAAGGTAATTTGCCTTCAAATTTACCCTTACCTCTCTTTTCTCTTCTAGCAATCAGTGCAACAAGTTCATCCATCTTTATTTCCTCTACTTGTATTTGTTCCCATTCCTCAGCATATTCATCAAGCTCTTCTTTTAGGTTCTCACTGCTAGTGCTTGGAAGTGCAAACATTATCTTCTTGTGTGTAGATGCTTTAAATGCAGATTCAACTTTAGGTACATAATCTCCCAATTCATCAGCTTCAAAGGTAGTTAGCTTTGCAATCAACATCTCTCTACTAAATTTCAGAGTTAGAGGTATAGTCTCTTGAATAGATATAGCCTTAAAATTGTAAGTAGGTGTCAATGATCTAAGGATCTTCACAACAACTTCTTCTTCATTATAAGTGCGTCCACCATTTCTGATTCCAACTACAACTTCTGTAACCCTTTGGACATAGGCCCTAATGCTTTCATCCTCATTCATTTGTAGCTTCTCCATCTTTGTTTTCTAGTTCTGTAACTTCACTTGCTCAGTATACTTGTCTCCTTCATATAGTGCTTCTAATCTTTTCCAAATATGGTATGCCAAATCCAGGTCTTTAACTTTAGTAAATTCTCCTTCAAAGAGTGTGCTGATCAATGCTTCCCTTGCAACCATGTTAAGTGAAAATATCTTCTTCTCATCTTTAGTAGCTGATGGTAAATCATTCTTAGAATTCATAGCTACCTTATTCTTTGTAATCAACTAGTAGTCAATGCCTAAACACAAAAAATGAGTTCGCATCTTGTTCTTCCAACTCTCAAAGTTTTCAGGATCAAATTTTGGACTATCCTTCCTATAGAACACCGTCTCCAAGATCACCTCAAGCTGTTAAGATTTCTCTCCAAGGACCAGTTGCTCTGATACTAATTGTTAGGAATAAAAGTCCACAATACAACTGAGAGAGGGGGTGAATCAATTGTATGAAAGATTATTAAACTTTAAACTTTGACTAGTAGAAATATCAGATCCAATGAGCACAATGAATGCCAACACAACAACACAATATTTTGGTCTCGGGGAAACCTTGTTAAAGGTAAAAACCCTGGTGGGAATTAGCACCCACAAATAATGTACTGAGAGTATAGTATCCTTGTTAGAAGATTTATCCCTATTAGGAGCTTATTAAAACATTACAGTACACATTCCTTGTTATAGGACAGACCCTGTTAGGAGTCAAGAAAAGAAAGGGGGCTCACTACCCAAAGAAGGTTAAATCCACCTACAAAACTCACTATTCACAACAAGTGTATATGAAGAAATACACAATCTTTTGAACTATCAGACATCAACTATCTTTTCTTGATCAGTTCCAATAAAGTTCACCAATAATCCTCTGCTTTACATCCAATAGACACAAGCTCACAAATCTTCTAATTCCTTTTATATCACATATATTCTCACCATAGCTTTTCCAAAGAAAAGATCTTACATATATACCCTATTACATTTACATGATCAGGTCGGCCCATTAGGCTTTCCTATTTACATAAATTCTTGCTAAGATACACACAGTACCTAAAACAAGTATACAATGATTCTATTACAATAATTAAGGACCAACATCCTTATTTTACATTTGCTAAACAAAATGCATGCTACACCTCTAAAGTCGACTCCAAATAAGTCTCCTCTAGATCACATGCCATAGCTAATGTCATCCAACATTCCATACCTTGCGCTGACCAACGAACATCCATCAGTGCCTTGTCTTTCATCTCTTAAGCTCATATGCACCTAATCCATATCTTCTGTAAGATATACCAAAAACACATAGACTCATTCTGTCAGCTTCCACTGTCACTGTCTAGGAACCAGTCTTCACCAAAACATTTGTAACTCTCCCAATATGCAACATTACATGATGCAATCTTAGATATAAGATCACAACATCTTGCTGTACTCTCATCTGTCTTCGCACAATCTGAAACATCCATACACTATCATATTCAGCCTGTACTCTTCACAAAAATAGATGTTGACATTAGTGACAAACCACAAATAATAATAGTATGAATGCCCATTCAGTAACGTAGTGATTAAACATATTAAATATATCAATCACCACCCCATGCATTAGCAATATCCAACATGGACAAGTACCATGATGAAAACCTAGCAAACAAGTGTCATGCATAATTTGTTCTTCTGATAATCTATCCTTGGAGGCAAGTTCCATCCATGCTATCTTATCCACCATAACCTCCATTATCCAGCTGGTTTATGTGCATCCATATTCCCTCTTTTATCTTTGATCTTGACAAGGTTGAGCTATACATGAACATCATGCTTCCTAACATTTGTTATCCTTGCCATCAAATTATTCACTTGTTACATTCATGCTAACCTATCATGATATTTCTTATCCCAAGCCAATTCTCATTATCCTGAGAATCCTTTCCATAATTCCACACTTTTCCTTCATAGCCTTCATTTACCCCTTATCCTAATGGTGCTATCCTATCCATATCTTATCCAAATCAACCCCTTGGTCTTGATCAAAATGAAGAACATGAAATGCACAATAGTTTCACAACTTCTTGACATTTCCACTCTTTTGGACCACGCGCTTTCATGACATTAGGTCATTATCCTATATGCTATTTAGCACTACATCATTGGCTTTCATTTCTATTCCAAAACACGCTTCACATTGCTATATCCTTTTTCCCTAGCTTAGCTAATCTTGAGGAGACTGTCCTTGAGGGTGTGATGCAGAGGGATTGACAATGTAAATCTCCTTGAGGAATTAAATACTCAAGGGACTTAACATTGGATCCATCTCTACATGACATACTTTTGAACAAGATCAACACAAAAACATGGGCTATCCTTATGCATTACAAAAGTGTGGTTATTCTTCCAATTCCTATAGACCTGCACTCAATCGTATATAAATTTTTAATTCAATATTAATTTGGAAATACCTTCGGTCTGAAGTTGCACAATTAGGTTTGTGAAAACATATTAAAATTTGAAGGAAATCCAACAATGTAAATGAATTTTATGGTCTCTTCACCGAGACCTATTTCTACTGCTATAAATCACTAATCACAAATGTACAAAAAGTAAATTTATCTTCCAAAGGCAACACCATAACCAAAGTTCATATTTATAAAAAAATTATTCAATACATTTTCCAAACATTCAAGCTTCCTCTTTACCTAGCCAATACTTCATTCTTTAAACTGATAGTGTATTACTAAATCAGAACAAATCCTTCTCATTATAATATCTCATCCCATAGTTGGTTAAATAAAAAACCTGATATCATGCCTAACCAGATATCATTCAATATTAACATAAAATCAATCCCTAACTTATCTCCATGATCGATTCATCTGTTACAAAATTTAAACACAAATACCAAGTTTTCATACCATCAATTAATTCTGATCTATTTCACCATGATTCTCATCTGGTCTATTCATTCCTATAGGTGGCAACCAAAGAGTAATTTTTTTATTAGTTACATTCTTGCTTCTCTGTGTTGTGTCTTTTCCCATCGACATCCAACCCTTTTTATAATGATTTGGGCAGTTACATTCTTCTATGGTTACATGACTTTTGGATTCCTTTAACCAACCATGACTGTTCATATTTCTTGGTTTCCCACATTGGTGCATCATTGCAAAATTATGATTTTGCAATGTTGTACTATTACAATTTCATTAAATAAAGTGACCTTTAGAATGGAATATTATAAAATTTTTATAATATTTTACATTGCGATTCAAATTGACCATATTGAACTTTTAAAATAAATTACATGATGTCAAGGTGCCCATGCACTAGGGTCACATTCACGTGCTTCACCCACCATGACTTATTTTCTTTTGCTCCATTAGATTGTTCATTCATCAACAAATATCCTACACCTTTTTAGACATTGGGGGCATTTCAATGTGGTCTTTCTTGAGAAATGGTAAAATCTCTAAAAATCTAAAAAGTGGAAAATGTTTCTGAAAAATAATAATTAAACATCTTTAAAAAAAATAAAAATCTAAATATCTTTAAAAATCCAAACAAATCAGAAAATTAAAAATTCAAACAAACCATAAAATAAAAAATCCAAAAATTGTTTATCAATTTCTTATCATTTTTATCTGCATATGTCCTCATGGCTTGTACATATCTGGTATATTCTTTGCATCCTTATGCATATCAATCGGTTTTGTGTCCTATCATCCCAGCCTGGAATGAGTCCACATCTCATCCCTTAGACAATTGTATCTAGTTGGGGGAAAGTTCCTAGTCATCTAGTGGAGTCAATTTTTAGTCAACACCAACCATTTTATTGAGTGGATTCAACCTCATTACCTCATAACTATTAGGTGTTCTACCATCTCATTATCACAAAAATGGTGTTTCTTCACATCACTAAACACACAATGGTATTTCTCAATACCAATCAGTACACAACGGTGTTTCTAAACACCCATACACTCAAACATTAGTGTTTCTCAGCACTCATCAAGGAAAAAGAACTCCTAAATCCAAAGACAAAATCAAAATCACTCAATGAAAAGTGGTGTTTCTCAACACTCTACAAAATCAAGCAATAGTATTTCTCAACACTCATCAAACAAATAATGATCATAAAGAAAAAGGAAAACAAACAAAATCAATCAAATGTATTTTTCAACACCACTTATCATAGACAAACTTATCATCACTTGTGTTTATCATGTCTTCCGAGTAACTCAATGATGTATATGGACTAGAGGAAAAAGGACAGGGGGCATGATCTTTTTCATTAATTGATGTTTGCTGGAACTATTTCCTTGTTTGTTTTCATCGAGTAATTTCTTAGTATTGTGAAAATCAAAAAAATCTGCCCAAGGATATGAACGATAAAGGGTCATTGCAGGTACATAAAAAGTTAGTCCAAGGATATGAATGTACGGGTCATTACGGACAACACAATCATTGCACAAGAACATAAGGAACTCTTGTTTGTTTGCTTGCTTGTAACTAACACTAACATAAGTAAGTACTCTAGCTCATCATTGACTTTGAAAGCCATTGATGTTTGTACATACTTTTAATAAAATCTCTATGATGATAAAAAGCATGATGAAAAGATCAAAAGAATGACACTCATGGAGGATTGCATATCATTCTAGGGGCATTCATTTTCATCCTTGCATTTTTGCATTCATATGACTTGATCAAAATCACTTCAAGGAGGGAAATCTATCTTCAACATAATTAAGAATCACATCTAAGATCCTTTCTTTCATTATTGTTCACTATATTTGAAATATCATTATCGGAAGCTCAATCAAAATTTCTTCTAAAACAATCTTCCTCCTCAATGCTACATTAATAAAAAAATTTCTAAATCAAATCAAAATTATTCTAAATTAATCTAAAATATCATTAAAATGAATTCAATCTTATCTATCAAATTTCTATCTGACTCCCGAGGGGGCATCATATATCATAATATTTTAATCTAGATAATAAAAAATCTTGTCAACCAAATCTGATGTATTATTAATTTTTTGTCAAAATCATCTAGATCAAGCTGAAAATTAAATCTAATCATCAAATTAAACAAAATCATATTGTCAGGGGAATCTTAAATTCATCAAGTTCCATATCAAGTTGAAAGTTCCTAATCTATCCAAATCTTCTATCGACCTTCATTCAATCAAGCTTGAAGTCGATATGATCAGTTCTCATCCAATCAAGTTCGAAATCAGTATCTTCACATTTCCCATCATATTTAATTTAATCAAGTTTGAAATTGGTTCCTAATCAAGAATAGTTTCAACACATCATATCAAATTGTTCGCTAAATCAGAATGAGATCGACATCAAACATCATATATTTTTTGAATTATTGCGCTGCTCACACATTGATTCAAAGAGGGGCAAATATAATCACCTCAAAATGGTCTAGCTAAACTAGATTCCCTAAATCTCAAATCAAGTGATCAAACCACATCAAATCTCAAGAATAAGTGTGTAATTGAATTAGATCAATTTAATTATATAATTCATCAATTATCAAGGATCTATGATCAATCATCAATAATAATTCCTTAATTAATTATCCTAGTCATTTAATCAAATCAAACTAAAAAATACAAGTATAGAAAGTGATATTAATTAATGTGAATTAATTAATTGTCCTATTCTCCTCTCAACTCACAAAAGGACAACGGAGTTAATTCCAACCAATGAGAGCTAATCACAAGGATAACTCACATGGATCAAGTGAGAATCAATATCAACCATTCATCATGGATGAATCTCCACCATCAAATTCAAATTCAATCTTTCTCTCCAAGAGGAAATCTATAAAACCAATCTAATTCAAGTCCTTTTTCATATCTAGATCATCTAATTAACAAAGTGTTGCTATTTTCAATCTAGATCAATTCTTCTATTTCTTGCATCAATTCTTCATTCTAATTCTAGCTTAATGTCACTGATCTTATGCACAATCTGAGAGCACTAACAATCAGATCATACTCTCTATGACTAGGAAGCTATAATTTGGTTTCAATTGTTATGTTTTTGAGTGATTTTCATGTAGTAACAATTGATCTAATGAGTTATAAAAGTGTTGTGTTTGCAAGATAATAGGTACAACAATTGATTTAGACAAACTCATGGGAGAAAAATCCTTTCCAAAAGAGAGAAAACATGTGCCACTAAAATGAAAAGTGAAAAATCTCTCACAAATAGAGAAAATGAGACAAACTCATGGGACAAAATTGTTACGAATAGTCCCAAGAGATAACTGAGAGGGGGGGGGGGTTGAATCAATTATCGACAAGATTCAATTCTTTATCCAATTAAGTATATAAGAACAATAAGCATAAACATAATAAAAGAACACCTAACACAACACCATAATTTTGGGAAACCCAAATAGGTAAAAACCCAGGTGGGAATTGACATCCACTAAGAACTGCACTAGTGTATTATGATCCCCGTTAGAAGATCTTACAACTCTGTTAGGAGTTGATCTTTACAATGCAATAAGTACAGTGACCTAGTCAAGGGTCAGACCCTATTAGGAGTTGATCTTTACAATGCAATAAGTACAGTGACCTGGTCAAGGGTTAGACCCTGTTAGGAGTCTTTTACAATTAACTCTGTTAGGGGTGAGAATGCACTGTCCGAGAGCACACTACTCAAAGGGGTGAAGGTTGCAACCTTCTGTTTAATAGATACACACTATATTTGGATCTTGGTGAACTACGCATAGATTTTCTATCTTGATTAGTTCCAATGAATGGCATAAACTCTCTACTATGTCACATAGACCTTCTACTGATGGCTTAACACTTCACACTCTCTACTCTGCTCATCTCTTTCCACTATTAGCCATGCCTAGAAATCACAAATGACTGCCTACAAGTATCTTTCCTCTAAATGATATAATCAAGTTGAGATGTTAGAACCACCTTGAAATCATATTAGAGAAAAAATAAAACTCACCAATAACATCTCAATCGGCTCTACTAAGCACGCAACATAAATTGGGACTACACAATTTTATGTGAGTAGATGCAACACTACACACAGTCGGCTCTACTAAATTAACTCCAACTTTCTTCTCATGCTGAATTATGTTATGTGCTCTTAACCAAACATCCTTAACTCTCTTCTTAACATAAATCAAAGTACGCATACCAAGATGATAGGTGCAACTACTGTAATCATATAAACATTGTCGACTCTTCCAGGTAGACTCAAGAAATTGCAATTGTCAACTAAAGACTTCATAACTCAACCTGTACTACATATCTGACTCTGTGTCCATGAACATAACAACATACATATGTATACAACATAAATATAAATGCACAAGGCTCTATTGCAACCGTAGTGCAAATCATATACATAATTGTTCTTGGGACTTGTCAGAAACACACATTGATATACACAGCTGTACTACTATCTTTACTCGGAATCAACCTATGCGTCTATGATATCACGCTGATAACATATCCATGTAACATATGCTCAAGGTTCTCTCCATCATGCTTCCATGCATGCTACTTACCATATGTTGTCATTAATGACAAACATACAGTCAACACTGACTTGCTGGCAAATCTCCAACAACCTCCCCCTTTGGCATTGATGACAACATATGGAATGATAAAAACCACCAATACAAACGTTTAATTTTTTTATAACATTCTCCATTTCCTCAACAAAACTCCCCAAGGAAGTATCCTCCAAGTGTTGCAATATTCTTCAATATTCTTCATTTCCTCAACTGTACTACTTCCCATGACTGTATTTTTACTCCCCCTTTCTAATTGTTTTTTATTACTATATATTCCTTCTTTTTATGTTTTTCATGACTATATACTACTCCCCCTTTGACATCAATGGAAAAGGGAACCAAAAAAATTAAGCACCAGTACTACTCCTGAGGTAGAGTAGTCAACCTTTCATCAGTCACTGAGGACTGATGCTCTTCTGCAATCTCTAATCAGTTTTAGGGAAGGAAATTAATCCTAGCTTCTCCCTAAGATACTCAAAAGTATCTTTAGGTAAAGGCTTTGTGAATATGTCTGCTAGTTGATCTTTTTTACTCACATAGTCCACCATTACTTCTTTCTCTGCTAATTTCTCTATTAGGAAGTGATATTTTATCTCAATATGTTTTGTCTTTGCATGCATCATAGGGTTCTTTGACATATTGATAGTGCTAGTGTTATCAAAATGAATAATAATAGGGTAATCAATCTAACTACCAAAATATTTTATCATCTACTTGATCCACACAATTGTAGAATAATTTAATGCTATTACTACATGTGCGTGTCTGAATGTGGACCTCTAAATCAAGCACAAATGCAACATAGTCATTGCTCAATCATGAGATGGCAAGTATGAACATGAATTGTCCATCTCACAACATCGATTGAATCAACTTGTTGCCTCCTATGTGGATGGGGTGTTTAATTACTCTCAGAATGAGAGCCAACAACCATGAGACCAATCCCACAACGAAAGATTTTCCAAAAGCTATGAAGATGAGTAAAACTAAAATTAAACTAAGATGAATATGAAATTTAATCTAAGAATTGAGATGCAATTACTAATAACTTGAAAGAGATATGAAGTGCAATTTTAATCTAAATAGCTTAAAAGAAATATGATACTAAACTATGAGTATGTAAGCAAATTGATCTATTATAGCAATGCAATACTATATTAAATGAGAATTTAAACTAATTGCAAATGAAAAGCTTTGAATAAAATGAGACTACAAATTGCTATAGTTCAATTACTTCTCAAAAATTGCCTCCTTTGAATGAAGAAAATAGGTCCATTAAATAAGCAAGCCCGAGAAGAGAATGAAGGGGTTCTTGATTTGAAACTCTTGACCTTTCATTTCCATTTGAGACAAAAAGCCTTGAATTACTTAATTAAAAGAATGGAATTTGCCACATAGGGGACTTTTCGAATATCTTAAATTATTAATTAAAAAATGAGTGTCCATTCAAATAACAAGTAATTATTAATTCCTTTTTATGGGTAATTAGCTAAAGGGGGTAGATTTTAATTTAATTCCAAGTACTTAGGACTTTTAGGATTAAATTAATTTATCATAGGGGTAATTTAGCTAATAAAAGTCAAAGACTTTAGGAATTAGTTTTGATATTTGATTAATGCAATTTATGGTCTTTGCAATTGACATCAAGTCAAATTAAGTTAGGTAGGAGAGAGAAAATTGCCTAGGAAACTAGGACTTTGGAGATGTAAAATTGACAAAAATGCACCAAAATTAATTGAATTTATTAGGTGCCAATTTTAGGGTATTACATTTGCCCCTCTTTGAATTGATGTGCGAATAGTGCATTGATTCAAAGAATAGCCTGAAGTGATAGATGACAAGAAATTTGGGAGTCTAGGTTAGGTTTCCAAGACACCAAACAGATCAAAGCAGATTTTTCAAAGTCTAAGTTAGATTGTGAAGACAATGGTCTTGAGAGAAGATGAGAATCAGAGTTAGGTTGTCCCAATGCCTAGAATGAGATTTAGATGCAAACTTAGGACTGTCTCCAGAATCAAGGTTAGATTGCCCCAATACGAAGCTTAGCCCTTTGAGACCCAGGTTAGATTGCCCGGATAACGGTCTAAGAGAGATTTCAAGAGCCATCTTCAGAATGAAGTTTGACTCCCAGAAATTAGGGTTAGATTGCCCTAATGCCTAAAAGATTTCAAGGGTCAAAAGATATATAAGGCTCGGAGGGGTCATTTTCAATTCATTATTCACCTTCGTCTTCTTGTGATTTTTGAGCTCTGAGAGAGAAAATGGAGGGTCTTCCACTGCATATGCATAGATTTGAGCGCTCCCGACGACATGCTCGGCCTGCAAAGTATGACACACCTGTAAGTGGCCGACAAACCTTCTTGCTTTCAATTCATACAACTTTTTAGGTCAATCTAGGGTAGATCTAGCATAGTTTAGGTCACGTTCTTCCAATCTCGTGTGAGGAAGTAGTTTCCTCACGCCAGGCTAGGTCTCCCCTTGCGCAAGGAATTAGTTTCCTCGCATGAGTTGGGGTTTCTTCATGTGAGCTGGAAGTGGGTCTCGCGTGAGATTGTAGTAGGTCGCGCAAGGTCGATTCCTCTCTCACGTGAGAAAATAGTTTTCTTGTGTGAAAAGCTGCTGCAGAGTTTGAAGTCTTTTGCCAAAATTTGTTAAATTTGCATGAAATCAACCAAGTATAGTGTTACAGAGCCATGTCTAGGATAGATGCCTTGTTACATTTGCTATTGTTGTGTTGGAGAACCATCATGTTTGAGATACTGATCCAATGTCAGCGCTTTCTTTGCAAGTTGACTTCCCCAACGTTGCCTTCAGGACACATCATCCTGTTATCACCACATTAGTGCAGAGACTGACAGATGCAGAGAGTGCTCACATTGATGCTCTTGGTCTAAGATACTTGTACGATCTACCTGACATTTAGGTAAATCACGGTCTTCTTGGTGCACTCGTAGAACGTTTCCATTCGAAGATGAACACATTTCATTTTTCAATGGGGGAGCTGACCATGACTCCTGAGGATGTATATAGGATTTTGCAGAAACCTATCCATGGTGCTCAAGTAGAGTACGAGATGCAATTGAGGTAGGGTACATTAGCCTTGAGAGCTATATTCCAGGATGATCTAGTGATGGGCCAGGCCATCTCCTAGGATTATTTGATCAGCAGGCATGGCGATGCTCATCCATTTGCTGTTGTTCTTGTGATGTTCTTGAGCTATTACCTTGTTCTAGATAGAGGTCAGCATGGTTTAGAGTGCGGTTGGGGGACAATGCTACAGAGGATGCTGGCCAGACCAGCAGTTAGATTCAGATGGGGTGAGTGCATGCTCACCCATATGTACCATGAGATGCATGAGATTGTTTATTGGAGTGTGAGGATGATGGCAACTGGAGTATTTGTTCTTCAGATATGGGCCTGGGAGCACCTCCTCGTTTGCAGGCCGATATTCCATGACACATGGCAGCATCTTGAGCCGTATATTTACAGGTACCCAAGCTTGATGACCCAGCCTCTACTAGGTAAGATGGAGTAGTGGAGAGGACAATTGGACAACATGGCAGCTGTAGTATGGCGACCTTGGGTGGCTACAAAGCCATGGGATGATGCTCATCGGGAGCTTTTGCACATGTTTGTTTCGTGTCCACTGATTGGATGTAGTGTTCATACTATTGAGAGGTTCCTTGTCACATGTGTCCTGTGCCAATTTGGTAGATAGCAGGACATTTCACAGGAGTACAACCCCTACGCCCACTTCTCTGATGAGGAGAAGAAAGGGTGGCATGCTAGATTAGATCCCAGATGATGTGTGATTGAGGCACATATACCAGCTATGCGATGGGACTACATGGTGGGGGTCACCAATGCAGGGGTGACTCCTACATATAGAGATTAGTTGATAGCATATCCTCATCTAAGGTTTACAGATCCAGTTGGTGTGGGAGTTCAGCAGTAGCCTGCACAACAATAGCAAGTATAGGATCAGCAGGCACCAACCCAACAACCACTAGTTCAACAGCCTGCACAGCAGCAGGGTGCACAACAGAGGGTACTGAGACCATAATCATGGTAGACTAGCATTCCTACTAGGATGATGGGTTTAGATGTGGGTGTTGGGAGCAGTGGGGCCCAATAGAGGTCCATGAGATAGTGGAAGGGAGGTACATCACAATAGGCTCCTCTAGATAATGATACAAACATGCTTGATATTCCAGCAGGAGCTGGGACACCTCAACTATAGGATGCTCTTAGGAAGAGCTGTGAGAGGGTACAATAGGTACAGCAAGAGCGGGATGATTACCACACCTAAATCATTCGAGAGGAGACTTGTGTAGCTGATCAGGATGCTAAGATTAGACAACTGTGAGATGAGTTGGCATGGTCGAGAGTTGAGACCAGATATGAGGTTGCTCAGGTAGCATATTACTATGTAGCTTATTGCGGGGTTGTTCCAGATCTGTCAGAGTAGGTACCACCATTCACCGATTATGCTGGAGCTCCATAGGCACCTCCACCAGCACCTCCATAGGCACCACCATAGGCACCACCACAGGCACCACCACAGGCCCCACCACAGTAGGCACCATTGACACCTCCTCAGCAGGCACCTCCATAGTGGCTGATACCCTTACCACAGAGACCATTGCCACCACCTCCCCCAGGTGGTGCGGGACCTAGCTAGTCCATTTTGATATAGTTGTACATTGTAGCCCATTTTTGATATTGTGCTCAAGTAGCACCTCCTCTTTCGTACATGACATTATTCGAGATATATATGAGATCGAAAGTTTGATATCATTGTACTTGTGGTTATATTGCTTTGATATTGATGTTCTATGACATGTTTCTATATGCTTAGATGTATGAGTAGAAATGTATGAAATGCACATGCTTTATTTTATGAATATGCACATGATTTCCTTTTTCTATGATTATGCAATGTGAAATGTAGTGATAGATGGATATATGTACTGTATGATTTGAGTTATGCTTATAATGGATGCACATGTATATGTAGATGCAAATGAATTTATGAATGCAAACAGAAATGAAATGAAAATGCAATGGATATGTAATGTATATGGTACTAATTAGCTCATGTAGGATTGTCACAATATATGACAGGTACTAATCAAGAAGATATGTTTCGAAGGATCGAGAGTGAGGACTGGAAACTTGTGTAGCCAAGATGAAACTAGGACAAAAGATGAGAACCTTTGATGCACAAAGAGCAATCAAGAGAGTAACAAGATATCATCTCAAATCCAATTTTAACATGAACATGCAAACCTAAGCTAAAATGCAAGCCTAGAATGGAAATGCAAGCCCTAGGACTTGGTTGTTGGACTCACCATTTTTATCATCATCGAGTTTGTTTAAGCACAGGACGATCACAAGATGTCATACAATCATCACTAATATTGCAATCATGAGAATATGAATATGACATAAGTCTTATATTTGTCAAAATGAGATGTAAGCCTTAAGGCACAAGAAGCCAAAATGGCCTGAACACCTATTTCTTTTGATTTAGCAAGTTAACATAAGCATCAAAGCACAATTGCTAGAATGACCTAAATGTTGCTTGCAAAATAAACACACCAGACACATGAGAGTTTCTTCTTTTGCTAAAGAGTGCTTACAGTGACCCTTACGTTCACTTAGCAGGATGAGCTTTTAGAAATTTCACTTGTAGCAGGAAGAAGTCACTCAAAATAGACAAGGAGAAGAACCAACCTCACCAAAGCTTCCATATAAAAGGAGTCAAGGTACGCATGGCCATCCAATATGAGATGAAGGCTCTTAAAGATGGACACCCCTCTTAGATAGATTCTTTGGATCATCAAAACTAAACCAGCAAATAGAAAGCAAAGGAAAGATCATGCCCCCAGTCTTCGCGTTTCTCAGTCAATAAATATATCTTAGATTCACTCGAGGAGAAATGATAAAGCAAACAAACAAAAAAGCAAAGGGAAAGCTCAACATGTTTAAGAGGAACACAAAACTAGTTTTCAGTTTTAGTTTTTTGTTCAAGTGGATTAGAGTTGAATCGGAAAGATAACATTCAAAGTCTCGATGGGATAGAGACAGTAGGTAGACACAGTGAGACCCACTGGTGACCGTCACGAGAGACAAAGTCTCAAGAGGATATCAGAGTGCAAACCAAGTATTAGTAGGTGAATGTAGTGAGAAACACTGGTGCCTGATACAAGGAAGATTCTCAAAAGAGAGAATAAAGCATGAGCAAAACATCAGTAGGCAGACACAATGAGGACCATTGATGACTGATGTAAGGAAGAGATCCCAAAAGAGAGAGGTTTGAACAAGAGCTAAGTATCAGTAGGTAGGCACAGTGAGAACCATTGGCAACTAATACACAAGAGACCCTCAAGGAGAGAAATCTCAAAAGTAGCTAGGCATCAGCAGGTAGATGCAGCAGGAACCGCTAGTGACCGATGCACAAACAAAATTTTTGAAAGTGATAGGACAATGCCCCCTAGACCAGGAAGGTGCCCCCAAGTGTGAACCAGTTCCAATCCATGAAGAGTTGAGGAAAATCTTGAAGACAACTGAAAGCAAGGGCATGAGCTAGCAGACTAAAGCAGGAAGTGAGCTAAAAGTAGGAAACAAACTAAAGCAGGAAAGCGGGAAAGCAAACTAAAGCAGGGAAGCAAAGAGATTAAAGTAGGAAACCAAGAGCCAAGTGATGCTGAGATGAGATGTAGCTTTAGGAAACAAGAGGTGCCTGTTTACCAGGTCTTCACCATCTTGGCAGAGATTCAATTTTTGCTACCGTGACGCCTGTTTACCAGGTTTTCATCAATGGCACATTTTCTTCTTTTTCAATTTTTTTGTACTTTTCTCTTTTTTTTATTTTTTTTTATTTTTGATCTTTTGACTTTTTTTTTTTTTTTTCAATTTTTCCTTTTTTTTTGAGTATTATCAAGGCACCTGTTTACCAGGTTTTCACCAAGATAATAGATACATCAAAGTGCATGTTTACCAAGTTTTCACTAAGATGATCATTTTTTCAGGACATTTTGCAATTTTTAGGATTTTTGCAATATATCATTTTTTAGGATTTTTTCAGGACCAATAAGTATGTACATGAGCATGCCGAAAATGTCTCAACTGTAGAACTTCTTCAGATGAAGAGCATTGATAGGCTCTTTGAGTTTCTCTCCTTCAGTGGTGGAGAGTCGATAGGCACCAAACCCAAATGCTGCAGTAATGACATACGGACCAAGCCAGTTTGGTTCAAATTTCCCTTTCTGGACCCGCTGCTACTGATTCTTGGGGTTCTCTCTCAAGATGAGATCACCCACTTGGAATTCTCTTTGTCTGACTTTCTTATTATAGGCTTTTGACATTCTCTTTTGATATGCTCGGAGATGATCAAACACCACCTTCCGACGTTCATCAAGTAACTCAAGCTCTTGAAGCTGGGATATTCTGTTATCTTCATTAGTGATGAGGCCCCTCAGAGAGATTCACAATGTCAGAACCTTGACCTCAATAGGTAATACTGCCTATGCTCCATAAACCAGGGTGAAAGGAGTGGCCCCCGTTGGTGTTCAAATACTTGTTCTGTAGGCCCACAAGGCCAGATTAATCTGGAGATGCCAATCTCTACCAGATTTATGAACTGTTCGGTGGAAGATTTTCAGAATTGTCTTATTAGAAGCTTCTACTTGTCCATTACCCTGAGGATAATAGATGGATGACCAATGCTAAATAATTATGAATTTAGTGCATAAGTTTGTCAGGTCCTTATTTTTGAATTGTCCCCATTGTCAGTGATAATAGATGAGGGTATGCCATATCTGCAAATGATATAGTTCAGTATGAACATAGCAATGGTCTTGCCATCAGCTACAGCTAGAGGCATTGCCTCAACCCACTTGGTAAAGTAATCAGTAGCTGTGATGATGAACTTGTGCCCTCTTGAAGAGGAAGGATGTATCTAATCGACCAAGTCAAAGGCCCATTGCTGAAATGGCCAGAAACTAATGAGAGGACTAAGTTCATGAGTAGGAGCATGAATCAAGTTCCCATGAAATTGGCATTGCTTGCAAGTCTTAGCATAGTGAACAACTTCTTTTTCCATGTCTAACCAGTAATAACTAGCTCTAATAAGTTTCTGGGCTAACATCAGACCACTAGAATGAGACCCACATATACCTTTATGTACCTCAGCTAGCGCATGTTTGGACTCATCGAGTTCTAAGCACCTAAGAAGAGTACCATCTAGACCCCGTCTATACAAGTCATTTTCTATGAGAACATACCGCAAAGTAGTACGAATAAGGTGACGCTTTTCATTCCGGGTATAGGTGTCTAGAATGATCTGGTCATGGGGGTAGGAAAAGATATGGTGGTAGCAGGATGAATAATGTCCAATGATTGAATAGATCATCCTGGATTCAGGAATATCATAGGCAGTGTAGTGTAATGCCTCCACCAGGAACTCATGTCTGAAGTCATTTTATGGCATTTGTAACATTGAAGCAAGAATGGCCATTACATCAGTTGCTTTATTGTCTGCCCTTGGAATCTACTAGAAAGAAATGTGTGCAAAGTACTATTTGAGATCATCCACCATCCTTTTGTAAGGTATCAATTTGTCATCTTTAGTTTGGTAGACATCGTTGACTTGATTGATGATTAACAGCGAGTCTCCAAAGACCTTGAGCTCATCCACACGCCATTCAAGGGCCATCTTCATGCCATTAATGAGAGCTTCATATTCTGCTATGTTGTTTGTGCAGGGAAACAACATTTTATATGCT
This sequence comes from Chamaecyparis obtusa, assembly GCA_027943335.1. NCBI lineage: Eukaryota > Viridiplantae > Streptophyta > Pinopsida > Cupressales > Cupressaceae > Chamaecyparis > Chamaecyparis obtusa. Next base: position 987,862 of record BSBK01000804.1, on the reverse strand, counting down.
TTTGGAAATGAGTATCTTTGAGGTGTAACAAATAGAATGCTTGCACCAGATCCTTGCTGAGTGAATGATCCATCAAAGAACATGCTCCAAGATTGGTGTGTGAGAAGCATGATGGATTCATCTGGGAATTCAATGCTCAAAGGTTTATGATCTTTTAAAGGAGCCTCCGCCAACTGATTAGAAATTGCTTGTCCCTTAATAGCTTTTCTTTCCATGTACTCAATGTCAAATTCACTAAGTATCATTACCCATTTTGCTAATCTACCTGTGAGGGCAGCCTTGCTCAATAAGTACTTTAGTGGATCAATTTTTGCAATAAGCCTCATGGTATGAGCTAGCATATAATGCCACAACTTATGAGAAGCAAATACCATTGCTAAACAAGCCTTCTCAATGACAAAATAATTCATTTCATAGGCAACCAATGTTCTGCTGATATAGTATATGGCTCTCTCTTTGTTGTTCTGATCTTCTTGAGCTAGGAGAGCACCTAAGGATGTGTTTGTTGCTGATATGTACAGTATAAGTGACTTTCCATGAATAGGAGGCATTAGTATAGGTGGATTAGCAAGATACTATTTTATTTGAGTAAGTCTCTTGTCACATTCCTCATTCCATTCATAGGTCACATTCTTATGCAAAGTCTTAGTAAATGGCTGTGACTTGTTGACCAACTGTGAAATGAAGCACCAGATGGATTGTATCCTTCCTTGTAATCCTCTCATTTGATTGATATTCTTGGGTGGAGGCATGTTCATAATAGCTTGCACCTTTTCAGGATCAACTTCTATGCCTTTAGCTAAAATGATATAACTCAAGAGTTTCCTAGAAGTAACACTAAAAGCACATTTCTTTGGATTAAGCCTGAGACTGAATTGTTTCATGCGGTCAAGGATGGGACCTAAGTCTGTGAGGTGAGTTCTTCACTGCATGCTTTTGGCTAAAGTATCATCCACATAATCCTCCATCATTTTATGCATCGTATCATGGAAGATAGTAGTAACAGCTCTCTGGTATGTTTCTCCAGCATTTTTAAGCCCAAAAGGCATGGCATTCTAGCAAAAGGTGCCCCAGGCACATGTAAAAGTGGTCTTTTCTTAATCTTCTGGCATAATTTTGATTTGATTATAGCCAAAAAAGCCATCCATCAAGGAATACATCTCATATCCTGCTGTCATGTCAACTATCATATCAATATTAGGTAGTGGGAAGTCATCTTTTGGACATGCCTTATTGAGGTCTCTGAAATCTGTACACACACAAATGGATTTGTCATGTTTAGTGACTGGGACAATGTTTGAAATCCATTCTACATAATCAATAGTTCTTATGAAGCCAACCTTAAGAAGCTTTTCTAGTTCTATTTTAACCAAAAGCACTACGTGTGGATGCATTTTTCGCAGCTTCTGTTTAACAGGTTTAATACCTGGTGCAATGGACAAATGATGCATGATTAGGTTGGGGTCTAATATAGACATGTCAGAGTAGGTCCATGAAAATTTTATTTTCTTTCTCTAAAAGAGGCTCGTGAACTCTTATTTTTCTTTAGCAGACAATGACTGTGCTAGATGAATAATCTATGGAGCGGCCTCTATACCCAAATTGACCAACAGTGTCGGCTCAATCAATACTGATGACCTCTCTTGAAAATGGCTCAGAAGCACATCAAGTATCTCATCCTTGGGTGCCTAAGAGAGGTTTTCACCTATGGATAAGTCTTTTATTGTTACTATTTTTGGCTCTGATACTGCCACAAAGTGGTTTTCACCATTAGAGCATCTATTTTTTCTTCTTTTGATTTTTTTAATGAGATACTTGATATTCACCTTTGTCATGCTGACATTACTTTCGCTGGTGGAGGACATCATAGGCTCAATAGCATGAAGGTAATAGGCTAGATCATAATTATTCTAGAACATTAGGACTTCATTGGATTCGGAAGGGGAGTTCCAGTTTATCAAATTGGGTCGGAGGAGTGAAAGGGAAGTAGTGAGTGGTTCAACTATGTTCACGACATAACCCTCAAAAGCACTGACAAGCAAGTCAAGACCTAGAGTGATCTCATCCAAAGGAGCATTCAAATCCCTAAAAGACCTTGCGTTGGAAGTAGAGGACATGTTGACACTAGTGGAGTCTAATTCATGCGGCCTAGCGCTAGACCCTTCACCTACTTCAAGGAGTCTTTCATACACATGAATAGTATCTATGTCTACATCATAAGTAGCATTAGACAAAGAGTCAAACTCATATTCATGTGAGTCGGTACTTGATGTAGGAATTTCATTAGCATCATCATCAGACTCATTATTATCCCTTGTAGCATTGATGGCTTGCTGGAGTTGTTCTTGTTCATAGTACTTTTGAAAATGTGGTGGTCTATATTGTTCACGTGTAAAATTGGGATCCATATTCAGTGTTGCTTTCCATTCCTCATAGGTGAATTGGTATACTAAAGAAGTTTTATCAGAATTAGCCTCAGAATAAGTATCAATATCAGTCTCTACCATATGAACAGGTATGATAGGCTCATCAGGCTCGACAAAGAGCGCCGCAAGATCTGGGGGAATAAGATATGGAAATGTATCTTCATCAGAGCTATCCTCTGGATTCACTTCTAGAGTAGCATCTTCAATTTATTTTTTAGGTTTAGGTTCAGGCTTAGGAGCTGACACAAATTTCTTGGTCCCCAAATGAAAGTGAGTCTTTTTAAAGCCTAAGCCACTAGTATCTTTCATGCGGCGACCTGTAGCTTCAACGGGTTTTAGTAAGCCATTATTATTTTTCCCTATAGGACCACTCCCCTTATAACCGAAGTGCTTCATGATCTTGAAGGCCTCACTATATGGTTCTTGCTCCAAATTTGGAGGTGGAGTAGTTGTTTCAGCTGTTTCTTTTCCCTTGTAGAGCCAAGCTCGGATAGCTCTTTCTTCATCCTCATCTTCTAAAGGTATAGAGGCCCTTACAAAGGTGCCATCATAAACTATTTGAGGAGGAGCATTAGAAAGTTTTTTTTCTTAAGAAGGTCTCCCATAAGAGCGTGGAGATAGAGGTAGAGCAGCTAGTGAAAGCACGGGTTCCATTCGGTATTCTCCCATGCTTGTATCCTTAAGTCTCAAAGTTTGTTCCATTTCTTTCAGCTTAGCATCATCAAACTTAGTGGATTCTCTATTTGTTGGAACAAAGCTATCTACGGTTTGTGCAAGAGTGTTGCAAGAGAAATTAGTATTTGAAGGTACAGTGACTTCTGCTCCATGGAATGGAAAATTAATGCACTGATGATACGTGGATGGAACTACCTGCATCTCATGAATCCAAGGCCTACCCAAAAAGATATTGTATGCAAGAGGAATATCGAGCACTTGGAAAGTAACATCTCTGTCAACGGGACCTATGCGGATAGGTAGCACGACTAATCCTTGGGATCTGCATTCTTCCTCATCATAAGCTTTGATGGTAATTTTTTTGCGAGGATCTATGCAATTCTCATCATATCCTAGCTGAGTGAGCAGTTCAGCGGAACAAATATTAAGACCAACACCGTTATCTATGAGCACTTGGCAGACGTGCTTAGGACCTATCATGACCTCTATATGTAAGGGAGCGTTATGTGGGTGACTCAAAGAATGATGATCTTCTTCAGAGAAGGATAAATAGTGAGGTGAAGTCAAATGACCCACCATAGATTGGAACCAGTTGAGATTGAGATCCTTGGGAATGTTTGCCTCAGCAAGGGCCTTATCCAAAATTTTCCTGTGAGCAGGTGAGATCTTCAGCAACTCAAAAATGGTAATTTGAGCATTGGTGTGCTGGAGTTGGTCTAAAATGCTATAACTAGCTGAGCTAGTTGTAGGAATAGATTTTTTTTTTTTTTTTGGTGGGGCCAACAATAGTCTTATCCGTAATTTGCTTTGGAGCAGATGTGGGAATATCAAGCCTCTTATCCACAGTTTGCTTTGTAGCGGATGTAGAAGCATTGAGACCTTTCGAAACAACTCTCCCTCATGATCAAGTGACAACATTAGCACAGCCTTGAGATTGTTCAGATTCTAATGAACAAGACACAGAGCTATGCAAGATAAAAGGTGTCTTAGATTTGGGAGCATCACCGCTCCCTCTAGAAGTGATCACGTCACAATACTCTATCTCGACAGGTTCAATCATACCAATAACATTGTCATTATTAGTGTATGTATAATTGACTTTAGCATTGGTATTCTTGGCGTTTGAAGACTCACCCTTCTCATGAGGAGGGAAAGGATCCTTAAAAGCTTGGTGGTCCAAATTCTTGTTATGGCCATCCACAACAATATCACCACTATCGATCAAATCTCGGACCTTGTGTTTCAACTGAAGACAATTTGAAGTCTTATGACCAATGTTCTAGTGATAGTCATAGTAAGCATTATCATTCCACCAATGAGGTCTTGGTTGTGGGTCATAAGTACGCTTCTCTAAAGGAGTAAGAACCTGATTTTCTATAAGAGTTTTATAGACCACATCAAGAGGCTCTCCCAAAGGGGTGAAATCATGTTTGGGTCGAGATGCCCAAGGTTTGTTCCTAGCAAATCTTGAAGTTTGTTGATTGTCTGTTGTGGTCTTTTTGACAGCCTTAGCTGCTTGTATACTGGAAGTAAGATTAAAAGTAGACTTTGAAGGCTTCACAGTAACATTATCCACTACCCCATCATTTACTACATCTCTGTTCTTATTGGTAGTCTTTCCTTTATCCTTGTTTGTGGAGAATCCTTATTTATTGTCCTTATTCAAAGTTAATTCTCCCTTCTTGATCATAAAGGCCTCTATTCACACTGCTTGTTTGATCATACTATCAAAAGTAAGAGGACCTTGCGATTGTACTTGGTATCCAAAGTCTGGGACAAGATTGTCCAAGAAAATGTTGAGTCTCTCAGACTCTGGTAGTTTGTGAGGACACCTCATACATAATTGTCTCCACCTTTGGAGAAATGTTAGGAAAGATTCTCCTTGTCACTGTTTTAAGTTGCAAAGATCCTGGATGTTGACCGGATGCTGAATATTATGCAAGTAGTGCTAAAAATATTAGCCATTTCATCAAAAGTTTTAATACTAGTAGCCAATCTAGAGAACCATTCCATAGTTGGTCCACCCAAACTACGAGGAAACAATTGCATAAAATATGTTTGATCGTGCATGAATTCCATAGACAATGCGCCAAACTCCCTCAAGTGATCTTGGGGATTGGTTGTACCCAAGTATTTGTCATATTTAGGGAGTTCCACACCTCTGGGAAAATGTGGCATATTAAGACTTCTGTCAAAAGGGAAAGGACAAATACTTTCCATCATAAATTGTTGAGTGGGTTTGTCTTTATTCCTTGCAAGTTGACTAATCTGATCTTGCATTTCTTGGACCATCTTTTGCAACTTTGCGGTGTCAGTTTCTTCTTCCTTAGCTACAAGTGTTTCAACTTGATAGTCTCGGGGTAACTTGGCCCCTTGTTTAGCCAGCTCGAGGAAGTAATTTTCTTTCTCTTCTAGGAGAAGGATCTCCATCATTTTAATAAGACCCTTATTAGCTTTGGCAGCATCTATATCCTATTGAGTTATCACTTCATTTCCATTCCCAAGAATCTCATAAATACTCAAAATCTGATCTTGTGGCTGATCATCTTGGTTTTGATCAAACGAAGGAGGATGATAGAAATAGGCAGGTTGTCGATCACCTTGAGGTTTGCTTCAAGATTGATCATCATTGTGGGACTAATTTTGGTCATGTTGGGATTGACCATGAGGTTTCTCATTCTGAGGTTGAGCATGACATGAGTCATTAGAAGATTGACCATGATATTGATTGTTTTGAGATTGATCAAAGGTTTGACTATACTTGCCTGGTTGGAAATCAAACGGATCTCCCATCTTGTTGTAAGATTATGCAGTGCACAAATTCTCAGTGAAATGATATGTCCAATGCTGAAAGGGTGCAGCCACGGTAACCTTTGGTGAGCGAACAGGATCAAAAGATTTAACAAATTCAGATGAGAAGATATGTTCAAAAGTATCACTAGGTTCAATGATAGAACTATTCTCAGTAGGATCAATGGGTATGATAATAGGATTAGTCTAAGGAAGAGGTCTTCCAAAGTTGTGAAACAATGAGTTGTTTTGGAAGTACGAGTTGTCTCGGTCTTGAAATGAGAAACTAGGTTGCGCTTCAAATAATGGATTAAAACACTCTTGAAACACTGGAGGTGATGGTTGAGACAGACTATCTTTCAAAGTATTCAATGAGGAATTCAAGGATATCTCACAAAGTTTAGATTTCACAACAGATTCAAGAGGATCTTGATTAGGAGGTTTGCTTCTATCTTGATTAGGATTCTGAATGGGATAAGTCTTGCCACTTCTAGTCGTGATAGTCATAGAAGAAGATGAATGAGAGAGGACTCGGGATAAATCTAGACTCGGTCTCTAAGAACAATGCAAAGGAGATAAAGGCTAGAACAACCAAGATGTGAGATAGACCTGGTATGGATCATCAAAAGAGGTGGCTAGAACAGCTGAGATAAGACTATCGCAACACGAGATATAAAGGCCCATAAAGAGATAAGATAAACCACTGAGAAACAACACGAGTCAAAGCAAAGATCGATCGATTCCTAACTCAAAAAAACTAGTTTCTGATAGTGAACAATAGGGAAGCAAAAAAAAAGACCTCAGACAAAAAGAAGATCAGATAAAAAGTCAAACAATCAATGGCAAACAAGTCTCTATTTTTGCAAACTAGGCTGCAATCTCACGTGAGAGAGTACCAGGCCGCACGAGAGAACACTAAACTTCACGCGAGAGAACAAAGTCTCATGCGAGAAAGTGCTCTGAAGTGTGAAACTTCACGTGGGAAAAGGGCAAAATCTGATAATTTGACATAGTTTTCGAGGTTAAAGTTGAATTTTGAGGTATAGCTTGAATTGATGTTTAACAGAAAATCTAGTTTCCTAACAGGTTTGAAGAATAGTTTAATCAAAAATCTTGTTTTAGGATTTCAAGCATTCATTTAAAGACACAAAGGTTCAAATCAAGCAGTTGTGATACAAGAAGCAGTCGTTAATAGACCTATCAAGGACAAAGAACCTTGATAGCATCAGGGGAGTCTTTGTTTGATAATGATTGGACAATGTTTAAGACTCGATAACAAACACATAGCTTAGTCCTACAAAAAAAATGGTGAGAAGACAAAACCTTTGCCCCATTGCTTATGCACATACGTGCACCTCACACAACCATGCCACCCCCTAGAGGGCGCTTGTGTTTTTGGTGTTTCCAAGGACTCAATAATGTACGTTCAAAGGTTACCCTTGTAGCAGGGGCCAGTGTCACAACCACCTTCAAGCATCCAGGTGTATGCCTATGATGGGAATCTATGGGAGAGATTCTTCCCCCTCCCTGCACAAAGATTATGACTCCTTTCAGAGGTGAACCAGGTAGGCCACTAGCTAAGGAAAGTTTTTAATAGGCTTCCATTCATGCTAACCTTCAGTGCTCCCGATACAGGGTTGAGGCCTTGCAGCCACACCAACACCTGAAAGTCATACACCCCCACAAGAAGGGCTAGGAGTGGCGCCGCTTAGTATAACAGACAGAGCCTTCTCAAGATGATAGTCAAAGTCTTGAGAAGGAAGCTAACATGGTTTTGGAGTCTTTAGACTCAACAAAACATTCTTTATTAGAGTGAGGCAGAATCACCGACAATAGGTGCATACTCACTTGGGTCATTCCCAGAGGTTCAACTTCTGGTAGGCCCTCTAAAGGTGACACTGGACTTGGTTTAGATTCGGGGGTCAGATTTTCTGGTTCTCCCAAAGGGAGAAGAGCATACTTCTCTATCCCGTTTCCTCACCCAAACACATCAAGAAGATTCATCACTGAGTTAGTTTCACTCCACCACAACTACAAGCTTTTGGGTTTCTGTTTCTCTTAAAGAGAGAAGAGCATAATCCCCTGGCTAATAGAAGCGTAAAGATTCACTACCTTTCTCTACTTCCCCAAGAATTTGTCATATTAGTAAGATCATTAGGATTTCAGGTTCATTCATGGTCATCACCTCCATGTAATGAAGAGCCAAAGTCCCTAATCACTATCAAAATCCTCAAGAAATTTTAATGGAGCCCTATTTAGACTATGTGAATGAAAGCAAGAAACAAACACAACGTTTTAGCAATTCTTTGACTATCATCCTGCAATCAAACCATTAGCATGTTTTAAATTCTTGGTCAAATGTCTTGCAGAAAACTGTTATGCTGTGAAAATAACAGAGAAATAATAAGCATCAACAAACAAGAAACTATTAGAAATTCAAAACTGGAAAGATAGAAACTTAAAAAATTGAAGCACTGTGTTAAAATCTCACGTGAGGAAGTACTCCATAGCGTGCGAGAAAGTGCAGGATGTCACGCGAAGGCACAAAAGCTCGCGTGAGAAAGTGCTACAGGGAGCGAAATATCACGCGAGACGCTCTGGATTCTCGTGAAAAGATCCATACACGAACAGTACAGATGCATGGTAGAGTTTGAATTTCTATAAAAAAAAAATGAGAATGAGGCCAGAAATCATATTTTCTACCCCATGGTGGGCGCCAAAATGTGTGTGTCTGAATGTGGACCTCTAAATCAGGCACAAACGCAACATAGTCATTGCTCAATCATGAGATGGCGAGTATGAACATGAATTGTCCATCTCACAACATCAATTGAATCAACCTATTGCCTCCTATGTGGATGAGGTGTTTAATTACTCTCAGAACGAGAGCCAACAACCATGAGACCAATCCCACAATGGAGGATTTTCCAAAAGCTATGAAGATGAGTAAAACTAAAATTAAACTAAAATGAATATGCAATTTAATCTAAGAATTGAGATGCAATTACTAATAACTTGAAAGAGATATGAAGTGCAATTTTAATCTAAATAGCTTAAAAGAAATAGGATACTAAAGTATGAGTATGTAAGCAAATTGATCTATTATAGCAATGCAATACTATATTAAATGAGAATTTAAACTAATTGCAAATGAAAAGCTTTGAATAAAATGAGACTAAAAATCACTATAGTTCAATTACTTCTCAAAAATTGCCTCCTTTGAATGAAGAAAATAGGTCCATTAAATAAGCAAGCCCGAGAAGAGAATCAAGGGGTTCTTGATTTGAAACTCATGATGCTTCATTTCCATTTGAGACAAAAAGCCTTGAATTACTTAATTAAAAGAATGGAATTTGCCACATAGGGGACTTTTCAAATATCTTAAATTATTAATTAAAAAATGAGTGTCCATTCAAATAACAAGTAATTATTAATTCCTTTTTATGGGTAATTAGCTAAAGGGGGTAGATTTTAATTTAATTCCAAGTACTTAGGACTTTTAGGATTAAATTAATTTATCATAGGGGTAATTTAGCTAATAAAAGTCGAAGACTTTAGGAATTAGTTTTGATATTTGATTAATGCAATTTATGGTCTTTGCAATTGACATCAAGTCGAATTAAGTCAGGTAGGAGAGAGAAAATTGCCTAGGAAATTAGGACTTTGGAGATGTAAAATTGACGAAAATGCACCAAAATTAATTGAATTTATTAGGTGACATTTTAGGGTATTACACTACATACTCTGCTTCTGTTGTTGAATGAGACATACAATTCTTCTTTTTACTTATCCAAGTAACAAGTCTATCTCCAAGGAATACAACTCCTCTAGAGGTGCTCTTTCTATCATCCACATATCATGCCCAATCTGCATCTGTATATACATGAAGCTTTACATTCTCTTAATTAGGATACCATAAACCATAGTCTAAGGTTCCATTCAAGTATCTGAATATTCTTTTTACTGCCATGAGATGACTTTGCTTAGGTTTTGCTACAAATCTTCCAACAATATCAACTACATTGGAAATGTCTGGTCTGGTTTGAGTAAGATATATAAGTTTACCAATCATAGACTTATACAAGGTTATGTCTACTACCGGTGAATCATCTTCTTTTGAAAGATTGCATCCTGTTAGCATAGGGGTACTTACTGGCTTGCAATCATCCATCTTGAATGTCTTCAAGATCTCTTTCACATACTTAGTTTGATTTATGAATATACCTTTGTCTATCTACTGCACATTCAATCACAAAAAGTACTTGATAGGGCCAATCATGCTCATTTCAAATTTGTTCTGTATCTCCTTAGCAAATTTTGCACTAAGCTTATCATTACCACCAAATATAATGTCATAAAAAAATATAGCAACTAACAATAGTCCATTAGATGTCTCTCTTATAAACAATTTACAATCTGTTGTTCCTTTCTTGAATCCAATCTTAGTTAAGTAACCATCAAGTCTTTCATACCATGCTCTAGGGGCTTGCGTAAGTCCATAGAGGGCTTTCTTCAATTTGCATACCATATCAAGTTCAAGTCTGATAAAGTAAATCCTTCTGGCTGCTCAATGTATACTTCTTCCTTCAACTCTCCATTTAGGAATGCTGACTTAACATCCATCTAGTATACCTTAAAGTTTTTGAATGTACCATAAGCTAGAAACAACTTTATGGCTTCCAATCTACTGATAGGGGCAAATGTATCTGAATAATCAATTCCTTCTCTTTGTGCATATCCTTTACATACTAGTCTTGCTTTGTTTCTTATCACTATTCCATCTTCATTCATCTTATTTTTGAATATCCACTTGGTTCCAATAACATTCTTATCACTAGGCCTAGGGACCAATTCCCATGTATTATTATTAATTATATGATCTAGCTCTTCTTTCATTTCTTCACACCAATCTAAATCATTACATGCATCTTCAACACTTAAGGGTTCAATCTGTGATAGTAAACATACCTCTTCATTTGCTGTGGAACTCTTTGCTTTTGATCTTGTCACGACTTTGCTGCTTTGATCTCCAATGATGTCTTCATTTGAATGATACCTAGATGTGAATTTAGAAACATTAGGTGTGACTTTTTCATCTACCTTTTGTGTTTCTTCTTCACTTGTTTCAGGCTCATTGAATAGAACATCTATGTTGTCAAACATTTCTTCAACAATTGCTTCACTACTGGTAGGTCTAGGTTATTCTTCAATCATAGGTGCATAATCATGGTATCTCTCTTGAATCATAAACTTCTCATCAATCTTAACATGAGCACTTTCAATGATCTTCTTCAATCTCTAATTAAAACATCTATAAGCTTTGTTTTTAGTAGAATAACCAAGAAAAATACCTTCATCACTTCTTGCGTCAAAATTGCCAGTTGCTTCATCTCTCTTGATGTAGCACTTGTTTCCAAAGATTCTAAAGTATTTTACTGTAGGTACATTCCCAAACCATAGCTCATAATGTGTTTTGTCTATGCTTGGCCTTAATTGAATTCTATTGATAGTATAGACTGCAGGATTGACCGCATCTCTCCAATAGGTGTGTGCGACCTTTCCTTCAACCATGATGGTGCGCTCTGTGTCAAGAATGATCCTATTCCTTCTCTTTGAAATTCCATTCTGTTGAGGGGTTCTAGGGGCACTTAGCTGTCTCTTTATCCCATGTTCTTCGTAGTTCTCATAAAATATGTCAGAGGTGAATTCTCCTCCTCTATATGATCTCAGACATTTAATCTTCAATCCAGACTCATTTTTAACCTTAGCTTTGAATATCTTGAGCTTGTCAAATGCTTCTGATTTTTCCTTTAAGAATGCAACCCACATCATTCTAGAATAATCATCAACAAACAAAATCAAATACCTTTCACCATAGTATGATCTTGTTTGAGTTGGTCCACATAGGTCTGTATGTATTAGATCCAACTTGTTCTCTACCGAATTATACTTGCTTCTGAATGAATTCCTTACATGCTTTCCCATCACACATTCCCTACATATTGCATCAACTGGTTTTGCAATGCTAGGAAGATCTCTTACTGCCTTTACATTACTTATCTTTACTATGTTATCAAAATTGATATAACATAGTCTTTTGTGCCATAACCAACTGTCATCTACTTTAGCAAAAAAACAACTTGCTTCAAGATTAAGTTGAAAAATATTACCTTTAGTTTTTGAACCCGATGCAATCATTTCTCCTTCTTTGTTATTAATGATGCATTTGTTATCTTTGAACTCCAACCGGTAACCTTTGTCAAGCAACTATCCAACACTTAGTAGGTTATGTTGCAAACCATCAACATATAGAACATCATCAGTGTTGTTCTTTCCATCAAGGGTGATGGATCCTCCACCAATGATAGGTTTAGGGGTGTTGTCTCCAAATCTAACCATGCCTCCTTTGTATCTATCCAGATGTACAAATATATCTTTTTCTCCTGTCATGTCGTGTGAGCAACCACTATCTATGATCCAGTTTGTCTTGATGTCAGCTTGTGAAATTAGTGCTAACTCTTGTGCATTCTTTTCATCTTCAAGAGAAATGAATCCAATTTCATCCTCTGTTGATTCTTCATCTGATACTCCATCTCCAGCATACTAACATTAATTTTTATACTTAGGCTTGTAGTTATTTTTGAACTTCTTGACTCTTGTAGGACACTTGGATGCAAAGTGACCAATCTTATTACATGAAAAGCATTTGAATGGTAATCGACCTTCATATTTTCCTTTTCCTTTCTTTTCTCTTTTAGCAATCATAGCAATGAAATCATCAAGTGTTTTCTCTTCGTCATCAACATTAACATTACCAGAGGTGTTCAAGGATTTCTTACCATGTACTGAAGCTTTGAATGTTGTTTCACTTTTAGGCTCTGTCTTCAATCTTGATATCTCAAAGGCTGAAAGCTTGCTGATTAAAGTCTCTCTTTTAAAGTCTTTTGTGGACTACATAGTTTCATCTAGGATTCATATCTTGTTGTCATATTTTGGTGTCAAGGTAGTCATCAATTTATCCATTATGTCTTCTTCCGAGATTTCTCCACCATTGTTTCTGATTCCTGCAACTGCTTCATTAATCCTTTGATTGTAAGCTTTGACATTATCATTAGGTAGCATCTCTAATGTATTGTATCTTTTCTTCCATGTCTTTTTGTGTGCATTTTTGGCTTGAATATCTCCTTCAAACATGTCTTCTAGGTGCTTCCATATCTTATAGGCTTTGTCCATTTTCTTGATCTCTGAAAACTCACTGTCAGATAGGGTGTTGATAAGGGCTTCTTTGGCAATAGCATTTGAAGTGAACATCTCCTTTTGCTTCAAGGTTGCATCTTCTATTGCAAGATCTGCTAGTGAAGGAATCTCAACTTCTTTGGTAGCTACTTCAAAAATCTCAAAGCCAATACACTGCAAATGTGTCATCATTTTGTTCTTCCAGTCTAGATAGTTCTCTCCATCAAACTTAGGACTATTAGATTAGGTGAAAAAATAATCTCCCAAGAACACCTGCATGCATAACCCTGTCACATGGAAGAAGCAAAGAATAGAAAGCAAGAAAAATCTATGGAGGCCAAAAAGCCAGAGACATCATATGCACATTCAAAAGAATAATATATTACAATATGATAATTTGATATGAAATACAAAGAGGTGAATCCTTATAAAAGGAATCACGAAACCCTAAAAGGGAAACCCTAAGGTTAGCTTAAGCAACTAGAGTGAATAGATGAGTTAGTAATTAGATCAAAATGATTTAATTAATAACCCAAAAGACTATTACTCTAACAAGGACTTTCTTTTGTAAAGAATGCCATTTGATTAACCTCAAGTTGTTAAAATTTCTCTCCGAGGCACTTGGCTCTAATACCAATTGTTAGGAATAGTCCCAAGAGATAATTGAGAGGGGGGGGGGGGGGGGGGAGGGGGGGCTGAATCAGTTATCTACAAGATTCAATTCTTTATCCAAGTAAGTATATAAGATTATTAAGCATCAACACAATGAAAGAAAACTTAACACAACACCACAATTTTAGTTATGGGGAAACCCAAAAAAGTAAAAACCCCGGTGGGAATTGACACCCACTGAGAACTGCACTAGTGTATTATAATCCTTGTTAGAAGATCTTACAACCCTGTTAGGAGTTGATCTTTACAATGCAATAAGTACAATGACCTGGTCAAGGGTTGGACCCTGTTAGGAGTCTTTTACAATTAACCTTGTTAGGGGTGAGGATGCACTGTCTGAGAGCACACTACTCAAAGGGGTGAAGGCTGCAACCTTCTGTTTAACAAATACACACTATATCTAGATCTTGGTGAGTTGCACGTAGATCTACTATCTTGATCAGTTCCAATGAATAACATAAACTCTCTACTATGTCACATAGACCTTCTGCTGATGGCTTAACACTTCACACTCTCTGCTCTACTCATCTCTTTCCACTATTAGCCATGCCTAGCAATCACAAATGACTGCCTATAAGTATATTTCCTCTAAATGATATAATCAAGTCGGCTTGTTAGAACCACATTGAAATCATATTAGAGAAACAATAAAACTCACCAATAACATCTCAGTCGGCTCTACTAAGCACGCAACATAAATTGGGACTAAATAATTTTATGTGAGTAGACGCAATGCTACACACAGTCGGCTCTACTAAATTAACTCCAACTTTCTTCTCATGCTGAATTACATTATGCGCTCTTAACCAAACATCCTTAAATCTTTTCTTAACATAAATACATGTGCGCATACCGAGATGATAGGTGCAAAGTTACTGTAATCATATAAACATTGTCAGCTCTTCCAGGTAGACTCAGGAAACTGTGACTGTCAACTAAAGACTTCATAACTTAACATGCACTGCATATTTTACTTTGCATCCATGAACATAACAACATACATATGTCTACAACATAAATATAAATGCGCAAGGCTCTACTACAACCGTACTATAAATCATATCCATAATTGTTCCTAGGACCTGTCAAAAACACTCACTGATATACACAGCTGTACTACTGTCTTTACTCAGAATCAACCTCTGTGTCTATGATATCATGCTGATAACATATCCATGCAACATATGCTCAAGGCTCTCTCCATCACGCTTCCACGCATGCTACTTACCATATGTTGTCATCAATGACAAACATACAGTCAACACTAACTTGCTGGCAAATCTCCAACAAAAACTCCTTTCCAAAAGAGAGAAAACACGTGCCACTAAAATGAAAAGTGAAAGGAAGGCTAGAATCTAAGGACAATCTCTTAGCAACCTATAATAAAGTTGTAATAAAAGGAAAACCATATAACCAAGCCAAAAATAATGTTTGGAGAAGTGTCGATTGACCTATTGCTTCATGCAATTCTAAGCCACGTAGAGATTTACATGAATCATTTGAAGAATACTGTTCCATTTGCTAAATATAGTATACATCAAGTTGACTAGAGAACTAATGTAAGATAAAAGAGACTATGATTTCCACCCATCAATTGCTTCATGTGGGATCATTTGTGGTTGACTGATATGGAATTGTTGTATTGCCATTTTTCCAACACTAACCACTTTACTTTATGAGAGGAAAAATATTATACAAATGTTTTCAAGAGTCTATTGAATATTTTAGTTTGGTTATTGATTTGGGGGCAATATCTAGAGCTCATGTTCAATCTTTATTGGTTTTGCTAAATATTTATTTCTAGAAATGAGTTGTAAATTGGACCATGATCACATAAAAATGAAGAGGGTATGCTACCCTCTAGAAGTTGTGTAGAGGGTAGCCAATGCATAATAGTCATATTTGGAGAGGCATCCAACCATCACCAGTATGATTAACATCTCACCAAACTTGGAATAACCTTAATGAGATCCATAGAAATATTATCTAGAAATCTAAGTCAAACTGGACAATGGTCAAAGCAAGCTTGAATTTTCCACTATTTTACTCTCTTGACATTAGCACATGTTAGATCCTATAGTAAAGAACTCAATATCCTTCTTAAACCCATGCTAAAAAAAATATTGAGAAAGATTCTCATTTGTTTCCAAAAACCTTGAATGACTAGTTGAGGGAGAGAGATTCAGTTCATGAATAATTTTATGATGCATATTAGACTTGGAAAGTAAAAGAAACAAAACTTTAAATTATAAATGGTGTCCATAATGGGTGATAAAGAAGGATCTACAAAAAAAATGGTCGATAGTTCTTATGCGGATCTTGTATATAATAAAAAAATGGCATGCATATGGAACTCTAGGGAAAAAAATCCTCAAACTGGTGGGATCCCATTAATGACCTCTTTCTTCTTTTTCTTCTTATAATCACACTATTTCTCCTTATTAGTGGGAGAGAGCATTTTTTATTTTTTAAGGGTTTTATAGGTCTATGAAATATTTTTGTAAGATTCGTTTGTTTATTGAAGTGACACCTATTGTCAAATTTGGCCCTATGATTTGGTGTTTCTACCATGGTTGCTCAAAAGGATATGATATTAGCCTCGTAATTGTGCTTGCAAGAACTTGTATTCCAGTCTCATATTTAACTATTTGCTACCTAATTTTTGGACGCAAATGAAAAATAATTGCATTTTAAAAATTGAAGATTCAACTATAAATGAAGAGGGAACTACTATGTAGTCATATCTATATAAACCATAAGTACATGTCATTTTTTCTTTTCAAAATATTAAATGACAATAAAAAAATTTATAATTCAACAATTGCTAAAAGAAACATATTTATACAGAAAATTAAAAAACCATTTAAACAATCCAATTTAAAAAATAATAATATTTTTTTTTTTGGAGATTATTCATCCACAAAGCTATTTGAACTACCCAACCCAAAAAGTGATTCAATTTTCTTTTGGTGAAGATTATTTATCCACAAAGTTTTTTTAAAGCTATCCCATAGAGAGCACAAGCCTTAAGCTGAAATCTCTTTAGTTAAGAGCCAAAACTGATGGGTATCTATTCTGCCAAATTCGACTAGGACACGGTCACGACCTCATTCCTTATGATGTAGTAACCTTGCACTCAACAAGACTTCATCTCTAATAGAACTTATTGAGAACCATGTAACTTTATCAGCAGACCAAAGACCTATCAACAAAAAAACTTAAAACTTTGAACAGTAGATTTGCATACATTTGAACAGTAGATTTGCATACATAAGTAATCTTAGATTTGAATGGCATCCTTTAGTAATCTTTTATCCAATCTTAAGATAGGCATGTAGATCAATTCATAACTCCTTATTCAAGTTCAACCAATCCTCCTCCCATTCAAGAGCCTGAAATAATAAAATGCGACATATACTTTTGATTATTATCAATGAAGGGAGATTTAATCGTTTCTTCAAATACTGATTAAAAAAGAAATCAGGTAAGATTGCACTGGACCCTGCTGTTAGAGGGCCAATTCAGCAAGGAAGACAGACGTAGCAAAATCCACTCATAAAATCTGTTTCAGACAACACATAAACTAATAAAAAATGAGATCTCAAAAGTGCTCAACAAGAAAAAAAAATATGGTAAAAGTGACTGATTCACAAGGCCATCAATGCTAAACTGACTTTGCTGTTTCTTCACGCAGATGAATAACTAATATTGTAAGCACTCTCAACCTACGTCAGTCTACAATTCTTCCTTTACTTGCCTCATAATCTCCTCAATCCCACTTTTTGCTTTATCTTTACACCACATTAATAACCCATTTTCCTTCTCCCCTACATAATGTGCTGGGCAAATCATGTCCTTTCACTGAGCCATGTATTGTTCTCTCCTTTCACTGGGTGTGCCCAAGCCCATTACTATCACCACCATTATACTCTTTTGCACCATTTGGTTTTGTACAGCAGATGCAGGGATATTGAGCATACCTAGGGATTATACAAGTATTTATTCTGCAGAGCAAAAAGTGTGTTTTGTGGATCATGGGGAAATAGTGGCTGTTAATGTTGATAGCTTTGGAGCAATTGGAGATGGGTCCTCTGATGATACTCAGGTGAAACCATTTGTATTCTTGTTCTTGTTCTTGAAGTTATTTTAATGGTTGCCTCATTCAGGCTTTAACTCAATGGGATGGGTCAGGCTTTTGTGAGTGCTTGGAAAATAGCTTGCTCTATTCCGAATTCAGTGTTTCTTGTACCTGAAGGAAAGTGCTACCTGGTTAATCCCTATAAGTTCAGGGGCCCTTGCCAGAATGGTGGCATCATCATCCATGTAAATATTCATTTCCCACACTCTCAGTTAGTCCAATTCTCTCTCTTCCTTTTTTTTTAATAATTTTATAGAAAAGGCGAAATGAGTATTGAAATTGAAATAGTAGAAGATTAAGAGTTATTAACAAGAGGTAGATTTATAGTGGTTGATCCATTAAAGTTGTCTTTTAAGAATAGATAGTTTCAGGGTTAAATTTTATTTATTCATCTATATTATCTATATATTGATAACTTTTATGTAAGTTAAATATTTTTATCAGTTGAACGTCAACAAATTAGATTTTATCTATTTAATTAATAATTATGAACTTTGATATAATGTGAAGTAATATTATAATGCAATTTTCAAAATATGTTTGTTTTAGGAAATTGTTTTACTACTGAAAAGTTTTGCAGGGGTGTATTTGAAATCAAGATTTGCAAATTACAAGACCTATAGAAAATCAAAATAAAAAGAGATGACTATAAGATATTTTATAAATAAACAAACATTCTATACATCAGATTACTTTTTTAAAATTTACATATTTAAATTTATTTAAAAAAGAGATATTTAATTATATTGCTTAATAAAACTTATTATTTTATTTATTTTATAAAACTGTGATATAAACATAATGAAAATCATATATATGTTCAAATTTATTTTTTCATAAAATTCTTTATAAATCTAGTTTTAAAGTTAAAATTACAATTTTAAGTCTCAATAGATGCAATGAGCGATTTTGGTTGTCTTATGTGAACACTATTAATAAACTATGGGTCAATAAGTTTGACTGTAAAACTAAACAGTTAATTCCATGATAAAGTGAAATGAGTGTCAATGAATGATTTATTTTAGACTAGCACCAACACTACTTATAAAATTTGAATCAATGAATTTGAAACTGCAGAATTAAAATCTTGATAGCAATATGGCTAAAGAAAAGATAACATGAATGATAAATAAAATATATTTTTTACAAACCTATTATTCTATATTTGAGGAGAAAGTAAACCATTCATTCTCATAAGAAATAATTTGAACGAATACTACTCATAACATATATATCAGGAAATTTGACTTAGATTGATAAACAATATCATAATTTAATAGACTGTCAAAAATATCTCCACTTTCTTTAGATGATATATTGATCTAAGGCTGGCCTGAAAAAATGGACGCTGCTAAGCTTCAGACAGAATGTACCTTTGGCTAAATTTTCAAAAAATGGAAAATACAACAGATTTTTGCGAAATTTTCAGCATCTGTTTTTCATAATCTGCACATTTTGTAGTCGAAAACTACAAAGAATTTGCAAAAAAATCACTGTATTTTTACAAATCTGAAAAAAAATAAAATTTAACTTTTATTTATCTTTGATACATTCTGTCTAGAGATTAGCAGGCGCAAAAAATAAAAATAATATGATTTGCTAAATGTACAGATAGCAGGGACTTTGGTGGCTCCGGACGATCCATCAGCATGGGATCCACAGAGCCCACGAACATGGCTTGTATTTTCTGATTTAAATGGAGCAACCATTCAAGGAGGCGGTATTATTGATGGGTCTGGCCATAATTGGTGGGCGCAGTCCTGTAAGGTCAATAAATCAAATGTAAGTAAGAACACCAACCAGGCTTATTCACCAAGTAATTGTTGTCCAATAATTGCATTAATGGTGACTGAATCATTTTTAATTTTCACTTTGTGTTACAGCCATGCCAATCTGCCCCAACGGTATAACCTCTCAAGACACAAGCTTATATTTCATTCAGCAATGCAATTTATGTGATGGAAATCTGACTGTCCAATCGAAACAAACAGGCAATGACTATTGAATCGAGCTTGAATGTGAGAATAACGAATTTGAGGATTCAGAACAGCCAGCAAATGCATATGGTAATTGCTCGTTCTACTGGAGTTGAAGCGTCTAATTTGCAGGTTGTTGCTCCGCAGAATAGTCCAAATACTGATGGGATTCATATCACGGGGTCCCAGAATGTGTTGGTTGAACAATGTTCTATTGGTACGGGTAAGTATCAAGGGATGAAAGGGTATTCATTTAATCAAAGTTATGGAATGTGATATTCGTTGTATTGCATATATTATATATGTTTTTAAATTTGTATCTTTATGAATAGTGCAATTAAAGAACATTTTATCATGTTCTATCAATTATGTAGACAAATTTAAATATATCTTGTAAGTTTTAAATTGTTTGAGTGGTTCATATGAAATTACATTGATAGAAACATCTATTTATTAATATAATATCAAAGGATTGAAGGGTGTATGTTTCACCAAAGTCATTAGGATGATTCTCATTTTTTGAAGTTTGAATCTTGGTGAGTAGCATAATCAAGGAATACACCATTATCTCTCCAATTGTAAGGGCAAGCTTAAACACCACTAAGCTTTGATTTGTTTGGTTGGCTCACCCAAAATCACATTGATAAGTGGACCCAATTATTAATGTGATATCAAGGGATTGAAGGGGATCCATTTCACCAAATTCACTGGGAACACAATTCTCACCTTATCTCTTATATCACACCCTTTTGACTTTGAATCTTGGAGATAAGAGTAATAATATCAAGAAACACACCATCACCCTCACCAATTATAAGGGCATGCTTAAACAACACACTCTAAGCTTTGACTTGCTTGGATGACTCATCTGAAACCACATTGATAGATGGATCCACTTATTAATGTGGTGTAAATGAGTTGAATGGGATCCATTTCACCAATGTCATTGGAGACACTATTCTCCTCTTATATCTTCTATCATATTGTTGAGAGTTTGAATCTTGGTGAATACCACAATCAAGAAACATACCATCACCCTCACCAATTATAAGGATAGGCTTAAACAACACATTCTAAGATTTGACTTCGCTAGGTGGCTCATATGTGAAGTCACATTGATAGATGGACCTTCTTATTAATGTGGTTTGAGAAGAGTCATCCAAACGAGTCAAATTTGCCCACCAATTAATGTGATTTTCATTCAATGAGCCACCCAAACAAGTCAAAGCTTTGAGCATGCTTTCTGACGAGCCACCCAAACATATCAAAGCTTAGAGTATGTAGTATAAGCCAAATTCCAATTATACTTAATCAATTGAACTAGTAAAGGAACTTTGGTGGATGATGTAATGAAGCAACATACCATTATTCTCACTAATTATAATCAACTAGTTACATTACGACCTTTTGGTGTTGATGCTAATTTTAAAATTATGTGGTTTAAGAGCCACTTAAACAAGTCAAAACTTGCCTACCTGTTAATGTGATTTCCCATGAGTCACCCAAACAAGTCAAAGCTCAAAATATGTTGTTCAAACCAAATCCAATTATTTATAATCAATTCACCTAATAAAGAAATTTCCGTAGATAACGCAATAAAATAACAAATCATCACTATGATCAATAATACTCAACCAATCACACTACAATATGTCTGTGTTTACATGCCTTTGTTTATATAAGACCCATACAATCCTTTTATAAAAAAATATAAGAAAAACAAAAGTCCAATATCATCAACCAAATATCAATTTTGAACTATTTTATTTACATAAAAAATATTTATAAATATTATATTTATTTTAAATATCTATAAATATTATATTTATTATTAAATGTTAATATTTTGATATATAAATAATTGTAAAAATTAAAATTTTGTTCACACTTTCAAACCATTGCACCACCTCCTATTATCAAAAATAAAAAATAAAAAATCCAACATAAATTTCTACAATATAAAAGAATTTTAAATTTTTCTTTTGGAATTTATCATTATCTAGTTCTTATTTCACTTGATTGCTTTGTTCAGGAGATGACTGCATTTCAATCGTCTCAGGAAGCGGCAACATCAAAATCAAAGACGTTTTGTGTGGACCAGGACACGGCATTAGGTATTTATTTAAATTTTAAAAACCCATAACATTATCTTACCAAGAAAAAATGGAGTCTGGCTTAATTTATTGTTTGTGAAGCAGCATAGGAAGCCTTGGAAAGGATAACAGTGTGGGATACGTATCAGGAGTAATGGTGGAGGAGACAACACTTACAGGCACCACCAATGGCCTCCGCATAAAAACCTGGCAGGTTTTAAGAACTAATGCTTAAACAATCTCACTCATCTTTTATTGTTTTTTAAGACTGTATATAGCATCCCTTTAAACTGGTGTGACACGTCCTCTAATACTACATAGGCTTAGGGAAAACTGGACCTCGTGCTTTATAATAAAAAGCTCTCGCCAATCAAATCAGACCCCAGCCCACTCATCTTCTATTGTTATTCCTCCATGCTTCCCAATCAATAAAATTATCTTATTTCTATTTCTTCTCATTCTTAACTTCATATGTGAATGATTTCAATGTTTTGTACATATGTACAGGGTGGTTCAGGATTCGTACATGGAATTCGCTTTCAAAATATTCTGATGAACAATGTTGCCAATCCCATTATCATTAATCAATTTTACTGCGACTCATCAACACCATGTAAAAATCAGGTATAGAAATACAGATTTTTACAATGTTTAGTCTATTTTAAAGTTTTTGAATTAGATAGTGTTAGAGTTATTTTGTATCAATGTTTTGGATTGTATTCTATAATTTTTATTCCATCAAGAGCTCTTTCTTATTTCAAAGATAGATCACCCATTGTCATCTTGATCATTTTTCTCTTTACCTCTTTCTTATCTTGAAGATAGATTACAGATAATAATCTTAATCATTTTTCTCCTCTACTTTTTTCTTATCTTGAAGATAGATCACATATGTAATCTTAATCATTTTTCTCTTTTAGCTCTTTCTTATCTTGAAGATGGATCACATATGTAATCTTCGACTTTTCTTTCTCTTAGCTCTCTCTTATCTTGAAAATAGATTATGGACTGTGATCTTAACAATAGATCATGGTACGTATGTTATTTAAATATTGATGAAATTCTCTTAACACAAACCTAATCTAGAAACAATAATAACCAATATTCTCAATTTCATAATCTTCTGTTCTATCATGATCAATTCCGCAATCTTGATCCTCACATTTTTTTGTTTCCTTTTATTTCTTTCTTATTCAGAAGATGAATCACCCATTGTAATCATTATAATAGAACAAAGAGTGTGACTCTAAAAATTGATAAAAATAATTTTACTATAATCAATTTTAAAAACAACCGTATCCAATTTTACATATTGTAGAAATTTGATATTATTAATTAAATATTAGATTACCATAACATCTTCTTATTATTCTTTTTAAACTCTTTGGACCATGAGACAATAGATATCAATTGTAATCTTGATAATAAGTCATAGAATATGATTCTACATATTCAATGGAATTTAAAAATGACAATAATCAATATTACAATATCATTTTTTGATATTGAATTGACAGACATCTGCTGTAAGGGTGAGTGAAGTGATTTACGAGAACGTGAAAGGCACGTCGACGACTCAGCATGCAATGCAATTTGCATGCAGTGATAGCATTGCATGTGAGAATATCTTTCTTTCCAACGTGGACATTCGAAGAGAGAGTGGAGATAGTGCAGATTTATTGTGCAACAATGCCATTGGATATGGAATTGGCTCTGTTAATCCCTCCGCAGATTGCTTGTTCTCTCAAACACAGGATGACCAACACATCCATTCCATCTTAGATTGCTCGGCCCTCTCTTGTTTCCTGTGATTCCACCATGATCAACAAGGCAGAAATGCCCACAAAAACATGTATATGATAGTAAAAATAATGCAGCTGCCTCTGCCTTCTTACAAGTTTTCACCAACCCCAACTAATCCAAAGCCTGCTCTATGATGCATTCAAAAGAGGGGGCTTTGTTTATTTGTTTTCAAATGTGACTAATGAGATACAACTTGATTCAGTTGTTATTTTTATAAGTAAAAAGGTTTTTGGAAAAATTGTGTACATAAGTTTTTTGAATTATGTTGTTGTGATCATTTTGTTGATAGAAAGAGATGTGGAAAGATTATGGATTTTGAGGTTTGAAAAAAATAGATTGAAATTTAAAATGTTTTTATTTCAAGTTTGGATATTTAGATATAAAAATTATAGAATTATTATGATTAGTCTTTTGAGAAAAGTTGTGTGGCTTGATATTTGAATTCAAATTTCATTTATATAGGTCTATTTAAGTCCAGAAAAGTTGTAGGTTTGACATTTGAACAAATTTTCCTTATAAGTTCATTTAGATTTAGAATTTGACAATCACGATGATCTATTGTGCATGAAATTTTTATGATAGTTTTGTTATTTAAGTATTTTTTATTTGACATTTTAAGAAAATAATAAATTATCAAAAAAATCATTTAATTTATGAAGAATTTTATATAAAATATTTTGTACTAAATTGTTTAGCTACAAAATTTATGTCAATAACCACATTCTTTGCGCCATTTGATATCTATCTATCTATCTATCAGCCTGCCAATATGTTCTTCTAGCTTTACATTATCTATTTAAGTCTCTACCTTAGTTATACCAAGAGGGAAATTAGAATGTGAATACAATCATATATAATTGTGCTCTATGATTCTTGCAATTAGTTAAAGAAGCTTAATGTTCATCCCAAATTAAAATTTAGACAAATTTAATGATTAGTCTATTCCTCCTAGTTTACATTTAGATGTGATGTTTATTCAAACATGTGCAGAGCCTCTTGCTTTGGACATCTAGCCCTAGTCTCAACTGTCAATCTTCTCTCATAGAAGAAAACCTTTGAAGTCATGTAAGATTATGGTTAAGAGGCTTAGTTTGATGTGTATATTATTGAGAAATAGGTTAAAGATTTTAGTGAAACTATTATGATAAATTTATGTAGCCAAATAAATAGATAGCAATAAATTATGGATGGAAATGGATTAAAAAACAAATGCAAACATAACTCAAGAATTACATGGAGAAAACCTTGTGGGAAAAAACAATAGTGCACCCAAAGAGATCCTTCTCTCTTTGAATTACTGCAACACTTCATTGCTTCACCAATCTATGAATTAACTTATTTATCCTTCATATCAAGCACTAAATACATCGGCATGAGAGAAACCACAAACCATTAATGGTTTCTAAAACCATTAAGGCATACATATTAAAAAATAGTAAACTTCTTCTTTCAACCTATGATCTTATCCATGTTTTAAAATATCTTCCCTATCTTATCAAAGATTTCATAATTTATCTTTCCCTTTCTAATGTCTTTTCTATTTTGACAACCAAAAAATAGTTTACAAATTATCATAATCACATTTTTAAATTTTCATGATCACCTAGTAGATAATTACAAATTGTCAATAAAAAATTAAACATGAATTTATAATGAAAGCAAGGTTGAGACATTTTCTCAAAATTCTCCCACTTGTCGAACACCTTGTAAAAAACATGAAGAGAAACTAAATAAATCAAAATTCAGAGGAAGTAAGGTCCATATCCTTTTTACACCAACTGATCTTTTTTGTGTCTACTAGTTTAGTAAGAGGATTTGCAACAATATCTAAAATGTCTACTTTCTATAACATGACTCTACCACACTCATCCACTTATTGAGTAAAGTGATATTGAACACCTATGTATTTCATGTGGGAATTCAACATCAATATCAACATCAACATCAATGCATTGACTTTAGCTAAATAGATGACGTTTTGACTATAACATTTGATTCTTACTTGTTTACATTGAAAGCCAATACTTGAAAAAAATTATCTAATTGCATTGCATCCTTACAAGCATGTGTCACATCTATGTACTTTGCTTCTATAGTAGACAATACAATTGTAGGTTGTATTTTGTTCATCCAACTAACTACTCCAGAAAAAGTAAAGATATAGCCACTTATGGACCTTCTACAAGCTAGATCAATAGAAAAATATGAATAAATAAAGCCT
This sequence comes from Chamaecyparis obtusa, assembly GCA_027943335.1. Taxonomy (NCBI): domain Eukaryota; kingdom Viridiplantae; phylum Streptophyta; class Pinopsida; order Cupressales; family Cupressaceae; genus Chamaecyparis; species Chamaecyparis obtusa. The sequence continues at coordinate 961,832 of BSBK01000804.1, read as the reverse complement.
TATAGATCAATAACCCTACTCATATCATAGATCCATGATAACAACCACACTAAATATAAATTCTATGTAAATATTTGAAAACCCCTTTCACATAAGTCTAATGTTCTAATTATCATGATTAAATTCCATAAATATAAGTTAATAACTTCCACTATTTGGGCAATATCAAGTCTTGTACAAACCATAGCATACATAAGGCTTCCTACAACACCAACATATGAAAATTTATACATCTCTTCAAGTTCATCATCTATTTTAGGGAATTATTCTAGAGATAGCTTAGCACTAAGTGAAAAAGGAATGCAAACTAGTTTACAATCATCCATGGAAAAATACTAGAAAATAGTGTTAACATACTTATTTTGACTTAATCATGGTTTGAAGTTAACCTAATCCATGTTGATTTCCATACCCAAGACATATTTTGCAACCGCTAAATCATTCATATCAAATGTACCAAATAACTGACTCTTAAGTTCCCTATTCATTTCTTTATCATTTCCAATAAATAACATATCAGATCAACATAAGAGAATGATAACAATTTATTCCAAATAACAAAAAAATGCAAACTAATTATGCCTAGAAATGCAACAAGAGAGCAATTAAAAATGCAAAAACCAAGTCAAGAATAATAAATATAGTTCAATTAGACAATAATTTCAAATATTGATAGATTGAAGCAATGATCAATTTCACATCAGATAATCTACCTATTATCTATAACTTTGAACTGTAAATTATCTTCTCTATATCTCCAATGCAGATATGTAAATTAAAAATTTCTTTTCTCATCTCTCACAATACCTCCAATAATAGTCCTCACAGTCTTACTTTAACACATTCTATATTTTCTTAATAGAATCTAATATATGTTGTGATGTCTCCAATAAATTTTTGTTGTATTTTAAACCATGCAACGTGTCAATCTCCCACTTTTATATCAGTGTCCTTGGCATTGGGTGTTTCCATTGGGCAGGGGGCTCTTACTACATTTTTGGTGTCACTCAATCTTTTTCTCCTGCATCTATGGTGCAACAAGTTATTGTCATCCTTGGTGGATAGTGGAAGGAAATGATTGATGATCCCTCAACCTCTTCTCTAATTGGATTAGAGGCCAATATTTTCAATCCCAGTGTTGGAGGTGGAGGGGTTTTTGCCTCTAGGGTTGTTAAGGATAGGCTCCCCCCCCAAATAATAATAATAATAATAATAATAATAATAATCTACTGCTTTTGGTGGACGGGGCTATGCCCGTGCTACCAAATCTACTACTAGTATTCCTCCAAAAGTGAAACATTGACTTATTGCCTATGTTAAGGCCTCTCTTGTGGTGGTGTGTGGCATGAATGTGGTATATAATGTGGATTTGTACCAACTTTTTGGGTTTCCCTATATAATTATATGTCTTTGGGCCTCTCTTCTAAATATAACATCATTGGGTAACAATTTCTTGGTGATCCTTAGTCTATGGTAACATTAATTGATATTTTCCCTTGTGTAAAAGGGGTTTTCATTACTACATTTTCTTCTTCTAAAGACTATGATTTGGTATTGTGCAAGCTGTGGATTTGGGGGAATTGCTCACTTTCTACCAAAACCTAGACAATCTCCTTCAAATCTCTTACTAAACCACTTAATGTGCACTCAATGTGGATTTGTATTCCTAATATTGCACTCTATTTTGGAATATTTCTTTCTTTTAGGCCATTGGAAACTCTATTGGACATTTCTTGAAGGTGGATGAAGCTATGCAACCTCATTGGGTCGTTCGTTACATTTTGGTTGACATGGATATCTCCACACCACTTCTATAGGATGTGGTACTCATGGTTTGGGAGAGGCCTTAGGCTCAATCACTATATTATGAGGTCCTTCTATTTCATTATCGAATATACTTCTCTTGTGATCATATGGCTATAAACCGTTCTCTTTTTCATAGTAAAGGTGTTGCTACCTAGTGGTAGGATGAAGATGATGATCATTTAACTATTTGAGCTTCTGATTCTCTCTCTTATTCTACCTCTAAGGACTCTTTGCAGGCTAAAAATGAAGATGAATCTTGTGCTACAAATCTAGGCGAGGCTCCTATTATAATTTGAGTCATTCTCTTGTTGCAAATCTGGGTGATACCCTTGTTGTAAACCATATGGATACCACTCTTTCTCTTACTAGTGTGGCCCCCTCTAGCCATGTCGACAATCCTTTTCATTTTTCCCCTTCTCCATTTCAATCTTTAGCTAACATTAATGCTCAACTTACTTTACACTCTAGTGTTGACATATTTCCAAATAGAGTAAATCATTAGTTTCTCCCCCTTGCGGTGGGGAACCTAAGGATAGTATCACTTGGGAAATTGTTCATCAATGTCTAGGAAAAATATTTCTTCAAACTTACACTCTTCCTGACAAGCGGTGAGTGAACGACACTCCCATTCTTGAGGAGGGATACTAGCCTTTGTTGTAGTGTACTATTTATTTTGTATTTATCTTTGAAACAAAACTATTTGTATGTTGTTAATAATCCATTGATTTCTTGTAAAATCTATGAACCCCTATATTAGTGTTGTTATTCTCTTTGACACCTTCAAGTTGTGGTGGTCTAAGGGTCAACCCTCTTTTTAGGTTGTTGATTATAATAATTAAAAAATAATGCAAGCTAAAACTCCCTCTAGTCAGCCCAAAATTGAAAAGATAACCCTCTATTAGGATAAAGACTCTTCTTAAAAATTTCTATTACCTCACTTACATTAATACAACATGGAAGATATATTATCATCCACTTCAAGGCATGTCCGAAAATTGATATTCTCCTAGAACATGGGAAAAACTAAAAACAAGTCACAAAATGCTTTTAAAAATTATGAAAAAATTATGCTTTCATGCATAGGCCATAATGGATGGTTGGTTATAAACTCCACATAGTTCTTGTTAAATATCTCCAAAAAAATCACTCCACTATACTCACACTGCCCTCCTAAAGAGATCGATATCCATTCTTCTCCTTTCAATGGTTTTGTCTTTTCTCCTCCTAGAACCCATCGTATGTTCCCTCTCAATGCTTTTCTTTTTTTTTGTATTAAAACCAATGAACTTCCAGCCCCATTAGGGTATTTTTACCCTTCAGAATATGCCAACACCTGATTCTTTGACAACTACCCTTCTTTATGAAGAGTGCAATTCATTTTTTCTTCTTTCAATCTTTGCCCTTTTTTATTATTTAAATTATAATTCCCCTAAAACTAATTACCATGTTCTCTTATAAATAATTATTCCACTTGGTTTCATTAATTAACCTTTCTTGATTCCTACACCTATTAACACTAGTTATTTTCTCACACATGTGTGAGAAATTTTTTAAAAGTTCCTTTTCAAAAATTTCCTAAAATTCCTAAACATGACTCTCTTACAATATTAATGAAACTTCTTACACTTTCTAAAAGTGTCCCATTGGTCAAGATCTCTTACAAGATCTATGAAACTTCTTACATGTGTACTTAAAGTACACATGCATCCATCACATCTCCAAGTTTCTCACATGTGTGTGAGAAACATTGGACTTTCCATGGATTATGTGTCTCCTTTGTGGAACCTATGTGGATTCTACCTCACCAAGCTCCTCCAAAATCCTATAAATAGAGGCCTTGTCTCAAAAAAATCATCCATTATTTTGCATGTAGTGGTATTATGCTAGTTTGAATCTTAGAGCTCTTGTTGCATGCATTTAGTGATTTCTTACTAAAGCTTGTGTGGTAGTTGAATGAATTCATTTAGCTCTAATGGTAGTTTTGCATTCATTGCTAGATTCTAGAGGTATTTACTACTCATCTTAGATCTTGCATTTAGTATAATTTATCTACTCTTTGCATTCATATCGAATGCTTGAGGACCCTTGACCTATTCAATCTACTCCATTAGTATGCATTTTATTTTTTATCCATTAATTGTTAGCGGGATTTAAATTTATTGTGTTGAAAGAGCACACCCAAAAATTCACTAAGAGAACATCAAACAAGTCTTGGGTGCACTTGTTTCAGCTCATCTAAGGTTGTGGTTAAAGTTCTGTGTTGGTTTCATGCTTCTAATATGATAACATGATTTCAAGTTAATTTGAGTTGAATATATTATTTTCCTAATGTTTGCATGTTTACGCATGTTCCACATAGATATAGCTTCAACCACATACATTCTGGCATGCCCAATGGGACACACATCCCTAAAAATTTAAAACTTTTTAAAAAATTTATGTTACCTTTTAGGCCCAATCACACATTGTCATCTCTTCTTTACACAGAGGCATCTTCGACTTGGAATCATCATCTACACAGATTGAAATTTGTGACCATAGACTATCATCTATGCTTTGACCAAAAAGGATAAGTTTTTAATGCTTTAAATCTATTTTCTACTTTATTTGGAGATTTTAGTTCTCGAATTTATGTCAAAAAGACAATTTTGCAAGGGTAGATGTTGCTCACTTTTTAAAAAGTCTTTAATCATAGTTTGATAATCCTATTTGTCAATATTGTGTTGTCTATGTAGGTTGACTTTTGTTTGCACACCTCGAGATATATGCCAATACAAAACTAACACGTGGCAATTATAGTTTTCTGGGTTTTCTAACTTTTCTGGTTAATTATCATCTGTGCAATTTGACTTGTGTCTACACAGATTATCATCTACAACTTGGAATTGGCGTTTGTGCCCTGACACTAGAAATTTTAAGTTTTTTTTGTCATATTTTGGGTTACTAATTCATCTAATTTTCTGTAGCATCTTGGATTTTAAAATTACTAACATTTACAAGATGTTTCACCAAGACTTGAAATGCATTTAGACTACTAATCATTTTTCTTGTAGGACATTGGAAAAAGAACTTCAAACACTAAGACTACTCACATTTTTGGTTTTCCAAGTTTCCTTGGAGACTCAACTAAACATTGTGTTTTCATTAGCTTCATTTTCTAGGCACCTAGCTTAATTAGGATGATTCACTTGTAGTGGTTTGTTGGGTAGTAGGGAAGTACTCTCTTACCTCTTTAGGGGTAATAAAAAACCAAACCTACTTGATTCATCACTTAGAAATGAATATTTGGTAAGTGAATATGTGCTTCGGGTGTCTGGGAGAAGCAATGGAGTAGGAGAGTATGCTCTTTTCTCTTTTTATATTTTACCCTTACAGGGTTTGCTGTTCAGAGAAAAAACTCGAGGGAACAACCCAAATGGGAACAAGGAAATAACGACCAATTTGACCCACTTTAATCAAAGACCTCCTTGAGATTAGAGTCTTGAAGGAAGGAGGTATCTTATGTCTGGTATCATGTGGCTATAGGTCTCAATCACACTTCCATGACCATAATGCTTTGTATGATTAACATAAGATATCTTCAAATAAAAACCCATACTAGACACCCTAGAGTAGAATCCACCTGGTTCATCTTTGAAAGTATCATAATCTTTGTGCAAGGAGGGGGAAGATTCTCTCATGAAGAGACTCACCATAAGTATCCCCTTCAGAATTTGGAGGTAGATAATACAACATCAAAAGTCTCATTTCATAGTCTCACTTGACCATATTTTTTTAGCTCTTGCAAAAGTAAAAAAAATGGGTGCCCCCTAGGGGGTGATATGGATGTGTGAGATGAAGGGATATCAAGTTGTAGAAAAAGGTTTTAAGGACTAATCTGATTCCTTAGGTATAAATTTCTTGATTTTCTTCATTATGTTAGACCCCATGAAAAATCATATAATTTGAAAAGATCACTAGAACATACACCATACAAAGTTGGATTAATAGCATCTCTCTTATCACTATTTATTGGATCTTTCAAGGTTGATTTGTCCCTTAAAGAATAATTTTTAGACATATGCCTATTTTCCTTGTGTTTGTAAACTTAGTGTGGTCACTTCCATTGAATACTTGAAAACCAATTCTTGTCAGTGAACAGATTGACCTAGAACTAGATCAGACCAGTCAAATTAGTTAAAATCATTCAAAAAACCATCTGATTCTAAATTGTCATCTCTGACATGGCTTAGTCATCTCTTCATATTGTCATTTGTGTCTGAGAATAGCCATCTCCACCTCAAAATAGAGAGAAATAAGACCCTGTCAAAATCTCAACAATTCATTCTTCTAGGGGTCCTTGAAATCATTCGCCCTAAAACATTTAGTTATTCAGTCAAAAACAATATTTTCTCTCTAGGATATGCCTGATTTGGGGAAAAAAAAGAAAAAAAAAACTACCAAAACCCCATATCTATAGAGAGAATAAAATAACTGATACGAAGTCCAAAGAAAACCAACATCTGATCAAATCAATCCCACAAGAAATCAAGGATTTTGAGAAAATGGATGGAATCATTTCCAATAACAAGGTTTCCCAAGTCATGGCCAAAAATCATGTGAATACTATCTTCGTCTATTTTGAGAGATACGACTAGTTGAGTGTCATCATCATTAGCCTTTGATACCTAAATCAATCAAGACCAACCCTTTGTCTCCCAATCTTCCACAAATCATCATTCCTTTCACTTTGATCCTAGGAGAAAAATCAATCATCTTTAGACTATAGTCAAGACTATCAAATCGAGGCCCATCTTTCACTCCTTCATCCATCTTAGGTTGAAATATTTTAATCAAAAGTGTCACATAGACCTTCACTTTTAGCAAACACACTTAATTGAATAGTTTCTTTAAGAACATTAGTCCATCTATATATACGCACTCAATTGTCTTTGTATTTTTCTTGTACTTTGGTCTTAATTTTTTGTATGTTCTTGTATTTCTATTTACTTATGTGTAATTTATTTATAGTATTTTTTAATATTTATTTTAATTTTCTTCTTTTTCTTTTCTGCCCATATTTTTGGCACTCTTGTGGAGTTTTTTTGTGTTGCGGTTATGTATTTGTGTAAAAATTATTTATTTTTAGTTTTATTGCTTTGATATTTTTTGGCACTTTTGTTTATTTCCATGCATTTGTCTTTTAGTCATGTTTTCTTATTTTTCAATTTATGTTTTGTGTAGCTATTCTTTGACTTATTTTTTCTTTATTTCATATTATTTATGGTGATGTCCAATTTTTTTTTTTGGGGGGTTAGGTGAAGGTCTCATCATTGTTGACCATTGTGTATCTCTCCTCCCCCTCCTCTCTTCCTTTCTCCCTCATCTTCTTTTTATTGTTTGCTAGATCTGCAATCTACCATTTTTTGCTTCCTTTTCTCTCTTGCATCCTGATGATGGATCATGTAGTATGATCCAAAATGTTGATGACTAAAAAAATCTAGACAATCAAATCGAGAAACTCATATAACACTCATAGTTTAGCCCATAGATATCCCTTTAGTTTGCATTTTCCCTAGAAGATGGATTTTCCATGGTAAAGGGATTGAAGGTGGACGTTATAATGCTAGCCATTGCAAAAAATTTAGATTTTCAACATAAGTAGAAGAATATATGGAGTCCCATGATGTGGTTTTAACAAGAGTGGAGTTTACCAGGCCAGGTGATGAGCTCCTAGAAGTTTCTAAAAAGAGTACCAAAATACTCTCATTTCCACAAAAATGAGTTGCTGCTGCAACTTATGTTATTAATTCTTTCACTTGTGAAGGGAGATTATATATTCTACATGCACATGATTTTAATTTTCTCAGACACCTTCATCATGGTAGGATCATCAATGAAGCATACTACTTGGAAAATTTTCTCACAAAATTGGTAGTAGAGGTATAAAAAGGTAAGGATACCTTTGTATCTTGCCATTTTTTTTTATCACATTACTTGTAAAATAGAGCCAAATTTATTTTCTTGGTATGTCATGGAAATAATTTTTATAAATTAAAGAGGTTAAACATAGTAACCTAGGGCAAGGGGGTAGAAGGTTTAGACTTAGCGGAGAATCTAGAAAAAAAAAATGTAGCCTAGGAAAAAAATATAGCTCTTTAGAGGAGAAATATTATGAAAAATTATGAGACAAAAGAAGATTCCTTTGAAGATGAATAAGAAGGGATTAAAACTATATCCTTTGTAGTTAAGATCCAAGGATAAAATTTGGCACAAAAGATTCCTAAAGATACCCCTACTCAGCTTTCTAAGAAACCCTCTACTAAGAGAATTAAAAAGGGGAAAAAGAAATTAGAAATGAAGGAAATGATTAAGGAAAAATCTAAAAAATCTCCTAATCAAGTCTCTTCTAAGAAAAAGACTTAAGTAAATACCAAACCCCTCATCTAAGGAAAATAATAAAAGGGACTATCATAAGGAAAAAGAACACGATGATACTGCATCTCCCAAGAAAAAGGTAAAGGTCATAAAGAAAATTAAAACACACTCTAAGCCTACCATAGAAATTACTCCTATAGATGGAAAGAAATGAAAGTCTTCAAGCTCATCTAAAATTCCTGTAGTAGAAAGGTCAACTCAATTTGAACCTCTTAAGAAAACATACAAAAGGAAACATATGCAATCTTCCACTTTTGTGCCAATAGTAGAGAATCCTACACCAATTTTCATCTATTCTCTAACTTAATAATACAATATGGTATTGATTTTGAGGATGAGAAAAGGAAACAACAAACTATCAAAAGAACCATTAGGAGGTCTAGTTGATTTGAAACAACAACGAATAAGAAGAAAAAAAGAAGAAAATTGAACATGTAATTAATGTTCCCTTAAAGCCCAGTAATGGAAATGACAAAGATGAAGAAGGAAAGAAAACTGAAGAGTCAATGTCTATACAAATTTATTATGAAGAAATAGAGTGCAAAATTCTTGGAATAGTAGGAGTAGTAAAAGGGATGGAAGATGAGGAGGTAGACGATGAAGAAGAGGTTCAAGATGAATAACATTTGATTAGGGAATACAAGAGGAAGTGTAGGAATAGAGTGTGCAAGAACATTTGGATTAGAACATAGTAGATGATGCTAGTAGTTTGGATAATTTAGCAAAGGTGGCTACTCAGAAAACCCAAATTATCATCAAATAGATTGCTACAACAATTCCTTATCAACATAACCCCATAATTACCCCTCCCATGTCTTGGCCCTTTTTGACATTAAATAAATGGGACCATGTTCAACAATTGCATTAGAAACAAGTTGATTTGGCCAAAGAAAAAGAAAATATGAAGCTCCAATTCGAGAAATAAATTTTGAGTAAAGAAATAGAAATAAAAAGACTTGATGCAAAGGTGGAATAATTAGTCAATCTTGCTCCACAAATTTTCAATCGTAGACCCCCTTCTAGAGTGTTTATTCTTTATCTTAGGGAGAGGTTCTTAAGTTTTTAGGTTATGTAGATATATTGTGATTTTCCCTATTCCATGGTTACTCCTAGAGAGTATTTTACTATTTTTTAGAATTCCACAATTGAATTGCAAAATTCATGTGTTAATTTTATTTTCATAATTTGGTTGTTCATTATAACCTAGTCTAGAATCATCTATTATATGTGGGTGACCTTCAAGTAAAAACATTATGCTTCTATATGCAAAATGAGGAAAACATAGGAGATCAAGTTGAAAAGTATAAAGGAATGGAAAAATTGAGTGTGTCAGGACTCCAAGCCAAGTCAAAAAATCATGGTCCTATTCTCAATTACTAGTTGGTGTTAATGAATGAACCAAAGGTATAGAGATAGGAATTGCAAAATAGGAAGGACAATTATGAAATGTTCACACATATGGTTAAAGCTAATGGAATAAAAGTGCTCACACATGTAGAAAATAAATGGCAATAATTAACTGATTAGTTGAAGTGTAAATGATTGATGCAGGAACAACTCGGGTCCTTGGCAATTCTGTGTCACCAAAAAGATGTTTGTAGTTTTCTGCTTTGCTCGATTCCTTCTTTGACTGAGTTGGTTTGGTGTTGCTCAGTTTCCTTTGTTCATTGGTGTTGGTCGATTATCTCTTGGTGCTTGGTAATGCTTATTTGGTGCTCAGTTTCCTTGCTTACCGAGTTGTTTGTTTTTGTGTTCTTTTGAGGCTGACTCGTGCATTTAATTTGGGTTGCAAATTTAATGCTGGTATCCATCATTGGGAAGCGTGTGGACCTAGATCTGGTCATTCCTTCTGTTGATTGTGGATCTGAAGGTTGACTTGATTCGGTAGCCTCTTGTATAAATGTAGTTGTTTGGTTAGTGTTTAGGATCAGTTTTTGGAGTTAGAAGATATAACATAGAAGATCAAAGATTGTTGGTAGATCCTCACAAATTTGAGGACTTCTATACTTGATTGTAATATTTGGCCTGAACCGAGAAGGCCTTATAACCCAAAATGTATGAATCAATTGAAGTAAATATTTGAAAGTTCCTGCATTCTCTCTCTCACTATTATGTGTTGTTGCTTCCGTGTGTGATCTCTACAAGGTGGATCTAGTTAGGGTGTGCCTTTGGCCCCTCTCCCCATCTACCCTTGCATCAGGTGGTATCAGAGTGAGGTGAGATCTAGATTTAGGTTTGTGAATCTAGCTTTGAAGGTTCCTTCTTGTGAAGCCCTAGTTGAATTATTATGGGGTAGCAGATTGTGATCTGACCTACAATTGTAGAGAGTTTTCAAAATCATTTGTGGTAGGTGAGATGCAGATCTAGGATTGGTAGACATGTTGAGATAAATTTTTGCTAGATTAGAAGCTTTTGAAAGAGCCCAGAGAAGAGGAAGACATCTTGAAGATGTTAGTGATGATGAAATTGAGGTAGAACAAGGTGATGTAGAACCTGCACCTGTGATGGATCAGGGTGAGGAAAGATTCTTGAAGGATTTGACAAGTCTGAAGTCTACACCACACTTTAATCCTCCTGAGTATAGTGGAAAATTGGATTCTGATGAATTGGTGGACTAGATTACTAAGATGGAAAATTATTTTGAATATGAAAATGTACTTGAGGAAAAGAAGGTGAAAATTGCAAGCACAAAGTTGAAAATTCATGCATCCTTATGGTGGGAACATCTACAATTGGACAGAAAGAGGAAAGGAAAAGACACAATCAAGGTATAGAATAAAATGGTGAATAAATTGAAAGGAAAGTTCTTACTTTGTGATTACAGATTAACCTAGTTAGGCAAATGCAAAGTTTGAGGTAGAAAGATAGCTCTGTAAAACAATATACTGAGGAATTCTATAGATTAGATATCATATTTGGACATGATGAAGATGATTTGGAAAGAATTTCTAGATACCTAAATGGTTTGAGAGTTTCCATCCAAGAAGAAATCAGTTTGGTCAAATTGGAGAACATTGAATAGGCTTATCAATTTGCATTGAAAGCTGAGGAGAAATTGAATAAGAGACACGAGAAAATAAAAAGAGGTAGAGGTGGTAGATTCCCTAGAGGAAGAGGTAGATCTTATGGTGAAAATAGTAGATCTGAACCTAAAAAGATAACTCTGGATAAAGCTAAGACCGAGGGAAAGGTGAAAGTTCATCTAGAGGCAGAGGCAACAACTATCAAGGTGGTTATAACAGAGGTGGTTTCTGAGGAACTTGTTGCAATTGTAGAGAAGAAGGACATAGATCATTTGAATGTACACATGCAAGTAAGAAGGTCGGTAACAATACAAATGCTTTGGTGCAAGAAGAGTCACCGAATGAACCTGAGAAGGAAAATAACTTGATGGTAAGGAGAGCACTTTGGAGTGAAAGTAATAAGGAAGATCCTATAAGGAAAAGTTTGTTTAAGACCAGATGTAGAGTTTATGACAAATTTTGGAAGGTAATAATTGACAATGGTAGCTCGAAGAATCTGGCATCTAAGGAAATGGTCACAAAGTTGCAGTTGAAAAGGTTGGAACATCCGAAGCCCTATCAGATTTCATGGATCAAAGATGAGCATACACTCTTGGTAAGTGAACAATGTTATGTGAATTTGAAAATTGGAAAGTACTATGATAAGGAGTTGTGTGATATCATGCCTATGGATTGTTGTCATATTTTGTTAGGTAGACCTTGGCAATATGATAAACATACTATATATGATGGGAGATTACATAAATATACTATTTGGGTTGATGGAAGAATAAAAATCTTGTTACCTTTGATGGAAGAACCTATTAGTAATGTTTACACATCTATGAAAGTTTTCTTAGTGGAAGGAAGAAAGTTTTTTAAGGATTTGAAGAAGAGTGATGTATGTTTTGTTGTGATTCCTAACAAATCAAGTAAGAGAATCGAGGATAGTGTCCCTGAGGATATTGATAAGTTACTCACCAAGTACAGTGAAATCATTTCTGATAATGTACCTGATGGTTTTCCACCAAAGATAAGCATTGATCATTGTATGGATCTAATCCTTGGAGCTAGTTTACCAAATAAGGCACCACATCAGTTGCCACCTACCGAGAATTAGGAATTGAACCGATAGATTCAAGAATTGTTGGAAAAAGGTTTGATTAGAGAAAGTTTGAGATTCAAGAATTGTTGGAAAAAGGTTTGATTAGAGAAAGTTTGAGTCCTTGTGCAGTACCTGTTGTATTGGAACCTAAGAAGAATGGAGAATGGTGAATGTGTACTAATTCCAGAGCAATCAACAAGATAATAATGAAATATAGGTTTCCTATACCGAGAATGGATGACATAATGGATAGTTTGACTGGAGCAAAGTATTTTACCAAAATTGATTTGAAAAGTGGGTATCATCAGATCAAAATCAGAGAAGGTGATGAGTGGAAGACTGATTTTAAGACAAAAGAAGGTTTGTATGAGTGGTTGGTTATGCCTTTTGGTTTAACTAATGCACTGAGCACTTTTATGAGGTTGATGAATGAAGTTTTGAAGAAATTATTGGGTAAGTTTGTGATTGTCTATCTTGATGATATTTTGATATTCAGTAAGACCAGAGAAGAACATTTGTTGCATATTAGACAAGTTTTGCAGAGGTTGAAAGAAGAAAAGTTGCTGATAAATCTGAAAAAGTGTTCATTCATGAAAGAGGAGATTGTGTATTTGGGATTTGTGATTTTAGCTTATGGCTTGAAAATGGATCTTGAAAAGGTTGAAGCTATTTTGAATTGGCCTACACCTGAGAATGCTAGTGAGGTAAGATCATTTCATGGTTTGGCAATTTTTTACCGAAAGTTCATTAGGAATTTCAGTTTGATATGTAATGCTATGACTGAGCCCATGAGAGGAGATAAAAGAGAATTCAAGAGGACACATGGAGCTGATAAAATTTTTAAGACTCTGAAGCAGAAGGTTGCTGAATTGCCTATTTTGGGATTGCCTGATTTCAATAAGGTATTTCAAGTGGAATGTGATACAAGTGGAAGTACAATTGGAGTTGTGTTGAGTCAAGAAGGTAAACCTATTTCTTTCTTTAGTGAAAACTTAAATGATGCAAGAAGAAAATATTTTGTGTATGATCAAGAATTCTATGCTATTGTTCAATCACTGAAGAAATGGAGATATTATTTGATACTGAGTGAATTTGTGTTGTATACCGATCATAAGGCTTTACAGTAGTTGGGTAGTCAGAATAAGTTGAATCAGAGACATATGAAATGGGTTGAGTATTTGCAGAGTTATACATTTGTGATAAAGCATAAGAGTGGAGTCACCAACCGAGTTGTTGATGCATTGAGTAGAAGGATATCTTTGATGACCGAGGTGAAAATTGAAGTTCTTGGTTTTGATGACATGAGAGATTCTTATGAATTTGATCCTAATTTTTCTGAGCCATGGAGAAAGTGCAGAGCACCTATTCAAGATCAACCAAGTACTAAATGGGATGAATATTTAGTCAAGAAGGTATGTTATTTAAATGTATTCAGTTGTGTATACCGAGAGGAGCGATGAGAACTAATTTGATAAAGGAGAAACATAGTAGTAATGTGGCTAGACATTTTGGTGTTGATAAGATATTGAATTTTCTTAAGGAGAAATAATTTTGGTCGTAGTTGTATAAATATGTTCACAAATTTGGGAAAAGTTGTGGAATTTGTCAAATTGCAAAAGGAGTAAGTCAAAATACTGGATTGTATACACCGATTTCTGTTCTTGAGAAACCTTGGATTGACATCGATATGGACTTTGTTCTTGGCTTATCAAAGATAGTAAGAGGTAATGATTCTATATTTGATGTTGTGGATAGATTTTCTAAAATGGCACATTTTATACCTTGTAGAAAGACATCAAATGTAGTACATATAGCAGATCTTTTCTTTAATGAAATTGTCAGATTGCATGGATTACCAAGGAGTATTATCTCTGACTGAGACAGTAAATTTGTTGGATACTTTTGGAAGACCCTTTGGAGAAAGTTTGGTACTGAGTTGAAATATAGTTCTACATTTCACCCAAAAATCGATGGACAGACAGAAGTTATGAATAGAAGTTTGGGAAATATTTTGAGATGTTTAGTTGGAGACACACCAAGTGATTGGGATTCTATGTTGGCACAAGCAGAGTTTGCATAAAATAATTCAGTGAATAGGAGTACTAGAAAAACACCTTTTGAGATTGTAAATGGCATACAATCGAGAGGTATATCTGATTTGATGGATATTACTGTTGGAAGAAAGAGAAGTGCTAAAGGAGTAAATTTTTTTGAATACATGAAAACATTGCATGAAGATGTGAAGCATAAGATGGAAAAGAGTAATTAGAAATACAAAGACAGAGCTGATAGATCAAGAAGACATAAGACTTTTGTAGTCGGTGATGAAGTAATGGCTCATTTGAAGAAAGTTCAATTTCCTGTTGGAACATATGGGAAGCTGAAAATGAAGAAGTTTGGTCCTTGCAAGATTTTAAGGAAATTTGACAATGGAAATGCATATGAGATTGAGTTACCTGATGACATGGACATGTCACCTATATTCAACATTACTGATTTGTATGAGTATCATGAACCTGATGAAGACATGACAATACTGATGGATTATCCTAAGAAATAGAAGGAAGAAGTTGAGAAGATTTTGGAGCAAAGAATCAGTAGAAGTACAAGAGGAAAATAGTATACAAAATATCTAGTAAAGTGGAAGAATAGACTGATTAAAGAAAGTGCATCAATTTCATAATTTGAGTTGGATACAACTCAGATCATACCTATCGCATGATTCAGAGAATCATTTCAAATAACCCTAGGTGTCTGACGCAGGAGCATCTCAGGTCCTTGGCAATCTTGTGTCACCAAAAATACGTTTGTAGTTTTCTGCTTTGCTCGGTTCCTTCTTTGACCGAGTTGGTTTGATGGTGGTTGGTTTCCTTTGTTCACCAGTGTTGGTCGGTTATCTCTCTGGTGCTCAGTGAATTCCCCTAGTGCTCAGTGATGCTTGTCTGGCGCTCGATTTCCTTTCTTACCAAGTTGTTTGTTTTTGTGTTCTTTTGAGGCTGACTTGTGCATTTAATTTGGGTCATGGATTTAATGATGGTATCCATCATTGGGAAGTGTGTGGACCTAGATCTGGTCATTCTTTCTGTTGATTGTGGATCTGAAGGCTAACTTGATTCAGTAGCCTCCTGTATAAATGTAGTTGTTTGGTTAGTGTTTAGGATCAATTTTTGGAGTTAGAAGATAGAAGATAGAAGATCAGAGATTGTTGGCAGATCCTTGCATGTTTGAGGACTTCTGTACTTGAGTGTAATATCTGGCCTGAACCGAGAAGGCCTTACAACCTGACATGTATGAATCAAATGAAGTAAATACATGAAAGTTCATGTATTCTCTCTCTCATTGTTATGTGTTGTTGCTTCCATGTATGATCTCTACAAGGTGGATCTGGTTAGGGTGTGCCTTTGGCCCCTCTCCCCATCTAACCTTGTGTTAATTCCCTTTTCAACTACCATGGAACAATACATATAGTTAAGGTTTATTTGAAAGTGGTAGAATATAAATAGCTTATTTGGATCCCTCTACTTTTTTAGCCATCACTATTGTTTTGGTTGATTCTTGACTAATGTGGAACAAAATATATAGCATAATAGGATGAAGCACAATGGAGGATTGGGAGATTTAGTGGATTCTATTGAAATATAATTTATGCTAATTTGGGCATGACTACACACTCTGACTTTAGGTCCTTATCTTTTTTAAGGAATCCCATATGTGAACCTGCTTTGGGACAAGTAAGATAGTAAGTTGGGGGAATGGTGAATGGGTTTATTGTTAATTTTTATATGACTTTGTGGTTTTATTTAAGACTCTTTTGGTCATCTTAGCTATGTCCTTCATACCAAAGGCTTCATGTTTTGATATTTTTTGATATACTTTCATGCTACATTATCATACCTATATATTTAATTTGAACTATGGTTATATGGAAATAGAAGGAGTTCAATATGATGGAAATGAGATTGAATGTTATATATATGGTTGTTTTCCCACTAATTGGTTTTTTTAGCACTTGGTTAGAATGGATTGTTATAATTCTTGTAGCTTTAGGTCATGAAACATCCTACAGACATTGGCATATCAACATTAAACTAGTCTTCTGATATTGAATATCTTTGTTGATTTGTCAATCCATGAAAGCCTTGAAGAATTATTCTAGTTTTGGTTGTTGTAAGATTAAAAAAAAAATTACTTCTAATGAATAGTGTGGATTTAGTTAATATAATTTTAACTATTCAAGAGTTGTAATCTTGTTAGGACTATTTCTCATGAGTTATGTTGTCTTTATGGATTGTATATCTATTTCCTAGATTCATGGGTAGTGCACACATGTGTGGTTAAATGTTTCAACTCATGCAAGCTCTATATATGAAAACTTCATAAGAATGTAAATATACTATTTTTTTGAATGATATATTATTATTATAGTCAAATATAAGTGACTTTATTTTGTCACAGTGAATTCATGAATGAACTAAATATTAGTCAAGTTATTTCTTCTGTCAAGTTCATTCAGAGTGTACTCAAGGGGGCTCACTTAAGATACATCTCCTCCATATTTCTTTTATGCATTATAGGAATAGTTAATCTATTAGATTTGTTTTAGAATATGTTGAGGCATATTGTTTGAGTTGCATGACTATGTTCCTATATCTTTGGACAATATCAATGGATTGATTACTATAGTGTTCTATTTATTTTTAGTTGATACATTATATACATTTACAATTGTATTCATTACTAAGATAATATAGAAGATGTTATTTCATGACATGGTATTATAACTTTAATTGATTTAGTTAATTAAAACTTTGAAGAGTAGTATATAGTTACTTTATTTTATCTTTCATTCAAGTAGTTAAATAATAGTAAAACAAAAGTTATGTTGTGTAAACCATGCTATCTCATTTTGAGTTTATGACCTTGGGTTGATAAGTTAAATGTAATCCACTTCCACGTGAGGTTTCTCAAGTATAAAATTTACTTAGAGATGATAGGCTAACTTGCTATATAATCATAAATCGATAATGAGCCTCATAAATAAAAGACAACCTAGGCGAAGTGTTAAGGTTTTTTATGGAAATGTCATATTTAGATTCATCATTTTAAACAAAGACTCTTATAAAATTAACACAAACCATGCATTTCATTAAAAAGTTCATTATAAAGTTACATGAAATATGGACAAAAGTCTTAAAAAATGATTTGTCAGAGGGAAAAATATTAGAAATTCTCATGATGACATATGCAAGAGTACCATGAAGGAATGAAAGCAACATGAAATGCAAAAAACTATTATCTACTTCATGTGATTGATAGATAGAAGTAAGAAGAAAGGAAATGACATGAGATATAACCCAATAATCTAATTTAGTAAATTCCATGATGAAAATGAAAGCTACCCAAATCAGATCTAGTAATAAAAATCAGAAGTATGTAGGAAAGAGTCAAGTTGACCAAAATTTAATGATAAAAAAATGGTGATAGGGGGAGGATGTTCAGTGGGATGGATAATCAAGGTTAGGAATTTCACCCCTTTTTTTATCTCAATACATTAGGAAGGTAAACAACCCACCAGGATTAAGAGGACTCAAGCGCTAAATAGGTGTAAGGGTTTTCCTTCATTATATGGATTATTAATTGTGTAAATGGAATGATTAAATACAAGATATGGAACTAGAGTAAGGACAAAGAAGGGATTTCTATTATATAGAGGAAATAGTAGATTGAGAAAACAAATTTTGAAACTAGATCTTAGAAGCCAATATAGAAACTAACCTACACACCAAATCTTATCTTGAATATCTTGTACGAGGCAACCTAGAGTATAGGGAGAAAATGGACTCATCCCTACTTGTGGGAGGTGTCCATGATCTAATAAAAACTAATAAAAAAGTGAGGGATCTAAAGTATATTGTTAGACCTTCCCGTAGTCTAATCCAAAACTTTGTCACCTATAACTTGCACATAGAAAATAGGAATAATGTTAGGAGGAAGGGTTTTGCATTAGTAAAACTCCTATTTATGAATTAATCTTGAAATCAAATTGAAATTTCATGAAAGGAAAGGAAGCATTATGTTAGTAGCAGAGGCTTGATAAATGTGTTATACATTGATAATACAAGTGCTCCTTAAAATGGGATCACAAGTGTTGATGCAGTAGCATGAGTCCATAAATACCTAATATGACATCACAAAAGACATGCTTGTATAATGATTTCTAGGGTTGCCATGATATTGATATGAAATGCTTGAATTCTTGAATATGCTTTACTACACCTTGAATTGACAAGTTGAGACATGGATGAATAAGAATGTCATTGATTGATGGTGGATTGATTCCTTCTCCTATAAAATAAGGTAGGTAGTGTTGTAGTTATGCCTCATCTAGCCATTTTAGAGCACAAAAATTGAAGGAGGCCAATACAAAATTGGTATCTCACCTAAAATCAAAATACCACCTCCAATAAATTTGGGGCCAATCGGTAATGTTACGGGTGCCGCCCAATGTAAGGGTCAATCTGGATCATCCCACACACTTTGGGTAATATATTACCCCCTTTTTCCCATTTTAATCCCCTAAATATAAATATACATGGTATGATATCGCCCCTTTAGTGAAGACCCTATGTAAGCTCTACTCTAAGATTAACTATCATTTTCAATAACTTGGAATCTTATTTATCATTTATTAGATTAGATTATATTAATTAAATTTATTTCAAACTTGTAAGATTAATATTTTCGTTGAAATCTAAAAAATATTTAAAAACCACTCTCTCTCTCTCTCTCTCTCTATCTATCTGTGTGTGTGTGTGTGTATCCATCTCTACTTTTCTATCTTTGCTTCTCTATCTCTATTTTTTTGTCTATCTCTATCTCTTTCCATCTCATTGTCTCTATATCTCCTTATATATTAATATCTTCCACTTTGTATCACCATCTACATCTCTCTTTATCTCCCCCTATCCTTCCTCTATATGTCTCCACCCCTCCCTCTCTATATCTCTCTTTATCTCTTCATCTCCCTACTTCCCTCTATCTTCACCTCTACTCCTATCTTCCTATCGCCCCCTTTATCTCTTAACATGTCTTCATCTTTCATATTTATTCTTTCATCTCTCCCTATATCTCTATCATTTTATTTCCATTCCCATCTACTGTTGTATATTCACCTCTCTCTATATATCACTCCCTATCTTCTTTTTTTGTTTATCTCATTCTCTCCCTCTATATATGTTTATCTCTTCCACCTCTATGGTCTCCACCTTCTTTTCAATCTATATCCTTGATCTACACGAGCCTATTGATAATGGAACTTGATTAAGAGGCTTTGTTTAAGTCATGTTTAGATCCCTATAGATATCTATGTACTTGATTTGAAGCTATCACTTCTCCACTTTAAAGACCTTTGTAGTGCACAAATGTATGCAAAAAATAAACCATTTTTTTTTTGTAATTGACCTTCCACGTTTCTTCAATGTACCCATTGAACACCAAGATGAAATTTCTAATATACCACTTCATCCACTGCATACTAAAAGAGAAGAATGAGATCACCCTAACCTAAAAATATTTTTCAAAGAAAATATAATCTCTAAAAATTAAATTTATCCTTATAAATGAAGGGTGAGATCACCCTAATCTATAAACATTGTCATGGCTTAATTATTAGAAGTGTAATATTTTTTTATAAAGAAACAAATGAAAATCAAATTTTATAATGGAGCTTGATTAAGAGCCTTTGTTTAAGTCATGTTTGGATCCTTATAGATACATACCTACATAGTTAATTTGACATTATCACTTAGATATTTGTACTACACAAATGTATGCAAAAAAAAAAAAAAAACCATTATTTTTTCAACTTATCCATTGAATTCCAAAATGGAATTGCTAATTTTCTACCTCATCCACTAAATATATCTTTAAAAGAGAAGAATGAGATCACCCTAATTTAAAAATGCACATAATTTAAATACAGAGATATCATTTAAAAAAAAATATATCTAAAAAAAAATTATCCTTATAAATGAAAGGAGAGATCACCCTAAACTATAAATCATGCCAAATTGCCAATGGTTTAATTATTAAAACTGTAATATATTTTATAAAGAAAACAATTAAACTAAAAACAGTAATATATTTTATAAAGAAAAAAATCAAACTAAAAACTGTAATATATTTTATAAAGAAAAAAATCAAACTCAAAAGTATAATATATTTTATAAAGAAAAAAAATCAAACTCAAAAGTGTAATATATTTTATAAAGAAAAAAATCAAACTAAAAACTATAATATATTTTATAAAGAAAACAATCAAACTAAAAATTGTAATATATTATATAAAGAAAAGAATCAAACTATAATATATTTTATAAAGAAAAAAATCAAACTCAAAAGTGTAATATATTTTATAAAGGGAAAAATCAAACTCAAAAAAATGTAATATATTTTATATAGGAAAAAATCAAACTTAAAAAAGTAACTAAACTCAAAACTATAATATATTTTATAAAGAAAAAAATCAAACTCAAAAGTGTAATAAATTTTATAAAGGCAAAAATCAAACTCAAACAAGGCTGCAGAGCAATAAAGTTCCTGTCAAAATGTTGGCAGTATTATTTAATTTTTCATAGAGATTGAAATTTTGAAATTCCACCTAATTTGATACATTAATTGGAAAGAATGTAGAGTGTAGAATCATACAAAATGTATAATAATTGATAGATATAATGGCTCAACTATAGAGTTTTAATACCAATTTCATAAGTGGATTATCATATAAATCAACAAAATTAAATTATACCAATATAAGTTTATTTTACAAAAATATAAATAAACGAAATTTGTGAAAATATTAATTTTTTTAATAAATTATTGTGTAAATGAATTCAAGATGCACTACTATAATACCATTTGATTAAAAAAATCTTAAATAAATAAAATATGTTTAAGGTGTCCATAGTCAATAAAAATGTTCAATGTGATTTAAAGGAGTATATTTACCTACGTAAAAATATTTAAATTGAAGTTTGGATAGTTATTATTTCTAAATTTTCTAATGTTAGATAAATGCTTAACTTTCTAATTTTAGACAAATGTTTAACTTCTAAAATATTATATTTTCAACTAATTTTATTAAAAAATAATAACAAATAATTATTCATTAGATCCCACTAATTAGTTTGTTCTAATTCAAATTTAAAATATTAAATATAATATGAAACTTTGATAAAAAAAAATACACAATTAATTTTAAAAATGATCTTTTTAATATCATTTTAGATCTATTAAAAGTATATTAGAATTGTAAATAAATAATTTAATTTAGAACATTACATTCTTCCATAACTTTTGTTTATAAATTATAAATAAAAAAGAAAAATTTATATCCAATCCCATTAAATGGTATTTTCTAGCTTTATATTATGTTCCAAGACTTTTATTAATACTGTAGAAAAATAATTAAATAATGACTTATAGTTCATTACATCACAAAACGTAAGTTTCTAACTTCAAATGATACAGTCCTGATTCATCCATTAACAAAATTAAACCTTAAAAGTAAGTGTGCAGAGTATAATATTTAAATATACCTCTTGTCTAGCTGAGGGCTCCTTGAAGGCAGTATCAATAATGTCCCTTGAAGGAACTATTTTCCATGTGGGGACTATTCTAGTGAGGTTATTGAAAACACTGATCACAAGGGGATGAGGTTTGACGTCTTCTGCAATCTGTCCAAAAAGAAAAGGAGGTCATCTGTAACAAACTAATAGAATAGGATCTAAAGAGACATTCATTGATATTAGAAATATGGAACAAAAGTGAGACTGCACCTCCTATGGATTCCCCATATATAAATCTGGCTTTATCCTTGTATTCGTCAACTCCTTGAATATTAGGTTAAAACAAAACTAAGTTAGAAAAGGAATATATACAGTTACATGGATTTATAAAAAACTATTAATAGAATTTTTTTAAAATAATATGATTTTAAATAAATATGATGTATTTAAGTGTGTTCTAATAGGTGGGATGGCTTGGGCGGATGATGGATGATCTTTTATGTAGAGAATTAGTTTGGTCCTAACTGGTACAGGTATTCATATCAGTGCACCAATAAAAAAGACACCTTGGCAAAAAGAATGCTGATGTGGTCTTGAAACCTTAGTTATAAGTAGGGGACTTGCCAAGAAAATTATTGTAAAAAAAATTGAGTCCTCTCTAAACAAAAACTTATAGATCATTTAGTCATCTAATTTTATCTTGATAAAAAACCAAATGATATTTTTTTGATAGTAATTTTAATAAATTAAACATGAATGTCTATTTATTTATATACTTCAATTTTATTAACTAAAACTAAACCAAAACATTTATTATTATGTTTTTAATTTATATTATAATATGTATTTTTCGAAAGCTCTATTTAAACCAAAGATATTTTTCCAATATGTTTGCTTTAAATCAATTTACCATATGATTCATCTATAAATAGAATAAACATCTAAGGAAATACATTTCAATCTAATTTATATAATTTTTTATAAAGATAAATATACTAATTTTTTTAGAATAAAAATTAGAACTCAAATTATTATATGAACTAACTTTAATGTAGGTGAATCGATATTATAAACAATTAAAAGGGTGTGAAGATTATAGTAAAGAGTTGAGGTGGATTATAGATTCATTTTAAATTCACTAACAATTCTACTCACTTCACTTTATCAGTTAAAGTAAAAACTTCAAACAAATACTTAAGACCCAATTGTTCTTCCAAGATTGGACAGTTTACTAATTCTTTCCCCTAAATTATAGAATGTCAACAAATGTTTTTATTCTAACCTTAGAATTTTTTAACAATAATCCAGATAACAATAAATAAATCAATTGAAAAAAAAAATACCAATTCCATTCCAAATAACAGAGCTTCTGCCATGAAAAACACTTGACTTGCCTGCAACGCTTTTGAAGAAAGATGCACAATCGTTAACAAGTCCTTCCAACTTCTCAATATTAAGCTGTAGAATTCAACTTCACAACTATGCATAAGGCTCCGTCGTAAATAGCTTTCATACATTAACGAAAATCATTTGCTGAGCAAGCCACACTACATAAAATTCTCCTTACAAAACCATAAACAAAAGCCTCAAAATCTGCAGAAAGCAATAGTACGACCTTACGGAAGAGGTAACGAAATTGTCCATAAATATGGAGAAAGAGGCGGACTGCATCAGTTAATACTCTCGATTTTATGCCCCAAATTTTGCTTATCAGGGAGCGCACCACCAAATGACTTGCATCAATTAAGCCACCAATTTTGCAAAACAGGTGAAGATTCAGTTATAGAAAAACTAAAAATACAATCACAATAAAGTTCTGAAAATATTAATCCGTTATTTTACTATTTTGGTTATTTTACTATTTTACTGAACTTGTTTGCACATCTGGTTTATAGTAATTTTGGAAATATTTTTTTTCCAAATAAAGAAAGACTCTATAAAGCTAAAGTTTTGTAAATTTTATTTCATGTTATTATGTAAATGCTAATCTCAAAAATCGTTCATATTGAACTTTACAATCACAAACAAATATTTCCGAAAAATTCACAATTATCGCTTCATTTTCTAAGCCAATGAGATTTCTAAAAAATATTTTTATAAACCAACAAAGTTAAATATTTTGCACATAACTTTATTAAATATTAAAATATGATATTATTAAAAATATTGATGAAGTTTGATTGGGTAAAACTGTAAAGTTTAATCACTCGTTAGATTCTTGTCGTTGCCTATAGTTCTACAGCCTACAGCAAGAACTAAATAAATCTCAAAATATATATTATATATATATTCATAGTATCCGATCTGCCGGAATCGAACCAGCGACCTAAGGATTTCTAAGGAATTTAATATCCCACTACAGTCCTCCGCTCTACCAACTGAGCTAAGATCGGATTGTTGCAAAATAACGTAGTATTTGGTATATAGAAATATAATTTTCTGATAATAGTGGAAAAATGGTAAATCGCTCCATACGAAGATCAGCCAAGAATTGAATATCAAACTCACGAAAATTCCCTGTAACACAGGCAAGTAAAAAAGGAAACAAATCTCATAGAAGGAGGAAGTAATGTCAGAAGTGGGATTTGAACCCACGCCCTCGTTAGAGGACCAGAACTTGAGTCTGGCGCCTTAGACCACTCGGCCATCCTGACTTTGTTGACATTAATCTGTCAATTTATATTTTTTAAGTGATCTAAAATATATGAAATAGAAAATAGAATTAGGGATTGACTTGATTATGTTGGGGTAATTTATTATTTCGACATGTTTGTCTTTTGGATGTATATATACTATTTCAAAATAATTGTTTTCGGTAAGGTGTATGCAATTGTTTTAATGTGAGGGCATACATTCTACTATATATTACACTTGGTTTGTACACTTTGACCACACAATATGATGTGTTTGGTGCCACCCCAACATCTATTTCAGAGTCTCATAATTATTTTTGGTTGCAGCATACTACAACTTCCATTCTTGCAGTGATATTTTCAAATTATCTAGCAAATAAGAGTTTGCTTTATAATCTTCCCTTAGCATAAGTCAACTAGCATAACACACCTTGCTAGACTTGTTTAACTCTCCTAACATGACCCCTAGTAAGCATCCCTCATTAGTCCTAGATGCCATGTATACTACTTAATGACTCCTAGTAAGCATTCCTTTCTAGTTATACAAGGTCATCCTTCTTTATTCTTGCATGCTCTATGTATGTGTAACTTATATTGATCATGTTGTTAATTTTATCTTGATATTTTAGATGGATAAGATCCTAATTCCCGGGGGCTTGTGTTGTCTTGTGCCTTTAATATATTGATGACAATCTTTCTATGTTATCCTATACTTTACTGAGAGTATGAGGATAAGGTCATACTCCCGCTAAAGTGTGGGGTAGATTTAGTATCATAAATTATATCCCTTTAAAAACTTCACACTCATTTAGAAATCATTTTGGTCGTTGTCCCTCATCCTGTGATTCATGTTTGACTATGGTCAACCCATGGCCATTTTTGGAAGCTCAACAAAATCCTCTACTCATCGACCTTGATTTTAGCCCTAAAAGATAGAACTATGGCACCTAGTGCCCAAGACCTCTTGGATTATTGCACTTAGTGCCATGAAACTCCTAGACTATGACACATAGTTTCATGGTGCAACCAATTTGGACTCAAATTTGAAAATATAAAGATTAGGAATTCAAGGAGAGGGAAAGTGTTCCCTAATGTTAGCCTTCGTCAAAATTTAAACCTGAAAATATGTAATTTGTGTATAAATACAATTACCTCCCTCATTTGAACATATACCTAATAAAGCTATCATTCTTCTCAAGTCTAGTTAAGCATTAAATAGGAATCTTCAAGATAATTAAGGAGGAATCTACATAAGCATTCAAGCATCCAAATACAAAAATCATTATCAAGTTATGTGTTCCTCTTTGAATGAAGGAAGGCATGCATTAACACCTATCAAGAAATATAAAGCTTTATATGAAGCTTCAAGGAAAGGAGTTTCATATCAAATAATTATGAATTTAAGCATTTCATTTAAGATTTTTAGCCTCATCCCTACTAGGGGTAAGCTCTCTTTCATCCAACATTGTTGTAGTAGAGGTGGAAACACCAACACAATTTTTGACGTAGACAAGCCCCTATACAACACAACTATTTCTCTCTTTTTTGTGTACAAGTTATACATCCAAAAGACTAAATTTGAAGAATTATGTAGAGAAAATTGAGACATGCATTTTCAAACTTTGAACAGACAAAAACCTTAGGTCTATGTTGATTTGCACATGTGACCAACACTTTTTGGTGAATTTTGGAGGGAGTGACAGAACATCCTGATCTGAAATCTAAAGTTTTAGCTGACATAATCATCTTCAATTCTATGGTACACAGTACAGTTGACCAACTCTTTTAGCTCCAGATTTTAGTGACACACATAAAGGGTTGGTCACTACTAAATATGGATGCTTATGTTGATCCAACTCAACGCATATTAAAACTAAATCTAACCCTATTCTATAAATTCACAAAAATAAAATGAGAAGGAACTGTACAAAATGGAAGAGTGGTGATACACAAAACAAATCAATGAGTTTCCTTCTTTCTTACAATAATGAATCAATTAAAGTTGGTAGGAATCGCATAGCTCTCCATTTAACCAGTTCCTATATAGAGATATGGAGGGATGTAGTTTTACAATCACTAGGAGAGAAGAGGGAATCCAAAAATAGTTCATGCAAACCATTTTTACACACACAAACATAATAAAACTCACTTAAACATGAGATTGAGTAGAATTTGCACAACATATTAGAATTAATAAGATGAAAATAAATAAATTTTATTGATTCAAAGGTATTTAGCATACTTACTATAGCAAAAAAGAAAAAGAAAAAAAACAATAATTTTCTAGTAAAGAAACTAAAGAAAGACCCTCTAAAAAATGAGCATTGGAATCCTTTCCTTCTATAAGATGTGAATGAAGTAGTCAAAAATCATGGGACAAGAGGAAACCAAAGTCATAAATTCAACCAGTGAACAAAAAATAAATGTACAATTATTTGATTAACCAAGGCAAATGCAAGAACATTCTTTTGTACTCTAAAAATTCTTGGCCATCGATGATTTGAGTGGGGGAGTGTAGGTGTCAAAACATGTTGGTATAAGAAATGAATTACAATAAATGCCTAAGGAAAGTAATGTTAGAAAATGAGCTAAAGTTTTTGATAAGGAACTGCCAATTATATCTAATGACTTTTGATAGAATTGAGTTGGTGAGCACTATATACACATTTATGTCATTGTAGAGTGGTAGGTGGAAAAAATAAACACCTTGTATTGAAAATAATGCCATTTGGATTGAGCTAATGTGCTTATTCTTTGTTGATGTTGGAAGGTGAATTTATTTTCAGAACTTTGTTGAGCTCTGATGAGGTTGCGAGAACTTCATTGAAAGATAATTGAGGTTTTGGAACCCTTAAAAAAATTGAAATTTAAAATTCCTCATTTTGTTTCTTCCTCTTCTTTTGGTTTTTTTTCCATTTATCTTTCAACTTACCTACATTTATTTCTTTTTAAATACATCAGTGTCATCATTTTATGTTGATGCTTGAAGCGTCATTAACAATTGGTGGTTGTTGAAGTACCTTAAACATCTTCTAAATGAAATTCTCATGTAAGGTCCAAGTAAGTATTGACTCATTAATTTTGACCAGAAAAAGTGATAGGTTCGTATCTTCTCAAATGTTTCATGGTTTAACCAAGGTCAAATATGGAGGCTCTTTGAATTTATACACCAACCTTTGTCCAAATCTATGCATCCTTGAACACTTTGGCACTTAGAATTAAAGATTGAACCACTTTTGTCAACCTAATCAAAGTTGGATGTTGAAAGAGATTTTAAAATCTTTGAAAACATCATATGTAACTTTAGTTTAGTCAATTTTCAAGCATCACTTTGGTTGTCAACAAATCTTGTTGACAAAAGTGGACCAATTTGAGCTACTTATGAGGTTCTCAAGACATATGAATTCACCAAAATAGGACAATTATCCTTTGAAGAGTCAGAAAATTGATGACTATGTTGGGATCCAACAAGGTTATGATAACCTCATTTGGAGTTGACAAGATTATGAAAACCTTTGGATCTGATGCAAGCTTCAAAACCTACCCCAAACTTTTTAAAAAATTACAAAACCAACTTTTACAATTTTTCAATTTGGGAATTAGACTAGAAAGTGTGAAAGGAGGAAGCAAAACAATAACTACAACCACATTTGAGCATAACTAGGCCATTTAAGATTTCTTAAATCAATTAAAATTAATGGAGAATGAATGAGGGACATTAAATAATAATAAAATCATCACATCTTCAATGTTTCTAGATAAATTTTAAATAGTTTCCTCTCTTGGTTGTAATTCTCTTATTAGGAATTTAATTTGTATTTTGGAGGAGATATATGTGTATTCAGCATGAGGACAAGAGAGTTGCATTTAGAGACATACATTTATATTTGGATTCCTTACTCATCTAGGCTATGGGAATGGCTTCTACAATCATGAATGGATCTATTTCTTCATAAGGGATCTTTTTTTTTTAGGTAGTTGACTATTTTATGTCATTAATCTCTCATCATTGGCATATGTGTTTCTTATTTGAGGTGTGGATTTTTCGTATCATCTCATATCTCCTATGGGGTATAATGTGTGACAAAGGTAGTAATTTGAGGGTCATGTTGAATCCTCTCTTTCATCACATGCATAATTTAGTTTAAATCTTATTTCTTTTTTAGAGGAGTTTTAGTCATGATGTTTTATCATTTTATTTAGTTACAAGAGATTCATTTATTTTTACATGAGAACCTCATCAAGCCTTTTAGATATGACTCATCTATGCATCTTTTCATTTTATCACACTCCTTAAGTTTTTAGTGTGAAAACAAAATAAACACCTAATTAATTATCAGAACTTATTATACTAGCATGTTAAATCTTACTTGATTCATGTGGTTTTAATGTCTCAAGAATAGTACTAAGGCATAGTTCATAATTATATCCCCATCTAATATTTAGTAATTATCTTTAAATAAAAAATCTTTCATTATATATTATAATCATCATCATTTTACATCTAATGAAATCATAGGCTTCTTGAAAAAATAGTTTCTTTTCTCTTCTATAATAGGGTAAGTTCTTTAATTGCAAGTATTCTTTGAGATGTCGTGGGAATTCAATCGTCATCTCCACCATTGGTGTTATAAATTTTTATCTTAGTATTGATCACTACTTATTCGATTCATAAGGCACTTTCAATAGCTTCCTCATAGGACTTATAAGTGGGTTTATAGACCTACACCTAGATGTTCCCTATTCAAGGCTTAGAGGAAGAGATCACATAACTCCATATAATTCATACAAGGAGTAGATAAATTTTATCCATCATTTTCCAAAGTTAACTACCAACTCATTAGGATTTTTTTTAAAATTTGAGTTTCTTAAATTTTGATTTTTGCTCGCTTATTCATGTCAAACACAATAAAAAATGCATATATGATTTGATAGGATAGGATTGATGCTTTAGGAAGTTATTAATACCAATATAGAATGATGTTCTTAAGGGTATTCAAAAATAATCTAGCAAACACTTCATTCCATAAGAGTTATTAATAAATTATTGTGTGGACCTTAATATGTGAGTTAGGGTGAATTCAAGATGTTTACAAAGAGGTCATGGAACCATCATGCATAGAAAAATATGGTTAATAGTTCTTTTTAATAATCAAGGCAGGCTTTTGAAAATGGGTCATGGATAGCTCATAATATACTTCCCTAAACATAAGCCTTATAGAGGGAGCTTGATGGAAGACAAGGTTTGATTGTTGTTGTTTAGAATATATTGAATAGATTTTTTGAGTTTGAAAGTTGGAATCTTGGTGGCTCCATGAAAATTTGAGCTTATGGAATGGATAATCCACCAAGCAGCTATGCATTCATTAGATTCTTAACTCAAGGTGGTGGAGACACAGAGACCTCATTCCTTGCATTATATAAAAAAATGGCATATGGAGTAACTTGGTTTACACTTAATTGAGATCATCTCAGGAATATTTGAATGGGTTAGTTTGGATTTGTCACAATTAACATATTTTAGCTTGTGTCAGGTTTTAAACTAGCTTCTTGACAACACTAGCCTCAAGTATCTTACTTTATTGAACTAAACTAGCATAAGAGCTTTGAGTTGCTCTTTAATTACTTGATCAAAGTTTCATGGATCGCCACTATGAGGATGTTATGGATTATGGGATGTAGTTTGTTGGGAGGAAAAATATTCCACTTTTTTTGTACTTTTAGGTTGGTTTGTAGGCTATGTATGTCATGGAGAAGCTTGACCATTTTGATAATCCATTTTTAATAATTTATAGCTACTTAAGTATCCACCAAAATATCTACATATGGTCCAATGTTTTATTTATTTATATGGTAATATATGTATAGCTTGGAAAAATAAAGTTTTTCTTGAGGATTTAAAGCTAACCAAGAAAATCAAGCTCTCAAGAAATAGAATTGATGCTAAAGTATTATTCCTTAGTGGAGGATCGAAGGGGTGTTGTTAAAAAATAGTATAACCTTGATTTTATTTTGTGTTTTGTTCATATTCTTGGTGTCCTCTATCAAGGTTGGTGCCTTCGTATTCATATGTAATTAAAATAGGTACAAAAGGAGTATGACAACTGAACTAATTAAAATGGAGAAGAGGTATTATTTGAAGTAACTTGCCCTAAAAGTAAACTCATAGCCATATAAGACATTTTCCATTTAATCTTGTAATAGAAAAATATGCAAATGATAATTTAAAACTAACATCACAAATGAATAGAAAAATTGACCATCAAGATGACAAAAGATGCATCCTTAGTCAACCCTTCTAAGGAAAACCCCAACCCCTAAAAATTTCCATACTTAACGTATTATCTAATGAAAAATATTCTCATATACTCAAAGAGTCTTCATAAATACCTCTAAAACATCAAACTTTATGTGAACATTAAGAATCATGTAACTACACATCTCAATATATGCTTCCTCTCCTCACATATATAACCTTCAAGATATTCTCAATCAACCTTAGGCAACAAGCTAAATGTTGTGATAACTCAGCAACCCAACCTCAACCACTATTCATGTGCTATGTTTTTTCTATATAAATAAGCTTACACAAAACCATCGAGTGATATTACATAACCATATGAATAATACCATGAAATTACATAACCATGTCTCGTTTATTGTGTAAAACAACATTAAATATTTATCCTAACATTACATACAACATATCAAGTGACCACAAGAATATATAACCCATACAATGCATTTAAATCCATAATCATGTAGGTTCATCAAAAAAATATTATTTTTAACATGATAACATTATGCAAGGTGAACAAAACACCCTTTCCTAACATGCCCTTAGGGCCTCTTCTAGCCTAACATATTCAAGGGAACCTTAGGTACCATATAAATATATGGGAAACAACAACAAAAAGAAAGATAACAAGATAGAATGACATAAATATATAAAAATTAACTCATAAGAATTTTATATCCAGGACAAGTTTAATAAAAAATGTATTCTCCAACTATTACTCATCACCATTATGTATAAGTTGAAATTGGAAAGCACATGTATTTTTCACATGTCGCATCCAGGTAGATCACTCACACTCATGTAAAAAAGGAAAAAAGAATTAATTAAGGAGCATTTGGAGGATTACCTTCTTCAAATGGGAGAAGTGTCTTAGATATGGCAATGAAATTCATAGGAGTAAATGTGGTTTTTGAAAAAATACTCTCTTCATGAGGAGGGTATCAGGTTGTTGTAATATGGTGATGAAATTACAAGGTTTTTCTCTTGTGAATCTCTCTTTACATGTAGTGGTGGCAATTATTGTGTAATTTTTGTTGTAGTGGCTCATATGGTGGCAATATGTTAATATTTTTTTTAAAGAATAGGTCAAGGAAATGTATTTCTACTTCAAACAATACCTCAAATTGTGTTATTCAATGACCTATTGTTATCATGTCTTTTATTGTATCTATTGAGTGGTCCAAACTTATTTGTCCTTCAGTAAGTTCAAGTGAGAGTAAGTTTTCTTTTAGTTTCCTTATAGTAGATTTTATCCAATCCTCTTTAATCCAAAGAAACACAAGTATAAGATGTTGAATATGATCAAGGTGGAGAAAGTAGGATTGAAATATTCTTAGGAATGTGGATTTGACCACTTTTAGGATGATCACAATAAATATCCGTGTCTATTAATTACTTGTTTTCTCGAGTTTGACTCTTGAATGCTTACTTGATCTTGTCTCTATTTGATTGATCATTACTTTTCAATGTTAGAACCTATGTTTGAGCTTTTGGATCAAATACAAAAGGACTTGAGGCTTATGATTTTTTGTTTTTTTGTCTTGAGAAAGTCTAACTACCAATAGAATTAATGATTTCAAATTAATCTAACATTCCAAAATAAATAAAAATAATGGAAATTCTTGGTGTAATTAATCATTCACCAAAGTACACTTTACTTAAGCTTACAATACTACATAACATAGTAATTTGCATATGTTCCACTTAGAAAGATGCACATTTATTTCCACATGGTGTGGGAGAAATTCCACTTTAGGTGGTGATAGTAGTTATTTCATTTTACTTTATGTGTTTTCTCCACCTTTAGAATACTTATCTTTTTTTCATCCTCCACATTGTTGCACATGTTTGCACATAATTAATTACATAATGGAGGATGATCCACCTTTGGTGGACATGTGATTCCACCTTGTGTGGGTGATAAGTTATTTGATAGTTATCATATTCACTTATTTCCTTTCCTATATAAGTAGGCACATCTACATTGTACTCAATTTAGTTATTACATCATTGTTCAGAATGCAATTTTTCATTGTCCATTTTGTTCTCTCTTTTGTGCTATTCATTGGCCTCTTGATCTTGGGTTACTATAGGTAAATTATTACATTCTATCAAAGCCATTGGAGGACCACTGCATAGTTGTCTTGGAGAGATCTTTGTGCATTCAAAGGAGGCTTATTCTCATATCTCATGACCAAATACTTTTGGGAATGTCTTGGGAATTCGAGGAAAATTTTTTTTAGGTAGGTAGGTCATACAACCTACCTGCCCGACAATACGATTTTCTTTATAAAAAAATGTCCTTTAAGTTTTTTTTGCAATTTTGTAAAAGTTATTTAAAAAATAAAATAATTTTTATTATTATTTTGGGGAGTTAGTAGACCACCCGTACCCTATCAAATCTATGTGCAAAGGCCTGTATTCAATTTTGTAGGACTAGACTGTAGGGCCCATACACCCTGGATCAATACTGGATGACCTACCCATCCTTTTGTCCACCATCCACTTTGATTGCCTAGTGTTTACTTTTTAGCATAATCGTCCTTCAATTTGCATTTGTTCTACTTCCACTTGGCAGTCATCTTTCTCCTCTATTATACTGATGCCACCTCCAACCACCACCACACACCCTTTGATGACCTTCATAGAAAAAATCCAAGTCACCACCTATCAA
Source organism: Chamaecyparis obtusa (assembly GCA_027943335.1). Classification (NCBI taxonomy): domain Eukaryota; kingdom Viridiplantae; phylum Streptophyta; class Pinopsida; order Cupressales; family Cupressaceae; genus Chamaecyparis; species Chamaecyparis obtusa. The sequence goes on along the minus strand of BSBK01000804.1, from coordinate 928,331 downwards.
TCCTATTTCCTCCATAGACAACATCCCCACCACCTCTGACATTATCTACATGTATACCACCCAGTACAATTTACAATAGACACAACATAAAATTTGTCAACCTTGTAAATGTGGAACTAAAAAACACATGCTCCCTCAACACACCATGCACTAGAAACTCTGAGCACCATGGTAGACATGTGTCATAGTAACAACTTTCACTGATTCAACACCATTCTAGACATGTGTCAATATCATACTTGACCACCTCAACTAAGTACCACATCACTCTACGCCACCTCACAATTGCACAATCAACATACAAATAAGATAAGTTAGCAACACATCATCAGTGATGTCAGTACCACTAGGTAGTCCACAAGGGTAATCCTAGGGAGTCTTCTATAGAGATTTGGTATTCAAATTTTGAGGATAAGAGATATGTCACTTTTGGAGTCCTGCAGACTGTGAAAGCCTAGTCCCTATACTCTTTCAAGGTTCTGAGGTGGGTCTTTCATGAGATCAAGAGCTTGAACCTGAAGTACCAAGACTTTTCTATGAAGTTTGAGGATTTACAACAGAATAATGGGGTTTCTGATGGTAAGAAGATTCTGGATTTTTCTTCTTCTTCCCAGTGGACTAATGATGAAAATAAATTACTCATTGGTTATTTGGAGGTTGAGGGGAAATCCAGGAAGATGTTTGAGAAAAAGATGGAGTCTTTGACTCATAGGGTTCATAAGATTGAGGAGACCCTCAAGAAGATCATGAAATCTTCATTGGAAAATATGAGATCTCTTGTGGCGAGGATAGAGTTTAACTTTATTGAGAAGGTTAGTACCAAATTGGATTAGGACAAAGAGGTGCTAGTAGGTGATGTTGTTGAAGGTCTTGGAAAGTGCACCAGGGCCAACATGAAGAAAAAAATTGTTTCTCTACCCCCATACATTGAAGATCTCAAGAAAGTGGCTCAAAGGATGAGCCAGATTAAGGATTTTGTTTCTACCCTTAATAACCTTGGTTAAGTTTTCTTCTTGTCTCTTTGTTGTGCTAGGGGTTTGCTCACTTTTTGTTGGTTTTGGCTGGTGGCTGGAATTTTGTTTGTTTCTTTTTTTTGCTAGCCCATTGTTAGTCTAGAGACTTATCATGCTTAATCTTATGTACTAGCTTTGTAAAGGGTTTTGGGGCCCCTTCAATTTTTTTTTTCTTTACTAAAAACATAATGACAATCATTTGACCACCAAATTTAAGCTCCATGGTCGATTGTGATGGTCATACAAATGCCAAATTTAATAAAGTGAATTCTAACCTCAGTGCAAGTTGAAATTTTTTGACACCCTCTCCATTGAGCTTTTTAGTTTTGTAGTTGAACTTTGAAGGCTCATATCTTGGTCATTATAAGGCCTTTTTAAGTGCATTTAAAAAAAAAATTGGGTAGAACCTTATGTAATTCATATTAGTGGAGTTATTTTCTAATTTTGGTGGATGTATTTTCTATTATGCTTTTTTTTAAGACTATATCTATCCAATCCTTTTTTTTGCAACTTTAGGGGCTCCATTTAGGCTCATGCAGACACATTTTCAGGTGCCATTTTTTTAGAAGTGTATAATTTTTGTCTACTTCTCATTTTTTATTTCAAATTGTAGCCATTGTGAGTGGACATGTCATTTTCAAAACTTGGTCTATTTTGGCACTTGTATTTGCTTGGATCTCATATAGATCTCATGCATTATTCATTGAGTATGCTATAGACTATTTGAGGTAGTTGTAAACATTAAAATCATTAATCTAGTTTGCCTTGTTTTACAAGTGGCAATTATACATGTACTAAGCAAAATGTGCTATAGATTTTTTTTTTGTGGGGGGGGGCTTCTTTGATTGAGTGAATTGGGGGGATGTCTTGTTTGATTGTGTCTCTCTTATGCTCTTTCATTTTCATTTATGTGTTCACGTAAGTTTCCTCCTTTAACTCCACATAATTATGCATCATGGAAAATACACGCTTGGAGTAAATTAATAGAGAAAGGACTAACTCATTACATTGATGGAACTATTACTACACCATCTAATCCTAAAGCTGGTCCAAATGCTCAAGTTTAATGGATCACTAAAAATACAATGGCTCTTGAAATATTAAGAAAGTATACTTTAGTTGATCTTATTTTTCACATTGATAAGTGTAAAACAATCAAAGAGGCTTGGGAAAAACTTTCTAACTTGTATGGAAAGATTGTTGAGGATGGAAGCTATAGATTAGAAAATGATCTTGCAAGATTAGATCCTAAGAACTTCGACACTATCCAAGACTATCTAACCAAAGAAAATGAGCTTAGAGTATAGCTAAAGGATTATGACATTGACAAGAAAGATGCATAATTGGTTTTTAATTTGTTGGACAAACTTCCATCCAAATATGTAGCCTTTGTCTCTAGTTTCCAAACTCAACAATTGACTAGTAGTTCATACACTACACCATCTTTTGATGCATTCACAATTTTTTTAATATTTAACAAGATAAATTAATCACCTTGCAGGTTCTCGGGTCATCTAATTTACATGCTTTGGTGGCTACTCAGGAGAATCAAGGAAATCATGGGAAATGTAAGAACCAACAATCATCCTAGCCAAAGCCACAAAAGGATAGAACAAAATATTATTCTCCTTATCAAAAATATTCTGAAACCTCTCATAAGGGGAAATAATCAAAGGAGTTGCCTACTTGTGCATATATCAAGAAATTAGGGCATAATGAACACAAATGTTATGCCAAACAAATTGATGAGTTAAAGCATCTTCTTAAGAAGAATCAAATCAATTTTCTTTCAACACAATTAGGAGGTTCATCATCTTTATCATAATCTCAAATTGATAAACATAATGGGCATGCTCTTTGTACTACTACAGGTGATGATTCAAGGAGATGACTTCTAGATTTAGGGTCTTCTCATCATATGACATCTTCACAGTTTACGTTCTTTTCATTTGAGCCTTACATCATGCCACCAATTTTTTTGTGAAATAATACATATATGAATGTGATTAGGAAATGATCTGTTGATATTAGGGAGGGTACCTTCAATGATGTGTTGTGTGTACCTCACTTAACCAATAATCTTCTTTCCATCTATCAAATCACTCATGGCACAACAAGGAAGGTTGCGGAGTTCACACTTGTTTCAATGATCATCAAAGACTTGGAGAGTGTCCAAGCTATCATTGCTAATGGGGTGGTGGATTATGCATCTTAGTTGTATTCCATTACAATCTTTGTTCCTATTGAGGATTGTGACCCTTTAGATGATGATCGCACTTCTAGTGTGGATTCAAATATTGAGGAGAAATTTGGCTACTTGAACTTGGGCGTTCTCACAAGTGATCAAGTTTTTGAGCCTTCCATTCCATCTCTTCCTATTGAGATCACATCTACTATTTCTCCTAATGATGCTTGTGTTGCTACAATTTTGGCTTCTTGTGATTCAGTGCAACAAGATATACATTATTTTCTAGACATAGTTCCTTGGGATGACTACTTGATGGACATTGCATGTTTTTTGGTGGAGTCCTATCTTGCAGATTTGGGAGACATTATTGATGAAATTCATATTCTCTTTGATGATACTTCTTTAGTTATTGTGAGGGAACACTTGGACCCTCTTCTTCATTCTCTACATGATCATCCTTCATAGTTTGACATGATTTGTGGATACTTTGGACCAACATTTAGAGGAGGTCATTTTATCTTCAAATGAGACATTCAGGTCTTTGGATCATGTTCTACATTCATCCTCATTAAATCCTAGTGTTCTATTTTTAACAGTCTAGCCTTGTACATCTGATTTGGAGGAGGTAACTTTCATAATCAACATGGGACACTTGAGTAGTTTTTAGGGGCTCCATACATCTTAAGGTTTCTTCCTACATGTTTGTTTTAGGATTGTGGAGACTTTATTCTTGTACCTTTAGTTTTATTTATTCCTAAGGGGAGGAACGTTGTTTGATTATCATGGGGCATCTTCTACATCCAACTGAGGGCATTTGCCATTGGTGAATATTCTACATTGAGGGGGGGGATACTTGGTCTCTCTTCTTCTCTCTTATGGGAAGGAAATTTTCCTCACATGGGGTTTTGTCCTTCTCATTCTTCTTTGAGAGTTATTTTTATGTATTCATCTCTCTTTTGGGGGGCAATTTCATCCTAATAGGTTTTCTCCCTCTCTTTATTTGTGAGAGATTACATTGCATTGCATATTTTGGATGGGTACCTAACATGGCCTAATAGTCGAGATCTATCTTACATTGTTAGCTTGAGTATGCATTCCCCTAAGTTGTACTTAAGGGGGAGGAGAGGGGGTGTTGGTGTAATTAATTATTCATCTAATTAAACTTTAATTAAGCCTACTTAGGATAATGCATAACATAATAGTTTTTGTATGTGATACTTAGGAAGATGCACATTTAGTTGCACATGGTGTAGGATAACCAAGCATATCTAGCGAGAAGAGTGCGGCTCTAGTTCTAGCCAGGTTGTCACCCCTACTATTCTAATGGACACAATGTTAGCTCTGGAACATGAAAGAAAGAAAGAACAATCCAACTATTAGAAGTCGGGGGGGGGGGGGGGGGGGGGGGAGCTTCAACTTCTCATTTTCTGCCCCTTCCCGAAAGAAAGCTAAATCATTCCCCTTGAATCCTAACTCTCTCTGTGGGCTAACTTCCACTTTAGGTGTTGACAGTAGTTATCACATTCCACTTCATTTGTTGTCTCCACCTTTAGTACACTTATCACTTTATCATCCTCCACATTGTTGCACATGTTTGCACATACTTCATTGCACAATGGAGGATGATCCACCTTTGGTAGACATGTGATTCCACCTTGTGTGGGTGAAAAGTTATCTCTAGGTTAACATGTTGAACACTTATTGCCTTGCCTATATAGGTAGGGACATCTACTTTGTATTCAATTCAATTATTGCATCATTGATGAGATTGTAATTTGTTCTTGTCCATTTTGTTTTCTCTTTTGTGCAATTCATTGACCTCTAGATCTTGGGTTGCTTTAGGACAATTCTTACAAAATTGAACCACAACTATTCTATATTTTCATTTTCATTTTATATGTAACTAATCAACAATAAGCAAATTATGAATACAAAGGTTTTATTTATTTTTAGAGTCTTTTGAAGATTGCATGTGACTAAAATAACACAAAGATAGAAGAATGTAAATAAGAAAAAAAATATTGATTTTTCTTCTATTGACAATAAATTTAATAAAATGAAAGTAAATACACAATTTCTTATTGTTTGCATTTACTTAGAAGATAAATGTTTCTTCTTATTTTGTGATTGCTTGATCTCTAAATTAGTGTTATAATAGTTTGGTCAAATGTGGATGCTTGTTTTATATTATTATTAAAAAGATGTATTATCATTTAGATGTGAATATTTACTATAAAACAACTATTTTAACAATCCCAATTTCTAAACCAAGTCTAGAGATTATAGATGAATGCTATAATTTTGGAGCAATATGAAGTTCCACCTATCTAATTAATTTATATAATGTATAAAAACAAAACTACTCTAACCAAATATAAATACAAATAAATTGACCCCACATTTATGATACAAACAATCTAAGATGCTAAAAATGTAGATGGTGCAACAAATGTGTCCTTAATGACTCAACATGATAGGTCATCTTCTCTTCTCCTAGGTTTGGATACTCTTCTTGGTGGAAGGAAGATAAAAAACATGAACATGTTGAAGGAGCAAAAGATCAAACAAAAATGGTATTGAATTTCTTGATTATAGAGATTAAAAGCTATTAAATGATGAGTTGATAAAGATTGGAATGTTGTGAAAGACTTGTGTTGCAATATGAAGAGAGGTGGACTCTTGATGTATTTCTTTAGAATTGACACCCAAGCCTACTACTATAGCTCTATGTATATAGAGGCTAGAATTGAGATTTCCAAAAAGAAGAAACAAAAGAGTCATGTAAATTCATTTGGGGAATAATAATAGGGCTAAATCTACAATTAGAGATGTATATTGTTAGTTATCATATCCTACACACAATCAAGTGTGAATTGGACTTGAATTTGTTAATCGACATTGATGTAGAAATGGTGCACGTAATAAAGTCATATAGGTAATATTTTAACTCAAGATTGTTAGTTTTGCCAATAGTAATTGTCAAAGCAATTGCACTATTGTAAGGCCATTTCCTTGAATTATTCGGGTAACTCAATCCAAAAGAGGCAATCTTGTAACATGAAAGAAAAACAACATTTTTTGTAGTGACAAAGCATAAAAAGATGGTAAATGACTAGCAAATAGAAAATAGAAGGGAGTCTCCTATGTATCGACCTAACACTTCTACTAAGATTGAATAAGCTTTGGCAAAACTTATTCACACCATGTGGGTTGTGCATGGATCATCGTTGAGCTACCTAAATGATTTCAAACACTTTCAAAAGAAAACAAGATTGAAATACTGACAAGTATATACCAATATAACAATCGATCATATACCTTTCATTAATCCTATTAGAATTTTAAAAAGTTCAATTTTTTAAGACTAAAGAAACTCATCTCAACAACTAATCAATTGACTTATTAAAAATATATAATAATTCTTTTTTTTAAAATTACAAAATTTATAAATATTACTAAGTGATCATAAGAAACTTAGTGATGTTTATCTATAGACTAGTTCTCCATTAACATAAAACCTGAACCTTTTAAAAATTAGAACCCAAAAGTTATGTAATCATTAACTTTCTAAAAGAGTAGTTATCATTGCAGATTAAGTCAATCCCTCTTACAAGTTTTTCCTGGACTCTTTCATAAAAGTTGACTAAGAAAGGAAACGTGCACATATAGTACTCTTAAGGATTGTGTCTTAATGACAAGACATTGATCTTCTCTGTTAAACAGAAAAGAGAGAGAACAGATAAAGGAGTACAATGGAAGGTTTAAGGTACCTGCTGTGCAGTGAGGACAGAGATTTTCTCATCACAAACAATGGAAACAAGGTAAGAATGCCACCAATAATATAATCATTGCTTATTTCGATTGAATTGTGTTTTCGTGGATTGATTTCAATGCAATCAATCGATAGGTGAAAGTTGACGAATTGGAAGGAAAATATGTGGGTCTCTACTTTTCTGCCCATTGGTGCCCTCTATGCAAAGCTTTCACCCCTTTTCTCGCAGAAGTTTATACAAAACTATTGGAAAAGGAAAGAGACTTTGAGATCATATTTGTATCTGCAGATGTGGATGAAAAATCATTTGAGAAGTACCATCATGTCATGCCATGGCCTGCCCTGCCATTCTCAGATGTAAATGCAAAGGAAAAGCTTTTGAAGGCTTTTCATGTCACAGGCATTCCTGCCCTTGTTGTGCTGGACAAAGAGGGTAAAATTTTGACCTCTGAAGGTGTTGACATCATTAGGAAATATGGGGTTGAGGGTTACCCTTTTAGTGCAGAGAAGCTTGATCGACTTAGGGCCAAGGAGGAGGCTGTCAGGGATGCGCAAACCGTGGAATCTCTTTTGGTTTCTGATGAGCGGGACTTTGTGATATCTCATGGGGAAAAGGTATTAAATTTTGTTGAATTTGTTATCATTGTATGCTGTTTTGGTTGCAAATTTTGGTTTGTATGGTTATTTATTCAGAATTTGGAATAGTTGCTTAACCGAAAGACAAAACCACGAACTTCAGCAAGGTAACCACTTTTTGGTTGAGGCCTTAACCAGAAAACCAAACCGGGATCTTGAGAAAGGTCAAATATCTTTTGAATTTGTGAGGATGATTTTTGAAAATTGGTTTGAATGGAACTTGTAACTTTGTCCATGTTGATATGGACCCATATCTAAATGACTGAATTTGGGGTTACAGAAGATTGGATGTATTTAACTACGTTTCTATGTCTCAAATGCTAAAGGTCAGGGCACTAAGAACCGGTGGAAATGGAACTCCTAGCTTTGTACATGTGGCTAAAGAGTCAAAGACTAAAACAGAGTCTTAGAGAAGAATACATGCATTGGTTATCAATATTCTACTTTTTTCTTTTGAAAGAAAACATATTGGGCGGGTTCTGTTCTAAATTGATCTGATTGATCGTTGATCTGGATTTTGATCAATAGGTACCTTTATTCAAGCTTGTGGGGAAAACAGTTAGTTTATATTTTGCAGCCCACTGGTGTGGCCCATGTCACAATTTCACTTCTCTGCTTGTGGACATTTACAACGAGCTTAAGAGTAGAGGTGAGGATTTTGAAATAGTGTTTCTATCAGCTGATTTAGAGGAAGAAGCCTTTGAAAAGTATTATGGAAGCATGCCATGGTTGGCTCTACCCTTTGGAGACAAAACTGAGAAGAAATTGTCTCAATACTTTCGGGTTCAAGGTATACCTACTCTAATCGTTTTAGGTCCAGATGGGAAAACAGTGCAAACCGAAACAGTCAGCCTTGTACAAAGATATGGAATTCGAGCGTATCCATTCACAGCAGAGAGACTAAAAGAAATGGAAGGAGAAGAAGAAGCTAGACGACAAGATCAACCCTTGGAATCTCTCTTGGTCTCTGACACACGGGACTTTGTGATCAAACATGGAGGTGAAAAGGTGGGTTATTGAGAATCGAGATCTAATAGCTTCATTGCTGTCATGTCAAATTTAATTATTACAGAATAGAATGGAATAGAAAGGGATCTTTTATAGTCCATGATGTGGCTTGTAGCTATGGGGCTACCTCATACTCCCATTGGGATTGAAGGAGGCACCTAAATGTGCTTCAACATGCTGTTAATGTTTTTCAGTCTACTTGAAACTTTGAAACAATGGCTTTCTTCTAATGAGTTATTATTCAATTGATGCACAAAGTAACATGCTCTGGTTAAATCTTATTTGTTAATATTATTCCAAATGAACAAGATTGATGAAATGATATAATTAGCCTGATGGATTCATTTGGATTAAGATGGACAAATTACCTTGTTGAATCTGATTAAATGCAAGAGATAGAGAATTGTTATTATGGATAAGCCAGTAATTTTGTTCATATATTGCTTTCAGACTTATCTTGACGGTGTTAATTTTAATGTTACAAATTCTTTCTATGTTGTGATTTTTTCAACAGGTCCAAGTTTCTGATCTTGTAGGAAAGACAATAGCCCTGTATTTTTCTGCCAATTGGTGCTCTCCTTGTCAAGTCTTCACTCCAAAGCTGATACAGGTATACAATGAGCTCAAGGAAAGAGGTGAATCATTTGAGATTGTTTTTATATCAAGTGATGAAGATCAAGGGGCTTTTGAAGAATATTTCTCAAGTATGCCCTGGTTAGCACTTCCATTTAGAGATAAGATTGAAAAGGACCTCAGTCGCCATTTCCATACAGAAGGAATACCCACCTTGATTGTAATTGGTCCAGATGGAAAGACTGTGACAGATGATGCCATAAGTGCTGTCTCTGTCTTTGGAGCAAAGGCTTATCCTTTCACCACTCTGCAGATTGAAAAGCTGCAAAAGGAGATTGAGCACCCTCTTGTATTGACTAGAAAACATGAATTTAACTGTGATGGATGTGACGAGGAAGGCAGTCAATGGTCATATTATTGTGACAAATGTGATTTCGATCTTCATCTGACTTGTGCTTTGAAGGATCAGCAGTGGCTTGGGAGCAATAGCAAACGACAGAATGAAGAGGTAACTGCTAATGACAACTGCAAGCCAGGAGGTGTCATCTGTGATGGAGATTCTTGTTACAGAGGTTGAGCTTTATGATTATCAAGGTAGCTTCTTTTGTTTGGTAAATCATACTGTCTGTGGACAGAGCCTGCACCGAGATAAGAACCTGCTATTAATAACTTAGTAGACTTGGTATGTCATCGAGCCTTCAGATCAATGTATTCATCTTCCATGAAAAATATAGACTGTCTCATAGTTGAAATTCCACTGCCATTAAATCACTTTCCTAACTGTTACCATAAGCTTTTAATCTAGCATATTCAGTATTTCAATTCAGCCACTCTTGTTCACTCTTGTATACCATTTCAGAATTGGAAACAAGCAAAATTCATTTCAGATCCAATCTGAAAGTGTGTTCCTCAAATGCTTGATGTTCTCTGGTTGTTGTAATTTTATTTATTCAAGAAGTTGTTCATTTGCTTTGTGACAACCTTAAGTACCATGTAGTTACCTTATTATTTTGACACATGGATTTCATTTGAGCAAATTTAACTTAACTCTAATGCCATCTGCTTATTAAGGCCAGGCCTTATTTTGACACCGTTTCTCTATAGTTACAATACCAATATCAACTGACTTAAGTTAATCTTGATCATCTGTGCTCTTCTGATTATCTTTGTTTTCTTTTTCGTCAAGGTTAGGCTCCTTCAAAGTCAATGTAGAATTCCAATTTTGGTTTTTTATATTACAATATACATTAATCCAGTTATAAACACCAGATGTATGTGACAAGTAGTCATCCCAATGTTGTTACAAGTTACACAAAAAATATTGGCTAACATGTGTACACTGCAAAAGAAAGATGGCATTACCTTTTAGTCATTTCATATGTAAAGGTATATTATCATATCTCACGAGATAGGCAGAAGCTTTCAAGGAATGCTTTTAATTAAGAGAATATGATTTTTCCTTGTAACTTGTTAATCTTGTCTCACTTTGTCTGCAAGCTATTAATTTGTGTATGTGCCTTCTGACCAGATTAGCAGGATTCTATCTTTTATCTCTGTTTCTGATCTCTGTTTTCTTGCATACATTTCAAATTAGATATCAACTAATGGAAATTAAGAAGGTAGGAAAAGAAGTGATGGAGGACTAGGACTCTTTCAATACGTATAAGTAGCACCCTTCTCATACAATCTAGATATGCTGTGGTCAGAAAGGAATCAAGGGAAAAGGCATCTTGTTTCTATATCATGCCTGGCCACTTTATAATGTAACCCAAACAAGCTCTTAGTTTACCTTGACTATGATCTGAACAATATATTATAAGCTTCCATGGTCCATGGTGAATGAATAATAGAAATGTGAAACAGATTTATGGGAGAGAAACTGTGAAGAAAAATCCTAGACAGCTTTTCTCCCATTGATTCATTTTCTATTTTCGAAAAAGCTTTTTGATTGATGTCTACAATAAACCATAACATCTCACAGTCCCTTTTGACTAATCCATTCCGATGATGGATCATCCATAACATGTCATACAGTCCCTTTTGATTAATCCATTCCAATGATGGATCATGCAGTGCTATCCAAACTGTTGATTTAAAAAATTCGACACAATTCTTTTTCCTCTAAAATTTGCTTTATATTATCTAAAGAACTTGAGAATGTTTTCAAGTTCACATAACATGCCAATCTGTTTGTTTCAGAAAGTGTAGCGATGTTTCATATTCTACAACTCAATGAAAATATGCCTGTTCTTTTGGTACAAAATTTTCATGCAAAAACTTATTTTAAAGCGTCTAAGTAGGTTTTTTACATATTCTAGTTTCAGCATCTATATTTATGATTTTCAGTGTACAATTGTCAGGATTCAATAAATATAAATTCTATCACCCCATCTCCATCCTGTTCGATGAGCTTTCTTATCTATACAGTCTCTTCTAGACTATGTAGCTATAATTTTTGTCATGTAACTTGATGAAAGTATGTTTATTCTTCTTACAATAATTTACATACAAAAACTTATTTTCAAGCATCTACTTAAGTTTTTCACATATTATATCTCATCAACTGTGTTTACAATTGAGTGTACAAATCTCTGGAATGAATGCACACAAATTTAATCCTCTCATCTCCATCCTGTTCAAAGATCTCGTTTTGTGTAGGCTGCCTCTTCTAGACAGTGTAGCTATATTTCTTGCCCTTTAACTTGATGAAAGTATTTTTCTTCTTCCAGCACAAAAAATTCTATGCATTTATTTATCATCAAGCATTTACCTAAGTTTTTCACATATCTATTCTCATCAATCAAGTCAGGAAGCAATGCACATTGTATGCACCCTAAAATGGTCGCCTAGACTTTGGGCCCCATTTATTCAATTTATCAACCCTGAATCAATTTTATCAATAATCAATATTTTCAACAATATCAATCTCTTGATCAAGTCTTAATTTCGATCATATATTAGATTTTATCCTTGAGCTAACCATTTATCCTAAGTCTTTATTTGATTAAAAGGAATATTTCCTCCCCCTTTGATTAAATAAAAAGCCCCCCTCTTTTTCCTCTTATCCTAAGATGCACAAATAAAGCATTATTCCTATTTTACAAAAAGGAAAAAAGCACTTTTTGTCTCACATGAGGCTCAAAAGTCAACACTTCACTCTCATTGGAAGATACTTGTGCACATGGATTGCTCCTCTTTCAAGCTTCACCGCCGATTAAGATTTTTTGCCTCTTAATCTCAATGGTCCATTTCTTTGCATTTCTTATAAAAGGAGAGCTTTCTCCTCCATTTGCATATCTCATGTTTTTATGCTAATGTTATGCTGCAGGTTTTAGGTGCATTTGGAGCTTTTGAGGATATTGAAGACTTGTTACATTTCATTGTAGTTGCATATTTCCTTTCTTAGTTGCATGATAATGACATTCTTAGTGTAGATCTCCTTTTATGCAATAGAATAAGCTCACATAGTCTAAATATGAGGCATTGTAATCCATTGTTATTTCCTTTCATAGATTAGTTGCATTGTACTTTCTTTTCATAGCTTAGATTGCATTCTCATATAGCTTGCATTGCATTGCATATTTGATTCTTGCAGATATTGGCATTGTTGCCCTTGTCTTCCCTTGAATCTCTCATTGTATGGTTGACTAGCAAGGTCACAAGTTTGTAGCTCTAGCTGAGAGCAAATTTATCATAGTCCCTTGCAACTCCATGCATAGAGAGCTATTAGCTACTTTGTGAGGCCTCATTCTTGAGCAACCTTGCATGTAATGGTTCATAGAAGTGCACCATTTTAGTGTGTACATTTCTGGCGCCCACCGTGGGGCTGAGTAGATTAGCTTTGTCCTTTTTATTCTGTATTTTTCGTCAAAATTTTTATCAATTTTCGGCTTGATTTTCAGTCTCTGGTTTTCAGTCTCAGAGTATCGCGCGATACTTCTCAGAAATATCACGCGATATACCTTTGTATAGCAGTGCGACACTTCGCGCAAGGGAAGAATCGCCCGCCAGTATTGAGAAATATCGCCTGTTATCGGGCGAAGTATCGCCCGCCCATAGTGAGAAATATCGTGCGACTGAGAAATATCGCATGACTATAGGAAACTGTGTCGCGCGATACTGGTGAAGTCTGAGAAATATCGCCTGGTCTGACAGAGACTTGCGTTTCCAGTTTTCTTATCCGAATTTGATTATTTTAGCTTGTTGTTTTGTTTTGCTGTGTTTAGATAGGTCTAACCCGCATCTTTTAACTTAAATCTAGCTGTTTATTGCATGTTTACATTTAGATTTTGATTTTGCTAACCTTGTGGGTCTAACAAGTTGTGTTTGTAGGTGCTCTCATTTGCTTGAAAATTGCTAAAAACGCATGTCAAAGAGGGCTACTAACAATTTTTGCAGGGCTGCCCAAGCATAAAAAAAAAACAAAAAAAAAGAAAGAATTTCTTGCTTATTTGTTTGTTTTCTTTTCAAATGTGGCATTAACTAATTGTAGTAGGAATCTTAATACCTTGTGAAAGGGATCTTGAGGTGGTAGGAGAAGTATGCTCTTCACCTTTAGGTGAATCAGAAAATCTTGACCCATCTTAAAGTTTTGGAAGCAAGGGAGTAATTGAACCTCTTTGCTTGGTGTGTTTGGGAGAGATTCTTGAGATGGGGGAGTATGCTCTTCATTTTTGTGGTGAACCAAAAACTTTGAACCTCAAGAGTTGATCTATTCTTTGTTTAGTTTAGGATCCTTTAGCAGGCCTGCTCTTGAGTAATCAAGAGGAACGACTCAAGTGGGGACAACTTTGTCATCATTTTCTTTGGTGGCAAGTGATTCCAACTCACTATAATCTCAAGGCTATCAAGGACACCAAAAACCTTGGTAGACATAACACTCGTCTTTGTTTGATGTGAGTAGCTCATGGGATTGCGACCATGGGGAAAATATTGAACAAGAATGCTTAAGGTACTCTTGAGGCCGTGAGGTCCTAGTCCTTTATGAGGAGCAAAAGGGGTGTTGTGAACGAAAATCTTTATTAAGAACCATTAGATAGAAGCCACCTTATTTTAGCCGCTTATCTTCTTAGTACAAGGATTGATCCAAGTGGTTTACCCGGATCACCTTAAGATACTCACCATATGTGTCCCTTTGGTTGTGTCATTTGACATTTCCATGACAAAGCCAACATCTCTTGTGGGTAACCACTTGGTGTGAGGCGAGGGGGCATCAAGTTGTGGGCTAAGTTGGTAAGTATTGAGCTTTGACTTTTTAGGATAGATTTGCTTGAAGTGTCTTCGATTGTGTGATACCAGTGCAAACATTCTTACATACAAACAATCGGTAGCATTCATAGGGTGTTGTTTCAATTCTGATATCACAAGTGTTTGTCTTGGCAAGGTTATTTTTGCCCTTGTTTCAAGTGTTTGAGACCATGTTTTAATCCCTTACTATTTGCAAACCTGTCAAAATTCTGCTGATATTGTGATTGAAATCGAAAACATCAACCCTCAGACTGGAAACTTTGACCAAACAGACCCAAAAATGCCAATTTTACACAATTCTGGTCAAGAGTTAAACAATTCTGTAACAGTATCGCACCCTGTAAAGCGAAGTATTGCGCGATACTTTGTGCTTGCTAGAAATATCGCCCGCTTTGAAGAGAAATATCGCGCGATAGTTCACCCCTGACGGACTATCGCCTGACCTGCCTGGAGTATATCGCCCGCCAGTACTAAGAAGTATCGTCTGGCTTCGGGCGAAGTATCGCGCGGTTATAGGTTTATCGCCCCAGTAGCTTGGAGTATATCACCTGGTTTATTTCTGCCGTGCTTAAATTTTGGTCAGTTTCAGTTGCTGTTAATCAGGCTAGGTCTTAGAGCAGGCTTCTCACCCTGACATTTTAGACCTGTCTTGACTCTAAATTTCTGGTTTTTAATCCTCCGGGATAGCATCATTTGATTTACGAAATCACTTTGGAATAATTGTCAAGTTAGAAGGCCATTCTTGCTGCCAAGGTTCATTTTTAAAATTGTTAGCTACATTCTGGAAAAATTTTAGTACTTTTATTGTCCAAATCGCTTTCATTTAAATCTCAATTTCAATTATCTTTTGGCCTAGTCCAACCTCCTGATTCAAAAGTGCAAGGGTAGTCACCCTTTGATTTGAAGCACCTCTTTGACAGTGTTGGTAAAGCCCCTTTTTTTTTTCTTCTCATTTCTTTTTTGGACAATAGAGGACTTTGATTATCCTAGTTTGGCGTTGACACTTTGAGAGGTCACCTTCTCATTGAGAGTATCTTTCTTTCATGTCAGTTACGATAAGGTATCAAGTCAATCAAGGGAAGCGACCCCCTGTTGCCTTTAGCCAGTTACCACCTGTCAAGACTCGTCGACAACCTAAGGGAAAAGGACCCTTTTTTGATCAATCTCCTAAGAGTGAATCTGAGGTTTGTTTTAATCCGGGAGCTAATCCTAGTGAAGTGAGCACCTCTTTCATACCACTCTCATCAAGCATGGACATGAGTTACACTTTTACCCGACAACAAAGAGAAGCCATGAATCAAACTCTTGAGGATATCTTCCAACGACACAGAAGAGAGTATGGTGGTTCTTCTCATGCTAGTTCACCCGGGTCACCTCCCAACAACGCGAGGTATTTTGATGCTCACCAACGAGCCGAGAGGCATCATAAGCAGGCTCACTCAGATTCAGGGTCACAACACGAAGACCAGAACAACGAATCTAGTGATCACCACATAAACACAGCCAATGCAATAAGACAGTCAAGACAATCCTCCCCACTTAAAGACACCTCTCGATATGCAAATACAAGATTGAGAAGCATTGAGAGAGAGAAGCAAGCCTACTTAGATGAACAGGCTGCTAAAAAAGAAAAATTCAGACAACTAGAGGAAGAGGAACGTGCATTGTTGGATATACAGAAAAGAGTCACCCAAGAAGAAGAAGATAGGCTCTATGCACAACAACTCCAAAGCCAATTTAATGGGAGGGAAGCCAATAGTGGGACCAACTCACCCCCATCTACCCCTTCCCCTAGTCCTAGAAGATGATCAAGGACACCCTCACGGTCCCCAAGTCCTAGAGGAAGAAGGGCTTCAAGATATGACCATCATAGGAGATAGTCATCTCATAGACATTCAAAGCAACCCTCCCAACGAGCACATCATGGCTCACAACATGGAGGAAGTTATGCTAAAATTGATCATATGGACTTCATGACTATGCAACAAGAACCATCCTTTCAAGCATATGTGGAGCAATATGTGGAACAAAACAAAGACCAATTCTTGGAAAGTCTTATCAACAAAGGCGCTAAAGTTCCATATAATTTTGATGTTCACCAAAAGATCAAAAAACAGAGCCCTTCAAATGATGAGGTGATCTTACAAATGCAAAAGGATATAGATAGGATGAAGGCTCCCAAGAGCACGTTTCATTTGGACTCCATATGTCCTAACCCCATTGACAAAAGTGTGGTGATGGTAGAATTCCCTAAGAAAGTTGAGTTCCCAACATACGACAAATATGATGGCACTGGTGACCCTCACGACCATGTTCGACAGTTCTACATAATGAGCTTTTCCTTTCACCATGAAGACTCCTACTTGATGAGATTATTCACAAGGAGTTTAAAAGGTCAAGCCATGGAGTGGTTCACCAACCTTTCCCCTCCAGTAAAGACATTTAAAAAACTTGTCCAAAGATTTGTTCAGCATTTTGCTTACAACTTATCGAGGTCGGTCACAATGCTTGATTTGTGTAAACTTAAGCAAAATCAAGGAAAATCTTTTGTCACATTTTTACAATGATGGAGGCGATTGTGTTCGAAATACCCAAGGACAATCCCTGAAGAGGAGAGAATTGATATCATTGTGAGCAACCTAATACCAGAACTCAGATATGAAGTCAAGAAAATCCCATTTAATTCTTTTGATACTATGGTAGAGGTGGCATGTCGCATTGAGGATGTCCTAAAAGAACAAGGAATTTTGGCTAAACCAACAAATAACAACAATAGCCAACATAACAATACTAATGGTAACAAGGACAAAAAGAAATCCTATTGGAACAAAAACAAGCAAGTGG
The DNA here is from genome assembly GCA_027943335.1 of Chamaecyparis obtusa. Taxonomy (NCBI): domain Eukaryota; kingdom Viridiplantae; phylum Streptophyta; class Pinopsida; order Cupressales; family Cupressaceae; genus Chamaecyparis; species Chamaecyparis obtusa. The sequence goes on along the minus strand of BSBK01000804.1, from coordinate 911,050 downwards.
TCAACGACGGAGTTGTTGACTCATCTCAGGTCAAAAATGAAGGAGTTCTTAACCTCTCTCATGCAGTTTAAGCTATGAAGCTGCAAATGTCTTCAACACAACAAGACAAACCTAAGTATCAAAAGAGATCTAAAACGGAGAAAAGATAATTTACCAAATTGGGAGAATCTTATGCAGATGTTTTTAAGACATTAGTTGCTCATAATTTGGCACACCCACAGGATCCTACAAAACATCACATACCGGATCCTTTACCTCATTGGTGGGATGCTAAGGCTTTTTGCGTTTTTCATAATGGGATTGGACATGACATAGAAAATTGTTTTAAACTCAAGCATCTTGTCCAAGACCTTATTGAGAAAGGACAATTACAAGTGGATGGGTTAACCACTAATGCAGATCATAAAGCCTTTAAAGAGCCCTTGCCTAAATATGAGAAAGGAGAGAATTCTAACAATAAGAATGGCAAGGCGGCTATCAACTACACCTACACAAATGCGGAGAACGTTATTAACATGCTTGAAGTTGTGGATGATAGTGTCAACATGATGAGAGGGAAAGATCCCTACGGACATAATGTGGACTCAACTCCTATGACTGATGAAAGACCCGCTGTGGTGATAAGAGGTCCTCACTCACAAAGAATGCCCCAGTCCCTCAATGCTGTCACTAGGGCACAGGGCCAAGCGCCCATTATCATTAGAGGTCCTAGCACTAGCAAGTCTAAGCAGCCCATGTCCAAAGGTGCTCCTCCCAAATCTGTCGTCGGTCCTGATTCCAATTATAATCTTATTGACTAGCTACAACGTACACCTGCGCAGATATCCATTTTTGAGCTTTTAGAATTATCTCCTAAGCACAAGCGCGTCCTTGAGGATGCTTTGTGAGCAGCCAATGTCCCTAACAACTTAGATATTGATCAATTCCAGAACATGGTCAACCATTTGGCTAGCCCTCATTACCTCACCTTCTCTGAAGAAGATGACAAATCCATCAGTCACCCACATAACTTGGCCTTACACATCGAAGTCATGATTCATAAAACCCGTGTTAGGCGTGTACTGATAGATGGGGGTGCGGGGCTCAATATTTGTACCCTGAGTTTGTTGCTGGCTCTAAGATATTCTAAGAACGTCATTGACACAAGGAAAAGGATCACAATCAAAGCATATGACGAAGCAGAAAGAAGTTCTAAGGGATTGGCTATTTTGCCTATTCGCATTGGTCCAGTAGAAAAAGATTTATTATTTCAAATTGTTGATGTTGGACATCTAGCCTACAACATTTTGCTAGGTAGGCCATGGATTCACGAAATGCAAGCAGTCCCATCAACATATCACCAGTGTGTTAAGTTTCCCCATAACGGTGTAGAAATTTGCATCCCTGGCGATAGTGCTTTATCAATTAATAACATTTCTGCGGGATCACATGTACCTTTGAATAGGGAAGTTGACAGTCCTAGTAGTTCACTTGAACAATACAAGCAGAAGTTCAAGACCATCGATCTTGGGATGGGAGATTATAAAATGGATTCTCTTACAAACATGCCAATCTCTCCTAAGTCTTATGGGAGACCATCCCCAAATGTGAAGCCTTCGTCATCAGCAATGACATTATTTGAGAAATTTGTTGAGTCTTCGGTCCCCATTCAAGAAGAGAAAGAGGAAGTTACTGTAAGGGACTGGATCTATCATGAGGAGAAATACAAACATAACGAGAATTTTGCTCCTTCACCTAAAGCTTATGGGAAAGGGTATACAGTGGTTAAAAATATGGGATATCTGGGATATGGTCCCCTTAGTCATAGGCTGGACGCTAAAGCTGAGCGTCTTGATCATACTCTTTTTGGATGAAAGAATAAGTCCACGGTTGGCTTAGGTTTTGAGAATAAGAAGAAGAAAGGTGTCCCTGTCCCAACTGCGACGGACAGTGATAGTGACTCAGATTATACACCTGATCTTTCCAATCAACAAGATGTGTCTGATGATTGGGTGCCCTCAACGAATCTCCTTTGGGGAGATTCCACAGATTTGATACTTGATAGTCCTACTATCCCAGCTGCGACGGATAGTGACTGTGTGATTGCTAGATCGACAAAGGAAAGTGTTACTGTCCTAGCTACGACGGATAGTACCAATACTAGCACTAGAGAGGGGGGAACCCTTCCTAACCTTGAGGCTTCTACATCACGAGGCCTAAATGATGACTCAGAGACAGACTCCCATGAATATGAATGGGACTCACTTTCAGATGCAATAGTTGATCTGGACATAGATATTGTCCATGCTTATAGTACCCAACCCGATGCGACTAACGATCCTAGTGTAGGACTAGAGGATTGCACTCCTCAAATCACCTTAGTGGACGACACTTCGTTTGATAGGATGAGTCCTAATTCGGGTATCTTAGGAGAAGACTTGATGAACTCCGATTATATGGTCACCAGAGATGACACCTTTCATATAAACAACATTGAACCAGTCATCGACCTACCCCTTGTTCACTTTGACCTAATTGACTAGTCTCAGCGCCATCAAGAGCCCACATTCCTCACCTTCCACAATGATTACGAAATTGCCTGCTATCTGAATGCTCTTGAACCCGTGGCTGCTTCCACCAGTGAACCAACAACCAGCATGACAGAGCCTGATATTAAGTACCTCAGTCTCAAAATAAAAGAAAAAAAGAAAAATAGGTCTGATGGCGAAAACCACTTTGTGGCGATGTCAGAACCAAAAATCGTAAAAAGAAATGACGCATCCGAGGGTGAAAACCTCTTTGAGGCACCTAAGGATGGGGTACTTAATAACTTGCCGAGCTATTTCCAAGATAGATCATCAATATTGATTGAACCAACAAAGCCAGTCAATTTAAACACAGAAAAAAATCCTCAGATAGTCCATCTTGCTCAGTCTTTATCAAAGGAAGAGACCAAGGCCTATGTATAGTTTTTACAGAAAAAGAAAATTAATTTTGCATGGACCTACTCAGACATGCCAGGGCTTGACACAAATCTCATAATGCATCACTTATCCATAGCTCTAGGAGTCAAGCCAGTAAAACAGAGATTAAGAAAAATGCATCCACATGTAGCTCTACTTGTCAAAGGGGAATTAGAAAAACTTTTGAGAGCTGGATTTATTAGAGCCATCGATTATGCAGAACGGATCTCAAACATAGTACCTATCTCCAAAAATGATGGGTCCATTCGTGTCTGCACAGATTTTAGAGATTTAAACAAAGCATGCCCAAAGGACGATTTTCCACTTCCAAACATTGACATGATAGTGGACATGACGGCGGGCTATGACATATACTCTCTAATGGATGGTTTCTCGGGGTATAATCAAATCAAAATAGCTCCTAAAGATCAAGAGAAAACAACATTCACATGTGCATGGGGAACCTATTGCTGGAACGTCATGCCATTCGGATTAAAGAATGCAGGAGCAACCTACCAAAGAGCTATGACGACTATCTTTCATGATATGATGCACAAAAACATGGAAGATTATGTGGATGATACCTTGGAAAAATCAAGAAAAAGGGACACACACCTCAATGATCTGGAAGTAATTCTAGATCGTATGGAACAATTTCAACTCAGATTGAATCCAAAGAAGTGCGCATTTGGCGTCACCTCAGGCAAACTTTTAGGATTCATAATATCAGCAAAAGGTATCGAGGTTGACCCCGAAAAGGTCCAAGCAATTCTAGATATGCCGCCCCCTCGAAATATCAGCCAAATGAGAAGTTTTCAAGGACGTCTTCAATCAATTAGGAGGTTTATTTCTCAACTTGCAGATAGGGCACAACCCTTTAACAAGACATTGCATAAGGGTGCTTCTTGTGTTTGGAACGAGGATTGTCAAAAGAGCCTAGATCAGATCAAACAATACTTGGCTAATCCTCTGATTCTAATGCCTCCTATTCCAGGGAAACCATTGATCCTATATATTTCAGCTACAGACACTTCCCTGGGGGCATTATTGGCTCAATCAGATGATACTGGGAAAGAACGGGCCATATACTATATCAGTCGTACTCTCATCTCCTATGAGATCAATTACAATAATATTGAGAAGTCTTGTCTGGCAGTGGTGTTTGCTTCTCAAAAGTTGCGCCACTACATGCTTGCTCATACCATACATTTGGTTGCCAAAATTGATCCCCTTAAATACTTGCTTAGTAAGGCTACCCTGACGGGTAGACTCGCTAAATGGATGATGGTCCTAACTGAATTTGACATCGAGTACGTTGAAAGGAAGGCAATAAAAGGACAAGCTATTGCTGACCAATTAGCTGATTTCCCAATTCAAGATAGTATGCCGGTCCAAGTGGAATTCCCAGACGCACACATCTTGTATACAACTACTCGCACTTGGACAATGTTCTTTGATGACTCCCGCATGCAAAATGGATCAGGTGCTGGAGTGTTATTTGTTTCTCCACATGGGTACAACATTCTGAAGTCTTACAAACTATTATTCCCATGTACCAATAATATTGCAGAATATGAAGCTTTAACTAATGGCTTGAGAATGGCTATAGAATGGAACATCACAGAGTTACATGTCTTTGGGGATTCCCAGTTAATCATCAACCAAGTCAATGAAGAGTATCAAACCAAGGATGACAAATTGATACCCTATAAAAAGATGGTTGATTCTTTGAGATGCTATTTCACCTTTGTGACGTTTCAACAGATCCCTAGGGCAGAGAACAAAGCTGCCAACGCCATGGCCACATTAGCTTCACTTCTTCAGTTGGAGACACATGAATCCTGATTTGAATTCCTGGTGGAAGAGCTACACCATCCCATCTTTGACTCGTCTGAAAGCCATGTCATTTGTGCCATTATCACACACGAGTCTTCCTGATATGGTGCTATCTATTCATATCTTCGTGATGGCATCATTCCTGACACATTCAACCGCTCTGAATGCCGAAACCTCATCCATAACGCCTCTCGCCACACCCTCATCTCTGGTGATTTATATAGGAGGGGTTCAGATGGGACGCTCCTTAGGTGCTTGGAAAAGGAGGAATCCAACCAAGCGTTAGCTGACATCCACGAGGGCATTTGTGGTGGACATTCTAATGGTCTTGCCATGGCCCGAAGGTTGCTTAGGGTGGGATATTATTGGCCCATAATGCAGATAGATGCAGTCACCTTTGCTAAGTCATGTGAAAAATGTCAGAAACATGGCAACCTGATTCATGCTCCAGGTAGGGAGCTGATCCCTTCTGTTTCTCATTGGCCATTTCAGCTCTGGGCCTTTGATCTGGTTGGGCAAATTCATCCCAACTCATTAGGTGGACACAAGTTTATTATTACTGCCACTGACTACTTCACAAAATGGGTGGAAGCTGTGCCACTTTCTGTTGCTTCAGGAAGGACCATTTCTTTGTTCATCTTGAATCATATCATTTGCTGATTTGGAGTGCCTTCTGAGATCATTACTGAAAATGGAGGTCAATTTAAGAATAAGGACGTAAAGCACCTATGCAAAAAGTTTAAAATCAAGCAACATTGGTCCTCCATCTATTTTCCACAGGGAAACGGACAGGTAGAAGCCTCTAACAAAACCATTCTTAAGATTCTTCATAGGACAGTACACAAGAATGGTAGGGATTGACACTTACAAATCAATCCAGCACTATGGGCTTACAGAACAAGCATTCATACACCTACAGGAGCCACTCCTTTCTCTCTCACCTATGGCACTGAAGCAGTATTGCCTTTAGAAGTCGAGATACCATCACTTAGAGTCTCACTCAAAGGTTTGATTACAGATGAGGATTACCGCGCCATGAGGTCACAGGAACTAGAACTTCTAGATGAGAAGCGTAAGGCTTCCTTTGATCATATGAGAGTGTATCAGAAGCGTATGTCCAAGGCATTCAACAAAAAGGTTCACCCTAGAGAATTTCAAATAGGTGATCTTGTTTTGCGAGAGAACCCTAAGAACCAACAACACCGAGAGCAAAAAGGCAAGTTTGAACCTAACTGGCTTGGACCATATGTCATCACAGCTGCTTTTGGTACTGGTGTGTATTTACTGTCAGATCCTGATGGAGAATAGCTCCCTGATCCCATCAACATTGTGCACCTCAAGAAGTTCTATCCTTGATACCTAGTCTGTCTGGGGGCATCCTTTGTACATATCTTATGATCCTGAAAAAATACCAAAAACATTGATATATGATGCTGAAAAAATCCTAAAAAGCATAAAATGTCCTGAAAAAATACAAAAAAAATCAAAAAAAGTTCAAAAATAAAAAAAAAAATGAAAAAATGAAAAAAGATTCCAAGTGGTGAAAACTTGGAAACATGCGCTACTTGAGGCCTTTGCACTCCTATTTGTTAGCATGCGTCCTCGACACTTCGCCATCATACCTTGACCTTATTTGGCTTAGTCTGGAATTGGTCTTTGTCTTTGTCTAGGGGGCATAACTATTAGCATTGGTCTTTTAGGTGCGTTCGTCTCTTGGGGCATTTCACAACAGGTGTTTTTTTTAACACCACCCCAAACAGTGTTTTTCAACACTACCCTTGCGTCGAGTGTTTCTTAACACTTATCAGATGTCTTACCCAATAGTCTAAATTTGATGCGATATTTCTCATTTGTAGATGTGATAACCAGATGACCAACACACACACACTTAAACAATCAACTCGTTGAGATATGTTGACTTTATTTTTCTTTGTGTGCTGTTTATGAGGATTTCTTTGATGAGTGGTCTCTCCCTGAGAAGTTTTCGATGATGCATAGCTAGAAGACTGAGGGTATGAGAACATGTTTTCTTTCTTTATCTGCTTGTGGGTATATTTTGTTGATCCTAACTATCATGAGCATTTATGCTGGTCCTACTTGACACTATGGATTAACAAGGTATTATCCTTGACTATTTTGCGAGTGCATGCTTTTAGCTATCCTAACTTTCATGTGTCTTGATACAAGCATAATCTCGCTATAAAAAATTTAGGTGATCTCACTGCATTAGTCATCTTGACCTATATGTCTTTGATGCCTAGGTGAGATTCTCACATCTCTATCTGATAAAGATCATACTCATATCCACATAGTTATGCTAGTGTGCATTGTATGATCTCACGATGCTACCAATAACGCTTGATGATGATAATTAGATGTCTATAGGCGTTGTGACCTTGCAAGTCAACCTCTTTCATAGTAGCTTGCATTTTTAGGTTCATGATAGTCTAGTGTTGCATTTTGCATATGGAGAGAGCTCTCCTTTTCATCTTACGTGGACCTGTTAGTCGACTGCGCTCACCTTTTCTTCTTCTCGATCATGTCTTTCACTCCTTGTCCTTTTCATCTCAAACCTGTTCCTGGTCATCACAAGGGGTTAATCATATCATCATATCTATATCACAACTGTCATTTTCAAGAAACATGAGTCTATATGATACACATGAGAATTAAACATACATCTATGAGAGAGAACATACATAAGCACATACATAAGCATTTTGAGCAAAATGACAAGACAATATACATAAACTGATACATCCATCACAAGTGAGACAAATACACATGATACATCGAATATCCAATAATCTCATAAATCTATAACAATGTCATGATATACAATACAATATGAGATCCCAAAATCTGGATCAAAAGTCTCAAAATATGTCCAAAACACCTAAGACCTAAAAACTTAAGACTCACTACCACCCTCGTGAGGAGCTCGTGGTGGTGGAGGAGGCATAGCTCTCCTATCGAGTACCACATCTGATACCCCTACCCGCTGAGAGTATGATGGTGCTCTCTCACCCTCTGGGACGGCCTGCAGATATAGCCCATGATAATAGGCTGCTCTCGCTAACTCTCGTCAGAGCTCCAGTGCCTTGGCCTGTGCCATCGCCTCACAGCGTGCTATCTCTGCCCTAAGATCAGATATCTGTTGATCCCGCTCTGCCCTCAAATCTAGTAGCTGTTGATCTCTCACGGCTATAGTAGTCCAGAGCTGCTGTATCTCTGCCTCCTGAGCTTGTATCTGGGCTCTCAGATCCTCTCCCCCCGCAGGCTGATCCTGCTGTGCCTCCGCCTGTCGGCGAGCTGGTCTCGCCTCCTCCTCGGGTGTTGCTGATCATTGTCCCCGTGATCATTTTTGGCCACCTGATCTCAACCCCTCTCCTCTCTCCATCCTCCTCCCTCTCCCCCTCCTGCCATCTCCTCCATCCCCTCCCTCTCCCCCTCCCTCTCCCCCGTCCCCTCCGTCTCCTCCATCTGCTCTGTCACCCCCTCCGTCTCCTCCCGGCACTGGTACCTGTGCATCTGGCACTATAAACCGAGGGAATGGCACCTTCCGCCGCTCTGCTCTGTAGGCTCCATCAGCCCCTGCATCTGCCATATCTAGGAAATACTCCTAGGGCTCACTCCTGATACCTGCTGTCTCCGCGACAGCCTACTGATAATCCAACATGGGTAGCCACCCATGACCCTCCTCATCTATGGCCCTGGCATATGTGGTAGTCTCTGTCGAGACTCGCTGCTGCCTCCCGAACTACCGCCATACCCGAGTGATGCAGAATCTCTCTACGATCTCTGCATACCGACCTACCAATGGCCGACTACACAGCATATAACTCAGCTCATCGGCTGCATCTCCCCAAACCTCAACCTCCCTGTAGGGCCTCCATGTGAATGAGGCTATCTCGTCCAAAATCTGCCGATAGTAGGTCACATCCCCAGAATGGGCATGTGATATGAACCCGAGGTACCTGTAGATATAGGGGTACCTCCTCTCCCTCGGCTGAACCCTGGGGCGCACCACAGCGATGTGCTCCCATGCCCATACCTGTGCCAGGATGGCACCGCATGCCCATGTTCGACCATCTCTGTAGACGATCTCGTGTAGCTCATGGTACATCTCTGCCAGTATGGCAGGACCCCATGCCATCCGTCGCGGCCTGCCGACCAAGTCCACCAAAAGCCGAGCCCATCCGAGCGGGAAACCCTTCTGACTGCGGTCAGTCATCAGGATCTGAGAAATGATAGATGCCACTATGCATGGCACTGGGTAGTCTCTGTCGAAATCATCTATCAGCCTCTCCCAGCTGATATGCCTATCCAGAATAGTGACATCTTGGAACATCTCCTGCACCAGTCGGCGCCCCTCAGTAGCATCCTGATCATAGTACACCTGTGCCAACAAATGAATCATGTTAGTTTTCATCATATGGAAACATTATATTTATGACTAGATCTTAAAACATGATTGTACTCACTGGCTCGCCATGACATGGCACTCGTAAGATCCTATAGACATCCTCCAAAGTGATCGATGCCTCTCTAGTCGGCAGGTGGAAGGTGTTGTGCTCACTATGCCATCTCTCGACAAGAGCAGTCAACAACCCATGGTCCGCTTGGATATATGGGTATCTCAGCAGATATCTGAATCCCATCGCTCTGATGTCGGCATTGCCCGGATCATCCAGATCTCGGACACACCACAATCTTGTCACCTTCGGCGCTCTGATGATGAGCGCCGGAAAAACCTCCTGCAAGCCAAAACCAAGCCAGTTGTTAGCACATATCATGATGGATGTCCAAAAACTCAGTATAAAACATCCCAAAAATGTAACATTGTCTAGACCCATGTCATTTTTGCTCAAAAATGCATTAAAAATCAAAATTTTATACTGGGCGATATTCTTTTTTTGGAGAAGTATCGCGCGATACTTCTCCCTATAACAGAGCGATAAACCTTATATCGCATGATACTTCACCCAGTATCGTGTGATCTTTCACCCAGTATCGTGCGATACTGGTGCCTTAGGTCACGCGATACTTTGGGGATCCGCGAAGTATCGTGCGATACTTCTCCCCAAAGTGCGCGATACTTCTAAAGTATCGCGTGATATTTCGCCTAGCAAAAATTTTTGAAATTTAAAAATTTGAAAAACGTGCTAAAATAAGCTACTAAATGCAAAAAATGACTCAAAAAGCTCGAGTTTTTCGAAAACATACCAGGGCAGGATAGTGTGGTGGCCGGTTGTGCAATCGGGTGCGCTCGAATCGATGCCTGTGGACGAGAACTCCTGCTTGCTGGGCCATTTTCTCTCTCTAAAGCTCTGAAATTCTCAAATCGCTAAAAGACAAATGATTTTTGAAAATGACATTTTGACCCTTTTTATAGCCTTTTGACTTTTTGACCTCATTTTCAAAACACCTCGAAATTGTGCGAAAATTGCACCCCTGGCTAATTTCGACGTCTTGGATCCATTTTCGAACTCGAAATCGAAATCCAAGGTCATCTTGATAGTCAAAATCATGTTTCAAAATCTTCCCCCCTTCTGCGAAATTGACTGATCTTTTGAGGCCTAATCCTTCGATCTTTGTTGGGGCATCATCATTTCTTCATTTCCATGTCTTCCAAACTTCTAGTCTTTCATTCATATTCATTCCATTCCCTCATTTCTCACGTTTGACTGCATCTTTTCAGTCAGGCTGAGGCATGTTTCATTGCCTAATGGTTAACCTATTTGACCCTTACATTCAATTGTGATTTCATTCTGATTTGATCAAATCCTTATCGATTCGCTGTTCTCTCTACCTGATTTCGATTTCGATTCCGAGGGGGCAGTACCTATGGGATTCTCATCCCCAATCGCTTGATTCTCTTGATTCAGACATCTTTTGTGAGCTTTTGCTCAAATTTGAGATTCTTATCTCTTACTTTGAATGTGATCCCGAATCGACCTCATGTTCAAAGGCCTTTGTCTATGTTTGTCCGGATGTGATCCCGAATCGACCTCACATCTGAGTTGTTTTGTGATCCCAGACCGATCTCACATCTCAATTCTTCTTTGACTGCATGTGTTCCCAAATCGATCACACATTAGTCAAAGGGGGGCAAATGTATGCACCCTAAAATGGTCGCCAAGACTTTGGGCCCCATTTATTCAATTTATCAACCCTGAATCAATTTTATCAATAATCAATATTTTCAACAATATCAATCTCTTGATCAAGTCTTAATTTTGATCATATATTGGATTTTATCCTTGGGCTAACCATTTATCCTAAGTCTTTATTTGATTAAAAGGAATATTTCCTCCCCCTTTGATTAAATAAAGAGCCCCCCTCTTTTTCCTCTTATCCTAAGATGCACAAATAAAGCATTATTCCTATTTTACAAAAAGGCAAAAAGCACTTTTTGTCTCACATGAGGCTCAAAAGTCAACACTTCACTCTCATTGGAGGATACTTGTGCACATGGATTGCTCCTCTTTCAAGCTCCACCGCCGATTAAGACTTTTTGCCTCTTAAGCTCAATGGTCCATTTCTTTGCATTTCTTATAAAAGGAGAGCTCTCTCCTCCATTTGCATATCTCATGCTTTTATGCTAATGTTATGCTGCAGGTTTTAGGTGCATTTGGAGCTTTTGAGGATATTGAAGACTTCTTGCATTTCATTGTAGTTGCATATTTCCTTTCTTAGTTGCATGATAATGGCATTCTTAGTGTAGATCTCCTTTTATGCAATAGAATAAGCTCACATAGTCTAAATAGGAGGCATTGTAATCCATTGCTATTTCCTTTCATAGATTAGTTGCATTGTACTTTCCTTTCATAGCTTAGATTGCATTCTCATATAGCTTGCATTGCATTGCATATTTGATTCTTGGAGATATTGGCATTGTTGCCCTTGTCTTCCCTTGAATCTCTCATTGTATGGTTGACTAGCAAGGTCACAAGTTTGTAGCTCTAGCTGAGAGCAAATTTATCATAGTCCCTTGCAACTCCATGCATAGAGAGCTATGAGCCGCTTTGTGAGGCCTCATTCTTGAGCAACCTTGCATGTAATGGTTCATAGAAGTGCACCATTTTAGTGTGTACACACATAAGTTTGATTACACCATCTCCATCCTGTTCAAAGATCTTCTTGTGTGTATTTTTGTCTCTTCTACACAGTGTAGCTATATTTCTTATTATCTAATTTTATGAAATTATGTCTTCTTCTAGCACAAAATTTCCATTCAATAACAAGTTTTCAAGCATGTCATGTCCTTGCCAAAACAGAGCACAAAACTACACCTATAAATAATAAACCCTAGGCAAATGTATAATTAGGGCCGTCCATGAATAAAGATATAAGAAAAATAATAATAATAACAAATAAATAATAAAGTCAAGTAAAAATGTGTTAAGGCCAACTTATTGAAGTTCTTGCATATTAGGAGGATTAGAATAAATCAAATATACATTGTAAGTTTTTTTGTGGAGTCCAATCTTTCATACTTGGGAGACATTATTGATGAAATTCATATTCTCTTTGATTATCCTTCTTTAGTTGTTGTGAGGGAATACTTGGACCCTCTTCTTCATTCTCTACATGATCATCCGTCATAGTTTGACATGATTTGTGGATACTTTGGACCAAAATTTGGAGGAGGCTATTTTATCTTTAGATGAGACATTTGGGTCTTTAGATCATGTTCTACATTCATCCTCATTAGATCATGGTTTGCATTTTTTAGCAGTCTAGACTTGTACACCTGATTTGAAGGAGGTAACTTTCAGAAGCAACATGGGACACTTGAGTAGTTTTTAGAGGTTCCATACATCTTGAGGTTTCTTCCTACATATTAATTATTTTAGGGTTGTGGAGACATTATTCTCTCACCTTTAGTCTTGTTTATTCCTAAGAGGAGGAACATTGTTTGATTATCATGGAGCATCTTCTACATCCAACTGAGGGCATCTACCATTGGTGAACATTCTACATTGAGGGGGGGATACTTGGTCGCTCTTCTTCTCTCTTATGGGGAGGAATTTTTCCTCACATGGGGTTTTATCCTTCCAATTCTTCTTTGAGAGTTATTTTTTATGTATTTTTTCCCAATAGGTTTCCCCCCTTTCTTTTTTTCTTTGTGAGAGATTGCATTGTATTTCATATTGTGCATGGGTACCTAACATGGCCTAGCAGTCGGGATCCATCTTGCATTGTTAGCTTGAGTCTGCATTACCCTAAGTTGTACTTAAGGGGGAGGGGAGGAGGGTGTTGGTGTAATTAATTTCTCATCTAATTATACTTTAATTAAGTCTACTTAGGATAATGCATAATATTATAGTTTTCATATGTGACACTTAAAAAGATACACATTTAGTTGCACATAGTGTAGGAGAACTTCCACTTTAGGTGTTGACAGTAGTTATCACATTCTACTTCATGTGTTGTCTCCACCTTTTGTACACTTATCACTTTATCATCCTCCACATTGTTGCACATGTTTGCACATACTTTGTTGCACAATGAAGGATGATCCACATTTGGTAGACATGTGATTCCACCATGTGTGGGTGAAATGTTATCTCCTGGTTATCATGTTCACTTATTGCCTTGGCTATATAGGTAGGGACATCTACTTTGTATTCAATTTAGTTATTGCATCATTGATGAGATTGCAATTTGTTCTTGTCCATTTTATTTTCTCTTTTGTGCTATTCATTGACCTCTAGATCTTAGGTTACTATAGGAAAATTCTTACAGAAATGAACCACAAGTATTCTATGTTTTATTTTCATTTTATATATAAATAATTAACAATAAATAATAAACAAATTATGAATACAAAGGTTTAATTTCTTTTTAGAATCTTTTGAAGATTGCATGTGACTAAAATAATGCAAAGATAGAAGAATGTAAATAAGAAAAAAAATATTGATTTTTCTTCTATTGACAATGAATTTAATAAAATGAAAGTAAAGACACAATTTCTTATTGTTTGCATTTACTTAGAAGATAAATGTTTCATCTTGTTTTGTGATTGCTTGATCTCTAAATTAGTGTTATAATAGTTTGGTCAAATGTGGGTGCTTGTTTTATACTATTACTAACAAGATGTATTATCATTTAGATGTCAATATTTGCTATAAAATAACTAATTTAACAATCCCAATTTCTAAACCAAGTCTAGAGATTATAGATGAATGCTATAATTTTAGAGCAATATGAAGTTCCACCTATCTAATTAATTTATATAATGTATAAAAACAAAACTACTCTAACCAAATACAAATAAATTGATCCCACATCTATGATACAAACAATCTAATATGCTAAAAATGTAGATGGCGTGGCAAATGTGTCCTTAATGACTCAACATGATAGATCGTCTTCTCTTCTCCTAGCTTTGGATACTCTTCTTGGTGGAAGGAAGATAAAAAGCATGAACATGTTGAAGGAGCAAAAGATCAAACAAAAATGCTATTGAACTTCTTGATTATAGAGATCAAAAGCTATTAAATGATGAATTGATAAAGCTTGGAAGGTTGTGAAAGACTTGTGTTGCAATATGAAGAGAGGCAAACTCTTGACGCGTTTCTTTAGAATTGACACTCAAACCTACTACTATAGCTCTATGTATATAGAGGCTAGAATTGAGATTTCCAAAGAGAAGAAACAAGAGAGTCATGTAAATCCATTTGGGGAATAATAATATGGCTAAATCTACAATTAGAGATGTCTATTTTTAGTTATCTTATCCTACACACAATCAAGTGTTAAAATGGACTTGAATTTCTTAATCGGCATTGATGTAGAAATGGTGCACGTAATAATGTCATATAGGCAAGATTTTAACTCAAGATTGTTAGTTTTACCAATAGTAATTGTCAAAGCAATTGCACTATTCTAAGGCCATTTCCTTGAATTATTGGGGTAACTCAATCCAAAAGAGGCAATCTTGTAACATGAAAGAAAAACATTTTTTGTAGCAACAAAGCATAAGAATATGGTAAATGACTAGCAAACATAAAATAGAAGGGAGTGTCCTATATATTGACCTAACACTTACACTAAGATTGAATAAGGTTTGACAAAGCTTATTCACATCACGTGGGTTGTGCTTGGATCATCATTGAGCTACCTAAATAATTTCAAGCACTTTCAAAAGAAAATAAGATTGAAAAGTTGACAACTATATACCAATATAACAATCAATCAAATACCTTTTATTAATCCCATTAGAATTTAAAAAAAATTTAATTTTTTAAGACTAAAAAAATTCATCTCAACAACTAATCAATTGACTCATTAAAAATATATAATAATTCTTTTTTTTAAATTACAAAATTTATAAGTATTACTAAGTGATCATAAGAGACTTAGTGATGTTTATCTATAGACTAGTTCTCCATTAACTTAAAACCTGAACCTTTTAAAAATTAGAACCCAAAAGTTATGTAATTAAATTTCTAAAAGAGTAGTTATCATGGCAGAATAAGTCAATCCCTCTTACAAGTTTTTCCTGGACTCTTTCTTAAAAGTTGACTAAGAAAGGGAACGTACATATATAGTACTCTTAAGGATTCTGTCTTAATGACAAGACATTGCATCTTCTCTGTTAAACAAAAAAGAGAGAGAATAGATAAAGGAGTACAATGGAAGGTTTAAGGTACCTGCTGTGCAGTGAGGACAGAGATTTTCTCATCACAAACATTGGAAACAAGGTAAGAATGCCACCAATAATATACTCATTGCTTATTTCGATTGAATTGTGTTTTCGTGGATTGATTTCAATGCAATCAATCAATAGGTGAAAGTTGACGAATTGGAAGGAAAATATGTGGGTCTCTACTTTTCTGCCCATTGGTGCCCTCCATGCAAAGCTTTCACCCCTTTTCTCGCAGAAGTCTATACAAAACTTTTGGAAAAAGAAAGAGACTTTGAGATCATATTTGTATCTGCAGATGTGGATGAAAAATCATTTGAGAAGTACCATCATGTCATGCCATGGCCTGCCCTGCCATTCTCAGATGTAAATGCAAAGGAAAAGCTTCTGAAGGCTTTTCATGTCACAGGCATTCCTGCCCTTGTTGTGCTGGACAAAGAGGGAAACATTTTGACCTCTGAAGGTGTTGACATCATTAGGAAATATGGGGTTGAGGGTTACCCTTTTAGTGCAGAGAAGCTTGATCGACTTAGGGCCAAGGAGGAGGCTGTCAGGGATGCGCAAACAGTGGAATCTCTTTTGGTTTCTGATGAGCGGGACTTTGTGATATCTCATGGGGAAAAGGTATTAAATTTTGTTGAATTTGTTATCATTGTATGCTTTTTTGGTTGCAAATTTTGGTTTGTACGGTTATTTATTCAGAATTTTGAATAGTTGCTTAACCAAAAGACAAAACCACGATCTTCAGCAAGTTAACCACTTTTAGGTTGAGCCCTTAACCAGAAGACCAAACAGGGATCTTGAGAAAGGTCAAATGTCTTTTGAATTTGTGAGGATGTTTTTGAAAATTGGTGAGAATGGAACTTGTAACTTTGTCCATGTTGATATGGACCTATATCTAAATGACTGAATTTGGGGTTACAGAAGATTGGATGTATTTAACTACTCTTCTATGTCTCAAATGCTAAAGGTCAGGGCACTAAGAACCGGTGGAAATGGAACTCCTAGCTTTGTACATGTGGCTAAAGTGTCAATGACTAAAATAGAGTCTTAGAGAAGAATAAATGCATTGGTTATTCTACTTTTTTCTTTTGAAAGAAAATATATTGTGCGGCTTCTGTTCCAAATTGATCTGATTGATCATTGATTTGGATCTTGATCGATAGGTACCTTTATCCAAGCTTGTGGGGAAAACAGTTGGTTTATATTTTTCAGCCCACTGGTGTGGCCCATGTCACAATTTCACTCCTGTGCTTGTGGACATTTATAACGAGCTTAAGAGTAGAGGTGAGGATTTTGAAATAGTGTTTCTATCAGCTGATTTAGAGGAAGAAGCCTTTGAAAAGTATTATGGAAGCATGCCATGGTTGGCTCTACCCTTTGGAGACAAAACTGAGAAGAAATTGTCTCAATACTTTCGGGTTCAAGGTATACCTACTCTAATCGTTTTAGGTCCAGATGGGAAAACAGTGCAAACCGAAACAGTCAGCCTTGTACAAAGATATGGAATTCGAGCGTATCCATTCACAGCAGAGAGACTAAAAGAAATGGTAGGAGAAGAAGAAGCTAGACGACAAGATCAACCCTTGGAATCTCTCTTGGTCTCTGACACACGGGACTTTGTGATCAAACATGGAGGTGAAAAGGTGGGTTATTGAGAATCGAGATCTAATAGCTTCATTGCTGTCATGTCAAATTTAATTATTACAGAATAGAATGGAATAGAAAGGAATCTTTTATAGTCCATGATGTGGCTTGTAGCGTATGGGGCTACCTCATACTCCCATTGGGATTGAAGGAGGCACCTAAATGTGCTTCAACATGCTGTTAATGTTTTGCAGTCTACTTGAAACTTTGAAACAATGGCTTTCTTCTAATGATTTATTATTCAATTGATGCACAAAGTAACATGCTCTGGTTAAATCTGATTTGTTAATATTATTCCAAATAAACACGGTTGATGAAATGATATATTTAGCCTGATGGATTCATTTGGATTAAGATGGACAAATTACCTTGTTGAATCTGATTAAATGCAAGAGATAGAGAATTTTTATATGGATAAGCCAGTAATTTTGTTCATATATTGCTTTCTGACTTATCTTGACGGTGTTATTTTTAATGTTACAAATTCTTTCTATGTTGTGATTTTTTCAACAGGTCCAAGTTTCTGATCTTGTAGGAAAGACAATAGCCCTGTATTTTTCTGCCAATTGGTGCTCTCCTTGTCAAGCCTTCACTCCAAAGCTGATACAGGTATACAATGAGCTCAAGGAAAGAGGTGAATTATTTGAGATTGTTTTTATATCAAATGATGAAGATCAAGGGGCTTTTGAAGAATATTTCTCAAGTATGCCCTGGTTAGCACTTCCATTTAGAGATAAGATTGAAAAGGACCTCAGTCACCATTTCCATACAGAAGGAATACCCACCTTGATTGTAATTGGTCCAGATGGAAAGGCTGTGACAGATGATGCCATAAGTGCTGTCTCTGTCTTTGGAGCAAAGGCTTATCCATTCACCACTCTGCAGATTGAAAAGCTGCAAAAGGAGATTGAAGATTTGGCTGGCAAATCAGCCAAGGGAATTAATTGCAGCCAGCATGAGCACCCTCTTGTATTGACTAGAAAGCATGAATTTAACTGTGATGAATGTGACGAGGAAGGCAGTCAATGGTCATATTATTGTGACAAATGTGATTTCGATCTTCATCTGACTTGTGCTTTGAAGGATCAGCAGTGGCTTGGGAGCAATAGCAAACGACAGAATGAAGAGGTAACTGCTAATGACAACTGCAAGCCAGGAGGTGTCATCTGTGATGGAGATTCTTGTTACAGAGGTTGAGCTTTATGATTGTCAAGGTAGCTTCTTTTGTTTGGTAAATCATACTGTCTGTGGACAGAGCCTGCACCAAGATAAGAACCTGCTATTAATAACTTATTAGACTTGGTATGTCATCGAGCCTTCAGATCAATGTATTCATCTTCCATGAAAAATATAGACTGTCTCATAGTTGAAATTCCACTGCCATTAAATCACTTTCCTAACTGTTACCATAAGCTTTTAATCTAGCATATTCAGTATTTCAATTCAGCCACTCTTGTCCACTCTTGTATACCATTTCAGAATTGGAAACAAGCAAAATTCATTTCAGATCCAATCTGAAAGTGTGTTCCTCAAATGCTTGATGTTCTCTGGTTGTTGTAATTTTATTTATTCAAGAAGTTGTTCATTTGCTTTGTGACAACCTTAAGTACTATGTAGTTACCTTATTATTTTGACACATGGATTTCATTTGAGCAAATTTAACTTAACTCTAATGCCATCTGCTTATTAAGGCCAGGCCTTATTTTGGCACCGTTTCTCTATAGTTACAATACCAATATCAACTGACTTAAGTTAATCTTGATCATCTGTGCTCTTCTGACTATCTTTGTTTTCTTAAATTTTTATATACATTAATCCAGTTATAAACACCAGCCGTATGTGACAAGTAGTCATCCCAATGTTATTACAAGTTACACAAAAAATATTGGCTAACATTTGTACACTGCAAAAGAATAATGGCATTACCATTTAGTCATTTCATATGTAAAGGTATATTATCATATCTCACGAGATAGGCAGAAGCTTTCAAGGAATGCTCTTAATTAAGTATATATGATTTTTCCTTGTAACTTGTTAATCTTGTCTCACTTTGTCTGCAAGCTATTAATTTATGTATGTGCCTTCTGACCAGATTAGCAGGATTCTATCTTTTATCTCTGTTTCTGATCTCTATTTTCTTGCATACATTTCAAATTAGATATCAACTAATGGAAATTAAGAAGGTAGGAAAATAAGTGATGGAGGACTAGGACTCTTTCAATACGTATAAGTAGCACCCTTCTCATACAATCTAGATATGCTGTGGTCAGAAAGGAATCAAGGGAAAAGGCATCTTGTTTCTATATCATGCCTGTCCACTTTATAATGTAACCCAAACAAGCTCTTAGTTTTCCTTGACTATGATCTGAACAATATATTTTAAGCTTCCATGGTCCATGGTGAATGGATAATAGAAATGTGAAACAGATTTATGGGAGAGAAACTGTGAAGAAAAATCCTAGACAGCTTTTCTCCCATTGATTCATTTTCTATTTTCTAAAAAGCTTTTTGATTGGTGTCTACAATCAACCATAACATGTCACAGTCCCTTTTGACTAATCCATTCCAATGATGGATCATCCATAACATGTCATACAGTCTCTTTTGACTAATCCATTCCAATGATGCATCATGCAGTGCTATCCAAACTGTTGATTTAAAAAATTCTACACAATTCTTTTTCCTCTAAAATCTGTTTTATATTATCTAAAGAACTTGAGAATGTTTTCAAGTTCACATAACATGCCAATCTGTTTGTTTCAGAAAGTGTAGCGATGTTTCGTATTCTACAACTCAATGAAAATATGCCTGTTCTTCTGGCACAAAATTTCCATGCAAAAACTTATTTTAAAGCATGTAACTAAGTTTTTTACATATTCTAGTTTCAGCATCTATATTTATGATTCTAATTTTTTAGTGTACAATTGTCAGGATTCAATAAACATAAATTCTATCACCCCATCTCCATCCTGTTCGATGAGCTTTCTTATCTATACTGTCTCTTCTAGACTATGTAGCTATAATTTTTTCCTGTAACTTGATGAAGGTACGTTTATTTTTCTGACACAATAATTTACATGCAAAAACTTATTTTCAAGCATCTACTTAAGTTTTTCACATATTATATCTCATCAACCGTATTTACAATTGAGTGTACAAATCTCTGGAATTAATGCACACAAATTTAATCCCCTCATCTCCATCCTGTTCAAAGATCTCGTTTTGTGTAGGCTGCCTCTTCTAGACAGTGTAGCTATATTTCTTACCCTTTAAATTGATGAAAGTATTTTTCTTCTTCCAGCACAAAAAATTCTATGCATATATTTATCATCAAGCATTTACCTAGGTTTTTCACATATCTATTCTCATCAATCAAGTCAGGAAGCAATGCACATAAGTTTGATTACACCATCTCCATCCTGTTCAAAGATCTTGTTGTGTGTATTTCTGTCTCTACTACACAGTGTAGCTATATTTCTTATTATCTAATTTTATGAAATTATGTCTTCTAGCACAAAATTTCCATTCAATAACAAGTTTTCAAGCATGGTTGGGAGGCAGAGACGGGCTTCCCATCTAAGCAGCCCACGCCATGTTGGATGGATAAGAGTTCTTGCCACTTGTGGGCCAAGGGGGGTGTTATGTCATGCCCTTGGGTTTAGTAGCGGTGAATGTTTTGGGCGCCCTATCGTATGTTCTTCTCCAATCCCTATGATGGATGGTTGTTGGAGGTGAAACTAAAGAATAGAAGCAATCATGTATGTGTTAGTAAGGAGACACGATTGGGAGAGCAGAGACAGGCTCCCCCATCTAAGTAGTCCACCCCATGTTGGATTGACAAGTGTTCCTGCCCCTTGTGGACCAAGGGATGTTATATGATGCCCTTAGGCTTTGCTGTGGCAAATGTTCTGGGCACCCTATTGTATGTTCCTCTCTAATCCCTATGATGGTTGTTGGAAGTTGAACTAAGAATAGAAGCAATCATGTGTGGGTTAGTAAGGAGACATGATTGGGAGAGCAGAGACAGGTTCCCCATCCAAGTAGCCCACCTCATATTGGATGGAGAAGAATTCCTAACACTTGTGTGCCAAGGAATGTTATATCACTTAGTTGCAGCAAATGTTCTGGGCACCCTATTGTGCTCTCCTCTCCAATCTCTACTATGGTTGATTCTTGTAAATGAAGCTATAGAATAAACTATGCGATGATATTTAACTCAATTTCTTATTTACTTAAAGTTCAAAGTTCAATAACTATTATATGATTTAGTTATAGAATACCATTTTTAAACAAATTAAGTCGTGGAATTGTTACTTTGGGCAAAAAACAGGTATATCCCAATTCGGGGACTACAAAAGCGTCTACCTTAATTATTCAAAGTTCAAACATTCTATTCTGATCAATCATATTTAATATTTTGGCTGTACGATTTTTAGGAAACAATGCACATAAATTTGATCATCCCATCTCCATTCTCTTCAAATATCTTATTTTGTGTTGGTTTATACTTTACAACTTAACACTTTAGTAAGACTTGATCATGGAAGGAATGACAGCAGACATTTTAAGCCATTAGGTAGGCAATATTTGTTTCTTATTCATAATCAGCTCCATATGCCTTCTCAGGAATTCCAAGATCTTCATATGAAGAAGGCCGCTGCCAATCTATAATGTACTACCCCTCAACTCACTGGAAGCAGCGCAGTATAGTGTTAAGGGCCACTGCCTCTTAACCATGGAAGGGAAAAGCAAAGACGGAGAAAGAATATTTTTCGTTAAGGTAACCATGCCTATGCTCATACCCAAATGGGCTGCCTCTGTTAAAACAAACCTCATTCAACTTTAGAAATTGTGTAAACTTCTGTAAATTCTATGTTTGTTTTGATACATACAAACCATCTCATTTTAAATTACTGGCAGAAAAGGTTATGCCATCCAATTTATAGTTTGATGCACTATATTTCTGCAATATTATCTTGTTGTACCATGCATCTCACTAAGATCTTTCATTTTCACTGCTTCATTTCCCCAGTACAGAGAGTGACTGTTTAGCTTGTGATGCCTTCCATCATGGATAACATATACTATCCTAATATTTTTTCAAGCTGGATGCAAAACCACCATTCCAATTTGATCATTCCTTTAGCCCACATAAAGGGTGACACCAAGAACAAACCTACAATAGCTTCCTTTGGATAGAAAGAGGCACGCTCAATGAGGTTTAAACCAAATTTTATCTGTGATCTTTATATAATCTGTACAGGAAGAAATTTTATGTACCAGTAACTTCACTTCTTCTTGATCTTCTACTGAATCCAGCCTCATATTGGTGTTGAAGGAATATTGTCTCCAAATATAACGCTTGGATATCTAGATATTTTGTTGGCTTTACATTACGTCGAGCTGCTATCAAACAATGATAGAGTTTTTCATTTCTTTGAATAATGAAAACATTGGCTTAGTGTTTTCTTATCTTGCATTTTCAAAATGCAAAAAATGTGTCAAACAAATTTGAGGTTTAAATATACTCGGTCCAAATCGATCATGCAAGCAATCATCTCCAAAATAAGAGAGATGAACTTCAAGAAGTTGATTTTCATCTTGAAGATTTATGGTGAATGCTGATAGAGAAAACAAGCTTAGAAGGATCCTCATCAAATAGATCTATTACGTTGTTCAAAAGATTGTAAGTGATATATTCAGTGTATCTCTTTCTGAAACTTTATAATGTGGCATTTCGTTTCTACTTACACAGGAAGAAATTTTATGTACCAGTAACTTCACTTCTTCTTGATCTTCTACTGAATCCAGCCCCATATTGGTGTTGAAGGAATATTGTCTCTAAATATAATGCTTGGATATCTAGATATTTTGTTGGCTTTACATTATGTCCAGCTGCTATCAATCAATGATAGAGCTTTTCATTTCTTTGAATAATGAAAACATCGGCTTAGTGTTTGCTTATCTTGCATTTTCAAAATGCAAAAAATGTGTCAAACAAATTTGAGGCTTAAATATACTATGGGTCCAAATCGATCATGCAAGCAATCATCTCCAAAATAAGAGATATGAACTTCAAGAAGTTGATTTTCATCTTGAAGATTTATGGTGAATGCTGATAGAGAAAACAAGCTTACAAGGATCCTCATCAAATAGATCTATTATGTTGTTCAAAAGATTGTAAGTGATATATTCAGTGCATCTCTTTCTGAAACTTTATAATCTGGCATTTCGTTTCTACTTACACATCAGAGACCAAAGCCTCACCACGGGTACATGTCAAAGATCAAACTACATTTTTTAAAAGTTAATTATATTTAAAATAGTACAAGTACATTATGTGGTTTCCCAATTCAGAATAAGATTGTTCAATAATAATGATACCCGCCCTAAAAATCCACTTTACTCTCTTAAGATCTGTCATTAAATAGGAATAAAACTATCTATAATGACCTCTTTGGTAATTTTACAGGAGATCTTAAACAGAAATATGGGTTTCACTTTCTGTTCATTAACTTCGCCCTTATTACTTTGATAAATAGCTTTAACTAATTCTTCATAATAACTTCACCTCAAGGAACTTGTATTTTCAACTTCTAAATGAGCTTTATGATGGCCATGTTTGAGAGCAGGCCATAATTTCTTTTAAAATAATGGTAAGAGGTAGACCAAATCATAAAGATTTTATATTGCTCAGAAGAAACGGTCCCTCTTAAGATATTCCACAAGATTCTATTAATGTTCATCTTCCACAAGATCCCATTTTCGACCTATCAATGTTCATGATCAAGCTAGTGCACCTGCCCCCATTTTTGACCTATTGAATCTTGGATTGAATATTCAATTCTTGCAAACTATTGTGGCTAGTTCCAGTTGTCTTCAAGTTATGTCTTTTTCTAGGTGCTCTATCCAAATTTCATTTCCCTATGTTGCTGCTAAATTTTCAAAGAATTGGAAGGTAGCAAACTCTCTGTCTCACCAATTCATCCAGTGATACTATTCCTTATATTTAGGTAGAAAACTCCAAGGTCCTTTTCCATTGCCCTCTCTTTTTAAAACGAGATATTCATTTTATAGGTCACTTCAATTTTTGCTTTAAAGACTTCCATGTCCTTTACTATCACTAAATAGGCTAAGAATCTTGAACCTATTCAGTTCACTCTGCAGGCTATTAGACAGTTATGCTTGACAATCTTCACTTCTGTTGAAAGTTCATTTGACTTTATATTTGGTTATCAGACCAGGTAAAAACCAACCACAAGTTTGTACTCTTTCTCAAGAATTATGCACGCATTTTGTTATGGCCCCATCTTGTGGGATGATACAATTGTAATCCAAAGACGTCCTTTGTTCTACTTCAATATTTAAAATCAAAATACATGTAGCCATTTTCTTTCTAATGAATGAAAAAAAAGGCAATTCTGACTTGTCTCTCATGGTTGTTATCAGGATCACAGACTTAATGAAGCCCAAATGCTTGATATCCGAGAATTGTTGACTTCATGAATGTTTTGTTTGGGGAGGAGAGTGGAAGGCCATTTTCAAAGCACGTTTTCTCATTGCTTTATTGAATCCTTTATCTGATTTGTTTTGTTACCATAGACAAGTTAATGTTAAGAAAGAGCCTTTCGAGGGTATCTCCCACCTCACATTGACTTTTTATCCCATTTTGAAGAGTTGTTTCATTAAAGCAACATATCTCTACATTTTCAAGAAGAATGGAGGAAACTTGGTATTATCAAACCTTGATGAAGTTCTATTGTTTGGAGTGTAAAGGGATAACCTAACTGTTACATCAAATATTCTGATTAATTAAACAAATGAAGTAATAAGTAATAATTAATTTAAGTAAATAAGTTGAGATCGATAATTGAATTAAATGTCAATATAAAAATAATAATGAACAATGAAATAAAGTTTGACGATGAAGATGTGTTGTGACATATGTTAAAAGCTAATTTATTTAACATGTTGGAATTTTAGTGTTCTATTTTGATCAATAGATCTAATTATGCATTGTCTAGGTTCACTTTTGTAAATGAGGGAATGTGAATGTGGACACAAAGTGTAGTCTTAGCCTTAATCTTCTCAAGTGGTCTGATTCTAAGCTTGTGCATGGACCTACTTTGGCAAGATATGGACTATTGGAACAAACTCACTTTTATTTATGATTTTGAATATGTATAAGGATAGGTAGTGTTTAGGAGTTTTGGGAATTTGATGAATTGTGAAGGTTAGTGTTTCCTTAGTCAAGACCGTAATAAACCAACTTTATGATTCAATGAAAGATTCAAAGGCAACAAGAAATGTGCAATGGGCCTACAACAATGTCACAAGAAAACAATGTAGAATTTTTTTTGCTTTAATGAATATAGAAGGTTAAGGTTATACATTCACCTAAAATGGATCTTTTCTAGGTATTTCAACATTAACAACACTCTTCATTAAAATGTCAACTTAAATGAACTACTAGAATGGTCAAAACAATTTCATAAGATGATCTAGAAAACATGAAAACACAAAAGGAAAGCTCAAACTCATTTGGAAGTAGCTGAGGAGGTGTCAATTGAAACGTAAGGAGTCCCATTGACTTTTTTGTTGAGAAATAAATGCACTTGAGGGATATGAGGAATCTGTGGGACAATGAGGTCATGTTTTATTATGACATTTATTTGATTCTTGCACATTTCCTATTCTTCCTATTTTGAGGTTGAATAAGAGTCAAATTAGGATTGTGACTCATGCCAGTTTAGTTTGTTACTTTCAACTTTATAAAAGAACATGTCATCCTCGGTGACATGTGCTCATATGTAGTTATTTCTAGGTGTAATTAACTCACTCGCTCTTGGAACGATACATAAAGTCCAATCCTATTGGATCTTGGGGGGATATCTGAACATATGATAGATACTAGATTCTGCAAAATTTCATGTTGGTGAAGATATTATTAATGTTATGTTCCAATGAAGAATGCATAATGTGGACGATTAATGATATCTTGAGTTAGACTACTTTGTAAAATTAATGGAGGTTGCAACCTTCAAGCAAGGGCCACTTTGTAATAAAAGTAAGGCAGTAGAACAACTTCCCACACTAACCTTGAGAGGAGGGTTATGTAGAAACTTTTTCAAATCTTTACAATAGCTACAAAAACCTATCATAAATAAACATAAATAAAACACATACCACACCATAGTGATTTAAGTGGGAAAAACCTTCTAGGAGAAAAGCCCCACACTCTAAAAGTTGTCTAATATATTATTTAAACATCAACAAAAAATTACAATACGCTTGTAGAGAAAGCTACCAGAGATCTAGAGGTAACTCAATAGCTATAAGAATCTTACACAAAACCTCTATCTCATGCACCTAACATATAGAAGATTTAATACATGAAACTGTCAAATGGTATTACAAAACAATGGGCTAAAAACCACCTAAAAGGTAAGATGTCCAACCTAAGATGCTCTTTAATGTGTCAAAATACACATCAACATGTGCAAATCCCTTTTACAACTTATTTATGTGTCCATTGCATTTTTATATTTCTTATTTCAAGAGAATGAACTTCCAGAGGCCATGACTTTTGGATTAGGTGTCTGATTGTGTAAGGTGGGGTAAATGTTAAATAGGATCCACAAGTTTATACATGCAAACAAGTATTCTACTTTATGCTTACCTTATTACATTGAAATGATAATGATCAATGTGATTATTTAAAAAGAAAAACTACGCATAATTGTTTGCATGTTTTACCCTATGTTCTGAGGGTTCCTTGGCATGACATTACATCTAGCATTAGAGCTCATGTCCATACACTAGGAGCTTTGGTTTATATGTTCTCATTGTATTTTTTGTGAGTAGCATTTGGTTGAGTATCTTGTATTCTTTGATGCTAATTATTCTTTTCCTGATTTCCTTAACATGACTCATAGGTACATTTATGATGGTCCTAATGTTATTTTATTCTGTTATGAAGGATGCCTCCTAAGGGTTGAGGTCGTGGGTAAGATTAGACTACTTGTATGGGTATATTACAATGTGAAATCCTTGTCATGAGGAGTATTAGGAGGATCATCATGAGGAGGACCATTAGGATGATCAACAAGATGATTAGAGGGAAGGTCAAGATGATGGCTTTGGGGTTTGTAGGTCTTCAATCAATTATAGGAGATTATTGCATGGTTGAGAACTCAACATGAGGAGTCCCACCCATTTGAACATGTTCACTAGGACACAAAATGAGCATGAGTGGTATCATAGTCTAAGTGGTTTTAGGATCGATCATAGGAGAGACAAAGAGAGTCCTTGTAGGAGAGATTGTATTGTGGTGGATGAGGACACTATTCTAGTAGAGAACACAAAAAAAATTCTTAGGTCATATCCACCTACTTTTTATGGGTCTTGTGGTGGTAAAAAGGATAATACATGGTTAATAGATCTCGACCATTTCTTTTCCATGCATCTGTATGAGAGTAACACAAAGTCTTGGGGCACCATCATGCATATTAGGGGTTTTGCATCTACTTGGTGGTGCATGGAGGAGAAAAATATTCATATAGATATTACTTCAATTCCATGGGAGATCTTCCTTGAGTGATTTTGAGCACATTTCCTACCTAAGCACTTTTGTCAGAGGCATGCTAATGAGTTTCATGAGCTATGATAGATGGCTTTGACCATTGGCTAGTATGAGCATAGGTTATTTGAACTTAAGCAGTATACTAATATATCGGTGATGAACCTATTCTAGTGCTATATTTTGTTTAGGGCCTTAAAAATTGTGTCAATGGTGGTGTTCAGGTTTTTCGACCCAAAACTTTGGAGATCACCATAGAGAAGGTGAGATTGTAGAGGATAATGTGGCCAAGGGCCTTGGAGGAAATGTAGGAGTACACAGATGTAGTGCAACTCCTTTAGGATTAGGTGCATGAGGTATGTAGTCACAACCCTCAAGACCATTTGGGGTATATTCCACACCTCCTAGTTTGAGTCACCAATCGTAGCAGAGATAGAGATCCTCTTAGGGTCATTATAGTAGATAGTATTCTAGGGGATGATGCCCTATGAATCATCAAAGATGACATAATTCAAGGTCTCATTATAGTCAACCTTCCTAGAGTGGACATAAAAAGTGCTAGTAGAGATAGTTTACATCAGTCTAGTGCACCTTCTAGAGGTCATGGTTTTAGTAGAGGAGGATGTTTCTCTTGTGGCCAACATGGTCACATGATAACTATTGTCCTCAGAGATTCATATTAGGACCTAGTAAGAGGCTAGCTACTTCTAAGTCTATAGTAGGGGATGTAGGTAGATCTCATTGGTTATTTGTGGTGGTTGATAACCATCGGGTTGAGCATCAGAGCAGAATCATTGAGATTTCAAGTTTGTTTTGTGGGATTTTTATCTCTATTTTATTTGATTATAGTGCTTTTGATTTCTTTATATCCCTTTTTCTTGTGGAGTAATATTGGTTAGTAGAAGAAAGGAAGGTTGATAATTGGCAGATTGAGCTGGCCATGAGTTCTAAGGTGGTTGTAAACTCTATACTTCACAGTTGTGTGTTCGATTCAAGAACCTTCACTATCATCATTGACATTTGTATCCTACTCTTTGGGTCATATGGAGTTGTTTTGGGTATGATTGGTTGGCTACTCACCAACCTTGTATAAAATGCTAGTGAAAGTTGGTACAATGTTTGGATGACACAAGTGGGAGAATAGAGCTTGTAGGGGTTTAGAGACCCATTTTACTTCCACTACAACATTTGGGGTCAAATTTTGACGCCAATTTGTGATGACACTACTATTTGTGTGTGTTTTTTGTAAGTGCCCCCGATCGTGTTGTAATAGCGACGGTGACACCGTAATTTTGACACCTGTGTGATTATAAACAAAAAAAAGAAAGGCTCATTTGTAATTTTCATGATCGAGCTGTGTTGCAAAGAGGACACCGTACGCAAAGAGGGCACTTGAATTTTGCGTGTGCGAAGAGGGAACCATGTGCGAAGAGGGCACTAGAATTTTGCATGCATGAATTGGGCCCTAACTCTACACGGATTTGAGGTAGGCAATCAAGTTTCACTCCTCATCTTCTTGCATTCTTTGATGTTTATGGTATTTGCTGTAGATTCAAATGGAATTGTATTTCATTGGTTTTATGCCATGTCTTTTTTATGACCTGTGAGCTTTGAAGCTAGGGCATCCATTTATTACTTGTTTTCTCACTGCTTGGGGCTCATGAGTTTTGATATGGGCATACATGATGTAAATTTGGTCACTATTTTTCCTTCTCCATGTACAACCCATGAGCATTAGGGTACCATACACGGAATATATTAGAACCTCCCTAGAATGATTGCCTTAATTTTTCACATGCATAATTGTATTGTCTACAAGCTATTAAATTTTATGTAAGATTTAATGGTATTCAATTAAACTATAAAACTACAATGTTACACAACATTTAAATGATTCTTTTCAATCAAAAACCAAGTAGTAGCCATTGTACTATATTATGATTGTAGTTGAAAAGCAATAAAGAAAAGGCAGTAAAATAATAGATACCAACTCATTCCAATTTGACACCACTTTGACAACCAATATATGTGTAAGTGGTATGAGGAGAAAGCCATTGTCAAGAAATTTGATGACTGGCAAATATAGACTATAATTTAGCTAATTTGCACCTCATAATTTATTACATGTGAGCTACATGGGTTATATAACTAGACATTATCAAACTTACATATTTCTAATAGTATTCTGTGGCAGAAAACCAAAGAGATTTACTCATTTTTAGGTGTAAACTTGATTGACACACTATTTACACAATGCCTTTGTATCGTCTTAAAATAGAAGCACTTCTATGATAAGAGTGTTTAGCCCTCCGAGTAAGTGGTTTGGGGTCATGTTAAGTGCCTTGATTGGGTCTTTGCATGTATTTGGCTTTTCTCCCCGCTTTCCACTTCTTCCCTGCGCTTGATTTCTTCATTTTAGGTGAAATTAGGGTTAGGATCTTAAAGATTTTCTTGAATTTTCCTCTTGCATGGCTCTATTTTCTAGGTAAGATTTAGAAATAGACCCTCTTGGCCTTCATCATAGTAATCATAGGATTTTATGTCTGTCCCTGACATTCTGTCCTGTTCTGGCATCAATTCTAGGTTTCTGGGCATCCTCGGGACCTCTTGACTTGGTTCTGAGTCAAACTGGGACCAGGGTCAGATTTGAGGTTGAACTTGACTAGGTCAGGTCCAACCTCAACTTTGACCCCTTTCTTCAAATTTTTAATTTTTAGAATTTTCGGGCTTCGGGCTTTCAGGATATTTGTTTTCCCACCTCCGGGTCGGCCATTTTGGGTTTCAGGATGGTAAATCCTTTAATTGCATTTAATCTAGGTATATTTTCTAAAGGTGAGGACCTGATTGAAATTTAATTCTCCAAGGTGGCCCCTCTAGAGGATTGTGCCCTAGTTCACTATAAAAGGAGGTCTTCCTCTCTCATTTTGACAATCAAGTTTTGTGAGAACAAACTCTACGTCCATTATTCACATCTTCTTTTTCCATCAAGCTCTCAAGTGCAAGCAAGTCTTCAATTATTCAAGTGTTCAAGCATGCATCCATCAAGGAGATCCATTGTTAGCCATTGAAGGAATCAATCTCTTTGGAGTCCCCTTGAAGATCCATCCTTCTCCATTCATTCAAGCCTTCTCATATGCAAAGATCAAATCAAGATTGGTGTTGAAGATCAAATACCTTTGATTGGAGACATCCTACATTCATTCCTACTTGTGGATTTGAGGATTTGAATCTTCTACAAGGACTTCAACATAAGCGAGGTGATTTGTTTCAATTACTTTGTTTATGCACAATATATTTCAATTCAATTTCAAGGTTAATTCTTAAATTGGGGTTTGACCAAGACAAAACCCCCATACAACAAAAACCTTCATTTTTTTTATAGGTACAGGTGCAAAATTTCAGATCTGAGAGCGAATTTGGATACCCTTTTCGGCAAACTTCTGAGATTTGCGAACAGAATTCAAATCGGACTTCAAATAAAGAATATAGTATTTGACCTTTTATGAGGGTCAAACCCAAGCTGAGCCATTTTGGAGAAAGATTTTTGGGTTTTCTCTGTCTCGACATTTCCATTCCAGGATAGGTTTCAAATTTTTCTGAAAGTGTCCACAAACATCATAATTCAACATTTTCCAGATCTGTCCTAATTTGAGGTTAGTATTTGTATTTCAATTATTCTATATTCCAAACATAATATCCTCCATAGGGAAATATTAGATTTATTCTCTTTCTTTTCCATATTCACCATAAATTGATTCGATTGTGTATTAACCTTTTGGTTGATCAAATCGGATCTCTTCTTCGGGGAATTTGGGTTTGAGAATAGATCTCATATTTCCCCCTTTACACTCAAATAAAGGTGAATCCATTTTACCTCTATTCAGCCTTTTATCTGTTGGTGTTGGAAAACCCTCTCCCTTGAACACATGACACATGTGGCCACCACAAGCTGCTAGCACATCTTATTTCAACACAATACCCATCTAGATTAGGATGTTAAAAGTTTCAAAATAAGAATAATAAATGAAATGAAATGTGAATGAACTTAGTCATATGTATTGTTAGGAGAAATAAAATAATGGAAACAAGATCAAAAAAATAATCCAAGAAGTGAAGTGCAAGAAGGATTTTACCATAAACCAAATGTGAGAGAGATGCAAGATCAAACACCAAAACCAAGATAATACTCCAAGAATCCAACAAGAGCCAAGAGATTTTTGTAAGGGGAAAAGAAAAGAAAAACCCCTTTGTGAATTATGAATGAGGCATAAAAAGTCTAAAGAGAGAGAAAGAATATGAGCAAGAATCTTAATACAATATGATATAACTACTATGCAAAAGGAGAGAAATTGTGTGAAAAAATTGTGAGAAAAATTATTGTAAAGTGTGTGGAGAAACATCTCTTGAGTAGAAATGTCAGATAAGTGAAGGAGTTTGCATGTAACTCCTTATGTGTATGAGTGCCACATTCATACTATGTGTGTTCTAAGTGTGAACATCCTCATAAGGAGGAATAACATATTTTTCTTATTAAAGAAATTACAAAATATGAGTTGTCCTCCCACTTGGACTAGAGGACAAATTTACATGTAGAGATTCCTTTAGGAATAGCCTAAAATAAATAAAAAGAGGATACCTTGGTTTATCCTCAAATTAAATAAAACAACAAAAGAAAGATTACTAATTCTAATACCCCTCTTTAATCTTTACTTGGGGAGATTACATCAATAGATATCAAACCCAAATGTTTACAATGATTTTGAGGTGTTTCTTTTGAAAGAGTCTTCACTAGGATGTCGTTGGCTTGATCATCTTGCATTTCTTCAACTTGTGCTTTGGAGCTTGAATGGTACATAGGACTTTTGGAAAAGTGAATAGAACTTTGAGAAAATAAAAGTTTATGTGCTTGTTGAGGGGAGCCCAAATATTTAAGTGATCATTGAGATTCTTTGCATATGTGCATTCTGAATATTTATTTCTAGTAGAAAATAGAGATGGAGATGGATCAACACTTGAGCCTACAAAAAGACAATGAGCACTAGTAGAGCTCTCATCACTGGGAACTCCTAGTGCTAAATCAGTAACACTTTGAAAAGAAAAATCACATTGCGAATCATGAGACAAATAATTAGAAATGCAATCTTCAATTGCATAAAATAAATCTGTAACGTATTCATCATAATGTGAATCACAAGTCATAGAATCATAAATGCAATCTTTTGTTGCATAAAACATATTTGTAACATATTCATCATAATATTAAATATCAAGAGGAGGAGAGCTAGTATAAGCATCATCATCATTATCATTAACCTCCACAACAATCATAAGATTAGTACCTTCATCATGAATTTCGTCTGGATTAATAACCATATCTTTAATATGATAATCAAAAGAAGGCAAAGTAACATTAAGAAAGAGATAATTTCCTCTTCTTGTTCAACAATATCATCAATATGAGAGCAAGAACCATCAAATTGGAATGCATCATAAGGAGAGTGCATAGTATCACTTTGAATTAAATTTGTTTTTGTAGGAAAATAGTAATCTAGAGGGTTATTCCAAGAATAACCATCATCATAAGGTTCATCCCAAATAGTAGTATCATCATAGTGAGGATTAAACACCCCATAACAAGAAACAAAAGCTTGATGATCTAGTTATTATTATAAGATGTTTGATTATTAGGAGTAGATGATCTCTCATGTTTGAGTTTCTTAAAACATTTGTTGACCACATGACCATCTTTCCCACAATAATTGCAATGGGGTCGATTATTATTACTATGATAACCATTATTATGATGATTGTTATGTTGAGAATTATTAGTATAATGTTAAGAATTATGATTGTTAGAGGTATTATGATTATAAGATCTATTATTTTGATTTTGATGCTTAGACACAAAAGCACATTCAAAAAATCTAAGAGTACCAAATTCAATAACTTAGCTTCCTCTTGATGTAAAAGATTTTAAAATATACCATAAGTTAATTGATGAGCTAAACTAGGAATATCAAGCTAAGAATGTATGTTAGTAATAAACTGTTGAAATTCTTTAGGAAGATATTTCTTTAGAATGATAGTAATTAATCTAATATCAGTTAAGGCAACATTTATACCACTTAATTGAGTTTTAATAGCATCAAATTTAAGTAAGAATTCATCCATGGATTTAAAATCAATATACATGTGAGGTCTTCCAAGTTGTCTTGGAGTTGAATCTTATGTGATTTGGTAGAGCTATCATAGGTTTGTTGCAAAATGGTTCATGCTTGATGAGCTTTGGTGCAATGTCCGATCAGTACATATAAGTCGAGAATAATCGAAAGACCAATTAGACCAAGAGATTCTTCGTTTTGAATTTGCCATGTATCTTTGACAGTTTGAGCAACAGAGACAGTTGGTTTAGTAGTGACATCTGTAACAACTTGGAGTAAAAGTTTAAAATGAAATATAAATGAGATGTGAGTTTTCCATTGATGATAGTTAGAGCTATTTAACTTGATTTCCAGAAGTAGGGTAGACATGATTGACTAATTAAATGAGTAAATGAACTTGAACAAAGTGAGATACATATAATATTTAATGTTAAAGAACAAGGAAAAATAATTAACTCCAATGTTAAGAACGTTTTTATTAAGACAAATTTAATTTTTTTAAAAACCTAAAATTTTATTAAATGTTTTAAAAATGAAGAAGATAACTTGATTAAAATTAAAAAATTAAAGGTGAAATAAACAGGTGTTAGAGACAATGTATTAATGGTAATTAAGATTTGTTTATACAAATTGATACAAACAAAAAAAAATTAAAAACAAATACTTTTGTTAAAGATAAACTAAAATGGTTCTATGAAATGAAATTGAATTTTTAAAATTTAACAAAATTAACAATTTTAGATGAAAAGAAATGATAAAATAAAGAAAATAAATGAATAAAGAACGAATTACAAACAATACGTATTTTTAATTTAAACTAATGAGACAAAGTGAATTTAAAGCCTAATATATTAAACTAATAACAAAAGGTTTTACTTTTAAAAAGATTAAACTATTTTAAATGATAAAATGATTTCGCACATAGATGAAAAATAAAAAGTGAGGTTTGAACAATTTATTTTAAACTTATTAAATGTAAATTTTTATAATAAAATAAAATAAATAATTGTTATTTTCAATTTTAAACCTATAATGTATTCAATTTTCAAATTTTAAAAGTATTTAAAGTGAGAATTTGTTAAAAGTATGTAAAGAATTAAACTATTTTTTAAAAAAAATGAATGAAGTAATATGAATTTGTTTAGAATATTGAAAGAATTTGAAGAAGAGATAATAATATATTCCCTGCAAAAAATGTCAAAAATGTCAGAGATAAATAAACTTTGTCAAAAGATTTAATGAAACTGAATAAAGATAGACTAATTAGTTTAAACGGTTCAGAGAATAATCAGACCAGCAGAGGAATCAAACAGAGATCAGACCAGACTAGAATGCTAAGTTAAGATAAAATGAGAATAGACTGCAGAAAGATGCAGATGAAAAAAAAGCTAATATTAGTTGGTTGTTGGCTAGTTAAATGAAGTTTTTTTGCAGAAACTTCCGTAAAAAAATTTGGAATCAAAAAAGATAAGGCAGCGCCCAGAACAAAGGCAAAAAAAGATAAAGCGCACAAGGAAAGGTAGGGTAAAAGGATGAATGATGTGTACAAGTTCAGGCAAAAAGGAAAGCTAAGACTTGTCACACAGCAAGGAGGAAAATAAGACCAGCTAAAAGTTTTAATAATGATACTGGCTGCAAGATTAATAATGCGCACAAGCAAGCTAGCAGAAGCAAAAGTATGTTAAATGATGTGCCAAGGAATGAGGTGAAGGTTGCACATAAGCATACACAGCCAATGTGAAGGTTGCTCACAATGCTGGGAAGAGCTGTGTAACAACAAAGTGAAGTTTAATTTTTCTTTTTAAATAGTGTTACCAAAATGACGTTTAATTTTTTTTTAAAATTAGGAAGAGCTACGAACAACAAAATGCTATGAAAGAAATAGCAAAAAAATAGGCTGAGAGCTAGACTAGATGGATACGTAGAAATGAAGAGAATCAAAGTGATTTGAAAAGTTATGAAAAACTATTTTTGAAAGCAACTCACAGCTTTTTGTAATAATTAGCTTCTAATTAGCAGGACTCAAAAACTGTTGCTAACGGATTGTTATATTGATTATAATATTTATCTTCTTGGCTGATAAAAAACTTTCTTTTAGTTGTAATGGAGCTTATTACTGTTGTGTAGAGAAATCTCCACTGGCAGATTTAAAAGCAATTTTAAAATATTAAAAATGTTATTATAAAAAATGGATCAAAGTAAAGAGAATGAATGAGAAATATAAATGGGATGAAATTTAAATAGCAATATTTATTGTTAACCAAACAGATATAGACTTTAAATGAGATGGCAACTGTTGCAAGCTTCCGTAAATACACTAACGGTTTTCATGAGGAGAAAAGATACCAGAGAAGGAAGGGAAAATGGCCCTCAGAAAGGAAGAAGGAAACAAACCAGAAAAGTCAATGGCCTCACATTCGGGAGAAGAATTGGAATGCAGACTGCAACAAGCAGGGAATCTCCCAGGTACGTCACTCTCGTCAATACATCAGAACTCAACCGTTCCAACATAATAAAACAGAGTCCCATCTGCATAGGGGATCCTATAATAAAAATGGGTCTTTTTTTAAGTTTTCAAAAAATGAGTTCAACCCTGCAACAGGGAGAGACAATACCCTGAATCCCAACTTAATACCCATATTCCCAACATCTTCAAGGGGCATTCCGATCAATCCTCCTCTGCCAAAAAAAACTTGGACTGACACTTATTGGAAGATTCATAGAAGAAGACTTGCCCTATTAGGGAACCTGAACCGAAATCCCCAGAGTTGGGGAACTTCTAAAAAATGGTTTCAAATTTGGAGACCAATCCACAAGGAAGATACTCGAAAGGGATTCAACGAAGCTCCATTGGACCAGGATGGAGAAGGCAATAAGGTAGATTCTTTACATATTGCAAGGGAGAAGCCAGTATCAACAAGGGACCAAACTCCTTCGATCACCTTTCCGGAGGAAATGCTAGTTGAGAGGAAGACATACCTCTTCAAACACGCAATCATTTGCAAATTCTGGGAAATCAACATGGATTATGGTGTATTCCACAGTTGGGTATCTACAAACTGGTCGAATTCTGTCCAAATTTACTCTTTAGATAATGAACTAGGACATTTTCTGGTCATTTTTGAGGATAAATCATCTCGAGATAAGGTCTTCCGAAACAAAAAATGGTTCTACAAATCACAGGGTCTACATATGCAATATTGGACGCCCAACTTCAACAGCAAGGATAATGTCATCAGGTTCATACCCAAGTGGATCACACTACAAAACTTACCTATGGAATATAGAGGAAAAGAGATCATTCATATACTGGCTAATAAAATAGGAATTTATCTCGACCATCACATAGATTGCTCTTCTGCTTCGGTGAAGATATGTTTGCTTGCAAGTCTTGAACGGGATTTCCCTGCTTCAATTAAAATTATTTCAAAACAAGGTAATTGGATTCAACTCATTACTCAAGGGGTTGAGAATCTTCCCATATCTGAGGAAAGACACCAGGAGATGGAGGAGGATAAAATAATCAGGGAGCTCCATTCAGGTTTGGCAAGAGATCAAGAAGCTTATACCAATCTCTCATTTTCTCATCAAGAAATGGAGTTGACCGGAGACTTTCATTCAGAAGTTACAGAAATTTCAGAACAATCACGAAACCACAATGATCGAGGAGGTCATTCAAGCTGGGAAGAGTCAACGGTCTTGGAGTCTTTTATCCAAGTGTTAGGTTGGGTCATGCACAGGCTTGTAAAACAACCCCATCAACATGGTCTTGCAATAACTTACCCAGACTTCCAATAGTTGCCAGGATACTCTTTCGATCAAGAGTCTTCAGGACCCAGCGCTGCCTCATATTTCTCCCTTGGTTCTAGGTTTTCGATGTTTTCCCGAAACATCTTCACTTTTTCCCTTGCATAAGACCATTTTCTTAAAGCCTTTCAGGTTCAATCCTTTAACTTTACAGCAAATCATTCTTCAATGGGTATCGGAAGTCCAATTAGATTTGATAGAGGAAATAGCATATCAAGTTATGAGCGAGGAGGAATCCTCAAATCGACCCCTGCAGCCAATGGAGATGCTGTTGGAGAAGCCGATGTCCTCAATTGATTTGGAAAAGGAAAACTTAAATGCAGAAGAAGCAACAGAAGAAGATGACATTCTTAAGATTAAGTTATGTGACCTCAAAGCCTCAACCAAAACAAAAGGTCCAGCCACAACATCTACTTCACCAACCTTTCAAGGGGTTAACCTTCAAAATCCAGATTCACCGTCTTCTTCTTGCTCGGGACAGAGAACATCTTACAGATTGAGACTCAAAGAACAAAAAGAGATGACTAAGTTGCTAGCCCCTCAAATGGAGAAAACCTCATCCACATTTAGAGTCAAAGGAGGGTTAATTAATCTCAAACCATTAGAAGCAAATATGGATTACCTCAGAATTAATAATCTACAATTGGATAGAGGTGTACTTTCTCAAGAGTATGAGGAATCACAGATCTCCCCAAAACTTCAGGCAGTTTATGATCTTTTTGGTGATACAACATTAGAACAACCAACCAGGGATACTCAGAAGTTAGCATATGTGGAAAGGCTTCTAGATGAGGATTTTATTGAGGATGAAGAAAGACTAATAGACATCTCAGTGCTCACTCAAGAAGAATCAAAGGAGGATCACCGACAAGATTTTTCACCAAAATGCAACAGCCTAGGATTAGTGCAATCTATTCTAGATTGTCACATGGATTGTGGAAAGATCAAAAAGCAGGGGAGAGGAAGGAAATCTAATGCATCACTCAGGAAGGAAGTTGGTGAGGAATCAGATCAAACCAAAATAACATCATACATTAATGTAGGGAAGGGGAAGTTCCTTCCCAAGTTGCAATGAGAATCATCTCCTGGAATGTTAGGGGCCTCAATGCCCCTAACAAACAACGTTTGGTCACACGCTGTATCATAACATCTAAAGCAGAATTAGTTCTACTACAGGAAACAAAGATGGATAAAGAGAAATTGGAAATCTTCGCCAAGAATTTAGGAGATTGGAAGGTTCATAGTGTAGATGCAATAGGATCCTCAGGTGGCTTATCGGTTCTATGGAATCCTAGGATTTCTTCTTTCATTCCAATGGATCATGGACCAAATTGGATAGCTGGAAACCTAATCAGCACCAAATCCAATTTAAATATTCATACAATGAATGTATATGGCCCCATCTCACACAAGAAGAAGGCAGAATTATGGACAGAAATCTCTAATTGCTTTGCTCAATGGCCAGAGGACAACTTTATAGTGGGGGGTGATTTCAATGCTATAGTTCATGCATTAGATAAATTAGGGGGTTCTCTAAGAATGTCTTAGTCATAGAATGATTTTAGGGAGTGGTTACAAAAAGAGAGTCTTATGGAGGTGGAGCTACAAAATGGCTCCTTCACATGGTCTAACCGAAGATTGGGCATATGCAACATCTCAGAAAAATTGGATCATTTTCTATTTAAAGGAGATATTACAAAATTCCCTTTTGATTTAAAAGCCTCTATCACTCTAATTTCAGGATCTAATCACTTCCCTATTCAGCTTAACATTCTTGAGGCCAATAGACCCTTGGGATGTCCTTTCAAATTTGAAAATATGTGGCTTAAAGAGGAGAATTTCTTGGATTTCAAAGTTGAAGGTTCTAAGTTATTCTGCTTTGTCTCCAAACTTAAATACATCAAGCAAAACCTTCTCATATGGAATAGAACTCATTTTAACGACATCTTTGCATCAAAATTGGAAATTGAACAAAAACTGGAGAATCTAAATCTAAAAATAATGCAATCAGGAATGGACCATGACAGTTACTTAGAAGAAAAATCTCTCTTAAGGGATTGGGAAGATATCCTAGCTAAAGAAGAAATACACTGGAAACAAAAATCTAGAGAGTCTTGGCTAGCTGAAGGAGACAAGAATACAAAATTTTTTCACTCAAGTACAAAACAGAGGAGAGACATTAATAGGATTTCACAACTTAAGGATGTTGCTGGCTCTATATTGGAGGATCAGAAGGAGATCATCAAAGAAATCACCAGATATCACTCTCAGCTTCTCAATTGTTCTATCTCATCTCCCTTGAGGATTCAACAAGGGTTATTGGAAAACATCCCAACTATCATTACTGATGTAGATAATCAGATGCTATCCAAACCCTTTCAGGAAGAAGAAATCTGGCATACTATATCCCAAATGGCTCCAGACAAAGCTCCAGGACCGGATGGCTTTCCTCCAAGCTTCTTCCTTCATTGCTGGAGCATTTTGGGCAAAGACCTCACTGATGCTTTGGAGGCTGCAAGAGCTTCAAGTAGATTTCTAACTGAAATCAACAATACTTTCATAGTGTTAATACCTAAAAAAGAACAAGTCGTTAATTTGGATGATTTCAGACCAATTGCTCTCTGTAACACAATTTACAAAACTCTCTCTAAAGCTCTAGCAAATAGACTAAAAAAGGTCTTGGTTAAACTAATTGGGGAGGAACAAACCGGTTTTGTCCCGGGTAGATCAATTCTAGATGGGATAATCATAGCCCAAGAAGTGATACATTCTATTCAACATAATAAGCAATCCAGCATGATTATAAAATTGGATATCAAGAAAGCCTATGACAAGGTCAATTGGAGATTCTTGATTAAATGTATGGAGCGATTTGGGTTTTCTAAAGCATGGATCACTTTGATATTTTATTGTATTTCAACTCCTAAATTCTCTATTTTG
Organism: Chamaecyparis obtusa; assembly: GCA_027943335.1. NCBI lineage: Eukaryota > Viridiplantae > Streptophyta > Pinopsida > Cupressales > Cupressaceae > Chamaecyparis > Chamaecyparis obtusa. Next base: position 870,484 of record BSBK01000804.1, on the reverse strand, counting down.
GTGAATGGATCGCCACAAGGCTTCTTTGAAGGCTCTAATGGCATCAGACAAGGAGATCCATTATCACCATTTTTATACATAATTATGGCTAAGGCATTAGGGAGAAGCATGATTAGTATGCAGGATCAAAACCTAATCAATGGCATTTCAATATCCTCATCCATTCGACCAGTTACTCATCAATAATTTGCAGATGACATTATTCTCATGGGTCAGGGGAGTATCCAGGAAGCTAAGTAGATTTCCAAGATACTAGATCACTATGGACAAGCTTCAGGGCAACTAGTCAATCAAGAGAAATCAGTGGTCTTCTTATTCCACACAAAAAAGAAAATCCAACAGAAAATTGTAAAAATTCTGGAATGTAAATCAGGTTCTCTCCCATGTCCATACTTGGGCATCCCGATTGACAAATCCCTCAGAACAACATCAGTTTGGAAACCTCTCAATGAAAAGATGGACATGAAGATGGATAATTGGAAAACAAGATGGCTATCTTGGGCTGGGAGATTAGTCACGATCAAAGCAACATTATCAGCAATACCAATATACCTAATGTCTTGCCTTTCACTTACCACAGAGGGATATATGGATATGGTGAAGAAACTTAGGAAATTCTTTTGGTAGGGTACAGATACTAACAGGAAATTTGCATTAATCTCATGGGATAAAATATGTAAACTGAAATCTTCTGGTGGCACTGGCATTAAAAATCAATTATGGTAGAACCAGGCTCTAGGTGCAAAGCTTTATTGGAAAATAGTGTCTAACCAGGATTTCAAATGGATTAGAATTCTCAGAGCTAAATATTTAGGCAACTTTAATAAGGAAGATATAGTCAGAATTAAAGAGTTCCCAAAAGGCTCGAGAATATGGAACTTCATAGCCAAGTCAAGACATATTATTGACAATAACATATCTTGGAATATCAAAGATGGAAAGGAAGCAAGATTCTGGGAAGACTCTTGGGATGGACATCCAACCATCAATTCACAGTTAGGCCCCAATCAGATCAGTCATATTTGTTCTTCATCCTGGGGACCATATCTCAGTGACTATATCATCCCTTTATCCTCTGCTACTATAGATGGTTCTTGGGAGTGGAAAGACTTCTCATCACTTCAATTAGATAGAAGAGAGGTAGATAAGCTCAAAACATTGATCAAAGATAGGCCCTTTCTTCTCAAACAAGGAAAAGATGAAATCATTTGGAACGGGGCAAAATTAGGATCCTACAGTGTCAAAGAGGGTTACAATCTTATAGCCAAATCATCCACATCCAAAATAGAAGAGATCCCAGCACAATTATGTTGGAACAAGGTTGGACTCCCAAAAGCTGGGTTATTTATGTGGGCGGCATCCCAAGGTAGAATTTTAATTGCAGATAAATTTTTTAAGATGAGATATTAGGGTCCATCCAGATGCATTATGTGTTTTAAGCATGAAGAAGATGTAAATCATCTATTATTATCTTGTTCCTTTGCTAAAGATTGTTGGTACTGGCTTTATTCAAGATTAGGATGGTCATCAGCCCCCCCAAATAATTTACTCTAGCTTTTGATATCATGGCCACAAATCATGGGAGGAAGTTTATTCAGTAATCTATGGATGATCTCTCCATCAATTCTGATTTGGGAGATTTGGAAAGAAAGGAATAGAAGATTATTCCAGGATAAATTTTTGAAATTTGAAACTATAATTAACAAATTGGAGGCGGCCATAGTTGAGGTAATGAATTCTGGGATCCAAACTCAATCAGCATAACACAAATTCTTTACCAGTTGGGATGATCAGATGACAAAAAATTGGTTTGGGTTAAAAACTCCAATCACCATAGGTAGAGGATATAGAAGAAATCAAGAACTAAGGAAGGCATGTGTCTGGAAACCCCCTCCAATTGGATGGTACAAATTAAATTTTGATGGAGCTTCTAAAGGTAACCCAGACTCCTCAGGAGCGGGATGCATCATACGCTCCACAACTGGGAATGTGATTGCCAAACAAGCCATACCATTACCTAAAGATACCAACAATATGGCAAAATTTAAAGCACTATTGTCTGGACTGATTCTAGCTCGGGAAGTAGGGATCTCAAAGCTTGAAATTAAGGGAGACTTTCTGATCACCATCAATGCAATCAAAGTCAGATCAACCCCAAATTGGCGTCTTATGGTAGTTTTAGAGGTAATCTTACAGTTAATGGATAATTTTGAATCGAAAACCATTAACCATACTTTCAGAGAAGGAAACACTGAAGCGGATGAGCTGGCTAACCTGGCAGCTAGAGGAACAAATTTGAAAATTATATCTGATGTCAGCAGAGTTCCAACGGAGCTCATTGAATCTAACCACTAAATCAAAATGGTCAAATCAGGTCCTGATATATTTTTGCCTCAGAAGTTGACAAAACGGCTCCTTGTGGTGATAAGACAGACGTCTTCTCTCATAGTGCATAGCATGTGCAAGAGTTTAGAACAGTAAATGAGGAGTTGGATTAGGACAAGAGGAGCAGATACCTATTATACATCGAAGAGTGATGGTGCCCGGACATGAGTTATCTTCCAACGTCGAAAACCTTGGTTGTTTTCGGTCGTTTGCCTCTGTGCAGTTAAATCTCTGACACCAGCATTTCCTATGTGCACTGCTGCGATTGTGTGGGGACCAATTCTTTATCATGTTAGTCATTGCTAGGTCAAGGAATGAAGAAAGTCTATTCAGCAAATGGGAGTTTTTGTTTATTGCTAAAGCTCAAGGGTGGGACCTGGTGTCCGGATAAGTCAGATGGTCTTCACATGGCAGAGCATCAACGGTGGTCGCTAAAGCACAAGGGATGTGTGAGAGCTATGCAAAATCATGCCGGCCGTTGATTCTTCTTTGCGATGTAGGGTTTCAAACAGTGGGTCCATGGTGACATGTATGCATAAATGGCACCCCCCTATTGGCTGAAGGAAATAAAGAGGTGGAGTGTTGTCAGCGGGGATTGTGTTAGAGATTTCGATTGACGGCTGGCGTGTGATTGCATGGAATATTCTCTCCCCATGCTATCATGCGACCACCATCCGATTAGATGTTGTTGGTTTGTCTGCAGTGGGACCATGTGATGATTCACCATCGAGGTGTCAGGTTGCGATTGGCTAAGCTGGTAAGGGAATGTTGTGCCCACCGTTCGACAAGGAAAATATGAGGTGGAGTGTTGTCAGCGGGGTTGGGGTTAGAGACTTTGATCGATGGTCAGCGTGTGATCGCATGGAATATTCTCTCCCCAAGCAATCATGCACCCACCGTCTGATTACATGCCGCTGGTTTGTCTACAGTGGGACCACGTGATGATTCACTGTCGAGGTGTCAGGTTGGGATTGGCTAAGCTAGTAAGGGAATGGTGATCAAGTGACAAGCCCTTTGTGGTAACGTGACGGCGGTTAACGGTGGTAAAGGGTTATGGTGTGTCGCATGTTTGCATAGCCCTTTTCCTGGTTATGCGATCATGCAACAACAGTTAAAAGATGCTGTTGCAGAATTAAAGGTGGGTCCACGTGTTGAGTCTTGCTGATGTGTCCCTCACTAATTGACCAGCAAGCACTAAGATGGATATGCTTCATGGGTCCCATAGCTAAGGGTAGGGAGCAGTGGTGAAGGTGTATGGGGTATCACATGTTCGCATAAGTCATTTTCAAACTATGCGATCATGCGACAACCAATAAGGGAATGTCGGTGTTGCGGAGTTAAAGTTCCCAAGCCCGCGAAATAGGATGATCTAATGGTGGGGATATAAAGTAGATCAGAATTTAGATGATGACTGTTGATAGACTATTGGTGCCCTGAGGATGACCGTTGCATTTCAAGTTCAAATTTGTAGAGGAGTTTCACGTCAGGAAGTACCAGAATTGATGGCTTTAGGAGTGGTTTTCAACTGGTTTGGTGGTGCAGTTATTGCTGGCCGACCTAAGGGGCTCAGTGACCATTCGCAGTGATGTTTGTACCTGGTGGAGTAGGTTGTTGAGCTCAAGAAGCTTTTTGCAGGTGGTGATTTGTATTGGCTCTCATGGCTATCCCTGTCTGCTATATTTGTTGGCATTCCCTAACTGCGCAAGTCCGACCAGTTGGTGGGCCCAGGTCTTCAAGGGCTTTAAAATGATTAGTTGTCACATGATCACATGTCAGAAATTTCTGACATATGACCATGCGACCGGTTACTTCTTGTGCTGGGCCCGTTGGAGGGGAGGGCAGTGGTCCCGCTAGTGGTGATGTGGCATCCTTTGGTTGGCTGTCACATGATTGCATGTTAGAGTTTTCTGACATGCGATCATGTGACTAGTTGACACCTATTCCTCAACCCGGTGATCTTGCTCTGTCTGCTTTTCTTGGCTGGTGGTCCCGTTTGTCAGAGAATAAAGTGATGTGCTATGCTTTGGTTGGCCCGCGTGGTCTGAGGTGGCAGGATGGCAGATGGGTTCGATTCTTTTGGAAAAATTCTTGATCTTGTGGTTGTCGTATGATCGCATAGAATCTTTCCAGCCCATGCGATCATGTGACCACCGTCCGATCTTCCCAAAAGGTAAAGCTTCTCTCGGCAGTGGGCCATTGTCTTGTGTTGCTAGTGGTGCATATTTTTTCATTGGTAGGGAGTGGTGATGTGGCGGTGACTTGGCAGTTTATCGGTGGGGTGAATGTTAATGGTTTGTCACATGTTCGCATGAGCCAATTTTTGGTTATGCGATCATGCAACAAATGCTTTGGGCAAATAGTGGCGGCGAATATTTGGTCAGCGTGGCAGTGATGGTGGTAAGTGTAAGCGGTCTGTCACATGTTCACATAGCTCTCTTCTTGGTTATGCGATCATGCGACAACCACTAAGAATGTCGTCGTTGCGGAGTAAAAGTGGGGCTTGCTGATGTGCTTGTATCTGGTTGGATGCTTGCTGGTAAAGTGAGCAAGGATCTTTCAAGGGGTTTGTGACTGTTGACCTCGTGACTTTCATAAACATGATCGTTTGCTTTCAAATTCAAAATTCTCTAAGGGGATTTCGCGACATGAAGCACTCAAATTTATGGTTTTAGCGGCTGATCTCGACTGGTTTGGTGGTGCTGGATGTTATCGACTGATCTGAGGACTCAGTGGTCAATAGCAATGATGTTTTTGTACCTGGTGGTGAGTGGTGGAGGTGTGTCGCATGTTCGCATAGCCCTTTTCCTAGCTATGCAATCATGCGACAACCATTATTTTGTAGGGTCTTCAAGCAGTTAGCTGTTTGCAATGAAAGTGGTAGCTGATTACTGTTGTCTACAAGTTCTAGCACTCTGCTATGAACATTGGGCCTACAAAAATGGGCTTAAAACTGATGATAATTCTGTTAATATTTGCTTAATATTTTCTTTTACATATAAATACAAAAACCTCAGCTTCGGCCCTTCATCAATCAAAAAAAAAAAAAAGATATAGAGAATGGATTTATATTAATCAACAAATAAAAAAAATAAAATGTTAAACCATTAGATATTTTTATTTTAACCAGCTAATATAAACTAGATTTGTCAGTCTATAGAGATAACTTTTATGAAAATGACAACAAGATTAGATTTAAACTGAGCTAATGCAAATGCAAATGAGGAATTTCTGCAAAAGAGTAAAATATCATGCATGTAAGGGATTAGAAATCCAAAAAAAAGAGTTAGGTCTGCAATAAAAAATGAAATAGCTACATGCACAAGATTTTTAGAAATCTGAAAAAAATAGTTAAATGAAACCTGCAAGAAATATAAGGTTAGTGCTTGCAAAAATCACTAGAAATGAGGAGAGATGAGTTGGATTTGGCGGTGAACTGACCAAACCCAATAAAAATCTAAAAAACTAAATTACTCTTAGCGGAAAGCTTTCCAAAGAGAGTTAGAGAGAAATAAATTTAAGAAATAAATAAGTTAGAGTTGCAAAAAAAATATAAGATTTATAAGAGAAAACTTGAAAAATCTTGCTTCTTTGAATGTTGCCTTCCTACAAACCAGTTAAACAAGGATTAGTAGCTAGCTCTGATACCATGTTACGAGAAATAAAAGAATGGAAACAAGATTAAAAAAATAATCCAACAAGTGAAGTGCAAGAAGGATTTTACCATAAACCAAATGTGAGAGAGATGCAAGATCAAACACCAAAACCAAGATAATACTCCAAGAATCCAACAAGAGCCAAGAGATTTTTTTAAGGGGAAAAGAAAAGAAAACCCCCTTTGTGAATTATGAATGAGATATGAAAAGCCTAGAGAGAGAGAGAGAGAGAGAGAGAGAGAGAGAGAGAGAGAGAGAGGCTCAATACAATATGATAGAACTACTATGCCAAAGGAGAGAAATTGTGTGAAAGAATTGTGAGAAAAATTAGTGTAAGTGTGTGGAGAAACATCTCTTAAGTAGAGATGAGTGAAGGAGTTTGCATGTAACTCTCTATGTGTATGTGTGTCACATTCATACTATGTGTGTGTCAAGTATGAGCATCCTCATAAGGAGAAATAACCTATTTTTCTTATTAAAAGAATTACAAAATATGAGTTGTCCTCCCACTTGGACTAGAGGATAAAATTATGTGTAGAGATTCCTTTAGGAATAGCCTAAAATAAATAAAAGGAGGATACCTTGATTTATCCTCAAATTAAATAAAACAACCAAGCAAAGATTGCTAATTCTAACATGTATACTTTAAAATATGATTTTAGGCATTTGAAGACAATATAAATCCACAAAATGATCATGGGTGGAGGTAATACATACATTGCACTTGATGGATCTGAGAAGATCTTCAAAGAAAGCTGACCAACCACAACCTGAATCAAATTTAGTTGAAGATTTGTATAATTGTGTGCCACAACCAGCACATTTTCATGTTCCCTCTCCCCAAAAAATTATATTCTCCAGTACCTCAGAACCTAGGGTATACAATCCAAGAGAAATCTGGAAAATAACATGTTTTGAATCTAGAGATTAACCTACTCACTTTATCTAAGATGAAAATCTACCTAACTATAAAAATATCTTCTTTGTCTATGGGTGTATTTTGTCTCCTATGCACAAAATCATGTGCCACTATGGGTATGTGCAGGATCATGGTATGTCAAAAAGTGACGATATGAAAAAGAAGTCGTGATTGATAGACTCTTTGAAAAAATACTAGAACTTTCAAATAATATAACATTTTTGAAATCTAAAATATGCATCACATTCTATGCTTCACTTAATACAATAATAATAAACAATTCTTTCAATTTGATGAAGTTTAGACTAAGTTAAGGTGGTCAGGCATGAGAGTTTTTATATTTAAAAAAATTTGTAGCAGAAAAATCATAATTAATTATTTACCTAAAAAAAAATACAAAAAAATATACATCACATCCGAACATTAGTCCACTACTTTTATGTAAAATTTTATAAAAAAATATTATCGTTTGATTTTGTTTAATGTGGTCAGATATATACCTACTTGTTATCTTTCTAGTCCTTATTGATAGACTTATTGAAAAATAGCTACAACTTTCAAACTATAAAACATTTTTGAAATTTGAAACATGTTTGATATTCTATGCTTTTCCTACTACAAGAAAAATAAAATAAAATTTCAATTTGATAAAGTTTAGACCAAGTTAACGTGGTTAGACATGGGAGTTTTTGTATTCTAGAAAAGTTGTAGAAGAAAAATCATAATTAATTATTTACTTAGAAAAAATTACAAAAAATGTGTCACATTTGGACATGAGTCTACTACTTATATCTATAATCTTGTAAAAAAAGCTTATCATTTGATTGTGTTTAAGGTGGTCAGACATACACCTACTTCTTATTTGTTTCCTGAAATTTTCGTACTACTACATTGAAATTTGAAAATTTCAACATATAGAATAATTATTTTTCAAAAAAAGCCTAGTATCTTAGAAACTAAATTCAATTTTCTATAGATTCTCTTCTTACATATATTTGATATGATATTTATAACTTGTTCAAATATTTATGTCAACTTGCCTAAACCTGCTTTTTTAAATTTTCATTGCCACTTAAGGGCCTAGTTTGGCATACCATGATCCTGCACATACCCCTATATGGTCTTCAAAAAATATATCCAGTATCTCTCATTCATTTATCTTTCACTAATCTCCTCTACAGTTGAACCTCGCCCCACTTGATTACTTCAACATGGATGTTTGAGAGAAGAAGATAACTTGCAATATATTTAAGATTCAACTCAAAAGAGGAGTTTCCATAAATGATCTTATATTGTAATGAGATAGATAGAAACCAAAAAAACATGTCCACACACCAGCCAGATTTTTGATTAGCGTTTTGATGGTAAGTTTTGGAGTTTCTTCAAGATAGTTAAAATGGCCAAGAAGGTTAGATGCAAAAATAATGTTCAGTTGTAGGCACAATGGAATAACATTCGGCCATTCCATCTAAGTACTTAGATCCCTCACCCGCTAAAACTAGCATGATTGCATGAGAATAAAACACAAGTGAAACTTATATGATCAGGGTATGCTCAAGAGTGTCTCATTAGTTCACACGAGTTAAGAACATGTTTTCAAAATCCAATTTGTGCATATCATACAATGATGATGTTCCATGAGATGACATTATTTGAGGCATTTTTTAAACACTTCACATGTCATGTCTATGGTTTCTGCATCTTGTATACATTTCTACTCAATTGTTTGAAAATTTAACATCTGATAAGCATCCACATTCATTCATTCTTTGATGGAAATCCATACTCTGTTCCAAAGCACTCATTTGATACAAGCTGGAATGATTCATGTACTACTTCATGCCTTATGTTAATATTTAATATGTTTAACTTCTATCTATGAATATGATTATAAGACATTAGTACAAATGTATAAGGACTGTTGAACATAACCATGATGTATGATAGGGAGGCAGATAATGGATAGGTCTCTCTGATCATTTAATTATTGCTTGAGGACAAGCAATTTTGGGGAGGGTAGGACTGTAATATCCCCTCTCTAAAATAATATTTTTCAAGTAAATATAAAATATTTAATCCTTTATACAAATTGTCTCAAAATACTTTAATATCTAAGTATTTAATAATAATAAATAATTATTAATTATAAATTGTTAATATTAATTCTTCCTACAGTACCTTATCTAATAGTCGGATAGCTTGATTTGTGTTTGGAACTTATTACTATCATACACAACAATCATAAGACAATAGAGATAAGAATTTATCATTCTTGTGAGGATCAATGATTTGGAAAGATGTAGTCTACAACAATTACGTGGAAACAATAATACACCCAACACTAAATATTCATTGGTGAAATCAACTTATACCTCACGTAAGTCACCAAGTGTGAGACAACAATAAATAATAAGTCTCAAAAAATTATGCTAATTGATGGTGAGATGTTTGTGATGATGTGGCAAGAAAGATTTGATAATAATTGGTGAGAAACTATATATCTATATCATTTATACTGATGTTTACTAATCTTAATCACAGGAGACGCGATGCTGGTAACAAATAAATACTTATTATTAACTACAGTGATTAGTATTGAACTGATGCGTTTATTAATGTTATTTCTCATCAAATATGAAGGGGTGCACCTCTCTCCATCTTTAGAAGATATAAGAGGCCATTCAGATATATTCGGTGTTCATCATAAGGAAGAGAACAGAAAGGATAAATTATATGTCTTGCTAGAAAACATCATGTGACAACAAATTAGCATGCTGTAACTTATCTATGAATCAATACTGCTCTACATCTACTATATTTGAATTATATTAGGAATACATGGTCTATATATATATATATATATATATATATATATATATATATATATATATATATATATATATATTCATAGATAAGTTACAGCATGCTAATTTGTTGTCACATGATGTTTTCTAGCAAGACATATAATTTATCCTTTCTGTTCTCTTCCTTATGATGAACACCATATGAATCAATACTGCTCTACATCTACTATATTTGAATTATATTAGGAATACATGGTCTATATATATATATATATATATATATATATATATATATATATATATATATATATATAGACCATGTATTCCTAATATAATTCAAATATAGTAGATGTAGAGCAGTATTGATTCATAGATAAGTTACAGCATGCTAATTTGTTGTCACATGATGTTTTCTAGCAAGACATATAATTTATCCTTTCTGTTCTCTTCCTTATGATGAACACCGAATATATCTGAATGGCCTCTTATATCTTCTAAAGATGGAGAGAGGTGCACCCCTTCATATAAATATATAAAGTAATATAGACATAATAAATAAATATATAATAATAATAATAATTTATATGTACATTCATTAATAATAAGAGATCATATATATATAAGGGATACGTGTAATCTTATGGTCTACTATATATATAATATGTTAATAATCAGAAGGAAGAGTGATATAAATAAAATAATCAAGGTTTGGCATTCATGACAACCATCACTTATGCATACAAAAATATATCGAAAGATCAAAATAAGATTGGAATCAACATTCACAACCTATCAGAGTTATATAAATTGAGACATATTGTGGTCGACAATTACACACAAAGATATAGATTCATTATCAACAACCATATCATAGTTATAGTTCACATACAAATATCTTTGCATAGGTACGTTGCTCCTGGACGTTAAATCCAAGATGCACATGATTAAATCATCCAATTAATAACTCTGATTTGTCACCTGTCAAACTGGAAGGAAGGAATATAAGGATGTCTTCAAGGAGAGCTTGTGTAAATCTTGCCAATAGCTTATGTCCCAAAATAGGGTGGGGGTTAGTGTCCCAATAGTTTGGGCTTGGACTTGTGAACCTTGAGGGAGCCTATTGAGTGATGCAAGGGCATCCAAGATAAAGGCAGAGGCATTCTGTGTCCTCGGTGAAACTGCATGGAGTGTTAGTATTTTGGCCATTGTTATTTGGTTGCAGCCTTGACCGACAGTCTCGGTCATTGAAGGAAGCTCGGTCACTGAAGGAACTCGGTAGTCTCTGGTGCTTGGTGATAGTGTTACTCGGTCATGCCTACGGTGCTCGATGATGCTTGGCTTGCTCGGTTAATGCATTGATGCTCGGTAGTTCAGACTTACCGACTAGAGTTCTGTGTGATTTGTTGGGCCAACTTGGTGCATTTATTGTTGGTAGCCATTGTTTTGGGCCGACATGCTGAATTAAATGTTTGTATATATTTTGTAAGCCGACTTGTATGGCATTTAATTATTGTTAGGAGAGTTAAGGGTTTCATCTTACCGACTTGTGGCTGATGATTAGTATTTAAGAGGTGTGTGGGTAGATGTTTAGACACAACTGAGTAGATCTGGATCTCAGATGTGAACTGTAAGCTGAGGTTAGCAAAGTTGTGGAAAAGTTCTTGATGATCTTATAGATCAGATTGTAATTTGATAGTTGTTTGTAGCAGAGCTAGAGGTTGCATAGTTGGAGACAAGGAGATTGCTTGGAGGCTTGCAAGCTCAAGTTTAGATCTGCCTTAGGTTTTCCATTAGCTTCTGATTGTCTTCAGAACTAAACTAGATGAGTTTGTATTGGATCTGGTCTTTGATTTTGCAAAATTATTTTCTGATTGTAATTGGCCCTAACCCGAAAGGCCTTACAGTCGGGCATGTTAATGAAAATTAGTGTTAAGCAATTACTTTGTGTTTCTTTGTTGAGTATTCCACTGTGTAATTCTATTGGCTACAAGGTTTGGACTGTCTTTAATTGGATTCACCATCCTTGACTACATCATTGGGAATGGTCTCTAAGCGCCTCAATCACATCCTAAAGTCTTCTTATCCAATTTGACAGGGTAATAAGTTGGACATGGGACCATCAATATAGTCATAAGAGGAAATATAAATTCTATTTAAATTATCATTTTAATTAATTAAGTTGAAATCCAAATAGATCTATATGAATTACAAGCATGGTAAGTATACTAGAGAGATCCAAGGTTACAAACTAACAAGGGTCATTACTAAAAATCAAATCTATAATTGCTATTTCAACCATGTTCTCAACACATTAAATCAAATTCCATTCAAAAGAAAGAATGAAATTATAGTAATATAATAGAATCTCCCTCAAATATAATAGCTTGATCAATAAATATTGACAAGATTTCAGAAGAAGAGAACAAGCAACCTTAACTCCTTTGAGGATATTTTGGTAGAGCATATTTTAAAAATTTCTTCCCAAAACATCAACCCTCTCCCATGAGAGAAGAAACTTCTAATCGAGACTTATTCTTACAAAATATTTTTCACAAATTGAAATAGATGGGGGTGGTGGTTGACAACAAATAAGAGAAGTTTATAAATTTATGAGGTTTAGGCACTATTCCCCCAAACCCTCAAGTGTTTCAAATGACTTAAACTTGCAAAGACTCTTCACAAAGTTCCTAAGTGATAGATCTAGTATCCTTGGGTAGTGTTTACTTGGATTCAAAGGTTTTCAATGGAGCCCTCTATGATAAATTTCTATGACTATGATAAATTTTCTCTTTGTTGATAAAATCAGAGTTGACAAAATGGTTGTTCAGCGACTGTATCTGCCATTAGAGCCACTTCAAATGCATAGGTGATGAATATGCAGATTTGCCTAAGTATTACTGGGAGCTAACCCAACAACACATGTACTATTGTGAAAATCATCACAAGTCCATTTTCTATTGGGCCGTTCCCAATGTTTTTTGGTCAAATCTGCATGTTTTTCACCTGCTCATATACCAAATGATGAATGCTCAATTATTGTAATGGAAAAACATTAGATCCGTCCATTTCTAGAACTTGATTTTCTATAGTCTTAATAATTTTTCTATAGTCCTAATGATTTTTCTATAGTCTTAATGATTTTTCTATCATCCTAATGTTTTTTGCTCTTGATAAATTAGGCCTTGAATTTGAATTTTTGTTCAATGTTGTATTTCAGCTTGATATTTCAGTCAATTTTCATATACACAAAGACTACACATGCTGATAAAAAAATGTGCTATTTGATTGTTCACTATTCATGATTGTAAATGGTCAATACTTCTGATGGTACTCCTTGGTGTATTCCATTTAAAAATAATCATGTTTCGATGACTATGATAAATGTCTCTTTGTGTTGAGAAAATTAGAGTTGAGAAAATGGTTGTTTAGTTTCTATATCCTTCTTCCACCAGCAATCTAGAAAATTAGTTTTGAAAAATTGGCCATGTTGATGATGATTATGAAGAAGATTTGAAAATGTTGCACCAATCTGAATTGGATCAATCATCATTTCCAATTCTTCTTCATCAATCACCATCAACCAGTTGGTGATTCACTTGGTTCAGACTTATACAGTAAGTATTAATGTAGTTTTTAATTATAACAAAAGTTCAATAATGGTTTTAGATTTTAACTGTGACAATCTCTTGGTTTCAGGAAATGTAGAAGAAGGTACCTAGTTCAATATGCAATCTCAATTCATATGCATAGGATATTAAGTGGAGCTAAAAAATGCAACAGGTTTGCATTTTTGATAGAGGTCTTTAATTAGGTATTTTAAGTTATAGACCATTGCAAACATCATAATTTTGACTTTTATAGGTGAGGGTAATGTCCTCAACATGCAAGAAAATCAAGACTTTTTATTTGTTGGCTTGTTGAGGACATTCTCTTGCCCATAGCTGCTAGAGTTGTAATGTTCATGATGGTTTATAAATTAAAAAAATTATAGACCTATTCAAAAAATGTAAATGTGGTGCATTTTTTCAGCTCCACCTGTTATCCATGCATATTCTATGCAGTTGCACATGCATTCTCGATTTAGAATGGGAAAATCTTATTTTGGATGTGAGGGAGAGAAGCCAAACACATAAAGAACATGCACATAAACATGACACCTAAGAAACATAAATGTAGATATCACAACAGCTGAGAATCATAAATGTAGATATCATGGTCACAATTGTTTGGAGACACAACATAATTGAATGGTATACCCAGACGATGCAACACAACCACTACTCCTTCGGTTCCAAGTTGACACTGTGGGATCCAAAAACCATAGACAAGGAATAAATTTAGAGAGCAGAGGGCCATAATGACCAAAATAATATAGGGTCCCTATATTATTTCAGTCGTTATATCCCTCCTCCTTTGCTCTCTAGGGTCCCTATATTATTTCAGTCATTATAGCCCTCCTCCTTTTCTCTTTAAATTTATTTGTTATCACTCAATTATGTTGTGTCTCTAAACAATTGTGACCATGATGCTTACATTTATGTTTCTCAGCTATTGTGTCCCATGACCCTTTATGACCCTTTATGATCCCTAAGAATACATCTTAGAGGTCTTAAAGTGTTGTAAAGGGTCATAAGAGGCAACTTGGAGGGGCCAGATGAGCTTCCACCTTTACATGGTTGGCCCTGTTAAGTAGAGAATGTTAAACTATTCTCGAAACAAAGAGAAGCTCAATAATTTAAGGTCTCACTCCATGTATGAAAAATATATATATATATATATTTAAATACCCTTAACTGTCACAATTAAAATGGTCACCAGAGAGTAATTGACAGTGAAACACTACAAACGACGGCTATCTGTCAGAAATATCCGACAGATAGACATCACATGTACAACATTTCTATTGTAAATGCAATATTTTCATCATAATTGCGACAGAAACAAATAGTCCCGATGACATGTTGACCATGTTGGCAGGCCCTTTGCTATGCATATTGCGATGACCATATCCGTCATAATTATGATTCCTATCCTAGCTGTCGATGATTTCAACCACAAAACTGTAACAATGGTTGGTGTCTCTTGATCGACGAGATAGCATTGGAATACTAACGGAAAGCTGTCAGAAAAAGGTCTCAAATGTACTAGTGTATGGATCGACTATCTTTTTGAGGGGATTGGTAATGCTCTTGGAGAATTTTTGATGGTGGATGGTGATTCTTCTGACATTTTTCATTCTACCTATGCTTGTATTCTTGTGGATATTGATCTTTCTAAGGGTCTTTCTGTGAAGATGGTGATCAAATCCTCCAAAGGAAGCTGGACTCAGACCCTAGATTATGAAGGAATTCCCTTCAGATGTAGGAGATTTTTAAAAATTGGGCACATCGTTGCTAATCTGCTGCTTCTTGGTGGAATGGTGCATCTTCTCAACACTATGTGGAGGAGAAGAAGCATGTTTCATTGAAAAGCTTGTCCTAGGTGGTCGCACAGGTCCCCCCTCCTCCTATTGGTTTGGTTGTAGCTCTTGTGTGTCCTCTTGTTTGTGCCTCTTTGGTTGATTTGTCTCCTAGTTTGGTGGGGGCAGCAGTGCCTTTGGTCTCCCCTAATGTGTGGAGGTTGTGGTTGCTTGTGGTTTCATGGATGATTCTCCTATCGGGACTACTTGTATTTTGGGTTTCTATGCTGGGAGCCATGTACGATCTGGTTTGGCTGATGATTCTCTGCACTGGCAGGTTGAGGCGGCTAGAGTTGAAGAGGGCTAGATTACAGTAAAACAAAAATTTACGAAGTCCTCCTCTTTTGATATGACTCTCCGTTCCCATCAAAAGGGTGCTAAAGGAAAATCCTAGATTTGGATTTTCCTTTAGCTTGGGTTTGCATGAAGGTTTTTTCATGCATTGTTTCATCTAGGTTGTGGGTGCATGTTGTAAAACCCTTGCTTTGGTCTTGATCTGTTCCATTTAGAGGGCTATTTTGAATATCTTTTGTGACCACTTTGTTCAGGGTTTCAGGGCCCCTTCAAAACCTATATTTACCTCAATAAAAAACAAACATGAAGAGAATAATATTTTTGAAAAGAAATATTTGCAAAGGAAAATATAAACCATCAAATTCAATAGATCTGTAATGACACAAGTCCACAATTCAAGCTCCTAAAAATCTAAGCTTTCAAGAAAATTCTTCAACTCCAAAATCTAAGCAAAACCTATGATCTCCAAATTTGTGTATGCAATAATGACTAAAATGATTTCTAATATAGAAAACCCAATAGACTAAACTCAAACATGCAACTCCCAATCAAGAATTAGAACTCAACTTCCTAGCCTTGTTTTTATCAATTTCCTTTTTGTATATTTAATTAACTATAATTAAGCTGACAAACTATGTGTGGGAGCTTTGCTCCCGGAAATAACCTTTTTTTATCGGATAGTTGTCAGCCCTTTCGGATAGTTTCTATTTTCCATTGTTGGAAAATAGAAACTTACCATATTTTTTCCTTAAAATTCTAGAAATTTTCTAGAACTAGTTAGAAACTTGCATGTCTTTATTTGAATTGGAAGCTTTCAAATTGTAATTTTCATTCGATGAACATAAGCAGAGTAGTCCACAAAACATACACGTTTATCTAATCTTCAAGAATTGATTATTTCTTTGTACAGTTTCTCACTTTCTATTACTACTTTCCACATTTTGCATAGATGCTTGATCTTGTTATAAAATGTGTAAGGGACTCACAATAGAATCTCCCTCACTATTTCTTCTGATAAGCGTTGAAAAAAACTCCACATATTCTATTTTAGAATAGGAGCTCTGTTATATGCCAAAGAAAACAATTTATCGTCAGTTTTTAAATTGAATTATTCGTGATCTTCAACTAATGGAAAGAGGGATGCATGTCTCTCGCATGCCTATTCTATTTTTGAGGCTACTATATGAATAAAATTATACAAACTGTCATAAAAATTAATCAATGAGAATCCATGAAAGCATTATTTATTTTTGAATTTTATTTGAGTTCAAAAACTCATACTATTATCTTAATATCAACAGATCTCAAATTTGATATAAAAGAGATTTTGTCAAACGTATTAATTAGGAATGAAAAATTATACACTTTTAATTAATTTCAGAATGATAATTTCAAGTATAAAATATTAACAATATATATTTTTATTTTATTTATATTCTACCCTAATTTTTCCATTTAAATGAATGTTTTATTTTTGGTCCTTATCCAATGGCTTGGATTTGCATCCTACTATGAATGGTTGTAGATAGAGATGACGACGATCACAATAGATTATATATTGAGTTCTATATTTCTTATAATTTTGTAGCTTTTGGCTTTTATTATATATTGAGTTTTATATTTTTAAAATTTGATTTCTTTTGGTTTTGATTATGCATGCATTTTTAGTTTCATTTGCGATCTATGTTTTTTTTTCTTCTGTTAGGTATGGTGAAATTCTTCTCTAATGGTCTTCTTCTATGCATAAATTTAAGAGGGTAAGGATTGTCATCAGTGTAATTTCAGTTTTTCCTTTTTCAGATTTGTCTCTGAGATTTCTCATCTACCTCTTATCTATTTGCATGCAAGGGAAAGATGAAGTGATGAAAATGAAAGAGTTTTATCCTATTATTTCTTTCATTTGTTTTTTTAATCTTACTTCAGTTTTAAGATAATACTGGTTGAGGTTAAAACAAAGTATAAATTTAATATTTTTTTAAAAAAAGAAGTAGGGTGGGGGTGGGTACAGGGGATTAGTTATCATGGGCTATGGTTTAATGAAGAACTCTTATTTTGTCTTAGAAGCATAATAGAGAGATTGTATTATATGTAAGTGAGAAGTCCTTCATTTGGGAAATGCATTTGGAACACATTTCAATCTTTGCGGCCACATGAGCAAAACCCTTGCAAGAAAGTTGCTACTCTCAACTTTTGAAAAATCTAGATTATTCTATTATCTTGATAAAAATATAACCAAAATAAAAAATAAAATACTAATAAATATTAATAGAATTTTGTTTGAAAATTTTAAAGTGTGCTTTTAAAAAACTAATTTAAGTTGAAATATTTGAAGAAAGTACATAAGTTGATATTAAGTTTTGAATTTAATTTTTTATTTATTAAGAATATGTTTTTGCATGAAAACAACTAATACAAATTATAATTAAATCCTAACAATAATTTGAAGCATTATTCTAGAATAATTTTAATTTTATAATATATATATATATATATATATATATATATATATATATATATATATATATATATATATATATATATATATATATATATATATATATATATATATATATATATATAATTATAATATTGAATCCTTTATTACACCT
Organism: Chamaecyparis obtusa; assembly: GCA_027943335.1. Lineage (NCBI taxonomy): Eukaryota > Viridiplantae > Streptophyta > Pinopsida > Cupressales > Cupressaceae > Chamaecyparis > Chamaecyparis obtusa. The sequence goes on along the minus strand of BSBK01000804.1, from coordinate 852,362 downwards.
TAGGATGATTATGATAAAAAAATAGATTATATATATAATAAAATATGGAAACACACTTATGAGTAATATAATTTTTTATCTTGTAAATTTATAGAAAAATCTAAAATATGATTTCTTTGTTGTAGAGTAGGATATTAGTTTTGGAGCATGATGAACAAAAAACCATATGTAGAGATGATTACATCATGATTGCATCTAGTGTAAGGGAGGATTTCAGCTTTGGAGTCATATGCCATAAAATTCAAACCTAAAATGACATTAAACAAGTAAAAGTCAAAATTATCAAATAGGTATTCAAGAATAATGCTATGTTTAAAACAATGAAACTATTGTAATCATTTCACATATTGAAAAATTTAATTTCCTATCAGTGTAACATTGCATGTACAAAAGTATATTGGTAGTAATAATTATATGCAACTTTTTCACTTAATAAGTCTTAACTCAACTTTTAACTTAAATTTCTAATTCAATTTTAGTAAACTGAATGTGCAACTTAAATTGCATATTAATAATTTGAAATAAAGGAGAGGTGAAAATTTACTCAAACTGAAAGAGAAACAAGAATAGACAGAGAAAGGACATCAAACAGCCCTGTCAAGATCAACCAAGTGATCAAATTGATGGGACAAGCCCATCAGAAGTTGAGTCTTATCAACAATGTTCCAATTACACATATGGTCAGAAGCCCACTTTGCTCGACAATCAGCAACACTATTCCATTCCCTGGGAAAATGAGTGAAAGTAACAGACTCCAAAGAAGTACACAAATTATGAATCTGGTCCGCAATCAAAGCTAACTTCCAACTAAAAACTTTAAAATGTTTCTGATTCAATAGACGTATCACCACTTGAGAGTCGGATTCACAGATAAGCCTTCTCCAACCAAGGTCACAAGCATTCTTCATAGCATACAAAATAGCTATGGCATCCATCAGGTTGTTAGTGTGATGACCTTTATAAATTGAAAATAGAAATTGAACATCCCCCATACTATCTCTGCCAACACCACCAATACCAGCAGGGCCTGGATTGCCCTTGGAAGACCCATCTGTGTTGATTTTAAGAACACCCTATGGAGAGGCACTCCACTTCCCCACCCTATTTATCTTTTGCAAGGGATGTCTACACATCTTTCTTAGCAGTTTTCCATGTGAGGGAGGAATATTCAGGCGATTATTGAAAATATTCTCCCCTAGTTCCATGGCCTCAGAAGTGTCACATTTTGTAGAAACAATTTCCCCCAAAGAATGGAGAATTTTCCACCATAAGTGAGGAACCTCCAAAAAATCATCCTTAAAGATACGACGGTTCCTCTCCAACCAGATATGCCAAATAATAAAGGAGGGTCCAAGAGTCCAAGCAACTTGAAGAAATGAAGTCTTCACAAGAGCTGTATCCCAGTGAGAAAAGAATTCTGCCAGTGAGGAAACATGCCAACAGGATTGGATCCACACATTCCACGAAGAGTGCCAAATATGTTTAGTGAAAGAGCATTGGAAAAAGAGATGAGAGACATTTTCTTCACTAGTCCGGCATAGAACACACATTGGGGGTCCTTGGAAGCCACGCTTGAATAAATTATCCCATGTAAGGCACCGACTATGGACCACCAACCACATAAAAAAATTGCATTTGGGCCAAGAAAACTTGTACTAAACTTGCTTCCACCAAGGCACCTGGATGTCCCCCAATGTTTGCCGGAGAAGCTCAACATATCCTACAGACACTGAAATTTTTTTAGACAAATCCTCGCTATCCCAAGTAAGAACATCATTACCAACCAAAGTAGTACACTCACGAGACTGCAAAATCTGAAACAACTCCTTCCTATTCTCCTCAAATCCTCTTGGAGGCCATTCAGAAGGGTGTTTCCAATGAAAGGAAGGAGCCAAACCTCTAACACACCCTATCTTATAAAAATCAACAGTGTCCCAACCAACAACACTAAAATTTTGATAGAGGGCATGGAGCTATGGATGAGTGGAAAGGATAGGCAAGTGCCCATCCCAAGAGTCAAGCCAAAATAAAGCTTGTGATCCCTAATGACAAATCCAAAAGAGACCATCTTTAACCAACTGAGCTCCAAAATTTAGTGTATTCCAAATCATGGATCCTCTCCCTTCCAGAGGAAAGTGGTGAACTTCAACCACATCAATATCTGGAAAATACTTATGAGTAAGAATACAAGCCCAAAGTTGATGTTGGTTAGTGTTAGGAATAAGGTGTCTCAACCTTGGATAATTCCTATTCTTATTATTTGTTTTGAAAATGTTTTTTTTTTTTTTCAAATAGTGTAATTAAGTGTGAGTGTACATGTCTAGTTGGCATGTTGATGTGTCACTCCACTTGATGTGTCGACATCTTGTGCATAAGGAGATCATGACTGAAACAGTCATGACGGATTCCTATGACGCGTAAGAACTATTTAAGGAATGTTCTATGATAGGTGTAAGAGCATCTTATGACTTGGGCCTATTTGGGTGCTCAAGAAGAAGTGGTTGGTGTATGTAAGAGAATATGCCAAAGATAGGTTGGTATGACAGATTCTCTTACACTTCTCTTGTGACCGTTATTTTTGGCAGATTCTATGACAAGCTATCATAGTCTATTCTAGGGATGGATGCCTATTCTTGGGATTGCATGTAACAACTGTGTACATGTGGCTTTGTGCATGGGTCTTGGTGGTTATGCCTATTTTTGGGTCCAGAGGAGTCTATATATATGATGCTGCTCCTATGGGAGAGATATAATAGAAATTTAAGTCTTGTTGGCTTTGTCTCTCATTTCTTGAAAGAACTTGCATTGCAAGTGTATTGTAATCTTTGTGTTGAAGATAATACATTGTGCAGGTTTTGGAGTGCTGGGGTTTTTTACCGAAAGGTTTTCCCCAGGGTATATCATTGTGTCATTCTCTATTTTTCTGTATGCATTGTATGTGGTTGCAATATCTTTGTTAAAGTAGTTAACGAATTTGAAATTGTAAGGATTTATAAGAATTTGCACAATACTCTCCTATAGAGATTAGCGTAGGAAGCTGTTTCCGCACCTGAGTTTCCTTACAGTTAGTACACCAACGCCAGTAAAGCTTTGCAGTGAGAACCTATCCATTTAAAATAGTTGATTGTATACCACGGCCAACCTCCTTCTGAGGTCTACATACTATTTCCCATTTAACCAGACTCCATTTAGAAGTTGAAAGGTTCCCACTCCAAAGAAATTGATGGGACAGAGTATCAAATTCCTGAAGAAAATACATAGGAGCAGCCTGAACAAAACACTTGTAAATAGGAAGGGCTTGAATAACCGACTTTAATAGAGTTAGGTGAGCAATAGTTGCTAGCCATTGATGAGTCCAATGGTTAACCTTTTGTTGAAGCTTATCAAGAAAAACTTGCCAGGAAGATCTAGGATGTCTACCAATAGTAAGAGGAATACCCAAATAAACAAAGGGAAGAGACCCAATCTGAAACCTCAAAATAGCAGCAATACACCTCTGAATAGCCTTGAGATTATTGAAGAAAAAAATGGAGGATTTGTTCTCATTAACTTTATGACCTGAAGCTGTAAGATACACATCCAAAGCATGCCCAAAAGAAGTAGCTTCCTGAAGATGGGCCTGTCCCATAAATGAAGTATCATCCACAAATTGAAGATGTGAAAGAGGAGGCAAGCCAACACCCCATTTCCACCCATGAATCAAACCCTGGTGAGCACAAAGCTTAAGAAAGTGGCCCAAACCCTCAGCCAGAATGATAAAGAGGTAAGGTGAAATAGGGTCCCCTTGGCGAAGTCCTCTAGAGGCACCAAAGGGCTCTAAAGGAACACCATTCACAAGAACCAAAAAAGAAGCTGAAGAAACACAACTCATAATCTAGTTCACCCACTATTGGTAGAAACCAAAGGGCAAGAGGATCTTTTGGAGAAAACTCCATTTGACTCCATCATAAGCCTTAGCCATATCCAACTTAATCAACATAGCTCTCTCTTTTGATGTATGCATAGAGTGAATAAATTTAGAAGAAATAACAATCCCATCAAGAATTTTCTTACCAGCAACAAAACCACCTTGTTCCTCTGAAATCACAATTGGAAGACATATCTTGAGTCTTTCAGTAATCAATTTGGTGATAATTTTGTACACAACATTACAAAGAGCAATGGGACGAAAGGAGTCAAGATTGTCAGTACCTTCTTTCTTGGGGATAAGAGTCAGTAAAGTGGAGTTCAATGCATGAACCATTTTCTTATTCTGAAGGGATTCCTCAACCACCTCCAAGAGATCCATATTAATAATTTCCCAAAATTCCTGAAAGAATTCCACAGGGAAGCCATCTAGGCCTGGAGCTTTACCTTTATTCATCTGAAACACAACCTCTTCAAGTTCTGACATCAAAATTGGACAAATAAGAGAATCATTCATTGCATTGGTGATAAGAGAGGGAATGCAAGAAAGTATCAAGTTCTCCTCCTCAGCTGCAGGCCAAGAATCTTCAGCAAAAAGGGTAGAATAAAATTGAAGGGCTTCCTTGGTCATAGCAGACTAAGAGGAAATCTGTAGTCCTTTTTTTGTAACAAGAGAAGAAATATACCCTTTGTTACAATGAGCTTGAATAGAATGATGAAAAAAAGTAGTATTTCTATCTCCTTCCTATAGCCAATCAATGTGAGCCTTTTGTTTCTAGTAAATCTCTTCCCGAAGTTCCCATTCTTCCACATCCCGCATAGCCTGGGATTCTGCACTGCCAAGTGTATGGTAAAAATGTGACCACACTTTTATGAATCATTACATTCAAGGAAACTCAAGAATGAGGCCTCAAAAATCGATCCATAGCTCTCTATGTATGGAGTTGCAAGATTATGAATTTTGCTCTCAGCTAGATCTAGTAAACTTGTGACCTTGCTAGTCAACCACACAATGAGAGATTCAAGTGAAGACAAGGGCAAGAATGCCAATATCTTCAAGAATCAAATGAATGCAATGCAATGCAAGCTAATCTAAGAATGGGGATGCAAGCTATACTATGGAAATGAAAGAACAATGCAACTAATCTATGAAAGGAAAGAACAAGTGTTACAAATCCTTCCTATTTAGAGTATGTGAGATTAATCTATTGCATAAAGAAACTAAGCTAAGAATGAAGCCATGAATGCTATGAAAATGCATGAAAGGAAACTATGAAAGCATGTAGATGTGATGCAACAAGAAAGTTCCAAATTTTCAAAAGCTCCAAATGCACCTAGAAAACCTGCAGCATAACATTAGCATAAAAACAAGTGACCTAGAATGAGGAAGAGAGCTCTCCTTTTATAAGAAATGCAAAGGAATGGACAATGGAGATTAAGAAGAAAAAGTCTTAATCAATAGTGGAGCTTGAAAGAGGAGCAATCCATGTGCACAAGTATCCTCCAATGAGAAAATAAGAGTTGACTTTTGTGTCCATATGAGACAAAAAGTACTTTTTCCCTTTTTATAAAATAAGAATAATGCTTTATTTGTGCAACTTAGGATAAGAGGAAAAGGTGGGACTTTTTATTTAATAAAAGGGGAGGAAATATTCCTTTTAATTAAATAAAGATTTAGTATAAAATGGTTAACCCATAGAATAAAATCGAATGGATGATAACATTAGGATTTGATCAAAGAAATTGATATTTGGAAAATGTTGATTTTTGAAAATATTGATTCAAGATATTGATAATATTGTAGAATGGGGGCCCAAAGTCTAGGCGACCATTTTAGGGTGTATACATTTGCCCCTCTTTGACTAATGTGTGATCATTTCAGGAACACATGCAGTCAAAAAAGAATTGAAATGTGAGTTCATTTTGGGATCATAAAACAACTCAGATGTGTGTTCATTTTGGGAACATGCCCGGACAAAAAATAAACAAAAGATTCTAGACATGAGTTCATTTTGGGATCACATCCAAAATAAGAGATAAAAATCTCAAGCTGAGTGAAAGCTCATAAAAAGATAGCTGAATCAAGAAAATCAAAGATTAAATCAAATAGGTACTGCCCCCTCGAAATTGAAATCGAAATCAGATGGAGAACAACAGATTGATAAAAGATGATCAAATCATAATGAAATCATAATCGAAGATAAATGAGAATAGGATAACCATTAGGCAGTGAAAACATGCCCCAGTGATGAATTAGAAGAAAAGAAATGGGGTGAATGGAAAACTAGAAGTTTGAAAGACATGAAAAGGAAGAAATTCCATCAAAGATCGAAGAAATAAGCCTCAAATGGTCAGCCAACTACGTAGAAGAAGGAGAAAATTTTGAAACATGATTTTGACCATCAAGGTGACCTCAGATTTTGATTTTGAGTCCAAAAATGGATCTAGAATGTCGAAATTAGCCATGGGTGCAATTTTCACGCAATTTTGAGGTGTTTTGAAAATTGGTCAAAAAGTCAAAATGCTATAAAAGGGGAAAAAAGTGTCATTTTCAAAATCATTTGTCATTTAGTGATTTAAGAATTTTCAGAGCTTAGAGAGAGAAAATGGCCCAGCAAGCAGGAGTTCTCATCCATAGGCATCGATTTGAGTGAGCCCGGTTGCACAACTGGCCTCCACACTATCTTGCCCCGGTATGTGTTCGAAAAACTTGCCTGTTTGGAGTCATTTATTGCATTTAATATGCATTTAGCATGTTTGTAAAATTTCAAATTTTAGTTTTAGGGTGAACTATCATGCGATACTTTAGAAGTATTGCGCCCTTTGGGGAGAAACATCACGCGATACTTCGCGGGTCCCCAAAGTATCGCACGCATATAGACACCAGTATCACACGATAGCTAGTGAACTATCGCATGATACTGGGTGAAGTATTGCATGACCAAAGGTATATTGCATGGCTATAGAAAGAAGTATCGCACAATACTTGTTCCAAAAGCGGTATCACCCAAGTGCAAAATTTGATATTTTAAGTATTTTTGAGCAAAAATGACATGGGTCCAGACAATGTTACATTTTAAAGATGTTTTATACTAATTTTTAGACATCCATTATGATATGTTCTAACATCTGGCTTGGTTTAATGGCTTGCAGGAGAACTTTCCAGCATTGATCATCAGAGCGCCGAAGGTGACTGGGTTGAGGTGTGTCCGAGATCTAGATGATCCGGGCAATGCTAACATCAGAGCTATGGGATTCTGATATCTATTGAGGTTCCCATATATCTAGGCCGATCATGGGCTATTGATAGCCTTAGCCAAGCGATGGCATATTGAGCATAACACGTTTCATTTTCCCACTGGAGAGACATCCATCACATTAGAGGATGTCTATAGGATTCTGCGAGTACCATGCCACGATGAGCCTGTAAGTATAATCATGCTTTGGAGATAGTCATAAATGTAATGTTTCCATATAATAGAAACTGACATGATTTTGTGTGATGACACATGTATACTATGATCAGGATGCTACTGAGGGGCGACGGGCCAAACAGGGGATGTTCCAGGATGTGACTATTATTGATTGGCACGTCAGCTGGGAGCGATTGTTAGATGATTTTGGCAAGGATTTTCCAGTGCCATGTGTAATACCCCAAAATTGGCACCTATTTAATTTTATCAATTTTGGTGCATTATCTCGATTTTACATCACCAAAGTCCTAGTTCCCTAGGCAATTTTCTCTCTCCTACCTGACTTAATTTGACTTGATGTCAATTGCAAAGACCATAAATTGCAATAATCAAATGCTAAATTAATTCCTAAAGTCTTAGACTTAATTGGCTAAATTAACCCTATGATAAATTAATTTAATTATAAAGTCCTAAGTGCTTTCTAATTAAATTAAAATCTACCCTCTTTAGCTAATTACCCATAAAAAGGAATTAATAATTACTTGATATTCGAATGGACACACTTTTTTGAATTGATAATTCAAGATATTCGAAAGGTCACCTGTGTGGCATTTTCCATTCTTTTTTTTAAGTAATTCTTGCATTTTTGTCTCAATGTGGGATTGAAGAATCACGAGTTACAAATCAAGAAACTCTTCATTCCTCTCCCAAGCTTTTCTATTTAATGAGCCTCTTCTTCTCATTCAAAAAAAGGCAATTTGGAGAGTAATTGAACTATAGCGAATTTGTGTCTCATTTGATTCAAAGCTTTTTATTGCATATTTAGTCTGTTATCTCATCTTAGTTTAATATTGCATTTCATATTAAAGTTAATTTGCTTATGGGTTTCTTAGTATAATAACATCTTTATTTCAAAATCAAATAAAAATCTGCATTTCATCTTTACTTTCAAGCATCTTTTTTAGATTAATTGCATCTCATTTTAGCTTAATTTCAATTAGATTTCTCATTTTCATGCTTTTGAAAATCCTCCATTGTTAGGTTGGTCTTATGGTTGTTGGCTCTTCAATCTGAGAGTGATTAAACACCCCACCTACATAGGAGGCAACAGGTCACTTCCTCATGAATTTCGGATTGAATAATTCATATTCTCTTCGTAATTCAATCATAGGAGTAAGGACTATGTTGCATATGTGGTTGATTTAGAGGTCACATTCAAGCACACACACCATGCATTGTTGCATCTATCATTTCACTGGCCCTGATGACTGATCGCAGTCAAAAGGGATTCCCGCTCAGATGGGGCAGACTACTAGTGGACTTGGTAGGTAGACCTCGGCGCATGGCATGGGGACCTGCCATATTAGTAGAGATGTATCATGAGCTTCACGAGATCATCTATAGGGATGGTCAGACATGGGCTTGCAGTGCCATCCTGGCATAGGTGTGGGCTTGGGAGCACATCGCTGTGGTGTGCCCTAGGGTTCAGCTGAGAGAGTGGAGATATCCGTTCATCTACAGATACGTAGGTTTTATATCACATGCCCATACTGGGGATGTGACATACTATAGATGGGTTCTGGATGAGATGACTGCCTTCACATGGAGGCCATATAGGGATGTTGAGGCATGGGGGGATGCAAAGGATGAGCTTAGTTACATGCTGTGTACCCGGCCACTAGTAGGCTGACACTTAGAGATAGTCGAGAGATTCTGCATCACTCAGGTGTGGCGACAGTTCGGGCGGAAACAGTGAGTCTCCACAAAGACTACCACTTATGCCAGGGCTCAGGACGAGGAGGGACATGGGTGGTTACCCATGTTAGACTATCAGTGGGCCATCGAGGAGACAATGAGCATCAAGAGGGAGCCCTAGGAGTACCTCCCAGATATGGCAGACGCAGGTTCAGATGCTACATACAGGGCTGAGTGATGGAGGGTTCCATTCCCTCAATTTACTGTACCAAATGTACAGGTGCCAACGTAGGGTGGAGATGATGATGAGGGTGGGGATGGAGGAGATGGTGGGAGGGGGAGAGTGAGGGATGCTAGGGAGAGTTCCAGAGCAGGGGGCCAGATATGGCCATAGGGAGAGAGAGTAGCGACCCCTGAGGATGAGGTGAGACCAGCTCGTCGATAGGTTGAGGTTAGGTAGGAACCACCTGGGGGAGGGGATGATCTGAGAGTGAGGATACAGGCTCTTGAGACTGAGATGCAGTAGCTACGCATCACCATAGCAGTGAGAGACCAGTAGCTAGCTAACTTGAGGGAAGAGAGAGATTAGCAAATCACTGATCTTAGGGCACAGATAGCACGCCGGGAGCAGACAACATAGGCTAATGCAGCAAAGATCCGAAGAGAGACAACATGAGCTATGTATTACCATGGACTCTACTTATAGGCTGTACCTGAGGGACAAAGAGAGCCATCTTACTCTCAGAGGGCAGGCATATTAGATATGGTGCCAGATAGGGCAGCAACACCACCTCCACCACCACCATGTGATGGGGAGAGTCAGACGTAGGTTTAGGGCTTAGGTTTAGATGTTTTTAGACATATCTTGAGACTTGTCATCTAGATTTTGGGATCTCATATTGTATATTGTACCATGACATTGTTATATATATATGAGATTACTAGATGTTCGATATATCATGTGTTTATGTCTCACTTGTGATGAATGTATTAGTTTTTATATTGTCTTGTCATATTGCTCAAAAATGTTTATGTATATGCTCACGTATGTTTTCTCTCATAGATGTATGTTTAATTCTCATGTGTATGATATAGACTCATGTTTTTGAAAATGAAATTTTTTAGGGATATAGGTATGATGATAAGATTAACCCCTTGTGATGACAGGAACAGGTCATGATGAAAAAGACAAGGAGTGAAAGATATGAGAAAGGAAGGAGGAGCGCAGTTGACCAAGAGGTCCATGAATGATGAAAAGGAGAGCTCTCTCCATATGCAAAGTGCAGAACTAACACTAACATGAACCTAAGAATGCAAGCTACTATGACAAGTGGTTGACTTGCAAGGTCACAACGCTTATAGATATCTAATTATCATCATCGAGCGTTATTGGTAGCGTCGTAAGATCATACAATGCACACTAGTATAACTCTGTGGATCTGAATATGATCTATATTAGATAGGAATGTGGAAATCCCACCTAGGCATCAAAGACATGTAGGTCAAGATGACTAGTGTAGTGAGATTACCTAAGTTTGTTATGGCAAGATTATGTTTGTATCAAGACACATGAAAGTCGGGATAGCTATAAGCATGCACTCGTAGAAAAATAGTCAAGGATAATACCTTGTCAATCCCTAGTGTCCAGTAAGACCAACACAAATGCTCATGACAGTTAGGATCAATGAAATATACCCACAAGCAGATAAAGAAAGAAAACATGTTCTCATACCCTCAGTTTTCTAGCTATGCATCATTGAAAACATCTCAGGGAGAGACCACTCATCAAAGAAATCCTCATAGACAGCTCACAAAGAAAAAAATAAAGTCAACATAGCTCAACCGAGTTTAAGTGCATGTGTGTAGGTCATAGAGTCAAACTTTGAGTATCACATCTGCCAATGAGAGATATCGCATCATACTAGATTGGTGGTAGGATATCTGATAAGTGTTGAGAAACACTCGATGCAAGGGTAGTGTTGAAAAAAACTATTGGGGTGGTGTTAAAAAACACTGTTGTGAAATGCCCCAAGAGACAAACACACCTAAAGGACTTATGCTAACAATTATTCTCCCTAGACAAAGACAAAGACCAATTCCAAACCACGGCAACAAGGTCAAGGCATGATGGAGGATGGTTAAGTTTTGAGGGTGCATGCTAAGAGACAAGGGTACAAAGGCCTCAAGTAGCACCTGTTTCTAGGTTTTCACCACTTGGATTTTATTACAATTGTTTTTTTCTTTTTTTTTCTCTTTTTATCATTTTTTTTTTTTTTTTTGTATTTTTGCTACCAAGGCGCTTGTTTCCAGGTTTTCAGCAAGGCACTTTTTCTATTTTTTTGAATTTTTTGAATTTTTTAAATTTTTTTGTATTTTTTTAGGACTTTATATGCTTTTTAGGATTTTTCAACATCATATATGAATTTTTTTGGTATTTTTTCAGGATCATAAATATATACAAGGGATGCCCCCAGACGGAATAGGCATCATGGGTAGAACTTCTTGAGGTGCAAAACATTGATGGGATCAGGGAGCTGTTCTCCATCCTCATCAGATAACAAGTAAGCACCTGTACCAAAAGCAGTTGTGATGACATATGGTCCAAGCCAATTAGGTTCAAACTTACCCTTTTGTTCTCTATGTTGTTGGTTCTTAGGATTCTGTCGCAAAACAAGATCACCTACTTGAAACTCTCTAGGGCGTACCTTCTTGTTGAATGCCTTGGACATACGCTTTTGATATACTCTCATATGATCAAAGGAAGCCTTGCGCTTCTCATCTAGAAGTTCTAATTCTTGTAACATCATGGTACGATAATCATCATCTGTGATCAAACCTTTGAGAGAGACTCAGAGTGAAGGGATCTCTACTTCTAAAGGTAATACTGCATCAGCACCATAGGTAAGGGCAAAAGGAGTAGCCCCTGTTGGAGTACGTATACTCATTTTGTAAGCCCATAAGGCTGGATTGATTTGCAAGTGCCAATCCCTACCATTCTTGTGAACTGTTCTATGGAGAATCTTGAGAATGGTCTTATTAGATGCCTCTGCTTGTCCATTTTCTTGTGGGAAGTAAATGGAGGACCAATGCTATTTTATTTTGAATTTCTTACAGAGGTGTGTAAGGTCCTTGTTTTTGAACTGACCTCCATTGTCAGTAATTATTTCAGAAGGTATCCCAAACCGACAAATGATGTGATTCAAGATGAACAAAGAGATAGTCTTCCCCGAAGCAATAGAAAGTGGCACAGCTTCCACCCATTTTGTGAAATAATCAGTAGCCGTAATAATGAACTTATGTCCACCTGATGAGTTGGGATGTATTTTCCCAACAAGATTAAAGGCCCAGTGCTGAAATGGCCAATGAGAAATAGAAGGAATCAACTCCCTACCTGGAGCATGAATTAGGTTTCCATGTTTCTGACATTTTTCACAAGATTTGGCGAAGGCTACGACATTTATCTGTATTGTAGGCCAATAATACCCTGCCCTAAGCAACCTTCGGGCCATGGCAAGACCATTGGAATGTCCACCACAAATACTCTCATGGATGTCTGCTAACCCTTGGTCAGATTCCTCCTTTTCCAAGCACCTAAGAAGTGTCCCATCTAAACCCCTCCTATACAGATCACCAGAGATAAGGGTATGGCGAGAGGCATTGCAGACAAGGTTTCTTCTTTCGGAATGGTTGAAGGTTTCAGAAATGATACCATCATGGAGGTATGAATAGATAGCACCATAACAGGAAGACTCATGAGTAACCAAGGTACAAATGACATGGCTTTCAGAGGAGTCAAAGATGGGATGGTGTAGCTCTTCCACCAGGAATTCAAATCTTGATTCATGTTGTTCCAACTGAAGGAGTGAAGCTAGTGTAGCCATAGCATCTGTAGCCTTGTTTTCTACTCTAGGGATCTGTTGAAATGTCACAAATGTGAAGTAACATCGCAATGAATCAACCATATTTTTATAAGGTATCAGCTTATCATCCTTAGTTTGGTACTCTTCATTCACTTGGTTGATAATTAATTGCGAATCCCCAAAGACATGTAACTCTGTTATATTCCACTCTATAGCCATCTTAAGTCCATTGGTTAGAGCCTAATATTCTGCAATATTATTTGTGCATGGGAACAAAATTTTGTAAGACTTAGGTATGTTGTACCCATGAGGAGAAATAAATAATACTCCAGCTCCTGATCTATTTTGCATATTTGAACCATCAAAGAACATTTTCCAAGTACGCATGGTCATGTACATTATATGCTCATCTGAGAATTCTACTTGAGTAGGCATGCTATCTTTGACTGGGAAATCAGCAAGTTGATCTGCAATAGCTTGCCCTTTTATAGCCTTACACTCAATGTACTCTATATCAAATTTTGACAAAACCATCATCCACTTAGCAAGTCTACCCGTGAGAGCAGCCTTACCAAGCAAATACTTAAGAGGATCAATTTTTGCAACAAGATGTATAGTATGGGCAAGCATGTAGTGTCACAACTTTTGAGAAGCAAACACGACCGCAAGACAAGATTTTTCAATACTATTATAATTGATCTCATAAGATACTAGAGTACAACTTATGTAGTAGATGGCTCTTTCCTTCCCAGTATCATCAAGTTGAGCCAACAATGCCCCCAAGGAAGATTCTATCATGGAGATGTACAAAATTAATGGTTTTCCTGGGATAGGAGGCATTAAAATTGGAGGATTAGCCAAGTATTGTTTTATTTGATCTAGGCTCTTTTGGAAATCCTCATTCCAAGTACATGTGGCTCCCTTATGCAATGTCTTGTTAAATGGTTGTGCTCTATCTGCAAGCTATGAAATAATCCTCTGAATAGATTGGAGTCATCCTTGAAGACTTCTCATCTGACTAATGTTCTTAGGAGGCGGCATATCTAATATAGCTTGAACCTTTTCGGGATCCACCTCTATTCCTTTAGTTGAAATTATGAATCCTAGAAGTTTACCTGAGGTAACCCCAAATGCACACTTTTTCAGATTTAATCTTAGCTAAAACTACTCCATTCGATCTAGAATCACTTCCAAATCATCTAGGTGTATATCCCTTTGCTTAGACTTAGCCAAGGTATCATCCACATAATCCTCCATATTTTTATGCATCATATCGTGGAATATTGTGGTCATAGCTCTTTGGTATGTGGCTCTTGCATTTTTTAATCTAAATGGTATGACGTTCCAACAATAGGTTCCCCATGCACATGTAAAGGCTATCTTTTCTTGATCCTCAGGAGCTATTTTTATTTGGTTATAACTGGAAAAACCATCCATTAAAGAGTATATCTCATAGCCCGCAGTCATATCCACTATCATGTCTATGTTAGGGAGTGGAAAGTCATCCTTTGGGAAAGCTTTGTTAAGGTCTCTGAAGTCGGTACATATGTGAATGGACCCATCATGCTTTGAAACTAATAAATCCTGCTCTTAAGAGCTTCTCTAATTCAACTTTAACAAGTAGAGCTATGCGAGGATGCATTTTCCTCAACTTTTGTTTTACTGGTTTAATTCCGAGAGCTATAGATAAGTGATGCATAATGAGATTAGTGTCAAGCCCTGGCATGTTTGAATATGTCCAAGAAAAATTGATTTTCTTCTTTTGTAAGAACTTTGTGTATGCCTCTTTTTCTTGCACTGACAGAGACTGAGCTAGGTGTTCACTTGTGGAGCCTCCTCCATATTCAAATTTACTGGTTGTGTAGGCTCAATAAGAACTGATGACCTGTCTTGGAAATAACTCAGCAGTTTATTAAGTACCCCATCCTTAGGCACCTCAAAGAGGTTTTCACCTTTGGATACATCTTTTCTTTTTACTATTTTGGGTTCTGACACTGCCACAAAGTGGTTTTCACCATTAGAACCATTTCTCTTTTGTTTATTTTCTTTTATTTTACGACTGAGGTACTTAATATCTGGCTCCATCATACTCATTGTAGGTTCATTGGTGGAAGAGACTACGGGTTCAAGAGCGTTCAAGTAGCAAGCTATTTCGTAGTCATTGTGAAAAGTGAGGAGTTGAGGCTTTTGATGGTGCTGAGACAAGTCAATTAGGTCATAGTGAACAAGGGGTAGATTAATGGTGGGTTCAATGTTATTGATACGAAAGGCATTATCTCTGGTGATCACACGGGTAGGATCTGTCAAGTCTCCCTCTAAGATACCTGAATTAGGATTCATCCTACCAAACAAAGCATCATCCACTAGTGCAATTCAAGGAGTCCAATCCTCTAGTCCTACACTAAACTCATTGGTCACATCGGGTTGAGTACTATAGGTATGGACAACATCCATGTCCAAATCAACTGTTTCATCTGAAAGAGAGTCCCACTTGTACTCATGTGAATCTGTGTCTGAATCCCTGCTGGGATGTTTACACCAAGAAGGCTTGGGACACCTTGATGTAGAAGCTTCGAGATTGTGAAGGGTATCGCCTTCTTTGGTGTCTGTATTTTTAGCTGCTGAATCATCTGAATCTCCCCAAAGGAGATAGGTGGAAGGCACCCAATCATCAGTCATGTCTTGCTGGTTTTGAAGATTGGGTGTATAATCTGAGTCACTGTCACTATCCGTTGCAGCTAGGATAGGGACACTTGTCTTCTTTTCATTATCAAAGCCTAGGCCAACCATTGACTTAGCCTTGCAACCAAAAAGAGCATGATTGAGTGGTTCAGCCTTGGCATCTAACATGTGACTGAGAGGGCCATGACTTGGGTAGCCCATGTTTTTAACCAAAGTATACCCTCTCCCATAGGTTTTAGGAGATGGCACAAAATTCTCATTGTGTTGATACTTTTCTTCTCTATAAATCCAATCTCTTATGGCTACTTCCTCCTTCTCCTCATGAATAGGGACTGAGGACTCTACAAATTTTCCAAACAAGGTCATAGCTGAGGATGAAGATTTCCTCTCAGATGAAGGTTTTCCATAAGACCTAGGCGAGATTGGCATTTTTGTGAAGGAATCCATTTGGTAGTCTCCCATGCCAAGGTCTATGGTCTTAAACTTACTCCCACACTGCTCAAGAGCAGTATTAAAATTATCAGCTTCTCTATTCAAAGGGACATGAGAGCTAGTTGAAATCGCATTAACAGATAATGTGCTATCCCCTGGTATGCATACTTCAACTCCATTGTAAGGGAACTTAACACATTGGTGGTAGGTAGATGACACCACTTGCATGTCGTGAATCCATGGCCTACCCAACAAGATATTATATGCCAAAGGTCCAGCATCAACAATCTAAAACAAAATGTCCTTTTCCACAGGACCGATCTGAGCAGGAAGAACAACCAATCCCTTAGAGCTTTGCTCTGCTTCATCATAGGCTTTAATTGTGATCTTCTTCCTAGTGTCAATTACTTGCTCAGAATATCCCAAAGCTTTCAATAGACTGAAAGAGAAAATATTAAGCCCAACACCCCCATCTATTAACACACGCCTAACATGGGTTTTGTGGATCATGACCTTGATACGAAGGGCCAAATTGTGCGGATGGCTTAATGCTTTATTGTCCTCTTCTGAAAATGTGAGGCAGTGAGGGCTAGCAAGGTGATTGACCATGTTCTGGAATTGATTGACATCTATGTCATTAGGAACATTGGCTGCTCGCAAGGCATCCTCAAGGACACGCCTGTGTCTAGGGGACAATTCTAAGAGCTCAAAAATGGAAATCTGCACTGGTGTTCGCTGTAATTGATCAACAAGGTTGTAACTCACATCAGGACCAACTGTAGACTTGGGAGGAACACTTTTGGACACTAGTTGCTTGGATTTGCTAGAATTAGGACCTCTAATGATAATAGGACCTTGGGACTGACTCCTAGTAACATCATTGAGACGCTGAGATGACCTTCGAGATTGAGGGCCTCTAAGCACAACAACAGGTCCTTCATCAAATATGGGAGGTGAGTTTACATCATAACCATAGGGATCTTTTCCCCTCATCATGTTGACATCATTGTCCACAACTTCAAGCATATTGATGACATTTTCCGTAGCTGTATAGGTATAATTGATGGCAGCCTTGCCATTCTTGTTTTTAGAAGCTTCCCCCTTCTCATACTTAGGCAAGGGTTCCTTAAAGGCCTTGTGGTCTGCATTTGTGGTCAACCCATCAACTTGTAATTTCCCATTCTCAATAAGGTCTTGAACCAGATGTTTAAGTTTAAAACAATTTTCAATGTCATGCCCAATCCCATTGTGGTATACATAGTATGCTTTTTCATTCCACCAATAACGTTTAGGATTGGGTATGCGAAATTTTGTTGGATCCTGAAGTTGTGCCAAATTATGAGCAATCAAGGTCTTAAAAATATCTGCATAAGAGTCTCCAAGCTTCGTGAATTGCCTCTTTCCTGACTTAGGTTTATCTTGATACTTGGGCTTGTGCTCTTGTTGATCTGAGGATGTCTACAGCTTCATAGCTTGAACTACATTAGATAGATTAAGAACTCCTTGTTCCTTAGGTTGTGGAGAGTCAACAACTTTGTCATTGACTACATGCTTATTTTTGTTCCAATATGAGTTCTTTTTATCCTTATTGTTTTTGTTATTGTTTTGGCCGTTGTTGTTGTTACTTTGTTTGGCCAAAATGCCTTGTTCTTTTAGAACATCTTCGATGCGACATGCAATTTCGACCATAACGTCAAAAGAATTAAAGACCATTTTTCTAACATCATATCTTAATTCTAGCACTAGATTGCTCATAATTATATCAATTCTTTCTTCCTCAGAGATGGTCCTAGAATATTTGGAGCATAAGCATCTCCACCTTTGTAAAAATGTCACAAAGGGTTCCCCCTGTTTTTGTTTTAGCTTGCACAAATCAAGCATGGTGACCGACCTTGATAGATTATATGCAAAGTGCTGCACAAACCTTTGGACAAGTTCTTTGAATGTTTTAACAGGAGGAGTAAGGTTAGTAAACCACTCCATAGCTTGGCCTTTAAGGCTCCTCGGGAATAACCTCATAAGGTAGGAATCCTCATGATGGAATTCAAAGCTCATAATATAGAACTGTCGTACATGGTCATGGGGGTCACCACTACCATCATATTTGTCATATGTGGGGATTTCAACCTTTCTAGGAAAATCTATCATAACCACACTCTTGTCAATGGGATTGGGACATATGGAGTCCAACTTGAAGGTATTCTTTGGAGCCATCATTTTTTCCATAGTCTTTTGCATCTGCTTAATCACCTCATAAGTTGAAGGGTTTTGCTTCTTGATCTTTTGGTCCACATCAAAGTTGTATGGGAATTTTGCACCCTTATTGATTAAACTTTCCAAGAACTGATCCTTGTTTTGTTCCACATACTTCTCCACATATTGTTGGAAGGATGGTTCTTGTTGCATTTTCATGAAATCAATAGCGTCAAAGTTGGCATTACTTCCTCCATGTTGAGAGCCATGATGAGCTCGTTGGGAGGGTTGTCTTGAAAGTCTAGGAGGTGATTGTCTCCTATGATAATTATATCGAGAAGTCCTTCTGCCTCTAGGACTAGGTGATCTCGATGGGGTCCTTGACCTTCTCCTAGGACTTGGTGAGGGAGTAGATGGGGGCGAGTTGGTCCCACTGTTGGTACTCCTTTGATTGTATTGATTATGGAGTTGTTGTGCCAAGAGCCTATCTTGTTCTTCTTGGGTGACTCTTCTCTTGATTTCCAACAAAGCTCGTTCCTCATCTTCCAATTGTTTGAACTTTTCTTTCTTAGCAGCTTGTTCATCCAAGAAAGCTTGTTTTTCTCTCTCAACGCTCTTTAACCTCCCACTTGCATATCGTGAGGTGTCTCTAAGTGGAGAAGGTTGTCTTTAATGTCTGAATATAGCGGCTACATTGATATGAGCATCACCCGATTCATTGTTTTGGTCATCACGTTGTGATCATGCATCAGAGTGAGCTTGCCTATAGTGTCTCTCAGCTCATTGGTGAGCATCTAGATACCTTGTGTCGATAGGAG
This sequence comes from Chamaecyparis obtusa, assembly GCA_027943335.1. Classification (NCBI taxonomy): domain Eukaryota; kingdom Viridiplantae; phylum Streptophyta; class Pinopsida; order Cupressales; family Cupressaceae; genus Chamaecyparis; species Chamaecyparis obtusa. The sequence goes on along the minus strand of BSBK01000804.1, from coordinate 833,363 downwards.
GTGATCCAGGTGGACTATGAGAAGAAGATGCAGCAGACATCGTGTTACCCCTATGTCGTTGGAAGATGTCATCAAGAGTTTGATTCATTGCGTCTCTTTGTTGTCTAGTGAAGGTGTAACTCATATCCATATTTGATGAAAAAGGTGCTAAAGAGGTACTCAATTCACTAGGATGACTCTTTGGGTTAAAGAAAACCTCAGACTCATTCTTAGGGGATTGATCGAAAATGGGCTCTTTTCCCTTTCATTGTTGACGAGTCTTAACTAAGGGTAACTGATTAAAGACAACCGGGGGTCATTTCCCTTGATTCACTTGGTATCTTATTGTAACTAATATGAAAGAAAAAGATTCTTGATGATAAAGTGACCTCTCAAAGTGTCAACACCAAACTAGGATAATTAAAGTTCTCTAATGTCCAAAAAGAGATGGTAAGATAGAAATTGCAAAGGCGTTACCAACATTGTCAAAGAGGTGCTTAAATCAAAGGATCAATATCCTTGCACATTTGAACCAGGAGGATGGACTTAGCCAAATTGTATAATTAAAATTGAATTTGAATGGAAATGATTTGGACAAAAAGAGTACTAAAATTCTCCAAGAATGTTATCAACAAATCTAGAGATATACTTTTTTAACAAGGATGATTTTTTAACTTGGCAATTTTTCACAAGATGACTTTGTAAAATCAAAGGATACTAATCCAACAGGCCTAAAAATAGAAATTCAGAGTAAAGACAAGTTTCCAGCGGCAAGATAAGTTACCTATCTAAAAACCTAGCCAACTAAAAGTAACTGCAAAATGACTGACACCAGGTATACAACAGAAAAATCTCAGGCGACACTTTCCAGGCTAACCAGGTGATACTTCTTGCTGAGGTGATACTTCATCTTTCACCAGGCAATAGAACTCACAATAGCCGGGTGATAAACTCTAGGCAGGTCTGGCGATAGTCTAGTAGGGGTGAACTATCGTGCGATATTTCTGCTCAAAGCAAGTGATACTGTTGCTAGTTTGTGTGACACTTGACCAGAATTGTGTAAAATTTGTGTTTTTGGGTTTGTTTGATCAAAATTTTTGGTCTGAGGGTTGATGTTTTCAATCTCAATCATAATATCAATAGAAATCTGACAAGTTTGCAAATAGTAAGTGATCAAACATGTCTCAAAACACTTGAAACAAGGGCAAAAGCAACCTGCTCAAGACAAACACTTGTGATATCACAATAGAAAAACACCCTATGAATACTACTGATTGTTTGAATGTTCAAGAACATTAACACTGGTATTACACAATCAAAGACACTTCAAGCAATATCTATCCTAAAAAGTCAAGGCTCATTACTTATCAACTTGGCCCACAACTTGATGTCCCCTCGCCTCACACAAAGTGGTTACCCACAATAGATGTTGGCTTTGTCATGGAAGTGCCAAAGACACAACCAAAGGAACACATATGGTGAGTATCTTGAGGTGATCCATGATAAAATTGTGACCACACTTCTATGAATCATTACATTCAAGGATACTCAAGAATGAGACTTCAAAAATTGATCCATAGCTCTCTATGTATGGAGTTGCAAGATTATGAATTTTGCTCTCAGCTGGAGCTAGTAAATTTGTGACCTTGCTAGTCAACCACACAATGAGAGATTCAAGTGAAGATAAGGGCAAGAATGCCAATATCTTCAAGAATCAATGAATGCAATGCAATGCAAGCTAATCTAAGAATGGGGATGCAAGCTATACTATGGAAATGAAAGAACAATGCAACTAATCTATGAAAGGAAAGAACAAGTGTTACAAATCCTTCCTATTTAGACTATGTGAGATTAATCTATTGCATAAAGAAACTAAGCTAAGAATGAAGCCATGAATGCTATGAAAATGCAAGAAAGGAAACTATGAAAGCATGTAGATGTGATGCAACAAGAAAGTTCCAAATCTTCAAAAGCTCCAAATGCACCTAGAAAACCTGCAGCATAACATTAGCATAGAAACAAGTGACCTAGAATGAGGAAGAGAGCTCTCCTTTTATAAAAAATGCAAAGGAATGGACCATTGAGATTAAGAGGAAAAAGTCTTAATCAACGATGGAGCTTGAAAGAGGAGCAATCCATGTGCACAAGTATCCTCCAATGAGAAAATAAGAGTTGACTTTTGTGTCCATATGAGACAAAAAGTACTTTTTCTCTTTTTATAAAATAAGAATAATGCTTTATTTGTGCAACTTAGGATAAGAGGAAAAGGTGGGGCTTTTTATTTAATAAAAGGGGAGGAAATATTTCTTTCAATTAAATAAAGATTTAGGATAAAATGGTTAACCCATAGAATAAAATCGAATGGATGATAACATTAAGATTTGATCAAGGAAATTGATATTTGGAAAATGTTGATTTTTGAAAATATTGATTCAAGATATTGATAATATTGCAGAATGGGGGCCCAAAGTCTAGGCGACCATTTTAGGGTGTATACACTAAGAGCCTCTGTAAGTCCAGAGTCCTTGATTTGGCGAGTAATCACTGCAAGATGATCTAGAGCATTCATCTTTCTAGACTAAAGGTTTCCAAAGCAAGAGGTATTCCATCTCTTAAGATGATATTTGACATATTTAAGTTTCTTCTCAAAGACAAACATAGCCATGCCATAAGCTAGGCCACCCTTTCTCCACCACTTAGCCACCAAATTATAAAGGGATGAGTCTCGGAGCCACATAAGTTGGAATCTAAAAGAAGGGTTCTTAGGGAGTGCAACAGGAGAAGAAGAGAACTTAATTGGCCAATGATCAGAACCTCTCCAATCAAGAATTTCAGAACTCGTAATCAAGCCACCTCCATCCCAATAGCAAGAAACAAGAAACCTATCCAACCATTTTGAGATAGCTTCCTAACCACTCCGTCTATTATTCCAAGTGAAAACCCCTTTTGAAGGCTTAACATCAATAACAGAAAGAACATCCACCCGGGCTTGAAAAAGATCAAAAGCAAGGCCAAGCCTAGGCCAACCTCCTCTTTTCTCCTCAAGACTTAAAATAGAATTAAAATTGCCTCCTAAAATCCAAGGAAAATAAGGAGCACAAGAACACACATACCTAATGTGATCCCAGAGATGAATCTTCCCACGAATGTCAATAGGGGCATAAACATTTGTCACAAGAATAGTCTCATCAGAGTCCAAGGCAGTAGCCACCATAGAGATTGAGTAATGACTAGAAATCCACCAATGGGGAGAAATCTTTCGAGGGTCCCAGAACAAAGCCAAACCTCCAGAATTCCCTTGCGAACCAATACTTTCACAATGACTAGAAAACCAAATGCGTGGAGCATACTGATGCATAACCTCAACAGAAACCTTAGTCTCTTGAACACAAAAGACATCCGAAGAATGAATTACAATCAAATCATGAATAGCTTTTTGACGACAGGTGCTATTCAAACCCCTCACATTCCAAGAGAGAATGATCATGGAGGGGTTTGAGAAAAGTGAGCATTAATAGGTTTAACAAACCTAGATTCCATCAATAGATCTCTAGTCATTTTTATCTTCTCAAGGTCTGACTTCCACACTTTTGAGGAGGTATCAACAGGACCTTTCTTAAGGGGTCGTTGTTGCACTCCCAATCTGTGAGATGAACCCTTATTTTGAGATGAAACTAAAACTTCTTTAGCTAAATCTGCCAAAATAATGTCATCCTCTATGGAATTATTTAAAGTCACCTGAGCCACTTGTTGTCCCTAAATAGCTTGAACTGGTTCTTGTTCAAGAATTGGTACAACCTCCATACTGACCCCAACACTATTAGAAGTGACCACATGTGGGACTCCATCTTCCAAAGCTAAATTCTCTAGCACCTCAAATTTGTTAAAGCCTCCATCTGTCTGTCTATCCTTGAATGTCCTCTTCTGACCTCGTCCTTTAGCCTTAGTTTTAACTGGTACAAATCCTTCCTTGTCCTTTCCCTGAGGTTCAGCCATCATGGGAGCTTTCCCTTTGTCCTCTTTACCCAGAGGAGGAGGTTCCGAAGAGGGGCAATGAGCTTCCTTACGAACTTTAGGGCATTGTCGCAGGAGATGGCCATACTCATGACAAAATCGACATTGAAAAGGTATAGATTCATAATTTAACTGCTGAATCCATGATGAAGATCTCAAACAAATTTCCATGGAATCCGACAGAGGATTATTCAGATTTATCTCAACACAAATTTGGGCAAAAGAAATCAACTTTTTATCAAGGGTTTGTGTAGCAACTGCCACAAGCTTTCCCAAGAGACTAGCAATTTTATGTAAGATATCTTCTTGCCAAAACTCTAGGGGGAGGCGAGGAAGATGAACCCAAATAGGAACTCGAGAAGGCATCTCTTCACCTGAATTAAAACCTGCATGCCATGGTTTAATAAATAATCTAGCCTGATTATAAAAATATGGGCCACCTTCAAAAACTCTATTGTGATCTGCCATATTCGAGAAAATAACCATAAAATAGCGATTTGCTGCAAGCGTAATGTCCATATCTCCTTCAATCTGCCAAGAACGCCGGATGCAAGCTTCCAGAGTGGACAAAGGAATACGAATGCCAAGAAACTTACAGATCAGAGCATGTCTGCTCCAATATGAGACATTTTCTTCCACCAAGTCAGGAGAAATGACCAAAACTGGGCGATCTTGGGTTCTAGGAAGACACCCATTAACCTTCTTCATTTTAGGATCAGCACTCGTATAAAATGTATCTGCTTGTTGTGCTTAGATGCTTGAAGAGGACCCATTATGAGCTTTGTCCATGTGAGAAAGCTCCACAACTGATGCCATAGAAATCTCTACCATGCAAAGATTGAAGCCAGGAAAAAAAACAAAAATCAAAACAATTGTCAGCAAATTGAAAAAATCCCCGCAGACACCAATCAGAAACAAAACCCACTGTACAAAACAAAAAAAAACTACCCTGCTGCTGAAACGCTTCCACAAACCCCACGCATGTAGACATGCAACCAAGCTAGGGCACCTCCATCTCAATAATTATGAAATTGATAATTAAATATCAATTCATTAAGTGCTTTTAACTTTAATTTTTGGATTTAATAATTAATTACATCCTTTATTTCTATAATTAGATTTTTAATTAAGTCTTTTTTATATAACCATATGTATTTAATTAATTCTCATTAATTAAATAAGCTTATATTTAATAATTCTATATTTTCTAAATTAAATCAATCGCATAATGAACTTTAATTAAATTCATTATCCATTTTAATACAAAATCACATCAAACCATAGACATGCAAACCTGAAGAACCGACTACATAAAAAATACTATAATCAAGCACAAATGAGGGTTCACAAATTTAGAGGGTAGTAAATAAGATACGTGTCCACTATTTCAGGACAATAAATGACTTAGGTTGAGATTTAGACCTAAATATTATCTCCCCTCTCTTACCAATGAGATATTGTGATAAGGCACAGGGTAAAAGCACAATAAGTTGTCACCCTTTTACAAAGGAAGAGGCTAACAACACAAAAACTGAAAAACTTCAAGGGCATAAAAGTCACATTTCTGTTGAGAATTTGAAGATGATGTAAACTGATGAAATGTGTAAAATAGGATGAATTTTATGCCTATAATTTTTAAAAATTAATTTGAGCAAAAATTAATATATTTTTTTAATTTTTTGGGTCTATTTTTCATATCCTAAAAATACTACAAATAAGCGAGTTCACTTCCCGTCAAATCATTATAAGTAAAATATTTTTTTTCCCTCCAATTTCATAATATGTTTTAGATGACATGTATATCTAGTGCAAGAAAAAAGAAAGAAGTTTTTTCGATCTATAGTTTACCCGTTATAAGTATTGAAAGTCGACCTTACCTGAAATCAACAATTTTTGTCTCCCGTCACTTTTACCCTATAAAAAATATACCAAAAACCAAATAAATTATATATTCTTGAAGAGGACTCTCTCCTTTAGTGCCCTATATAATTTTAATTTTTTTTTGAATTGATTTAGTATTTTTCTATATTTTCCGAATCAATGTCTTCTCAAAGTTTAATATACCTACATGTAGTTTTTAGCAAATTTGTTTAATGTTTTGTAGATGAAACAATATAAAATTTATATGTCCAAAATTGTACTTTCGAGATCTAGAAAAGGGTACTTTTAGTTTTTTAACATTTTCTATTTTGATCTAAGAAAGGAACAACAGAAGTGCAAAATTCTAATTTTTTTGTATTTTTGGTGGTTTGGCTGCCAACATGGCATGCCAGCTAAGTAGACTGGGCCGAGTCCAACTGGGCCGAGTCTGACTGGGCCGAGTCCGACTCGGCCGAGTCCCCCTAGGGGTCGGCCCCACTCAAATAGCCTAATACTGTGCAAATGAGTGGTTTGTGATATTTTTTTATATTAAAAATATTATTTTGACTCAGCCGAGTCCTACTCGGCCGAGTACCACTTGGCCTAGTCTAATGGGCCACGTAGACGCCATTCAGCGCCATGTGGTGCCTACGTGTACTCGGCCGTGTTAGACTCGGCCGAGTATAACTCGGCTGAGTCTAACTGGGCCGAGTGATTTGAGTTAGCCCAAAAGGTGACACTCGATTGTGCTTTTACCCCACACTCATCTTGGCAATTCAAAGAAGTCGATGTCTGGTACCTAAAATCCTGCATAAAAGATGAGCATGTACATACATGTATAAATATATAACACACAATGACAGGGATCGACAGATTGCGTGGATCTCACAAGCAAGTAACTTCGACTTTGTCTCTTAACCACACCAGTCACGTCAAACAGATAAATGCTATCCATACACATGCAGGTATGGAATGAGTAAAACCATAAATATAAATAACATCATAACATGTAGAAAACCATCATGAAAATAACCATAAATGTAATTGTAAACACATGATATCACACACCATCAAATGACTCATATCAAATCAAATATAAAATCATACATCAATAACCTAAAAAAAATTAAAACAAACTATAGAAAAGATATTACAATGCTTTCGAATGTTGATGCTCAAATTTATACACGATTTAATCCAGAAACATTTTCTTGCAATTTTCCTTCTTTTAAAAGAGCAGACTAAGCAGCTTTTGTTGGTGCCACCAACATATGACAATTCCACAGATTACACAACACAACATATATTGAAATAAGAAAAAACTAAATAGAAGAAGAAAACCCATCTACCCAAAACAAAATTCATTTGATGTCTGCTAAATTTCTTCTCTTTTTTCAAAACTGGCCCTTCACTACAAAATGATGAGAGTAATAATTTCCTTACAAGCTAAACTTCACTCTCATTATTAAAAAAAAGTCCCTACACCTAACATATTTGAAAATTTCTTTCACAAATTTTTCTATGCTCATATCAGGTATGGATTTTGTACTGAAAAGGCAGCAGGAAGATAAATCCTTAGAATTTTTGGTTTCCCTTGGTTTCCAACTACAATTCCATTTAGAAGACAAGAAAATATCAACAGAAATTCATGAAAGATTACATGTCAGCTTGAAAATCAATACAAATCCAATCGAATATGAGTTGGAGTTATGAGGGAAGAAAAAAAATTGAAGATAAATTGAAATGAAACCCCAATTATGAATACACACAGAAAAAGACTCAAACATTCAAACTTGGATATAAAAAACAACTAAACTGAGGCATTCACATACCTTGAATTAACGGGGCTAAATTTGAACTGAGGAGAGGGGTTAAGCAAGCAAAGAATATAACTGTTGAAAGATGCTGTTGCAGAATTAAAGGTGGGTCCGTGTGTCGGGTCTTGCCGACGTGTCCCTTTCTGATTGACCAGCAAGCGTTGAGATGGATATGCATCGTGGGTCCCATAGCCAAGGGCAGGTAACGGTGGTGAAGGTTTATGGGGTGTCACATGTTCGCATAAGCCATTTTCAAACTATGCGATCATGCGACAACCATTAAGGGAATGTCGGTGTTGCGGAGTTAAAGTTGTCAAGCCCGCGAAACATGATGATCTAACGGTGGTGATATAAAGTAGATCTCAGTTCAGATGTTGACCGTTGATAGACTATTGGCGCCCTGAGGATGACCGTTGCATTTCAAGTTCAAATTTGCAAAGAATTTTTGTGACAGGAAGTACCAGAATTGATGGCTTTAGCAGCGGGTTTCAACTGGTTTGGTGGCACAGTTATTGCTGATTGATCCGAGGGGCTCAGTGACTGTTCACAATGATGTTTTGTACCTGGTGGAGTAGGTTTTTGAGCTCGAGAAGTTTTTTGCAAGTGGTGATTTGTACTGGTTTTCATGGCTATCCGTGGTGTTCTGTACTGAAGAAATTAGAAGTAAATATCGGTATCAGCCGATCACTGTTGTTGAAAGTTGAAATGATTTCATTCTGAACATTAGGCCCTGCAACAGTGGGCTTGAACTGATGATAGATACTTTGTTAATTTATGTTTATATTTATATATATAAAAATCCCGGCTTCGACCCTTCATCGATAAAAAAAAAAAAAAACAAGCAAAGAACCATTCCATTGCTGATGAGAGGGGAACAATTTCATATGATGCAACCTGTTGGATTATGGAACCTAGAAGGGTCATCAAATTTCAAATATAAGGGAAAATATAGAGTGATGTCAACCACTGGATGGTCAAGCATTTAGAAAATTTGAACTGCTGTATAATTAAATGTTTGGTTACATTTTAAATTTGAGTATGCCTTCAAACATTTTGGTCTACTATGTACCCTATTTTTTTCAACATAGGTGGTTTACTTTTGGTTCTGGTAATCATGCTGTTTTCCTTCAGTTTTGTTTGGAAGGAAAGCAAAAGTGTGTTGCTGAAATGACAAACCTTAATATTATTGTTTCTGTATATGCAGGAGTTACAGAACAGGGGGGAAATGAAATTGTGGATCTTGCTGGAAGGATAAGGTCGGAAGCTCATCCTAGACATGGAAAAAAACTGCTCTTATAAGATGGGATAATGGAGGTAGTTTTGGAGTCTGAGAATGTTGAGCAAAATCTTCCAGATGAAGATGTAGAAATAGTCCTTCCAGTTGCTGAGCCTTCTACTATATTTCCCCCTACTTTCTCTAAGGTATATATGATCCCTTATCATTTTGTTTCTCCTTTCATAGTTTGCATGCTTGTTTAGAAAGTCAAATTCATTTGTTTGAATTACTTCTATGCTCCGGGAGGGGAATTTTAAGAAATCTATGTATTTAGCAGTTTAAAAAAAGGAGCAACTTGCTTGCTGGTATAGTAACCCCCACGCACAGGACCGTAAGGGTATTCACATGCCATCCTCTTGAAATCTGTGGTTCTGAGTGTGAACTTCTGTAGCAGATCCCTAGTTGAGTTTGAAGCTTGGGCTTGTGCAACTGTCATGAAAGTTTAGGTTGGCATATGGTAGCGTCCTTGTTGATTATAATTGTTGATATCAAGGAATAAAACTAGAGCATCTCGTTCCATGTTATTATTCACTGAATCGCTATTTTGTTATCTAGAAAGCTACAATTGGTTTGAATTAGTATTTACCAAACAGTATAATTTAATTCCAGAGCATCATTCACTTGCTTCTTGCTCAGAACAATTCGTCTCTGTCAAAAATAGAGATCCCATTCAAGTTATGCAAAATATTGTTTAGAACTGGAAAGTCCATCAGCATTCATTACTCCCTACCCCTTGTTCCCGTGTTACTTTTGATTGTTTATGTATAGGCAAAAAAATAAATTGATAGCCTTTTTATTTTCAGACTTGATTTAATGAAGAATATACATGTTACTGTTGAAACAGATTGTCAATATTGAACTCCCTAATCCGAAGGAAAGAGTTGCATCATATGAAATTGTGAGGCTCAAGGAAGCTTCATATAAAATTTGGAATCAAGAAAAGTATTGAGCTGCAATGCCTCTCAAGCATCGCCACAATATGACAGAGATGAAGATCGATTCATGCAAAACACTTGATGAAATATACAAATTCATGTTTCTGATGCTTGCAGCTTTTTAATCTTTCCTGCTTTGTGTTTTTTCTTTTTTCTTTCACAGATATGCTACAAGCTGCTTGACTCATATTATAGCAGTGTTTATTGTAAAGAGGGGTGTGAGACTTCTTCTAGGGCCATTTGTGCTACCCTTTTAAACAATTATTTTCTGCAACCCAACTCTTTACTCTTCGGCAATGGCAAAAGAAATACTCAAAAACAAAGATCAGACGTGCAAACAGAGTCGCTCCAGTGGTAGCCACATACCTTGCATATAATGGCCTACAAAAATAATTAATACACCACCCTAATATTAATTCGACCTTTAGAATGTAAATCTCAACTCTCGTCATTCCCTCATTTGCATTATAAAAAACAAACCATTAGACAATTTCAAGATATAACACCCCGGGGTTCTAAGCAGACAGCTCCCAACACACATGCATGAAAAAGAGGCCTACAATAGATAAATGTAGAGAAGTTGGCAAAATCATGAGCATGTACATTGTTGGTCAATTTAGAAGCATTTTACACCCACCTCTGGAAAACCAGTTTAACCCTCTCATCATGAGCAACCTGGAAGCCATCAAGCCATTAAGATATTAGATGGAATAAAAAACAAAACCTATTTATTAGGCACAGTCGAAGAGTAAACAGTATGCCAGGAGATCTCCAATAACACCAACCACCTTGCTTCACTATCTCCTAATCTCCAATTACACCATAGTTAGCGGCCATAGGACCACCATTGATGTCTGTATTCTAAGGGAAAGAGCTCAGCTTTGTACGATTGGCATGGACTTTTATGTAACCTAATTCTCTATTTAAATCTTATTACATTGAGATAAACTCAGATACTAAAAAAAATAAAGCAATACCTTCTGTCAAATCTCTGCAGGAGTTCTTCAACAATATGTGGAAGCGAAAAGTCCTGTTTTAGTCTTTTTTCGTTTCATCAACTCATGTTAAAAGAACTCGACAAAGAGTTAGATATTGAAAACAGAAGAGATCTTGAAACAGACATTAGATAAGCAGTTGACAGCTCTGGTTTGCTGCAATTCACAACTAATTCTTTATTCTGATATAGTTTCCAGGGTAGTTACGAGAGCACCCTCTAGAAGCTCCATATTAAAATATTAAGAAAACAATGATCCGAAAATTACAGACACCATTACAGCAATCTCTTTAAGCTAAAATTTGTTATGTTAATCCCAGAAATATTGCATAGTACATTGCTCTGTATAAAGTTATAGAATGTTTTTAACTATACAAGTTATTAATTTGACAGAATACAAAAAATATCATCTTCAATAATGAGAAGGAAACATACAATTATGCTTCATCACAAATTATCATATACGGTTCATGTTTGTGAAGCTATAAAATAATATAACTAAAAATATCTATGCAACTTCTTCATCCTTGCACAAAATTATGGTTCTATATATGAGTGATTTTAAAATGAGTGCACAAAAATAAATTTCTAACTGGAAAAAATACATTCAAGATCAAATTTTGATATGCTAGCGTTTACCAGGGCATAAAAGTTGTGTTCCTTTTGAAATAATAAAGGAATCATCATTTACAAAGTCACTTAATTTTTCCATTTGACCGAAATCAACCAGCCAGTCAAGTGTCCTGACAATTGTATCAGATGGAGCACAACCTTCTTTCTTCATTTGATCCATCAACCAAAAAGTTTTTACAGTCTCATGTCTTCGGCGAAAGGCGCGGAATAATATATTGTATGTGAAAACATTTGGAACCAAATCCTTTGTTCTCATCTCATTCAGCATTGACAAAGTCAAATCAAGTTTGTTCTCTTTGCAAAAAAATTTAATTAATATATTATAAGTTTCAATAGTTGGATTAATACCAACAACTTTCATGTGTGAAAAAAATTCCAAAGCATTATCCTTTTCACCATTTTTGCAGTGGGCATCAATCAGACAATTATAACTGACTGCATCAGGAGTCAAGCCTTCATCACGCATCTTGTTCATGAGTGAATGTGCTCTGGAAAGATCTCCTGCCTTGCACAGACCATTAATGACTGTGTTGTGTGTCACTACACCAGGTTTCAAATCCCTTGTTACAATCTTCTCTAGCATCTTTTCAACCATGTTCATGTCTCCTATTCTAAAGAGTGCACATATTAATGTAGTATATGTAATCACATTAGGAAGATGTCCCTTGTTTTCCATCTCAGAAAGAAGTGTGAATGCTTCCTTTTGCCTGTTACTCTGTAATAAACCACCAATTAGAATGGTGTAGGTAACAACATCTGGGAAGCAACCTTTCCTCAGCATCTCTTTGAACAACTTTTGAGCCTTATCCACCTCATGTAATTCACAAAGGCCCCGTATCAAAGAACTATAAGTAATTACATTAGGCTGTAAACCCCTTTTGGACATGTTATGAAAACACTCCCAAGCCTTGTCCATACTGCCATCTTTGCACAGTCCATCAATAACTGTAGTAAATGTCACTAAATCAGGCAAAGGACCAAACTCCATCATTTGTACAAACATATTGTAGGCTTTACCTGTTATTCCAGCTTTGCAAAAGCCATCAATCAGATTAGTATAAGTATAGATGTTAGGCAAATGGCCGTCCTCTAACATTTTAGCCACTAATCCTAGAGCTTCAGATAGTCTTTCTACTTTGCAAAGACCATCAATCAGGGTGTTATATGTGATAATATCAGGAGAACAGCAGTAACCATGTCTCATTCCAGCAACTAACCCGAGAGCTTCGTCTTCCTGACCTACCTTACAGAGACCCTTTAATAAAGTATTGTATGTCACATTATTAGGAGAAAGGCCCTCCTGGATCATTTCAGCTACTAGAACAAGAGCTTCATTTATTCTACCAGACTCGCAGGTTCCATTTATGAGAGTGGTATAAGTAACAATGTTTGGAGAACAATGGGCAAGCCTCATTCTGTGCAGAAACTCAAGTGCTTCTTCGATATGATTCCCTTTACACAAACCCTTTATGAGAGTGTTATAAGTGATGACATCTGGATTTATTTCCATCTCATTCATCTCAGCGATAAGGGTGTTGATTCTGCAGAGATCGCCGTTATTTGCAAGACCATCCAAAAGTGCGGTGAATGATACGACATCGAGAGGACGGTTTTGAGCAATGGCTGAATGTAAAAGGTCCCAGGCCTTGTTTATGTTTCCCGATTTACAGAGGGCATCGATGGACTGAGTGAAGAGCACAACATTAAATTTGCGGGTGATGTGAGGAGGGGGTTTCTCTTGTTGAAATGAGGAGGGTTTGTATTGTTTTGAAGAATGAGAGTGAGAAGTTACCTGTTTAAGGAGGTTTAAAGAGGAGGTTTTGTATTGTCTTCGCCATTTCAAGCTGTGCATCATCGCCATCGCCATCTTCAGCTTCATAGGGTTAACACAGCAGAGCAGGGCACGACAGAACAAAACCCTGGAAGTCTAAATATCTTCTCTCGTGTAAGAGTATAATAGTCTCACTTATCTGCACAGACAAATAAAAGTCTAAAGGTCATTGTCTATTTTATTCTGAATAAATTTAATTTTTTTATAATATATTACAACGTACATCTTAATATATATATTTTTTAAATATCAACTATTTTATAAAATTTAAGTTTGAAAAAAAATATAAATGAGGTATTTAATATTTAGATTAAATATGTAGTAATATTATCAGATTTCTACAATCCATTTGAAATGTAAATTTGTTTCTAGATTGGATTGTGTGCGATCTCAAAAGTTGATGCTAAAAAAACATACACAATTGAATCTAGAAATAAATTTACATTACAAATATGTAGTAATTTAAAAAATTTAATTGAGATTGTAGTATGTTCTTTATTATTTTTTATTAAAGTTAAGATTGAGTATTGATAATTTATCTACCTAAATTTACGATAGGTAAGAAAACATGTAAATAAGCAACATTGTATTCATCTAGTAATTAGATCTTAATATATTGTTTATTCAAATAGCATTGTAACAATGATGTTTCTTTACTTGATAGAAAATAGATTTTTATTTTAGAGTTCTTTTACAAAGAAAATGTATCTCAAATTAGTATTAAAGCTCCATGTACAATAATTTTTAATCATCAAAATCGAATTAATTAATATATTTAATTATAATAATAACTATACTTAAAATACAATATAATATATTTAATAAAAATAAAAATAAATATATAATTATATATTATTTATAATAGAAATAATTAATATTATGTATAATTATATATATAAAAGTTTAATCTAGATATATAATAATTATCTATTATAATATTAAGCACTACTAATATCTTTTTTTTTGGTGAAATAGTATCTATTTTATTAAAATTGAGTTTTATGACTGGCTCTAACCAGGTGGGGTTTAGACAGAGAGCCACCTCCCCTAATAAACAAAGTATCAATATAAACTTTAACTCATTACAGTTGCTATGAATCAACATTGCACTTTTCAATCTCCTATCTCACTTCCTTGTCACAACTTTCCAGCCTCATCTATGACTTAGTAATTTGAAGCTTCTGAACACTTCCTTCCAACATTAACGATGTCCTCTTTCAAAATCAAAACCATATTTGAGGCCTATGGATTTTGTTCATCCATAAGCAATACACCATTAAAATTTCCCTTTTCCTCCAATACTTTTAGGGAGCTATCTTGGCACTCTTCTTTTCTTCATTGAATAATGAAGGGGAGAGTCCTCTTTCCTCTAAATAGACATTTTGTCTAATTTATGTTAGGCACAAAATGAAAAAATATGCCTTATTTAGAAGCATCTTCAACACCTAAAAGAAATCTCTTCATAATCCAAAAGTTATAGCCAAAATCCATTAATGGATTTAAGTTAAACAACCCCTAGGAGGTCTTTTCTCATATCCATCATTGACAAAATTTGGGCATAAGTAGTATACACAATAATTTAAAAACTCTCATACGCTACCAAATGTCTCCCCAATGAATTTCCTATAGCTTCAAACCAAGATCAAAACCAATAGTGTAGAGGAAGACTTGGAAGGCTCACCAAGATTGTAATCTTATCAAAGGGTTCAAGGGTAGGGTTTAAGGTTGAAGGTTGAATGCAAGGGTTTTAACATTAGTAAGTGCTTCTCCTTCTAGATCCATTAGTAATCACAAAGAATTTTGTTCATGTCCTGCTTATTATCAAAGACTACCACAAAAAACCCTTGAACAACAAGGTAGATTTGAACATCCCCATTCAAAATGGGGCCCTAGATTCTTGTAAACCGCTTGTGTAGTTTTGAAGCTCAACCAAAACCCTTTGATCCTCCCAATCATACCTAGTACTGCAAAATACCTCTCATTTTCTTCTTCTTCATTTTTCTACCTCCTCATCTAACATAGTCATTATAGTTTGGTTTGGCATGTCCAAACCACCCTCCTCAAATTCACCACTTATACTCAACCATTCTTCTCTATAAAGCCCTTACCTCAATAGCTTCCCTGCCCACCCTTTTTCTCTCTTGTCTTCTGATAGTCATTCCAAGCCTTCACTACTCATATTGAGCAACCACTCTCTCTAGAGACAGGTCAATTATATCTTGTTTGTAACCCCTATTGGTTTTTATTTCCACTACCATATTTTTCAAAGTAGTTCCTCCCACCCTCATTCTATTAATGAATATGTTATCATATAATATGTTATCAAGTGTAATGAATCTTAGTCTATTAATGTCAATGCATCATATCACATAAATCTACTTGGTGGAAATGATAAGTTTTTGACTACAACCTAACAATTATACAAATAGAATATCAATGATATAAGATATCCACAATTCGTAATTTAAGTTTTTGATATTACTTATGGATTTGATTGAGTTTGTATTTTTGATCAATGTTTCAAATCACACTCAGTGATCCGTCATCAGGATGTCAAAGAGTGGCATGAGATGTAGAATTGAAATTTTACATTCTACATCTCATGGCACTCTTTTACATCCCGATGATGGATCACATAGTATGATCCAAAATGTTGATGAAAAAACTCAAACACAATCAAACCCAAAAGAAGTATGAAAAACTTAGATAGATTATATTTTCCTTGGTGGAGAATATTTCTCTAAGGAGTTTGAAGTGTTTTATAAATTTTCTAAATTGTTGGATCTTGGGGACGAGAACCTACACATTGCAATGAACCAGAGTAGTTCAAATGTAACTTACAAAACTTGTTAGATCAAACTAAAATCCTCTTAAAGAAATGGTAGTCTCGAATGATGGTTTTGGATTGGTGTGCCTAAAAAGTCACTTGGTAAGTTTGAAAAATAAATCTTCCACTTTTTAACTTGAGGAGAAAACACCATGAGATTTAAATAGGGAACTTAAAGCACTATCTAAAGATGAATAACCAAAGGATACATTTTGAACATAAAGTATAACATTAATATGACAAATAAAAACACAACCAATGTGGGATAAAGTGAAAAAGTCCCTAAGTAAACTTAACTAAGTGTGAAGAGAGCTAAAGTGGAGAACTACCTAATAAAAAACTAGATAGCTAAAGAAATCCTTTCACACTAACACCCCCCTTAAGTGCAACTTAGGGGAGAATATACACTAAAGATGAATCCTGACAACTAGGTTTGATGATGTACGCATGTACAAGAAGTGTAATGAATCTTAGTCTATTGGTTTTTATCCCCCAGAGCATCGCATCCTATTTCATCCCAAGGAATATAGCTAGAGCATCTCATCCCATGTCATTATTCACTAAATTACTATTTGATATCTAGGAAGCTATAATTGGTTTGAACTAGTATTTACTAAACAATATACTTTAATTCCAGAGTACCATTCACTTACTTCTTGCTCAGAATAATTCTTCTCTATCAAGAGTGGAGATCCCTTTCAAGTTATGCAAAATATTGTTTAGAACTGAAAAACCTACCAGCATTCATTATTCCTTACCCCTTGTTCCCGTGTTACTTTTGATTGTTTATTTTTTAGGGAAAAAATTGATAACCTTTATTTTCATACTTCATTTAAAAAAGGATATACATGTTACAATTGAAACAAATTGTCAGTATTAAGAACTCAGGCTAATCTGAAGGAAAGAGTTGCATCATATGAAATTTGGAATCAAGAAAATCATTAAGTTGCAATGCCTCTTAAGCATTGTGATAATATGACAGAGATGAGGAACGATTCATGCAAAACACTTGATATGCTACTTGAATCTTATTATAGAAATGTTTATTGTAAAGAGGGGTGTGAAGCTTCTTCCATGGCCATTTGTGCTACTCTTTTAAGCAATTATTTGTTACAACCCAACTCTATCCTCTTTTCCAAATGCAAAAGAAATACTCAAAAATAATGATTACAAGTGCTAACAGTGTCACTCTAGAGGTAGCCACATACCTTGGATATGATGTCATACAAAAATAATTAATATACCACCCTAATATTTATTTAACCTTTACAATATAAATCTCAACTCTTGTCATTTCCTCATTTGCATTACTAAAGATAAACCATTAAACAATTTCAAAATATAACACCCCCAGGGTTCTAAGTAGACAACTCTCAAAACACATGCATGAAAAAGAGGGCTACAATAGATAGATATAGAAGCATGTATATTTCTGGCCAATTTAGAAGCATTCTGCACCCAACTTTGGAAAACCATTTTAACCCTCTCATCATGAGAAACTTGGAAGTCATCAAGCCATTAAGATATTAGATATAATAAAAAACAAAACCTATTTATTAGGCATAGTAGAAGAGTAAATAATATGCCATAATAGAAGAGTAAATAGTATGCCAGGAGACCTCCAATAACACCAACCACCTTGTTGTACTATCTACTAATCTCCAATAACACCACAGTTGGTAGCCATATGATCACCATTGGTGTTTGTATTATGTGGGAAAGAACTTATCATTGTATGATTGACATGGACTTTTAGGTAACCTAATTCTCTATTTAAATATTATTACATTGAGATAAACTCAGATACTAAAAATAAATAAAAATAGCAATATCTTCTATCAAATCTCTGCAGGAGTTATTAACAATACGTGGAAGTGAGAAGTCCTATTTTAGTCTCTTTTGTTTCATCAACTCATGTTATAGAGCTCAACAAAGAGTAAGATATTGTTAACAGAATAAATCTTGAAATGAACATTATATAAATATTTGACATCTCTGGTTTGCTACAATTCACAACTAAGTTTTAATTTTGATACAGTTTCCAGGGTAGTTATGAGAGCGCCATCCAAATGCCTCATTTTAAAATATTAGAAAAACAATGACCTGAAAATTATAGACAACATTACAAAAATCTCTATAAGCTAAAATTTGTTATGTTAATCCCAAAATATTACATAGTACTATACAAATTTATAGAATGTTAAGAGAGGAAAACACAGTATTTAGCTCATACCAAGAAAAGAAGATTGGTTAGGAGGTGATAACTCAAACACTGTATCCAAATTTTAAAATGGACCTATTCAAAATATTCCTAATGAGGCTAACAGGTGGTCATGGAACCATATTTCCAGATTTAACCACAAACAATTGGAAGTACTCTAGTTGAGATGGGTGTATGAAATCAAAATAAAATTGATATAAGAAATTGTAGACCAAGTTCTAATAGAAGATTCTACATGAATATCTCAATTGGGAAGCCATGAAGATCAGGCCTCAGGAAGTGATAATGGCAATTTATTCAGTTCAAATAATTGTAGCCACAAGAATTTGATAGGAGATAGAATCAACCTTCCTGACAATGAGGGTCAGGAAGTTCATAAGCCACCTAAGGAATCCTTAACATATGAGTGTTCAAATAGATCAGAGTAGGCGAATAAAAATACCATAAGCTCACAAATAAAAGATGATATTCTACAAACAACAAAATGTTAGGATTAGCAGACATAAATTTAATAGTTACATGCCAATATATTCAATAATAAAAAGGAATAAATCACACATAAGTAGAACAAGAAGACATAAATATTTAACGTGGTTCACACAGTCTTGGGCTACGTCTACCAAACAAAGAGTCCAATCTTATTATCTAGCAATTTCAGCCTGTTACAATCTGCAATCACTTGCAACTCAATACCATTGTAAGAATCTATGAAATTCTCATATATTGAGAAAACCATAACCCTAAGCCATTATAACAAGACTTATGTCGGTTAACAAGTTAACCCTAAAAATACTTGACGAGTCAACCTAGGGAAAATCTTGACGAGTCAACCAAGGGAGATGTTTTATGTATCAACTCAAAAACACTTGGCGAGTCAACCCCCCAAATTTTTTTCCCATGGTAAATGAAAAGTGTACAGTACTTGCCTAATCAGTCACCACAAACCAACAATCTCCCACTTGGGGACTGATTAGGATCCACGCTAAGAAACCTCCCACTTGGAGACTAATCTTGTAGCAGCACCGCTACCCCTAAAGCTCCCACTAGATTGACGCACCCTAGACTTTACTATTTTTTTTATTATTTTTATTTGTGACAGCCAACCAAAGTTAAAGAGGAGTTCAAATTCTCCCTTGTCACTTGCCTTTGTAAATATATCTGCTTGATTTTCATCAGTATGTATCTTGTCCAACTTTAACTGCCAATTATCTAATAGTGACCGAATGAAGTGATATCTCAATTGTATATGTTTGGTCTTTGAATGAAAGGAATAATTCTTTGCAAGATGGATGACACTCTAGCTATCTATAAATAGATAATTGTCAATCTGTGATTTTCTCAACTCTTCCATGAAGAATTACAGCCATATCATCTCCTTAGTTGCCTTTGTAGTAGCAACATACTCTGCCTATGTAGTGGATAAAGCAACCACCTTTTGTAACCGAGAAATAAAACTCATTGTTGTCCCACCAATAGTAAATACATAACTTGTGGTACTCTTCTTGAATTTGTGGTACTCTTCCTGGTATCTAAATCACCTACCAAATCTACATCAACATAGCCTTTTAAATTAGTATTAGAGCCCCTGAAACATAAACATTTATTGGATGTACCTCTCAAATATATGAGAATCCATTTTATTGCATTCCAATACTCAACTCCAGGATGACTCAAATACATGTTGAAAACTCCTACAACATGTGCAATATCTGGTCTAGTGCATACCATGGCATACATCAAAATGCCTATAGCTGAGGCATATGGTACCTTGGACATTTTTTCTTCCTCCTCTTGTGTCTTAGGACACATCTCCTTATTCAAGTACAAATGACTAGGGAAATGTGTGCTGACAACTTTTGCATTCTCCATATGGAATATTTGAAACACCTTTTCAACGTAATCATCCTGAGATGGAGTTAATTTATTGTTCTTCATATCTCTACAAATTTTCATACCAAGGGTTTGTTTTGATGCCCCCAAATCCTTCATAGAAAAAGAATGTGCTAACTGTTGTTTCAAATCCTTAATGTGGTCCATGTTAGACCTTGTTAAAACAATATCATCAACATATAAACATAAAATAATGTAGTTGTCATCATCCAACCTCTTAAAATAAATACAATGGTCTGAATTACACCAATTGTAGCCATGCTCATCCATAAATCTATAAAATTTAATATAACATTGTCGAGGTGCTTGCTTCAAGCCATATAGACTTTTATTCAATCTACACACTAGGTTCTCCTTACCTTTGACCTCAAAACCTTGTGGTTGTTGCATATATATTTCTTCTTCCAAATCACCATGAAGAAAAGTTGTTTTAACATCAAGTTGTTCCAAATGCAAATCTTCAGTAGCCACAATACTTAAAACAATGCGTATAGAAGTCATTTTTACAACTGGACAGAAGATCTCAACAAAATCAATGCCTTTTTCTATTCAATTCCCCTTACAACTAACTTGGCTTTAAATCTTTTCTTACCTCCATCCTCCTCTTTTAGCCTATAAAACCATTCATTTGGTAATACCTTTTTACCTATAGGTAACTTACATAATTCTCAAATCTGGTTTTTCAACAAGGAGTCCAGTTTTTCTTCCATGGAAAGCTCCCACTGAACCTTTGTATCCACCTGCACAACTTCATCATATCCTTCTAGTTCACCAGCATCTATTAATAAAATAGAATATAAAGAGAGATATAACCTTTTAGGAGGTCTACTAAGCCTTGTTGACTGTCTAATATTCATTGGAGTTTGTGGTATTTTTTTTCTCTATTTTTGTGGAGCATGAGGGATCACTAGAACATCATCTTTTGGAGCATCATCCAACACTACAAAATCATTTTCTTTCTTCTCATGTTGTTGCAGTTGATCTTTGTACAACACTTTCTCATTGAATATGACATCCCTACTTATAATTTTATGAGTTTCACCATCCCAAAGTCTATTGGAATTATGGAAAGATAAGTATAGAGAGGGGAGGGGTGAATCAGTACCTTCAAAATGTTTCAAGACTAAAACTTTGGAGTAGTAGATAATATTTAACTGACTGAATCCATTGTCTAAAATATACATTCAAATAACTGAAAAATATAATTTGCATGTAATCTAAACAATAAAACATTCATGAAAATTCATACTCATAACATAGATATTTTGGTATCGTAGAAACTTTTTTAAGAAGGTAAAAAATGCAGTGGAGATGACACCCACAAATCTTCACTACTGTAGTAACAAAGTATGTTGGTTAAGGCTACAATTTGTGATCACTTTTGATGATCTTACCCTGTTAGGAGTAACAATTATATCGACTAGATCTACATGGTTAGAGTATTTTAACAACACAATACATGTTTGTACTCAGTTAAGAGATTTAGACAAGAACTGTTAAGTCCACTCTGTTAAGAGATTTTGGATCTACTATAATGGTTATGTTATACACTAAGTTTGCACCCTTGTTTCAAGCTCTCTTGGTCTTGATAACTTAGTATAACATGGGAATCATCTCCAGGTTGTGGGACCTATGCTAACTGAGATGAGACCTCTAGGTTCTAGATTGGTTCCTCTTGGATAATCACCTTAATTTTGTTTCTTGACATGAAAGTAAAGCTTGAGGGGAAAAGGGATAGAAGGAATGCTTGAAAGGGAAATAACTTGAAAGCAAACTACCTACTAGGTGATACACCGAAATGATGGTATGAATTGCAGCGTAGAGGATGAATTTAATGAATAATCTTAGGTCTAGGAGATCATAACTCACTGAATAGGCTTACATAAATATTTCATAAAAGGGTCTATAATAGAAAGAGGCTATTCAGGGAAAGAAAGGATTTCACAAACAATAGCATTCCTAAGAATTTAGACACAATCTACAACCTACAAACAAACATTCACCTTTGCAACTCGGTATAGGAATGAGACAGATTGTCAAGGGGTTGAAGTATACCCACAAGAGCACTCAAATCAAATCACCCACAAGAATACACATAAATTGTAGAAAGAAAGAGGGATCAGGAACCCTAAGATATCACTCAAAACATACATATACTTCAATTCAATAAGAGATAATTCAGACAAGGAAGCATAGGGACAGAGAAGATGTCACAAAATACCTCTACAATATTTGAATTATCAATGAAAGATTACAACTGTAGAAGCCAGAGGGCAGAGAAAATGCCATAGATAACTCTTAAGAAAGACATATTTCTTATTTACAATTGTCAACTATGAGCTTCAAAGCTCTCAAAAAATAATATATACATCTCCTTTTTGCATACAGGCAGGAGTCAAAACCTAACTAGGGTTACAAAGATTTGCATATAATAATATCAATCCTAACTCAACCAATCTGATCATAAATACATCTCTGCAACATCATGGCCGATCAGATATTTGTTTATGTGCCCATCCCTATACTATATTTTCCTGCAGACAAGCAACCTGGATTACAAACTCGATGTCATGGTACCTCAGGAAGCAGGAATCGACTAAAGACGGCTTGCCCAGACCTCCTCCTTATCTTCTTCAACTACAAATGTCCTGAAGACATAAATTCTTTAGCTACCTCTGTAGCCACAGCTTGTTGGATCAATCGCTGGCAGAAAACCCTTTGCAAAGATATTTAAAATTTGAATTATAACAGCTACCAGGTCATTTTAAAATGTGACCGTCGATGTCTTTTACTTCCCGGCAAATGGACGGCTTAGATCATCCTGACAATAATCGTAAACCCTTTTGAAAAGTCTTCGGCCCACCTCGGCACACTGCAACCAATGAAAATTGGGCATGTCAGCACATCAGCATGTTTGGACCCACCTCGAGCTTTTCTTCCTTTAACTCATTCAGCGACTGCGTGACTGAAGACCTTTTTTAATTCGCAAAATCCTTTGGCTTAACCTTAGTCTGATCAAGTGATTCAGCGAAAAAGGCATTTCACTGAATTGCCGAGTCTTTTAACTAACCCTGGTTTCATTAAGTGAACAAGAGAAATCCTTTATTTGCCAAGTTGCAAAATGCTTTCAAACCCTAGGCCCATTTTGCCACATGTCAATCTTTTATTCACTCCGACCACTCCATCAACAAACACCTCGGCAGCCCTCTGACAATGGACCCACTGAAGACAAGATTCCAAATGAATGGCGGGCGCATGATCTCATGACCGCCAAATATTCCTTCAGATCATGCACCAGCCATTGATCCATTTTGAATTGGGACCCCATTGACACACGAGTCCATCTGGAAATCTTCATCAGCACTTGGTAACCAATCATATTCGAGCACATCAGCACACCTGGCAACACGGTCCCATAGATTTTCTCTTTACTTTGACCAATGAGAAACGAGCATGTCAGCCTAACCTGGCATCAGACCCACCTGACAGAGGCCGAACACTTGGTGAAATGGACGGTCGACGCATAATCTCATGACTTCAAAAGATTCCTTCAGAACATGCGCCAGTCGTCGATCTTGATCCCTCTGACATCCCTGCAGATCCTCTGACACGGCCCCACTGACAAGTTCTAGTCATCACTACGCGGCCAATAAAATGTGAGCACATCAGCAAATGAGGACCCACCTGACATAGCTTTGACAACAGAATGAAATCAATGGTCGGTGCATAATCTCATGGCTTTGACACAACGCATGAGATCATGCGCTAGCCGTTGGATTAAAATTTATGTAGTCCTCTGGGCCTGCTCTTACAAACCTCCAAATCATCACCAACCGACCAATAGGAAGCCTCCACATAGGATGACATGGTAGTGGACCTACTAAAGCTTTGAAGCACTGCATACTTGGAAGATCCAACGGTCGGCGTAAGATCACGTGTTAGAAAACCTCTTCGTGAAGATACGCCAGCCGTTGATCTCTTTGAACTGGGACCCTCGCAAGTCTGAGACCGTCGAATCATTAAGTGACTACGCGACTGAGGAAAAGTGAATGTTCACTCAGTCGCAAGATATTAAGCGGTAACCGTGAAACACTTAGCGACTATGAGAATCATACAGTCACTGAATCGCCGAATGGGAAAGATGACCGCCAGAGAAATAAGAGAACTTGCGACTAACCAATAGGATTAAAGTGCACATGGGTATTTGGGGGTTTTAAGTGGCCGATAAAGTAACGACAGAATAGAATGAAGGCTAGGGTTTGCAAGGTTTTATGTCTCTAATGGATACTTTTATGAATCTTTTTGACCTATAGACCAGGGAATGAAATAAATTGCAGAGGCCAGGAAACAAGACATAAACTCATGAAACTTTTAGGGATGGTTGGCAAGGTGAAAATAGAGACCCTGGAGTAGATTTTAGCCAAATTTGTATAGAATAGGAAAATTAGGGTAACAGGTTAAAAGGTAACAGTAAATGTATCTGTAAATAGAAACTTGATCTTTCCCAATTCAGATCTATGAAATCTATCAAATAGATATCACCTCATAGTGATGTATGTATCTTGTTCTAATGGGTAGCCTTGTGTATGTTTTGAAAAACTGAATCCTTCTTTCAAACCTTCCATCAAAAACCCTTTGTCTGATATCCTAATGTCCTTAATGTGGCTACTCCTTCATGATACATATTCATAATGACATCTTTACAAATTTTATATAAAACTAACTTGACCTAATTAGGGTTTACAATATCTTAGAAAACCTAAGATCAACGGTGTAACAAGATAACCTAGATCTAACATTACATAGGAATCATCAGTATTTTAATGATTACATCTATATTTAATTCTATCTCGATCTTGGTAAACCATTTTCCTAATCAGTGTGAACCGTTTTCATAGATGTTTGTGCCATTTCAGATGACTATGTCATTTTCTAGTTTACTTGGTAATAACTGCATTCTCCATTTGGTAAGATACAGGTGCTTGGTTCAAATGAATGCTCAGTGATCAGTAGCTCGGTACTCGATAATTATCTATCGCTCAGTGAGTGTACTCAGTCAAACCCTTGTTCGGTTATGTAATACCCTCTCCTATGGTGATACTTGGACTTTCTGATTTGGACATTCTATTATGATGGTTAGAACTATATGTTTAGATTTATGTTTTGTGGATGATGATATGTTTATCAAATGATTGGTATGCTCATTTATGGTTATCATTTATATATGTTTATGAAATTAGAAAGCCATCTATCTTTATATGTTTTATGGAGCTAACCCAAGGATTTGAATCTAACCATTATCATGATGTTTTATGTTTCATGGATATGTGTCTGATGTGTTTTCATGACTTAGGACGAAGTCACAGTTACTCACTTAGTTGAGGTCCACATGATGTATCGATCTTGGTCATTTGTTTGCATATATCTGATTTGTATGTATCTCTATATGTATACATGTATCTCTTCTTGGTGATGCAGGAATTGCAGGTACTGAGTATCATCTCCACTTGGCTTCACAGGTCTGAGTGATCCCTCAAAAATCCTCGATCGTTGTTGTTGTTACAGAGATATCACCAGGTCCCACAAGAAGGAACTCTACCTCTGATCCTTTTATCCTTAGGCGGGGAGTTCCTGAGTCAGTCCCTTGTGTGGATGTATTTATGTGTTCTCTCAAATTGTTAGTTTTGTGGACCCTGTAGATGGTTTTTTGTCTTTTTCATTCATTGAGAATGAGTTTTGATTATGGTAGCTCTAATTGTCTTCATGGTATGTTCAATTTTTATGAGTAGATTATTGATGTGAATTATTGTTCATTTGAGGGTATGATTTAGTAATTTATCTTTATTAGTATTTACTTATTTGTACAAGTGTATCTTGTTAGGAATGAGTTAGTATGTGATTAAATCATGTGATTTTAATATCAATATGGTATTAATAATGTTTTATAATATCCATAATAATAAGACGTCTATGGCAATATTAATAATAGATGTTTTAATAATAGTGGTAAAATCCAACTTATGTTAGTAGTTACCTAATATATATCACTATTATATTTTGTAAAGAATATGGATAAGTGTATGAATAAATAATATGTTTTATAATAATGATATTCATAATATTTAAATATTAATAATAATGTGTCTTACTTATGGCATGTGTACCATAAGCATATGGGTGCACACATATGCCTATGCATACATATATAAATATATATTATTATATAATAAATTAATTAAATTATGTGAAGAAAATTATTATTATTAGATAATAATAAATCTATGTTACTTACATTTAATGGAGATGTGTTTGGTAAATTCTTTTACCATGGTTATTAGTAAATTATTCCTAAAACCTTTATTTATCTATTTTGTCATCCTTAAATTTAGGAGACAAAGATTATAACCTTGTTAAATAAAATTTATTTATCCCTTCACGGGAATGGTTCTACAAACCATATTATTAATAAATAACTAATATAGTTGGGATGGTTGCATCGGTTGGATTACCCATGCAACCACATCCTCCAATCTATATATAGGAAGGATTTCCTGTGTGAGCGGGTGTTGGATAGGAGTTGATTTGAGAAGAAACGATAATAAGATGAGTATTATGTTTGTGAGGAGAGGATTCATTATTCTTTGAGATTGGCATTTGGTTATTTCAGGTAGAGGCTAGAGATTGCATCTAGAAGGATTGAAGGAGTGCTGAAAGGGTTTGAGAGGATTCATCAATTGAATCTCCGCAAGACTCCAGGTTGGAATTCATCTTGAGAGTTAACTCTCCTTTATGATATGAAATGATGAAAGTTTGGGTGAATGTTTCTATGTATATTTGTTGTTGATATAGATTGTAGAATGTTTATGTTATATATCATTGTGCCTATCTTAGTGATTTGGAGAGTAGGATCATGTTTAAATGGAATTATTTCCTATATTGTATGTATACAAATATTTTTGCATTTGTAAGAGTCTGTAGACTCCTTAGTATTCTCCTTGTATCTCCTTTCTTATCTAGAATGTCCATGAGTGCTTCCAAGCTTTAGAACTTTTGTTTCAACCTTACTAGTCCATATATGTTTGTGCACCACCTTTCTTCGTCCAGATTTAGAACAAATTTTTTGGACATATACGATGGATTGATGGTCATTTCTGAAGGGAAACTGGGAAATCTCAAGTGGGCATGCCCAGATTAGGCAACCATAGTCCCCATAATTCCTAGTTTTACCTGAAAGTCAGAGTTGATAGTCATTTTTGTAGTTTCTGGCAGTTAGCACAAACGTGCTATTAGTGTTAACCGAGCAATCAGTGTCAACCATGTTGTTTGAGTTAACCGAGCAATCAGTAGCAATCGAGCTGTTAGTGTTAACCGAGGAGTTAGTGTCAACCGAGCTGTTAGTGTTAACTGAGTAATAAGTGCTAGCCGAGCTATTAGTTTTAGCCGAGGAGTCGGTGTCAACCGAGCAGTTAGTGTCAACTGAGGAAGACAGATGTTAGTGTCAACCGAGTAAGATGAGATCTATACAAGTATAACATTTTAAGTATAATATTGAATTTATTATACTTTAATTTATACTTGTATAAAGAAATTAGGTACCTTTCGGGATGTTTGAGATAGGTTTCAGCTTCATAGGAGTTAAGATGCAACTTCTAGATTTTGAGTTTTTAAATTAATTCAGACTTAGTCAAATTTCAAGCACCGGAGGTTTTATGGAGCATTGTGTTTTGGCATATGAAATTTTTGTGTAAACTTTATATATGTTCATTATTTGTTGGGTGGAGGTTATATGGTGCTTTTAGATGCCTTAATTGGGTTAGGATGTGTGTAGGAAGCAGGGTTAGGGTTAGGATTGTTTGGAGGATCAGGACTATCCTTTGTCCCCCTAAACCGCTCCTAATTTTCCTAAACATCCCTAAACTCTCCTATTCTTTTTTTTTCTTTGATGTAAGTTCTCAAAAGTGTTTATGATGTGTTTTATTTCATGTATGATGTGTATGTGATGTGTGGGTTAAGGGTAGAAAACCTAAGAACACTAAGTGAGTAGCTCTTAGTGTGGGGCCGGGGCCCTAAGTGGCTAGTACTAGGATAGCCAACTGAAGAGTTATTTTAACAAGTGATAATTTAATTAAAACTTATGGGAATGGGTTCAAACACTAAAAAGATTAATGTATTTCTTGCCCATGCCATTAGTGCTAGTAAAGGCTATGGATGGGAGTGGGAGAAGGTGCCTATGCGTAGGTATGATCAAATGGTGCTTGTCTATATGAAAGGCATTCGGTTCTGCATGTGCCTACTTGGGGGCCGGGGCCCAGAGTGGCTAGTACTAGGAAAACCCAAGGGGTGAGGGCTATACGATGACACTCACTTAGGTTGTTTCTTAGAGTTTCTACCAAACCTTAGAACCTTTGGGAAAATATTTATACGTTGATCTTCTTTTCATTTTCTATTTGGGAAAGGTTACCCAACCCTAGGTTTGGCCTAGCTATCCCTTCTTTGTGGACCTTCATGTTTATCTCCTAGCATGGGGGAGTGGGCCTTTTGGTATCCATGTGGTTGGGTGGTAAATCTTTTTATCGAGGTACCTTTTGTGGATGCAGTGCTTAAAGATTCATGCTTGCATAGTGTTCCAGTTTTGAAGAATGATGACTTGTATTTATCGTTCATGATGTAAAATTATTGTTACCTCCCAAGAGGAGATGAATGTAATGTAATCCTTGATGTATTTCAAAATGATGTATTTGGAATGGGTAGACTTAGGAAAAAGGAAAAGGGAAAACACAAACTTTATGTATATGATGTATGTTGAAAAGAAAGGGATTTTGTAATATTTCAAGTAAAGTAGTATGTTTCCTGAAAAGCTAGTAAAACAAATGTAATATTTGAAATGTATCGAATGTTTTGATGATTCTATTATATGGTATTAATGCTTTAAATGTTATACTATTCATAAATGATACTTAGGAATATAGATGGATTTAAATGGCAAATTGAAATGAAAGTACTTTGTATTTCTTATAAAGAATCTACAAATGTTGGGATGTAGTTTGCTTAAGAAGTAAATCAAGTGGTTAGTAAAATAAATGGACTTAAATGAAATGCGCATTAAGTAAGAAGGGAAAATTGGAAGAATCTAAATTTTACTTTGTTTTGTTATGTAATTCTTTTAAAAGTTTAAAAAAATTTCATAAATCATTACTTAGGTTTTCTTTTACAAAGAGAATCTGTGTTCTCTTCCCCGGTTCCCTTGTGGGGCATGACATCTTTGGTATTAGAGCACTAAGTTTCTACACTGGGGCCCAGGGAATTTGGTCCGTGCTTCTTAAAATTTTTTATTCATTTAAGGAAATACTTAAACATAGAATTAGATTAGGACCCTTAAACTTATCCCTTTTCTTACCCATGGTAGGATGCCTCATAAAACCCATAGTAGAAGGGGAGGTGCTTGAAATACCCCTCCTAGATCTCAACAGGAAATTTCTCAAGAAGAAGAAAAATATGGGGGTAGGGGGATCAATCTGATAATCAATTAGGAGGTTTTTAGGGGGCTCAAGTACAAGAACTCCTACAATAGATTCTACAAAGGTTAGATGTAGGGCAGGATAGAGGTCACCATGGGGAGACTAACGCTCACCATGGGGAAAGGAAAAGGAGTCCTAGGAGGAGAGATCAGGCAGTAGAAGAAGATTCTTTGCATGCTTCTCACATGCAAGACCTCCTTGGGACTAAGACTAACCCCTTTAAGGGAACCCAAGGTGGATCTACCATTGAAACTTGGCTGTTAGACTTAGAAAGGCTTTTCTCCATGCATCCTTATAGCAGTAATACCAAAGCCTGCTTCGCATTCATTCACCTTAGAGACTTTGCATCCACTTGGTGGGAAACAAAGAAAGAGAAACTTCACATTGATATTACCACTCTTTCATGGGATCTGTTCCTAGAACTCTTTCGAGCTAGATTTCTTTCTAACCACTGGAGACGGGAAAGAGCCGAAGAGTTTCACAGCTTAAGGCAACTAACTATGTCAATTGATGACTATGATCGAAAGTTCTTTGAACTCAAGCCATACTCGGGATATAAGGATGATGAACCCATGCTGACTCAACACTTCCTTAGAGGACTTAATGGTCACTTGACTGGTAGCATATGACTGTTTGAACCTTAAAAAGTTAATGATACAGTTATCAAAGCTCACCTTGAGGAACAAAATATAGACTTGGGGTTAGGAGATCAGATAGGTGGCCAAGGGGGTAATTCCTTCCAGGCCATGTTAGGTTTCAAAGGGAATCTATCTCAAGGAGCACCTGGACCTAAAAACTATCCTTCTTCATCAAAAGGAAGTCAAAATCATCAGAAAAGGAAATTTCAAAACAAAGACAACAACAACAATTACAATGGCAACAACAATATAGATGGGGGTTCTCAATTGGAATATTCATGCAACTGGAGACATGCTAAGCATTATCCAAATTCTCAACCAGCTTAGAGTATGCATCAGAATTCTAGTCAGGAAGTTATCATCAATCTAGTACACCCTCCACAGGGAGGAATTTTTTTAGGAATACAGGATGTTACTCTTGTGGTCAACATGGTCACATTGCAGTTAACTGTCCTCAGAAGTCTACTCTAGCAGCTAGCTATAGACAGGTTGCTTCAGAACCCACCATAGGTGATGTGGGTAGATCTTGTATGCACCCTAAAATGGTCGCCTAGACTTTGGGCCCCATTTATTCAATTTATCAATCCTGAATCATTTTTATCAATAATCAATATTTTCAACAATATCAATTTCTTGATCAAATCTTAATTTCGATCATATATTGGATTTTTATCCTTGGGCTAACCATTTATCCTAAGTCTTTATTTGATTAAAAGGAATATTTCCTCCCCTTTTAATTAAATAAAAAGCCCCCACTTTCCTCTTATCCTAAGTTGCACAAATAAAGCATTATTCTTATTTTATAAAAAGGAAAAAAGCACTTTTTGTCTCACATGAGGCTCAAAAGTCAACACTTCACTCTCATTGGAGGATGTTTGTGCACATGGATTGCTCCTCTTTCAACCTCCACCGTTGATTAAGACTTTTTGCCTCTTAATCTCCATGGTCCATTTCTCCTCATTTCTTATAAAAGGAGAGCTCTCTCCTTCATTTTGCATATCCATATTTTATGCTATTGTTATGCTGCAGGTTTTCTAGGTACATTTGGAGCTTTTTGAAGACATTGAAGACTTGTTGCTTTCATCATTTTAGTTGCATTTCATAATAGTTTTACTTTCATAGTTACATTCATGGCATCATAGATTAGATTTCCTTTTATGCAATAGAATAAGCTCACATAGTTTAAATAGGAGGCATTGTAATCCATTGCTATTTCCTTTCATAGCTTAGTTTGTACTTCCATTTTCATAGCATAGCTTGCACATTTGCATCTTCATCTTAGTTGCATTGCATTGCATTTCATATTAGATTCTTGGAGATATTGGCATTGTGGCCCTTGTCTTCATTTGAATCTCTCATTGTATGGTTGACTAGCAAGGTCACCTTCTTGTAGCTCTAGCTGAGAGCAAAACTCATAGTCCCTTGCAACTCCATGCATAGAGAGCTATGAGCCGCTTTGTGAGGCCTCACTCTTGAGTAACCTTGCAAGTAATGGTTCATAGAAGTGCATATTTTAGTGTGTACATTTCTGGCGCCCACCGTGGGGCAGAGTAGATAGCTTTGTCCTTTTATTTGATGCATTTTTGGTCATTTTTGGATTAATTTTCAGAAAAATCTACGTCTCTGGTTTTCTGTCTCAGATTATCGTGCGACACTTCTCAGAAATATCGCGCGATATACTTCCTGTCTTGGCGCGATACTTCGCTCGAGAAAAGTATCGCACGCCTATATTGAATTCTATCGCCTGGCATTGGGCGAAGTATCGCCTGGCATTGTGCGAAGTATCGCTCGACTGGGGAAGTATCGCCCGACTATAGGAAACTGTATCGCGCGATACTGTTGAAGACTGAGAAACATCGCCTGGTCTGGCAGAGACTTGCGCTTTCAGTTTTTTTGTTCGAATTCGACTATTTTAGCTTGCTGTTTTGTTTTATTTTGTTTAAATAGGTCTAACCTGCATTTTTTAGCTTGAATCCATTAAATTATTGCACATTTACATTTGGATTTTGATTTTGCTAACATTGTGGGCCTAACAAGTTGTGTTTGTAGGTGCTTTCCTTTACTTGAAAATTGCTAAAAACGCATGTCAAAGAGGGCTACTAACAGTTTTTGCAGGGCTACCCAAGCATAAAAACAAAAAAAATTCTTGCTTGTTTATTTACTTTCCTTTCAAGTGTGGCATTCACTAATTGTATTAGGAATCTTAATACCTTGTGAAAGGAATTTTGAGGTGGTAGGAGAAGTATGCTCTTCACCTTTAGGTGAATCAGAAAATCTTGACCCATCTTAAGGTTTTGGAAGCAAGGGGGTAATTGATCTCTTTGCTTGGTGTGTTTGGGAAAGATTCTTGAGATAGGGGAGTATGCTCTTCACCCTTGTGGTGAATCAAAAACCTTGAACCTCAAGATTTGATCCATTTTTGTTTAGTTTAGGAATCCTTTAGCAGGCCTGCTCTTGAGCAATCAAGAGGAACGACTCAAGTGGGGACAACCTTGTCATCATTTTCCTTGGTGGCAAGTGATTCCAACTCACTATAATCTCAAGGCTATCAAGGACACCAAAAACCTTAATAGACATAACACTTGTCTTCGTTCGATGTGAGTAGCTCATGGGATTGCGACCATGGGGAAAACATTGAACAAGAATGCTTAAGGTACTCTTGAGGCCACGAGGTCTTAGTCCTTTATGAGGAGCAAGAGGGGTGTTGTGAACGGAAATCCTTATTAAGAACCATTAGATAGAAGCCACCTTATTTTAGCCGCTTATCTTCTTAGTGCAAGGATTGATCCAAGTGGTTTACCCGGATCACCTTAAGATACTCACCATATGTGCCCCTTTGGTTGTGTTGTTTGACACTTCCATGACAAAGCCAATATCTCTTGTGGGCAACCACTTGGTGTGAGGCAAGGGGGCATCAAGTTGTGGGCTAAGTTGGTAAGTATTGAGCCTTGTCTTGTAGGAAGGTATTGCTTGAAGTGTTCTCGAATGTGCTAAACCAGTGTAAACGTTCTTACATACAAACGATCGGTAGCATTCATAGGGTGCTTTTTCAATTTTGATATCACAAGTGCTTGTCTTGGCAAGGTTGCTTTTGCCCTTGTTTCAAGTGTTTGAAGACATGTTTGATCCTTTACTGTTTGCAAACCTGTCCAAATGCTGTTGAATTTGTGACTGAAACCAAAAACATCAACCCTCAGACTGAAAATTTTGACCAAACAGACCCAAAAATGCAAATTTCACACAATTCTGGTCAAGATTTGAATAATTCTGCAACAGTATCGCACCCTGTAAGGCGAAGTATCGTGCGATACTTCGCTCATGCTAGAAATATCGCTCCCTTTGAAGAGAAATATCGCGCGATAGTTCGCCCCTGACGGACTATCGCCCGACCTGCCTGAAGTGTATCGCCCGCAAGTGTTAAGAAGTATCGCCTGGATTAGGGCGAAGTATCGCACGGGTGTAGGTTTATCGCCCCAGTAGCCTGGAGTATATCGCCTGGTTCATTTTTGTCGTGCTTAAATTTTGGTCAGTTTCAGTTGCTGTCAATTAGACCAGGTCTTAGAACAGGCTTCTCACCCTGACGTTTGAGATCTGTCTTGACTCCAAATCTCTGGTTCTTAGTTCTCCGGGATAGCATCATTTGATTTACAAAGTCACTTTGGAATAATTGTCAAGTTAGAAAGCCATTCTTGGTGCCAAGGTTCATCTTTAAAATTGTTAGCTATATTCTGGGAAAATTTTAGTTCTCTTATTGTCCAAATCACTTTCATTTTCAATTATCTTTTGGCCTAGTCCAACCTCCTGATTCAAAAGTGCAAGGGTAGTCACCCTTTGATTTGAAGCACCTCTTTGACAGTGTTGGTAAAGCCCCCTTTCTTTCTTTTTTTTCTCATCTCTCTTTGGACAATAGAGGATTTCGATTATCCTAGTTTGGTGTTGACACTTTGAAAGGTCACCTTATCATTGAGAATATCTCTCTTTCATGTCAGTTACGACAAGGTACCAAGTTAATCAAGGGAAGCGACCCCCTGTTACCTTTAGCCAGTTACCACCTATCAAGACCCGTCGACAACCTAAGGGAAAAGGACCCTTTTTTGACCAATCTCCTAAGAGTGAATCTGAGGTTTGTTTCAATCTGGGAGCTAACCCTAGTGAAGTGAGCACCTCTTTCATACCACTTTCATCAAGTATGGACATGAGTTACACCTTCACCCGACAACAAAGAGAAGCCATGAATCAAACCCTCGAGGATATCTTTCAACGACACAGAAGAGAGTATGGTGGTTCTTCTCATGCCAGTCCACCCGGGTCACCTCCTAACAACGCGAGGTATTTTGATGCTCATCAACGAGCCGAAAGACAGCATAAGTCAGCCCACTCAGATTCAGGGTCACAACACGAAGACCAGAACAATGAATCTAGTGATCACCATATCAACGCAGCTAATGCAATAAGGCATTCAAGACAAACCTCCCCACTTAAGGACACTTCTCGATATGCAAATACAAGATTGAGAAGCATTGAGAGAGAGAAGCAAGCCTACTTAGATGAACAGGCTGCAAAAAAGGAAAAATTCCGACAACTAGAGGAAGAGGAACGTGCAGTGTTGGATATACAGAAAAGAGTCGCCCAAGAAGAAGAAGATAGACTCTATGCACAACAACTCCAAAGTCGATTTAACGGGAAGGGAGCCAATAGTGGGATCAACTCGCCCCCATCTACCCCTTCCCCTAGCCCTCGAAGAAGATCAAAGACACCCTCACGATCCCCAAGTCCTAGAGGAAGAAGGACTTCAAGATATGACCATCATAGGAGACAATCGTCTCATAGACATTCAAAGCAACCCTCCCAATGAGCACATCATGGCTCACAACATGGAGGCAGTTATGCTAAATCTGATCATATGGACTTCATGACTATGCAACAAGAACCATCCTTTCAAGCCTATGTGGAGCAATACGTGGAACAAAACAAAGACCAATTTTTGGAAAGTCTTATCAACAAAGGTGCTAAAGTTCCATATAACTTTGATGTTCACCAAAAAATCAAGAAACAGAATCCTTCAACTGATGAGTTAATCTTACAAATGCAAAAGGATATAGACAGAATGAAGGCTCCCAAGAGCACATTTCATTTGGACTCCATATGTCCTAACCCCATTGACAAAAGTGTGGTGATGGTAGAATTTCCTAAGAAAGTTGAATTCCCAACATACGACAAATATGATGGCACAGGTGACCCTCACGACCATGTTCGACAATTCTACATAATGAGCTTTTCCTTTCACCACGAAGACTCCTACTTGCTGAGATTATTCCCAAGGAGTTTAAAAGGTCAAGCCATGGAGTGGTTCACCAACCTTTCCCCTCCAGTAAAGATATTTAGAGAACTTGTCCAAAGATTTGTGCAACATTTTGCTTACAATTTATCTAGGTCGGTCACCATGCTTGATTTGTGTAAACTTAAGCAAAATCAAGGGGAATCTTTTGTCACCTTTTTGCAACGATGGAGGCGATTGTGTTCGAAATACCCAAGGACAATCCCTGAAGAAGAGAGAATTGATATCATTGTGAACAATCTAATACCGGAACTCAAATATGAAGTCAAGAAAATTCCATTTAATTCTTTTGATACTATGGTAGAGGTGGCATGTCGCATTGAGGATGTCCTAAAAGAACAAGGAATTTTGGCTAAACCAAAAAATAACAACAATAGCCAAAATAACAATACTAATGGTAACAAGGACAAAAAGAACTCTTATTGGAACAAAAATAAGCAAGTCATCAACGACGGAGTTGTTGATTCATCTCAGGTCAAAAATGAAGGAGTTCTTAATCTCTCTCATGCAGTTCAAGCTATGAAGTTGCAAACATCATCAACGCAACAAGACAAACCTCAGTATCAAAAGAGATCTAAAACGGAGAAAAGACAATTCACTAAATTGGGAGAATCCTATGCAGATGTTTTTAAGACACTAGTCGCTCATAATCTGGCACACCCACAGGATCCTACAAAACATCGAATACCAGATCCTTTACCTCATTGGTGGGATGCTAAGGCTTTTTGTGTTTTCCATAATGGGATTGGACACGACATAGAAAATTGTTTTAAACTCAAGCATCTTGTCCAAGACCTTATTGAGAAAGGACAATTACAAGTGGATGGGTTAACTACTAATGCAGACCATAAAGCCTTTAAAGAGCCCTTGCCTAAATATGAAAAAGGAGAGAATTCTAGCAGTAAGAATGGCAAGGCGGCTATTAACTATACATACACACATGCTGATAATGTGATTAACATGCTTGAAGTGGCTGACGATAATATCAACATGGTGAGAAAGAAAGATCCTCATGGACATAATGTGGACTCAGTTCCTATGACTAATGAAAGACCCGCTGTGGTGATAAGAGGTCCTCACTCACAAGGAATACCCCAGTCCCTCAATGCGGTCACTAGGGGTCAGGCCCAAACACCCATTATCATCAAAGGTCCTAGCACTAGCAAGTCTAAATAGCCCGTGTCCAAAGGTGCTCCTCCAAAATCTGTCATTGGTCCTGATTCCAATTATAACCTTATTGACCAACTACAACGTACACCCGCTCACATATCCATTTTTGAGCTTTTAGAGTTATCTCCTAAGCACAAGCGCGTCCTCGAGGATGCTCTACGAGCAGCCAATGTCCCTAATAACTTAGATATCGACCAATTCCAAAACATGGTCAACCATTTGGCTAGCCCTCATTTCCTCACCTTCTCAGAAGAAGATGACAAATCCATTAGTCACCCACATAATTTAGCCTTACACATCGAGGTCATGATTCATAAAACCCGTGTTAGGCGTGTACTGATAGATGGGAGTGCGGGGCTCAATATTTGTACTCTGAGTTTGCTGCTAGCTCTAGGGTATTCCGAGAATGTCATTGACACAAAGAAAAGAATCACAATCAAAGCATATGACGAAGCAGAAAGAAGTTCTAAGGGATTGGCTGTTTTGCCTATTCGTATTGGTCCTGTAGAAAGAGACATATTATTCCAAATTGTTGATGTTGGACCTCTCGCCTACAACATTTTGCTAGGTAGGCCATGGATTCATGAAATGCAGGCAGTCCCATCGACATATCACCAGTGTGTTAAGTTCCCCCATAATGGTGTAGAAATTTGCATCCTGGGAGACAGTGCTCTATCAGTTAATAACATTTCCGCGGGATCACATGTACCTTTGAATAGAGAAGCTGATAGTCCTAGTAGTTCACTTGAACAATGCAAGCAGAAATTCAAGACCATGGACCTTGGGATGGGAGATTATAAGATTGATTCTTTTACAAAAATGCCAATCTCTCCTAGGTCTTATGGGAGACCCTCCCCAAATGTGAAGCCTTCATCATCAGCAATGACGTTATTTGGGAAATTTGTTGAGTCTTCGGTCCCCATTCAAGAAGAGAAAGAGGAAGTTGCTGTAAGGAACTGGATATATCACGAAGAGAAATACAAACATAATGAGAATTTTGCTCCTTCACCTGAAACTTATGGGAAAGGATATACACTGGTTAAAAATATGGGATATCCGAGATTTGGTCCCCTTAGTCATAGGCTGGATGCTAAAGCTGAGCCTCTTGATCATGCTCTTTTTGGACGCAAAAATAAGTCCACGATCGGCTTAGGTTTTGAAAATAAGAAGGAGAAAGGTATCCCTGTCCCAGCTGCAACGGACAGTGACAATGATGCAGATTATACGCCCGATCTCTCCAACCAACACGATCTGTCTGATGATTGGGTGCCCTCAACGAATCTCCTTTGGGGAGATTCCACAGATTTGA
Organism: Chamaecyparis obtusa; assembly: GCA_027943335.1. Lineage (NCBI taxonomy): Eukaryota > Viridiplantae > Streptophyta > Pinopsida > Cupressales > Cupressaceae > Chamaecyparis > Chamaecyparis obtusa. The sequence goes on along the minus strand of BSBK01000804.1, from coordinate 795,113 downwards.
TGCTTAATAGTCCTACTATCCCAGCTATGACGGATAGTGATTGTGTGACTTCTAGATCGACAAAGGAAAGTGTTACTGTCCTAGCTGCGACGGATAGTACCAATACTAGCACTAGAGAGGGGGAAAACCTTCCTAACCTTGAGGCTTCTACATCACGAGGCCTAAATGATGACTCAGAGACAGACTCCCATGAATATGAATGGGATTCTCTTTCAGACGCAACAATTGATCTAGATGTGGATATTATCCATACCTATAGTACCCAACCCGATGCAACTAACGATCCTAGTGTCAGACTAGAGGATTGCCCTCCTCACATCGCCTTAGTAGATGACACTTCGTTTGATAGGATGAGCCCCAATTCAGGTATTTTAGGAGAAGACTTGATGAGTTCCGATTATATGGTCACCAGAGATGACACCTTTCGCATTAACAACATCGAACCTACCATTGACTTGCCCCTTGTTCACTTTGACCTGATTGACTGGCCCCAGTGCCACCACGAGCCCACATTCCTCACATTTCGCAACGATTACGAAATTGCTTGCTATCTGAATGCTCTCGAACCCGTGGCTTCTTCCACCAGTGAACCAACAACCAGCATGACGAAGCCTGATATTAAGTACCTCAGTCTCAAAACAAAAGAGAAAAAGAAAAATAGGTATGATGGCGAAAACCACTTTGTGGCGGTGTCAGAACCAAAAATAGTAAAAAGAAATGATGCATCCAAAGGTGAAAACCTCTTTGAGGCACCTAAGGATGGGGTACTTAATAACTTGCCGAGTTATTTCCAGGATAGATCATCAATCTTGATTGAACCAACAAAGCCGGTCAATCTAAACACAGAAGAAAATCCTCAGATAGTCCATCTTGCTCAGTCTTTATCAGAGGAAGAGACCAAGGCATATGTACAGTTTTTACAGAAAAAGAAAATTAATTTTGCATGGACCTACTCAGACATGCCAGGGCTTGACACAAATCTCATAATGCATCACTTATCTATAGCTCCAGGAGTCAAGCCAGTCAAACAGAGACTAAGAAAAATGCATCCACATATAGCTCTACTTGTCAAAGGAGAATTAGAAAAGCTTTTGAAAGCTAGATTTATTAGAGCCATCGATTATGCAGAATGGATCTCAAACATAGTACCGGTCTCTAAACATGATGGGTCCATTCGTGTCTGCATAGATTTTAGAGATCTAAACAAAGCCTGCCCAAAGGACGACTTTCCACTTCCAAACATTGACATGATAGTGGACATGACGGTGGGCTATGACATATATTCCCTAATGGATGGTTTCTCGGGGTATAATCAAATCAAAATAGCTCCTGAAGACCAAGAGAAAACAGCATTCACATGTGCATGGGGAAGCTACTGTTGGAACGTCATGCCATTCGGGTTAAAGAATGCAGGAGCAACCTACCAAAGAGCTATGACAACTATCTTTCATGATATGATGCACAAAAATATGGAAGATTATGTGGATGATACCCTGGCAAAATCAAGAAAAAGGGACACACACCTCAATGATCTGGAAGTAATTCTAGATCGTATGGAACAATTTCAACTCAGATTGAATCCAAAGAAGTGTGCATTTGGCGTCACCTCAGGCAAACTTTTAGGATTCATAATATCAGCAAAAGGTATCGAGGTTGATCCCGAAAAAGTCCAAGCAATCCTAGATATGCCACCTCCTCAAAATATCAGCCAAATGAGAAGTCTTCAAGGACGTCTTCAATCAATTAGGAGGTTTATTTCTTAGCTTGCAGATAGAGCGCAACCCTTCAACAAGACATTGCATAAGGGTGCTTCTTGTGTTTGGAACGAAGATTGTCAAAAGAGCCTAGATCAGATCAAACAATACTTGGCTAATCCTCCGATCTTAATGCCTCCTATTCCAGGGAAACCATTGATCCTATATATCTCAGCTACAGACACTTCCCTGGGGGCATTATTGGCTCAAACAGATGATACTGGGAAAGAACGGGCCATCTACTATATCAGTCGTACTCTAGTCTCTTATGAGATCAATTACAATAATATTGAGAAGTCTTGTCTCGTGGTGGTGTTTGCTTCTCAAAAGTTGCGCCACTACATGCTTCCTCATACCATACACTTGGTTGCCAAAATCGATCCCCTTAAATATTTGCTTGGTAAGGCTGCCCTGACGGGTAGACTTGCTAAATGGATGATGGTCCTCACTGAATTTGACATAGAATACGTTGAAAGGAAGGCAATAAAAGGGCAAGCTATTGCTGACCAATTAGCTGATTTTCCAATCCAGGATAGTATGCCAGTCCAAGTGGAATTCCCAGATGAACACATCTTATATACCACTACTCACACTTGGACAATGTTCTTTGATGGCTCTCGCATGCAAAATGGATCAGGTGCTGGAGTGTCATTTGTTTCTCCACATGGGTACAACATTCCGAAGTCTTATAAACTATTATTCCCATGTACCAATAATATTGCAGAATATGAAGCTTTAACTAATGGCTTGAAAATGGCTATAGAATGGAATATTACAGAATTACATGTCTTTGGGGATTCTCAGCTAATCATCAACCAAGTCAATGAAGAGTATCAAACCAAGGATGACAAATTGATACCCTATAAAAAGATGGTTGATTCTTTGAAACGCTATTTCACCTTTGTGACGTTTCAACAAATCCCTAGGACAGAGAACAAAGCTGCAGACGCCATGGCCACATTAGCTTCACTTCTTCAGTTGGAGACACATGAATCCAGATTTGAATTCCTGGTGGAAGAGCTACACCATCCCATCTTTGACTCATCTGAAAGCCAAGTCATTTGTGCCATTATCACACACGAGTCTTCCCGATATGGTGCTCTCTATTCATATCTTCGTGATGGCATCATCCCTGACACATTCACCCGCTCCGAACACCGAAACCTCATCCGTAATGCCTCTCGCCACACCCTCATCTCTGGTGACTTATATAGAAGGGGTTTAGATGGGACACTCCTTAGGTGCTTGGAAAAGAAGGAATCCAACCAAGCATTAGCTGACATCCACGAGGGCATTTGTGGTGGGCATTCTAATGGTCTTGCCATGGCCCGAAGGTTGCTTAGGGTGGGATATTATTGGCCCACAATGCAGATGGACGCAATCACCTTTGCTAAGTCATGTGAAAAATGTCAGAAACATGGCAACCTGATTCATGCTCCAGGTAGGGAGCTGATTCCTTCTATTTCTCATTGGCCATTTCAGCGCTGGGCCTTTGATCTGGTTGGGCAGATTCATCCCAACTCATCAGGTGGACACAAGTTCATTATTACTGCCACTGACTACTTCACAAAATGGGTGGAGGCCGTACCACTTGCTGTTGCTTCAGGAAGGACCATTTCTTTGTTCATCTTGAATCATATCATTTTCCGATTTGGAGTGCCTTCTGAGATCATTACTGACAATGGAGGTCAATTTAAGAATAAGGACCTAAAGCACCTATGCAAAAAGTTTAAAATCAAACAACATTGGTCATCTATCTACTTTCCACAAGGAAACGGATAGGCAGAAGCTTCTAACAAAACCATTCTTAAGATTCTTCATAGAACAGTACACAAGAATGGTAGGGATTGGCACTTACAAATCAATCCAGCACTATGGGCTTACCGAACAAGTATTCGCACACCTACAGGAGCCACTCCTTTCTCTCTCACCTATGGCGCTGAAGAAATATTGCCTTTAGAAGTCGAGATACCATCCCTCAGAGTCTCACTCAAAGGTTTGATTACAGATGAGGATTACCGCGCTATGAGGTTGCAGGAACTAGAACTTCTAGATGAGAAGCATAAGGCTTCCTTTGATCATATGAGAGTGTATCAGAAGCGTATGTCCAAGGCATTCAACAAGAAGGTTCGCCCTAGAGAATTTCAAATAGGTGATCTTGTTTTACGAGAAAACCCTAAGAACCAACAAAACAGAGAGCAAAAGGGCAAGTTTGAACCTAACTGGCTTGGACCATATGTCATCACAGCTGCTTTTGGTACTGGTGCGTATTTACTGTCAGATCCTGATGGAGGACAGCTCCCTGATCCCATCAACATTGTGCACCTTAAGAAGTTCTACCCTTGATGCCCGTTCTGTCTGGGGGCATCCTTTGTATATATCTTATTGGTCCTGAAAAAATTCCAAAAAAATTCATATATGATGCTGAAAAAATCCTAAAAAGCATAAAATGTCCTGAAAAAAATACAAAAAAATCAAAAAATTCAAAAAATAAAAAACAATAGAAAAAGTGCCTTGGTGAAAACCTAGCAATAGGCACCTTGGTAGCAAAAATCCAAAAAAATGAAAAATTGAAAAGAATCCAAGTGGTGAAAACCTGGAAACAGGCGCTACTTGAGGCCTTTTGCACCCCTATTTGTTAGCATGCGTACTTGACACTTAGCCACCTTCCATCATGCCTTGACCTTATTTGGCCTAGTCTGGAATTGGTCTTTATCTTTGTCTAGGGGGCATAACTGTTAGCATGGGTCCTTTAGGTGCGTTTGTCTTTAGGGGCATTTCATAACAGGTGTTTTTCAACACCACCCCAACAGTGTTTTTCAACACTACCCTTGCGTCGAGTGTTTCTTAACACTTATCAGGTGTCTTACCCAACAATCTCGCATGATGTGATATTTCTCACTAAGCAGATATGATACTCAGAATTTGACTCTATGACCAACACACACACACACTTAAACAATCAACTCGCTTGAGATATCTTGGCTTTATTTTTTGTTGTGTGCTGTCTATGAGGATTTCTTTGATGAGTGGTCTCTCCCTGAGAAGTTTTCGATGATGCATTACTAGAAGACTGAGGGAATGAGAACATGTTTTCTTTCTTTATCTGCTTGTGGGTATATTTTGTTGATCCTAACTGTCATGAGCATTTATGCTAGTCTTACTTGACACTATGGATTGACAAGGTATTATCCTTGACTGTTTTGCGAGTGCATGCTTTTAGCTATCCTGACTTTCATGTGTCTTGATACAAGCATAATCTCGCTATAACAAATTTAGGTGATCTCACTGCATTAGTCATCTTGACCTATATGTCTTTGATGCCTAGGTGAGATTCCCACATTTCTATCTGATAAAGATCATATTCATATCCACATAGTTATGCTAGTGTGCATTGTATGATCTTACGACGCTACCAATAACGCTCGATGATTATAATTAGATGTCTATAAGCGTTTTGACCTTGCAAGTCAACCACTTTCATAGTAGCTTGCATTCTTAGGTTCATCATAGTTTAGTTTTTGCATCTTGCATATGGAGAGAGCTCTCCTTTTTAGCATTTATGGACTAGTTGGTCAACTGTGCTCATTTTTTGATTCTTCTTGATCATATCTTTCATTTCTGGTCTTTCATATCACATCATTTTCTATCCATTTTCGGACTCAAAATCAAAATCTGAGTCGCGTTTCCAAATTTTTTTCATTCTTCTACGCAGTTGACTGACCTTTTGAGGCATAATTTGATTTTCGGTGGAATTTCTTCCTTCCACGTCTCTCAAATTTTCTAGTCTTTCATCCACTCTATTTCTAGTCTTCTATTTCTATTCTTCTACTTCCTCACTGGGGCATGTTTTATTGCCTAATGGTTAACCTATTTGACCCTTACCTTCAATTGTGATTTTATTATGATTTGATCAACCTTATCAATTTTCTGTCTCTCCTCTACTTGATTTCGATTTCGATTCCGAGGGGGCAGTATTTGTGGGATTCTCATCCCTAATTCTCTTGATTTTCCTGATTCAGACATCTTTTGTGAGCTTTTGCTCAAAATTTGAGATTCTTATCTCCCATTTTTAGACATTGATTATTGCCTAGCAGCGACGGTGATAGTTTTGTCTAAAGCTTGATTTACACCTAGCAGCGACGGTGTTGGTCTAAGCTTTTGTTTATGTTTGTCCAGATGTGATCTCGAATCGACCTCATATCTGAGTTGTTTTGTGATCCCAAATAGATCTCACATTTCAATTCTTCTTTGACTGCATGTGTTCCCAAATCGATCACACATTAGTCAAAGAGGGGCAAATGTATGCACCCTAAAATGGTCGCCTAGACTTTGGGCCCCATTTATTCAATTTATCAATCCTGAATCATTTTTATCAATAATCAATATTTTCAACAATATCAATTTCTTGATCAAATCTTAATTTCGATCATATATTGGATTTTTATCCTTGGGCTAACCATTTATCCTAAGTCTTTATTTGATTAAAAGGAATATTTCCTCCCCTTTTAATTAAATAAAAAGCCCCCACTTTCCTCTTATCCTAAGTTGCACAAATAAAGCATTATTCTTATTTTATAAAAAGGGAAAAAGCACTTTTTGTCTCACATGAGGCTCAAAAGTCAACACTTCACTCTCATTGGAGGATGTTTGTGCACATGGATTGCTCCTCTTTCAACCTCCACCGTTGATTAAGACTTTTTGCCTCTTAATCTCCATGGTCCATTTCTCCTCATTTCTTATAAAAGGAGAGCTCTCTCCTTCATTTTGCATATCCATATTTTATGCTATTGTTATGCTGCAGGTTTTCTAGGTACATTTGGAGCTTTTTGAAGACATTGAAGACTTGTTGCTTTCATCATTTTAGTTGCATTTCATAATAGTTTTACTTTCATAGTTACATTCATGGCATCATAGATTAGATTTCCTTTTATGCAATAGAATAAGCTCACATAGTTTAAATAGGAGGCATTGTAATCCATTGCTATTTCCTTTCATAGCTTAGTTTGTACTTCCATTTTCATAGCATAGCTTGCACATTTGCATCTTCATCTTAGTTGCATTACATTGCATTTCATATTAGATTCTTGGAGATATTGGCATTGTGGCCCTTGTCTTCATTTGAATCTCTCATTGTATGGTTGACTAGCAAGGTCACCTTCTTGTAGCTCTAGCTGAGAGCAAAACTCATAGTCCCTTGCAACTCCATGCATAGAGAGCTATGAGCCGCTTTGTGAGGCCTCACTCTTGAGTAACCTTGCAAGTAATGGTTCATAGAAGTGCATATTTTAGTGTGTACAGATCTCACTGACCATTTTCCACTCTAGACCTCAAGTAGGCTGAACATCAGGGAGCAGTCATCGAAACCCCAGGAAGCAGATGGCTAGGTGATTATAGAGTTGGTACACATTTTGCAGCAGCAGACACTGACCCTCAGGGGTCGCACCATAGACCATGCAAGGGTCCAATGGGACTCCAATTATGATTCCTCCACTACATGGGAGGATGCTGCTAGACTTAGAGACACTTATTGATATCTATTTGTAGGCTTCTAGGAGTAAGCCTAACTCTAGGGGGGAGGATGTAATACCCTCTCCTATGGTAATACTTGGACTTTCTGATTTGGACATTCTATTATGATGGTTAGAACTATATGTTTACATTTATGTTTTGTGGATGATGATATGTTTATCAGATGATTGATATGCTCATTTATGGTTATCATTTATATATGTTTATGAAATTAGAAAGCCATCTATCTTTATATGTTTTATGGAGCTAACCCAAGGATTTGAATCTAACCATTATCATGATGTTTTATGTTTCATGGATATGTGTTTGATGTGTTTTCATGACTCAGGATGAAGTCGTAGTTACTCACTTAGTTAAGGTCCACACGATGTATCGATCCTAGTCATCTGTTTGCATATATCTAATTTGTATGTATCTCTATATGTATACATGTATCTCTTCTTGGTGATGCAAGAATTACAGGTATCGGGTATCATCTCCACTTGGCTTCATAGGTCTAAGAGATCCCTCAAAAATCCTCAATCATTGTTGTTGTTACGGAGATATCACCAGGTCCCAAAAGAAGGAACTCTACCTATGATCCTTTTATCCTTAGGTGGGGAATTCCTGAGTCAGTCCCTTGTGTGGATGAATTTCTGTGTTCTCTCATATTGTTAGTTTTGTGGACCCTGTAGATGGTTTCTTGTCTTTTGCATTCGTTGAGAATGAGGTTTTGAGTATGGTAGCTCTAATTGTCTTCATGATATGTTCATTTTTTATGAGTAGATTATTGGTGTGAATTATTGTTCATTTGAGGGTATGATTTAGTAATTTTTCTTTATTAGTATTTACTTATTTGTACAAGTGTATCTTGTTAGGAATGAGTTAGTATGTGATTAAATCATGTGATTTTAATATCAATATGGTATTAATAATGTTTTATAATATCCATAATAATAAGATGTCTATGGCAATATTAATAATAGATGTTTTAATAATAGTGGTAAAATCCAACTTATGTTAGTAGTTACCTAATATATATCACTATTATATTTTGTAAAGAATATGGATAAGTGTATGAATAAATAATAGATTTTATAATAATGATATTCATAATGTTTAAATATTAATAATAATGTGTCTTACTTATGGTATATGTACCATAAGCATATGGGTGCACACATATGCCTATGAATACATATATAAATATATATTATTATATAATAAATTAATTAAATTGTGTGAGGAAAATTATAAGTACTAGATAATAATAAATCTATGTTACTTTCATTTAATGGAGATGTGTTTGGTAAATTATTTTACCATGGTTATTAGTAAATTATTCCTAAAACCTTTATTTATCTATTTTGTCATCCTTAAATTTAGGAGACAAAGATTATAACCTTGTTAAATAAAATTTATTTATCCTTTCACGGGAATGGTTCTGCAAACCATATTATTAATAAATAACTAATATAGTTGGAATGGTTGCATCGGTTGGATTACCCGTGCAACCACCTCCTCCAATCTATATATAGGAAGGATTTCTTGTGTGAGAGGGTGTTGGATAGGAGTTGATTTGAGAAGAAATGATAATAAGATGAGTATTATGTTTGTGAGGAGAGGATTCATTATTCTCTGAGATTGGCATTTGGTTGTTTCAAGTAGAGGCTGGAGATTGCATCCAGAAGGATTGAAGGAGTGTTGAAAGGGTTTGAGAGGATTGGATCTGTCTTCATCAACTGAATCTCCGCAGGACTCCAGGTTGGAATTCATCCTGAGAGTTAACTCTCCTTTGTGATATGAAATGATGAAAGTCTGGTTGAATGTTTCTCTATATATTTTTTGTTGATAAAGATTGCATAATATTTATGTTATATACCATGGTGCCTGTATTAGTGATTTGGAGAGTAGGATCATGTTTAAATGGAATTATTTCCTATATTGTATGTATACAAATATTTCTGCATTTGTAAGATTCTGTAGACTCCTTAGTATTCTCCTTGTATCTCCTTTCTTATCCAGAATGTCCATGAGTGCTTCCAGGCTTTAGAACTTCTATTTCAACCTTATTGGTCCATATATGTTTGTGCACCACCTTTCTTCATCCAGATCTAGAACAGATTTGTTGGATAGATAGGATGGATTGATGGCCATTTCCAAAGGGAAACTGGGAAATCTCAAATGGGTCGTGCCCAGATTAGGCAACCATAGTCCCCATAATGCCCAGTTTTACCCGCAAATCAGAGTTGAAAATCATTTTTTGTAGTTTCTGGCAGTTGGCACAAATGTGTTGTTAGTGTTAACCAAGAAATCAGTATCAATCGTGCTATTAGTGTTAACCGAGCAATTAGTGTCAATCGAGCTGTTAGTGTTAACCGAGGAGTCAGTGTCAACTGAGATGTTAGTGTTAACTGAGAAATCAGTGTCAACCGAGCTATTAGTGTTAGCCAAGCAGTAGGTGTCAACCGAGAAGTTAGTGTCAACCGAGGAAGATAGATGTTAGTGTCAACTGAGTAGTTAGTGTCAACCGAGTAAGACAGGATCTATACAAGTATAACATTTTAAGTATAAGATTGAATTTATTATACTTTAATTTATACTTGTATAAAGAAATTAGGTACCTTTCGAGATGTTTGAGATAGGTTTCAACTTCATAGGAGTTAATACACAACTTCTAGTTTTTGAGTTTTCAAATTAATTCAGACTTAGTTAAATTTCAGGCACATGAGGTTTTATGGAGCATTGTGTTTTGGCATATGAAATTTTTGTGTAAACTTTATATATGTTCATTACTTGTTGGGTGGAGGTTATATGGTTCTTTTAGATGCCTTAATAGGATTAGGATGTGTGTAGGAAGCAGGTTTAGGGTTAGGATTGTCTAGAGGATCAGGACTATCCTCGGTCCCTCTAAACCGCTCCTAATTTTCTTAAACATCACTAAACTCTCCTATTCTTTTCTTTTCTTTGATGTAAGTTCTCAAAAGTGTTTATGATGTGTTTTATTTCATGTAAGATGTGTATGTGATGTGTGGGTTAAGGGTATAATACCTAAGAACACTAAGTGAGTGGCTCTCAGTGCGGGGCCGAGGCCCTAAGTGGCTAGTACCGGGATAATCGACTGAAGAGTTATTTTAACAAGTGATAATTTAATTAAAACTTATGGGAATGGGTTCAAACACTAAAAAGATTAATGTATGCCTCACCCATGCCATTAGTGCTAGTAAAGGCTATGGATGGGAGTGGGAGAAGGTGCCTATGCGTAGGTACGATCAAATGGTGCTTGTCTGTACGAAAGGCATTCAGTTCCGCATGTGCCTAGTTGGGGGCCGAGGCCTAGAGTGGCTAGTACCAGGACAACCCAAGGGGTGAGGGCTATGTGATGAAACTCACTTAGGTTTTTGCTTAGAGTTTTTACCAAACCTTAGAACCTTTGGGAAAAGATTTATACTTTGATCTTCTTTTCATTTGCTATTTGGGGAAAGGTTACCCAACCCTAGGTTTGGCCTAGCTATCCCTTCTTTGTGCACCTTCATGTTTATCTCCTAGCATGGGGGAGTGGTCCTTTTGGTATTCATGTGGTTGGGTGGTAAATATTTTTATCGAGGTACCTTTTATGGATGTAGTGCTTAAAGATTCATGCTTGCATAGTGTTCCAGTTTTGAAGAATGAAGACTTGTATTTATCTTTCATGATGTAAAATTATTGTTACCTCCCAAGAGGAGATGAATGTAATGTAATCCTTGATGTATTTCAAAATGATTTATTTGGAATCGGTAGACTTAGGAAAAAGGAAAAGGGAAAACACAAACTTTATGTATGTGATGTATGTTGAAAAGAAAGAGATTTTGTAATATTTCAAGTAAAGTAGTATGTTTCTGGAAAAGCTAGTAAAACAAATGTAATATTTGCAATGTATCAAATGTTTAGATGATTCTATTATATGGTATTACTGCTTTAAATTTTATATTGTTCATAAAGGATACTTAGGAATATAGATGGATTTAAATGGCAAATTGAAATGAAAGTACTTTTTATTTCTTATAAAGAATCTACAAATGTTGGGATGTAGTTTTCTAAGAAGTAAATCATGTGGTTAGTACACTAAATGGACTTAAATGAAATCTGCATTAAGTAAGAAGGGAACCTTGGAAGAATCTAAGTTTTACTTTGTTTTGTTATGGAATTCTTTTAAAAGTTTGAAAATTTTTCATAGATCATTACTTAGGTTTTCTTTTACAAAGAGAATCTTTGTTCTCTTCCCCGGTTCCCTTGCGGGGCATGACATGTTAACTTAGAGATCTGCCTTATGTCTTGCTCAGTGTGTACGCTTTATGTGGTTGACTAAATTTCCTATTTGTCTCCTTTCCCAACTGAATAACTAATTGATACTAATGAAAATCCTTTAATCCTCAATAGGAGTAACTAAGTCTATAGTCAAATTCATCAATGCCATATCCAAAAAATATACATTTCTTTGACTTAGCTTCCAACTTGGTTCTATTTTCAAAATCTATATGTGGAAATGTTTCACAACTAAAGGTTTTGAGAAAAGAATAACTCATCTTCTTACATGTCCATGCTTCCTCTGGAATACCACAACCCAAAGGAGTAGAGGGGCCTCTATTGATTAAATAAAAAATGGTGTTTACAGACTCTTCCCACATGTTTAAGGGAAACCCAACATGCAACCTCATACTCCTTTCACACTTTTTTATTGTCCCATTCATGCGTTCAACCATTCAATTTTCTTGTGGTGTCCTTGGAACTGTTTTCTTCCTATGAATACCATTAGAGGAACAATAATCTTCAAACTCTTTAATACAATACTCACCACCATTATCAGTTGTAAAATGATGTCTCCCTAGTAAAATTATGTCTCCCACCTTCATTATATAGTGGAGAAGAAGGATGAATGAAAAAAGTGTTAATTTGAGGTAGTGAATGAGGAGGCATCACAACAATAGTGTGGAGACCAATTTTAGGTTGCACAGCCATTAATGAATAGTGTTAAGATTGTCATTGGTAGTTTTAAAAAGGAGGTTATGCATAAGAAGGGTACTATTATGTTAGAAGGGAGTGAGAAAACAAGACTTGTAGGGTCCCGAGATAGGGGGATAATATTTTGGTTGAAAATAAGAATCAACAAGGTGTAACTAATGTGTTTAATGAATGGATGGTTGAGGATAAGTCGATGGCAAGAAGAGGAAACCAAGGTGGAAAATGGGAAAAAAGATATGAAAGGAAAAATAGTAAAGAAAGAAAAGAATGCCTTTGATATGATCATCCACACTCAAATGAAGTGAGGGGCTAAGGGAAAATCTTGATTGTTTTGATTACGTAAAAACAAGTTTTGAAAGGACCCGAAACCTTTTACAATGATATTACAGATAAAGCATTAGAGGCCCAACAAAGAGTGCAACAACACAATAAAAAACAACAAAAACTATCGATTCCTCCCAAAAAGAGGAAAAAAGACATCAAAAAAATAATAAGACAACAAAAAGACAACTAGATAGTCTTCATAAGTTTAGTCACCTAATTAGCTAGCATATGCATATTAGCAAGGGACGCCTTTAGCTCCTCCAAATATTTATTCTCATTGGACTCCATCTTTTTAAAGCTTTCTGTAGTCCTCTTACTAGGCCCTTGTCCCTCCTTAACCTCCTTTGGCTCCTGCTCCCCTTTACCCTATTCTAGCTTGTCCACCAGGGTTCTGACATGCCCAGTAGAGGCTTTAAGGATGGAGTAGCTCTACTCAACAATATTACCAATAGTTTTCTCTAGGAGCACAATACTACTTTCTATTTTTTCCATCCTTTTCAACAGATTCTCCTCCTTAGAAGCTTTATCTGCCTTCTTCATTTTGTCTTGCATTTGCTGAAACATCTTCACCATTTTAGTAATCTCCTTAGCACTACCAATAGCCTCCCTCAACTCTTCAATACTCTGACCCATTGTTTTATCTCCCAAATTAACCTTGCAGAGTACCCCAACCTCCCATTGGATGTTATGAATTTGGTTTTTCATCAGATTAATATCACTCTTCATTGTGCTAAGGTTATTGACAAAGGTGGTCCAACCTAGATTCTCATAAACATATTTCAAACAAGCATTATCCTCCTTAATACTCCCCTTCCTCCCATTAGAATTGTTCTCTTTTCCCTTCTTAGTAGTGCCAGCCTCTTGAACAATATCTTGCAAGATATTCTCCTCCTCAAGCACAATGTTATCAAAGTTATCAGGAACCCCCTTTTTGGAATCCTTATTAGTGGATTTCTCAAACAACTTGTCCTATTTATCCCTAACATTCTCTTGAAAGGAAGACTCATCATCAGTGGAAATAATGACCATCTTTCCAACATTCTTTTTCTTATTTTTAGCTCTGGTGCGGCTTCCAATTGTCTCCATCTCTTTTTTACCCTTACCCTTAACACAGTCTTCCCTAATTTCCTCATCCTCGGTCTCAATTTCTGTGGAAGATTATTCTATCTTAACCTTCCTTTTCTTATTCTTAGATGAGGATCCACGAAGGTTGGAAGTCTTTATGGGTTCAACAGACTCAACCTCATCATCTTTGGTCTCCTCCACATAAGCCTCCTCAGAATCATTACCTTCGATATTATAATCCTCTAAAGCCTTCCTATTAAAAAGAGGCCTCTCAACCTTTTTGGACTTTAACAAATAATACAGAAAAACCATCAAGCCTTCATGGCAAGCATGGTCGCCCTCAGGATCCTTCTGCAAACATTTAAAGGTAATATCCAAGGAACTCAACAGGTAAAAGGGAAAATTTATTGTAATCCCATGTCTGAAGTGATTCAACAAAATGAGATGATGGTTGTAAATTTTAGTGTATCTCCCATCCAAACTAATATAACTAATAAGGACAAACATAACCAACCTCCATGGCCTAGAGATGCACTTCCGAATTGTAGTAGGAATTATCAATTTTCACCATCCTTTTCCTTTTCTGCATCATCTTTGTAAAATCATCTAGGGCTTTGTCAGAAATCTTCATGTCTCTGTAAAAATTGATCCCCTCAATTTTTAGACTTGTCACCTTAGCTATAAGCTCCTTCGTGATTTCCATGTACTGCGTCCCAATAAGAACTTTTCCATTCTTCTAAGTGTTGAGAAATTGTTTGGTAACCGTAGGTTTGCTACCATGCAGTCTCTCCAAGTAGTCTTCCATACCACCATTCTCAATTGTGGTTTTCTACCATGTAGTGATTGCTAAAATCTTGATTGTTGATTTTTCCTTTGGTTATGTTTTTGTGATTATCTAATTAGATATGTTAATGGGTCTCTATGGTGTTGCCAACTTTTACTTGGGGAGATGGTTATTCTAGATGTAGCCACCCCTAGTCCAGTCCATGATCTTTCTTAGTTTATTATAAATAAAATATAAAATCTTTTACCAACCAAAACAAATCTATATATAATAATTACTTATTATAATATTTATTATGCAATTAGTTTCTGGATTTGATTGTGTGAGTTTTTTTAGCGTTGAATCCAGAAACTAATTGCATCATAATGGATTGTGGAAATTTGATGTTGTTAATAATATTTATTACTAATAATATTTTTTGGGGGGTTCACCACTCAGTGTTATTTAAGTAGTGGTGTTGTTGTCCCCACCAAGAGCCTAACTTGTCACCAATTTCCCGAGGTGAATGCCAATGATTATTTTATTTAGAATAAATTTATATATTTTTTTCAAATATATTTCAATGGAGACTTTAATGCATTTATTTAAAAAAATATCAACTATTTTATATAATGTAAATTTGTTAAAAAAATAAGATATTTAATATTTAAATTTAAATCTATAGTAATTTAATCTTTTTAATTAAGATTGTCATATGTTCTTTATTTATTTTTTTGTAAAATGAAGATTTCATATTGATAATTTATTTATCTAAATTAGTAATAGGAAAGAAAATATGCAAATAAGAGACATTGCATCAATCTAACAATTAAATCTCAATATGTCTTTTAATCAAACAACATTGTGTAGATACCCAAAAATGGACACACTTGTGGATTCACATTTAGTCACTAATTATTCTTCTATTAGTTAATGGTTATTTAATCATTAATTAATCATCTTATTTTCCTCTAAAATTCTAATCTTTTAATTAGTTAATCATCTCTCTAATATTAATTAAATAATTAAATTTATTTTATTAATTACCTTTAATTAATTGATCTTTATCAGTTAATTGAATTCAAATTCCTATTTCCCATGGTTTGAATATAATTATTCAAATTAGCTAATTATTCTTCTAAATTAAATTAATTGACCAAATTAATTTAATTTCACATCAATTCTAGTTAATTTCATTTCTGTTTAATTTCATTCTAATTTCATCTTTCTCTTTAATTGAATTTTTAATTCAATTAAATCTTCTAAAAAATAGAAAAATACAAAATATGAGGCAATTATAATTTCTAAAAACTTAAAATCCTCATAAATTGAGAAAAACAACTTTCTAAAAATCAAATCATTTTAAATACAAAATTAATTATTTTCTCAAAATTCAATTTTAGAAATTCTTATCTTTCAAAAAATAAGTAAATCCTCTCATCTTAATGTCATCTTTATTTCCTAAATAACTCTCCACTTTTTTGAGTTAAATCGGAATTGAATCTTTTATTCTAGAAAGTTACCCAAATCTTTTCAGTTCTTAATTATCTTGTCCATTCAATCTATTTTTCTCAAATCAATCTTGATCATCCATTCAAATCATAATTTCTATATAAATAACCTGTTAGTATTGTTTTAAATTTTTGTCCTTGTACTTTAGAGGGTTTGAAAATGAGGTTCTTAGACCTAATTGTGAAGTAGTATGGCTAAAACCCTAGCTTGACCTAAGCTCTGTTATGTTTGAGTGTTACGTTTTACTCATTAACATTTCCTAATGACGCATGTGCAATATTGACCCCTTTAAAGTGAACGCTTCATGTGTTATGTCACTAGGTTGTCGAATGGGGTCCCTTTTTTAAATATTTCCTTTAAAGCCTAAGTTTTCCCGTTAAAATCTCCATATGACTAACCTTTAAAACTTGTGGCTCTTGTTAAATCTTCAAACTCTTAGTTGTTAGATTTTCTGACATGCGAATTAGCGACGGGTTGACATCTATCTTAGCGGGCCCATCATCGGAGTTGCATTGGCAATTAAACAATGGAATGCTTCAATGGTTGTCGTTATACCATTGGGCCAAGTTGATTACCTTTTAAGCATTGCGGTTTAGCGATAGGCGTCCGATTGAAAGTTTTTGACATGACGGTATTTTGACTTTCCTTTTCCATGGCAGTTTTCTCTTAATGACACTTGTCCTGGATGACGTTGAAAGTGGGGTCAAATTTCTCAGACAGTTAAAGCTCAAGTAGATCTTGTGGTTGTCGCTATACCCCTGGGATAAGATACATGATGTTTAAGGCTTGCGGTATAGCAATGACCATTTGATCTTGTTTGTAAGATGTGGACTGAAAAGTGGGTCCTCAGTTGCCAGGTCATGCTAACATGTTTGTTTTTGATTGGTCGAAAGTAAGAGATGACTTGTCAGCTATCAATATGTTTGACACCGAGGAAGAAGTTAGGGTTCTGCTTGCTGATTCATGAAACATGGTAGTTTTTTATTTGATGAAAGGTTCGTAAAGAAAAAGTGGGACCGAAGTTTTCAGACTTGTGATGATCATCCGATAAAGTTGCATCAACGGTTGTCGCTATGTCTCAACCAAGCAATCCTGACATTTTCTGACATACGATTTAGCGACAACACATGACACCTGTCTGCCCTGATCAAAGCCTAAGATAAGTTAAATTTTTTAGCAAATGCTATTTTAAAGTGTTCTCATTGGTCAAGAAATGATCTAGGGAAAATTAACACAGGGTTACGCTACTGAACTTGTTAACCGTTCGATGTGCCGAAAAGTAAAGAGGATCGATGGTTCAAATTTGAATTTTTGCTCTATGACGTTGCTCGCATCCTGTGAACGTTGAGGCTGCTAGTTCTTAGTAATGGTGAACTTAATGAGTTTCATGCGGATGAATTGTAAACAGTTGGAAAATTATTAAATACCCTAATTTGATTATTGAAGATTTTACCTCTTTCAGAATATTTTGGCGAGCGGGACTGGCTTTTTCTCTCTGAGATGATATCAAGCAGATTTTTTGCAAATGTTTGGTAGGCCAAATTTCTAACTTGGAAAGTGCTCAAAGTTTTAAGGAAAAGAAGTGTGAAAGGCTTGTCATTTTTTATTATTGATTAGTTGGTAATATTTAGGGTTTTCTTTGGTATTTGAGCATTGTTTTGAAAGCCCTAGTTAAGATGCCACCAAAGAGGGGATTTTCTGGGAAGACAGAGTATAAAGATAGGGGTGTTTTGAAGACTTGATGCAATTGCTCCCGCATTCAGACAATGGGGCAGCAAGACTGAAGGAAGTAGTCCCAAGAAACCTTAGGGATTATGTAAATGATGGGCTCCATGATAGAGGAAACTAGATGAGGGATGCTAGGGTGGGGAAGCATCACAATGGTCTTATTTTTTTCAGGTCAGTGTATTCATAGAGAAATTCATGTGCCCCCCTTAGTAATATTTGGCAATTTGATATAGGGAAGTTGGTTGTCCTTGGAGTATTTATGGATGCAGAGTTGCTAATTCAAATTGCTAAGTGTTATGATCCCATGCTAGATGTGTCAAGGACATAAATGGAAATGACTTGATTAGCATTACAGAAGAAGAAATCGGGGAGGTTTTCTCATTGAATGACCCTTCTGTTGGGTTGGAAAAGATAGATTTTAATGAGTTCATTGAGATATATGAAGCACAAAGGGATTATTTAAGGATAGGGCCTTTAGGGGAATTTCTTGACCAAATTGGATCAACGTGTGTCATTAGCCCAAGTACACCTGAGCCTTTTAGGTTGGATCTATTCAGTAGACGTGCACAGGGTTTTTACAAATCTTTAACTCTAATCCTGGGGCATGATGAGGCCACTCACATGCCTATTCCCTATATGTTTATGATGGTGCAGTCTCTACATCCCCAGTTGGCACTAATTTTTGACTTTGCTTCTCACCTAGCTGACCTAATCCATGAGGGACTAATGGGGATAAAAAATATGAAGGTTAATAGACCCTTTGGGTGGTACTCTATGCTAATGCATATGTTCTTGTACAAGGGTGAGCATTTTTTCAGTTCAACAATCAACATTGTCAAAGAAAGGAATGGAGAAACTCTCCCAATTCAGCTATGGACCACAATTTTGTCATGGGATAGAACTGATGCCAATTTCATTATGTTTGATAGAGATTTTGCTTCAAGGATTAGGACATTGTTGTTTTTTGACAATCCAAGGATCCCAAGGGAATTATTGAGGTTGATTAGGCCTAAGGAGTTTTGTCATGATCTTAGCATAGTTCATAATTTCGGTGACATAATTTTGTATCCATTTTCCACGGTCTTTATGGTATAATATGGTTGAAAGAAGGCACCATACATTTTTCCTTACCAGGTTCCATTAAAGTTAGGATATGCAGAGATCTTAAGGCAGATTGGTGACCTGCAAGAAACAACCCTCACTGGTAAAGGAAGGGGAACCTTCTTCCCAGATATCACACTTGCACACCAATATGTTATTACTAAAGGAGGATGGGTGCATTTAAACCAAGTCTTGCAACCCTACAGGATGCCTACAACTATAGTTAGAGGTGCAAACACTGAAGGTTTTTTGTCAGGAATGTTTAGGGAGAAGATAAGGTGTGCTCTTATGGAGCACCAATTCAATTTTCCTAAGGACATAATAAGGAATGAGTTTGATCTCCAAACTCAAGAGATTAAGAAGGAAAAGTGGGTGATCTATAGGAAGACTGTAGATTTTATCAAAATTTTGATAAAACTTATGACCCACTGAAGAGTTTTGAGCCATGGGCTAGAAAGGTAGATGCTCTTATGGAGCATTTTGAAGGGATCATGCATGCAGTAAATGAGAAAAGAACCATGGTAAGAAAGACAGACCCTGAGAGAGCCAAGAAAATTTTGAGTCAGCCTGGATATATAAAATTAACCCCAAATGGAACCTATTCTATCCAACAAAGAAAGGGATATAGTGTTCTTCTTCTAGCCCAACAAAAGGATGTGAGTCTTCCATCTACTTATAAGGGGAAGAGACCTATGGATGACCCAGTAGCACTAGAACCCTCCCCAAAGAGGCAGAGAAGGGAGGAGTCAAGACCTGAAGAGGAGGTATATTATCCTTCTCAGTTCCCCTTATAGTTAGATGAATATGGGGTTGTTGACCAGTTGGTACAAATGAGAAATGAGAGAAACATTATTGTTTCCAATGATGAATTATAGGAGGGAATGCTAGAGGCACCCAAGGAGGTAGCAATGGATCTCACTAGTGCAGAGTTTGAGGGTAAGCAGATTGACCCTATTTTGAAATAGGCTAGTGATTCTTTTGTTTTTGATGACAAGTTTGTGAGGACTAGGGCATTCTTTCAATTTTTATGGAGGATGAAAATAAACCAATTCAAGGAGATTTGTGAAAATAAAAAAGAGGAGTTCCCTGATAGGGACATAATTGAAATTGAAAATGAAATCAAGGGAGAAATGGTGAAACAATTTGAAAAGATCACCCTTGAGGAGGAAGGGCCATGATCCACACTGTAGGAGTTTTGATTCTTCTTGAGTGGGACATTGCAGATGCAATAATTTTTGATGAAATTAGGAAGAGTAAGGTAAAGACCCTTACTACTATAGAACAAGAACAATAGGCTATAAGGGGTATCACATTTTCTAATGATCATGCTGCTCTAGTTATGTGGTCCCTTAAGAGGGAAGAAAATAAAGGGAAGAGAGAAGTTCTCTCATTAGAGTATACTAGAAATTTACTAGTGCAACGAGTAGGTGAGACTTCAGGTGTTGAAGCCTCAAACATCATTTTGGAGACTACCAAGTTTAATGTAAAGGTGGCAGAAAAAGATGCACAAGAGAAGGAAGAGCAAAGGATTAAGTTTGAAACTATCCTCAAGTCCTATAATGAGCTCAAAGTAGAATTGATCTAGAAGGACAAATTAATTGTAGAATTGTCAGGACCACAAGATCATAGGTTACCCCAGTTGATGATAGCTGATAAGCTTGCAATGGCTTCTTCATCAAGTCCTATCATTGAATTTCCACCATCACCATTCCCAGAGACAAATATAGATGCAAGGGTCAGCTGGGAAAAGCAACAATTGCTTGAAGAAACAAGTCATTTCAAAAGAAAAAGGGCAGAGTTGGACAAGTTGAGGGAAGAACATTTGAAAGATAAAAGCTTGTTAGAGTAGAGATATGAGGAAAAGGTTACAGAGGCCATGATGCAATTTGCTACCAATCTGAATCCCACAATTCTGTTTGACCATACTAGGAGATTAAAGATATTTCTTACAGCTTTGAACAAACATAAGGAGGAATTAGGGTCAATTTTCAATAAATGGATTGAGAGATCTCTGAATGTAAGATTATTCAGATGGTTGTCCAAGTCTCAAGTTGATCCTGACCCATTAATCAAACCATTGCATCAAAGTGTGAAGAAGCTTATGGAGCATAGTATCTTTTTGAATGATTTTGAGAGAAAGTCCAATTTATTGAAGCAGGAATTGACACTCCCTTGCTGTGATTTAATCCCACAAGTTTTCAAGAAAAGTGGTGAACTAAAGGAGTTAATCAAGTGGAGAGCTGATGAAGGGTGCTCCCCTTAATACCACAAACACATAACAGAAATAGAGAAACAACAACAATATGCAAGAACAGAAAATTGGCTTCTTATTATCTCCACAAATGTGGAATTACAAACTTTCAGAATTACAATATGCAAAGCCACATGGGCATTCCCTTACAATATTCTGTAGGACAAAGCCTCGAATCAATACCCAGATCTACTATCCAGAACTATTCTGAACTGCCTAAGACAATAATACAGCCTTCCTTATATAGGCAATTTTCCACCGCCTGGGAAGGTTCCAGAATTTTAGCCAATAAGGCCGACCAAACTTAGAATTATTTTTATTTTACATTTCATTACATCATAGTCGGCTCAAAATAAATTTTGAAACCCGAACAGAAATTTTGAAGAAAAATCATTTTCTGCTATTTCAGGTGACCTAACTTCCGAAGACCATAAGTCATCACCAGTTGACCCGATTGACTATTGTAACCCCATTTCAAAAAGGGCGCGAGGAGCTCTACAATGCTTGAATTAAGCAAGCTTCATTCAGCCCAAAATTCGACCTCATCCGGGGCCTCTAAAGCCTTCAAAACTGAGTTCAAAGTTTCTGTCCCCTGCTGCCAATACCGAAAATCTTCAATATCTTCCAATATACACTTGATCTGGCAATGAAACTTTACTGGCAGACTTATATGACCAAAATGAACCTCCAAGAAAGAAATCAGATCATTCTGAGCACATACGAAAATTACCAAAAATAGTAACTTTCCATAAATAGCAGCTCTGCACAAGATAGCCCTTATTGAATTCAAAAAATAGAAATGTTTTTGGGTGATGCAAGATTGCTCTTACACCCAGGATGCTCCTGCATCAGACACCCAGGGTAATTTGAGAAGTGACCCTGTCACGACTCAGGTGTGCAGAGGAAAACCAAGACGGTTAACCTCCACCCTTGTTAGCCATGATGAATCTTCAATAGGTCATCCTTTCCACTTGACCAAATATTCTTCATATGTCCTATTCCTTGTGCTTCTGCCAACACGACTGTCTAGTATATCTTCGATCTCCTTAGTGTCTGAACTAGTTGCTGGAATACTCCACTGTGCTGCTGTGATCTCATCTTCAACACCTCCTTCATGATACTCTGTCAAATCTGAAATGTTAAACACTGGTGAAATATTTAGCTCAGTAGGCAATTCTACCTCATATGCGTTTCCTGAATCATGTTTCTTCAGTATCTTACATGGTCCAAACTTCTTCATTTTCAGCTTGTTATATGTACCAACTGGAAACCGCTCCTTCCGCAAATGAACCATGACTTCATCTCCAACCTGAAATTCCTTATACCTCCTTTTCTCATCTGCCTTAGCCTTATACTATGTGTTCATCTTGGTAATATGCTTCCTCACCTCCCCATGGATGTTCTTCAAGTGTTCTGCAAAATCCTCAGCTTCAGCACTACTTATTTCTCCTTTATCTATCTTCCTTAATTCAGATGCACTTCTCGGACTACTTCCAAATACAATCTGGAATGGTGATTTACCAATGCTCCTATTGACAGAATTATTGTATGCAAATTCCGCCTGTGGTAAAATCAAATCCCATCCTGTTGGCTTATCTCCAACCAAACATCTCAGCAAATTTCCCAAACTTCTATTCACTACCTCTGTCTGTCCATCAGTCTGTGGATGATGTGATGAACTGAACTTCAAATCTGTCTTCAGCTTCTTCCACAATATACGCTAGAAATATCCAACAAACTTTTCATCCCGATCTGAAACTATGGTCGTTGGCAAACCATGTAGTCTCACTACCTCTCTGAAAAACAATTCTGCTACATGAACAGCATCAGTAGTCTTCTTGCAGGGAATGAAATGTGCCATCTTTGAAAATCTATCAACCACCACAAAAATTGAATCATGTCCCCGCTGAGTCCTCGGTAAACCAAGAACAAAGTCCATGCTAATATCCTCCCAAGGCTTCTCTGGTACAGGTAATGGCTGATACAACCCTGTATTCTGCTTCACTCCTTTCGCCATCTGACATACTCTGCAACTCTATACAAACTTCTTCACATCTTGCTGCAATTGTGGCCAATAATAATTTTCACCAACCAAAGCAAGGGTTTTATCACGACCAAAGTGTCCAGCCAATCCTCCACTATGCTTCTCCTTGATGAGATTCTCCTTCATAGAACTTCGTGGAATGCACAACTGACTCCCTCTGAATAGCATATCATCCTGGATGATGAAATCCAACCATTTCGTCCTGTCTAGAGTAACAGGTTCTTTACAAGCTTTCCAAGCTTCACCAAAATCAGGATCCTCTGGATACAAATTCTTGAGCTCCTTGAACCCAACCACTTCAATCTGCATTTCTGTCAGCAGTAGTTGCCTTCTGCTAAGAGCATCTGCAACCCTATTAGACTTTCCACTCCTGTGTTTCAAAACAAATGTATAACTCTGCAAAAATTCAACCCATTTCAAATGCCTTTGATTCAACTTTCCTTGACTATTCAAATATTGCAAAGCTTGATGATCAGTATACAAAACAAACTCCTTAGGAAGCAAATAGTGTCTCCACTTCTTTAATGCTTGAACTATAGCATAAAATTCTTGATCATAAATAGAATATTTTCTCTTGGCATCATTCAACTTCTCACTGAAATAAGCAATAGGTTTACCTTCTTGGCTCATAACAGCTCCTATTGCAGTACCACTAGCATCACAATCTACTTGAAACACCTTATTAAAATCTGGAAGTGCTAAAATAGGTTGTTCTGTAACTTTTTGTTTCAATAATTGAAAACTCTTTTCTGCCCCATTAGTCCACTTAAACTCTTTTTTATCCCCTCTCATTGTTTCAGTCAAGGGTCCACAAATACTGCTAAAATTTCTGATAAACTTTCTGTAAAAGCTAGCTAGACCATGAAAAGATCTTACCTCAGTAGCATTCCTTGGAGTAGGCCATTCAAGGATAGCCTGTACCTTCTCTGGGTCTATTTTTAGACCTTCTCCTGAAACTACAAACCCCAAATACACCAACTCTTTCTTCACAAAACTGCACTTCTTTGAATTAATCAACAATTTCTCTTCTCTCAGCTTCTCAAATACCATACGAATATGCATCATATGCTCCTCCAATGTCTTACTAAAGATCAGAATATCATCTAGGTAAACAATGACAAACTTACCCAGAAATTCTTTCAGAACCTCATTCATGAGCCGCATGAAAGTGCTCGGTGCATTGGTTAGCCCAAAAGGCATGACTAACCACTCATACAGTCCTTCCTTTGTCTTGAAGGTAGTCTTCCATTCATCTCCTTCTCTGATCCAAATCTGATGATATCCACTCTTCAGATCTATCTTTGAGAAATACACAGCTCCACTCAAACAGTCCATAATATCATCCATTCATGGCAATGGAAACCTGTGCTTGATTGTGATCTTGTTTATTGCCCTAGAATCTGTACACATCCTCCATTCTCCATTCTTCTTTGGTGCTAATACTGCTGGTATAGCACAGGGACTTAGACTCTCACGGATTAATCCTTTCTGTAACAGTTCATGTACTTGTCTGTTCAACTCCTCACTTTCTGCAGGTGTCATTCTGTGTGCTGCCTTATTCGGAAAACTCGCTCCTAGGATCAAGTCCATCTGATGACTAATCTTCCTGACTGGTGGTAATCCATCAGGCACGTTATCGGATACAATATCCTGAAACTCATTCAACAAATCTGCAACTTCTACAGGAACATCTTCTACTTCCTCTTTACCAGCTTTTGGAATTAAAGCAAAACATACATGCTCATGCCTCATACCATCTAGAAAATTTCTTCCATCAACAAAAGTTATCCTTGCATTACCACATACCTTTTCTTCAGTCTCCTTTAATGGTTTTAGCTTATGTCGCACTCCATCCTTTGTCAGGGAATAGGTATTCGCACGGCCATCATGTACAGCACATCTGTCAAACTGCCATGGTCTACCCAACAACATATGACATGCATCCATAGATATGATATCACACAATACCTCATCTTGGTATCTGCCAATCTTGAACTTCACCAGGCATTGTTCATTGACCATGACCTTGTGGTCATCCTGTACCCAGGCAATCCGATATGGATGTGGGTGTTTCTGTCTCTTGAGCTTCAACTTTGTCACCATCTCTTCTGACACCAAATTGTCAGTGCTTCCACTATCGATAATCACATCACAACATTTACCTTCACACTTGCACCTGGTGCGAAACAAGCTCCTCCTTTGCTCAGGTTCATTCTCACCACTCAACAAGACTCTTCTATTAATCAACATTTCTCCTCTTTCAGCATCTTCAGAATTTGATGATCTGGCATCTTCATCTACATGTGCAATTCTGGCCTGGCCTTCATTTCTCCTGTCTGTTCTGCCTTGGCGCTGAGGACATTCAAATGCCCTATGACCTTCTTCTCCACAGTGAAAACATGTTCCACGGAAGCCACCTCTTCCAGATCCTTGTCCTCTTCCTCTTCCTCTTTGATCTCTATTATTCTGATCCTGAAAGCGATTGGAATTATTTACTCGTTGATTCTGACTGCTACTGGCCTCATCCTTCTTTTTCGGATCTTCATTTCGGCCACCATATGACCGTCCACCAGATCGTCCACCGCGACCTCTTCCGTTTTGTCTGCTCTCAAACTTCTTGTTCAGCTTTTCCTCTACTTTTAGGGCAAACTGGTATGCCTCTTCAATACTGTTCATTCGAACCAGATTCAGCTCCTCTTGAATGCTTGGCCTTAACCCATTAAGGTATCGGGCAACTTTCTCCTTATCAGCTTCTGCATGGCCTGTTCTGATGAGAAGTCGATAGAACTCCTCTGTATACTCCTGAACAGATCTTCCCGCTTGCTTCAAACTCTGCATTTTCTTTAGTAGGTCAAGCTCATAATCAACAGGAATGAACTGTCGCTTCAATTTATCCACCATCCGATCCCATCTCGTGATTTTCTCTTTTCCCCTTCTATTTCGCTCTAACTGAATCTCTTGCCACCATATCTTCGCATGACCTTTCAGTCTGGCCTTCGCAAATTTGACCCTATCAGGATCCTCAACATCTTCATACTCAAAATATTCTTCACACTCATTGACCCAGTCGATCAATTCCTCTGGGTTAAGATTTCCAGAAAATGTAGGAACCTCAATCTTAGGTCTTTTCCCAATCTTGGAAATCGCCCGAAAAAGTCTTTCTTCCTCCTGGTTCACAATTTCAACTTCTCCTTCTTGATATTCTTCTTCAGCTTCATCCTCGCTTTCGTCTCCGACATTAAGATTCATTCCTCTGTGAATCTCTTCTTGCAATGCTCGCACTTGTCTCTGCAGCTCTCTAACCTCAGGTGTTACAACACCAGCTCTTCTGCCACGTTCCCTTCGTGGAGGCATTTTCACGATGCGCGCTGAAACCCTAGCCATGGTCCTGGTGAAAACTGCCTCACAGTCGACGATCTGTTTACACACTCAAGAAAACCTGGCTCTGATACCACTTGATGAAGGGTGCTCCCCTTAATACCACAAACACATAACAGAAATAGAGAAACAACAACAATATGCAAGAACAGAAAATTGGCTTCTTATTATCTCCACAAATGTGGAATTACAAACTTTCAGAATTACAATATGCAAAGCCACATGGGCATTCCCTTACAATATTCTGTAGGACAAAGCCTCGAATCAATACCTAGATCTACTATCCAGAACTATTCTGAACTGCCTAAGACAATAATACAGCCTTCCTTATATAGGCAATTTTCCACCGCTTGGGAAGGTTCCAGAATTTTAGCCAATAAGGTCGACCAAACTTAGAATTATTTTTATTTTACATTTCATTACATCATAGTCGGCTCAAAATAAATTTTGAAACCCGAACATAAATTTTGAAGAAAAATCATTTTCCGCCATTTCAGGTGACCCAACTTCCGAAGACCATAAGTCATCACCAGTTGACCCGATTGACTATTGTAACCCCATTTCGGAAAGGGCGCGAGGAGCTCTACAATGCCTAAATCAAGCAAGCTTCATTCAGCCCAAAATTCGACCTCATCTGGGGCCTCTAAAGCCTTCAAAACTGAGTTCAAAATTTCTGTCCCCTGCTGCCAATACCGAAAATCTTCAATATCTTCCAATATACACTTGATCTGGCAATGAAACTTTACTGGCAGACTTATATGACCAAAATGAACCTCCAAGAAAGAAATCAGATCATTCTGAGCACATACGAAAATTACCAAAAATAGTAACTTTCCATAAATAGCAGCTCTGCACAAGATAGCCCTTATTGAATTCAAAAAATAGAAATGTTTTTGGGTGATGCAAGATTGCTCTTACACCTAGGATGCTCCTGCATCAAGAGCACAAATAGATGATGATTTTTCTACTAGAATGACTAGCATTTTAACTTTGGAGAATAATTTTTTTTCATACACACTATTGAGACATTGATTTCTGCTAGGTCCAAGTTTGATTTTATTCAGCAAGAAATCAGACAGCTAGAGGACAAGTGGGGATAGTTATCCAAAAAAGGTGCAGAGTTTGCAAATTTTGATTTCCTAAGTGAGGAGGTGTATAAAAGATGGAGGTACCAGTACATACCTCATGCAGAAAAAGTAGATGTTCCACCTACTTCTTGAGACAAACAAAGGCTGCAACTTTTTGAATCTTAAAGAGTTGTTGAGATGTAAAGAGGTATTTATTGCAGGGATGACAATGAAGAGATGGTGATCATATTTGCTTGATGAAACCAAGGAAAGAATTGAAGGCATAAAGCAAGGCGGCTCATCTGTAAATATCTCTCCAAATCTAGTCAATGCATTTATTGTAAACCCAATAGGGTTGTAAAGTTTTTAGGTTAAAATTTTGTAATCCCTAGAATGATCGGTAGCTTGTTGCATCTCCTTGTATATAAAGGATTTTCCACGATCATTCTAGGCATTGAGAGTTTTAGGTGTTAAGAATACACAAATTTTGAAACCCTAACCCTCAGTCATGGATTGTAATATTTTGTATCATTTCTTATCAAGTAAAAGAGAAGAAGTACAGGTTGCCGTTATTGTCTTGCAAGCTTGTTGTTCAGAATATACTGTATAAAAATTATCAAAGGTTATACTTAATACAAATCTCAAATCTTTGTCTCTCCTTTGTGTTCATTCTGTGAATCTTTAAATCTTTTAGAGATTTATATGTATTTATTTTTCTCTGAGTTCTGATCTAGGGTTGGATTAAATATTGCTCAAAGTGGAATATATGTTCATTAAACTTATATGAAGGATTCTCATAAGTAGGAAAGAGTTGGGGTATTTGTGTTTGTGTTCAAAGACCATTTCTTCTTGGAATATCTTTGTATTCATTCTATTTTCTAGTGTTGTAAGCCCAATGGATAAAGCACTGGCCTATATGGACATATCATTGTTTTATAAGGAATGATCAAGATCATTATAATCATAAATATATCTATACCAGTCATTTTACTTTCATTTTATTTTTATTATACAATAGTTCTACCCAGTGATGGAGAGTCAATGAATAATAGGTTGTTATTTAGTACTTTCTCACTGATATCTATTGTAAGATCCAATATTGAGTAAGGAATAGAGTTGTATCTATTGGATCAGGTGTACCCATCTTGGTTTTGCAGGGCTAGAAGTGAAGAGGGCAGTCTTGTCCCTATAGTTGGTCCAGTTACTTATAGATTTCTCACATTTGGAATTAACCCCTCCATAATATCACTCATAAGTATATTGGTGTCTCTTGGAGTGTAAAATCTTTTTAAGAACCAACATAACCCTCATCTCTCACATTTTCATATCTCTGAATTTTGCATCAAACTTATATCAAATTATTATTAGAGTATCACAATTTCTTAGATCTTTGAGTCAAGGTGCTGCTAGAATCACAATTGAGTTCCACACCCCAACAATAGAAAAGAGAAGCAACAAAAGCCTCAAGCATCATTTGGTTTTCATATGTGTTTAATTTTTGAATATGATGTTTTTTATTTTATTGTTTGTAGGGTTTAATGATTATTAGTAGTTTTCTTGATTAGTTCGGTACTACTATATTGTTTCTTTAAACTTGTGTAAAATTTCCCTACATACATTTTGATGAACCCCACGTGAATGAACAAGCTAGAAATGCTAAAAATTTGATAGATTTGTCTCCCATATTTGCATGCAGGCTTTCTTTGCTGATATCTTGTTACCTGCAGGGTTTTTAAAGATTTAGTCATATCTCCTAAATGACTTGGAATTTTTTGATGAAATTATTATTACAGCTTTTTCGATGGAATCAGGAGGCTATTGTCCAAAAATTAAAAAAATTGATCATTTTTTTGCGATTTAATTTTTTTTTAATGATAGTTCATTAAAAATTAATTCTGGGTGCAAATCAACCAATTTATTTGAAAACTTTACATTTATGGAAATATCTCAAAAATCTAAATAGGGTTTGTTCTCTGTATTTTCAATTTTGATAACAGATAATGGCCAAAAATAGATCTTTCAAATCTGGCCTATTTTCATAAATCGAGTCCTGAGGACACAAATGAAGGAATTTTTTTTTAATTATTACATTTTTAGAAAGCTCATTGATTTTGGCCAAGGGTTACTTCTTTATATTTATGCTTTTTTAGGCCATAAATATATCTAAAAATTAGATCTTATGACTAAGTCAAAAGCAGAAAAATAATCAAGGTGCATTTGTTCCAATTTCAATTGATTTTTATGCTCATCCTTGATTTTTCTAAACATATCAATTTATTTCACCTTGGATTATTTTTGTTGGACTAGTGTGTGTGTAAGCTTCTGTGGATGCTTAGGAGTTGGAACGATCGCCATTAGGTGAGTATCAAAAAATGCAAAAATAAAACTTCAGAAATGTGCCTAGCCTTTGCTAGCTTGGAACAAGGTAAGCCTTATCCCTTTGTATATTTCTTAAAATTGTGGCATTCAAAGTTCAACATCTAGCTTAATTAGAAAGCCTACTATTGTTTGATAAATTTTGGTATTAGGCCTATGCTCTTCACTTTCATAGTGAATTAGAATGCCAAAGATGCCAAAATGGATTAATAGAAAGAAAGGCTAAAAGAATGAACAAACACAAAAATTCAAACCTCTTTGTTTGTGGATAAAATCATTAGGCCTATGCTCTTCACTTTCATAGTGAATCAGAATGCCAAACATGCTCAAACCCCCCTAGATTAAAAGGCCTGGGAAAGAATCTTGTTAAACATGTTTGGAAGTGAGTAAGTAGTAGGGATATGCACTTACCCTTCTTAGGGTAATCAGACTCCTAGACCTACTTCTCATTTCAATTTTATTGATTTCATGAACATGCTAGTTAAATTAGAATTTTAGAGGGCTCTGCTCTCTAGAACATGCCTTAGCGAGGCCAGTGAGAGGGACAACCCAAAGTGGGATACAATTTCTTTTACCACAATAATCCAACCCACTATAAAATAAAATGCATTCATCATTAATGGGGTGAATGATGGAAAAAATTGAGAATGATATCTCCTCTAGTGGTCCTTCGAGATTGTGCGAAATCATGTTTTTATGTGTGTGGGAGACCTCTGTAATGAGGGATAGACTCAAGTATTTCTGAATGAAATCCTTACTAGAACTTGGTTAATGAGAAGCTACCTTTTTCAACCATGTTGAACCAAATTGACCTTAGGTAGATTTTTTTGGAATCTCTTCATGTGCAAGACTTGTCAAAACATTCTGGAACATACACTCGGTGTTTAGCTACTAGAACTATTGCTTGAAGTGAGTGTTGTGCTTGTAATTTTGTTTGTTGCATTCAAGTTTCATGTTACAGGTGTTGTCAAAATAGCCTTAAGATCAAGATTTCAAAGTTTTCCATCAAGGATCCCAGGTCCTTATAACTAAGAGGTCACAATCAAATATCAACAAGTCTTAATCATAGAGACGAGTCTTTCTCTATCAGACTTAAAAGAAAAAGACACCCTTTAATCTTCAAATCATTGCAACAACATTTTGAAAAACACTCCAAACACTTCAAATCAATAGCAAGATGTCTCTTCCCTGCCCTTTTGGTCAGAGACCACTCATAAGATCTCAAATGAGAAACAACCCAGATGACATATACTTCAATTCATTTCCTCCATATGAAGAAGAACAAGAAATCGACTGCTATGATGACATAGAACCCTTTGTCTACTCAAGAAATTTCCCTAAGATGACACAATAATAATTGAATACTAACATCCTTATACAACAAATGAGAGAAATGAGAATCCAGTTAGCTGAAATTAAAATTCAAAGAGAACCAAAGTCTTACACCAGAAAGGAATTATATGCATACCCTTTTGATCAATCAAACTATAGGCCTTTGATCAAATTAGATCTCAATAAACATCCTCTTGCTTCTTCATATCCATCACCAAGGATTTATCAAACAAACATAATTGAAAATCAATAATCCTTTGGACATCAATCAAGCATGATCAATAGGAAATTGATCATACCACATATTCAATCAAAAATTTCTTCACAACATGCAAATGTCAATGTGGTATCACCAACGTGATCACTCAAGAAAAACAAGTTCCAATCTAGTCGTTTATATCGTCTGGGTAGAAAACTAGCTCATAATCATCATCTTATTGTTCAACAAAATCAAAGTCATCTACCCATGTCTAGCAATGGCACATTCCAAAATAATCACACCAATGACACATATGCCTCCATTGAATAAGTTGTCCCTCAATAATCCTCCATATTTCCCACCACTCCTTCATATCCTGAAGCATTACTAGAGCAATCTTTTCCATTTTCATCTAATGATATATCAAGTAACGAGACCTCCCAAGGGTTATCCTTGATGAATTTCCAAGCCAATCCTTTCTTTGATGAAATTCCCTTCTATAATTCAGCAGTCCTAGATCCAATGCCACAATATGATCCAATCCCAGATAAACCTACCCAAGAGAGTTCCATTCAGAGTCCTCCTTCATGTCAAAACATTGAACCCTTCCAATAATCCATCATACATGTCCAAAATCATACCCCATATCAAGAGGGTGATGCAAAGCATAAAGAAATGAGTCCTAAAATAAATCAAGATCAAGATCCCAAGAATGACCAAACCTATCTAATTTTTGACCAAGATCCTATCTTCCTAGATTTTAATAATGAACCTACCATCGATGCCCATCATATCAATGAGGATTCCCATCTATTCCAAGAACAAAGTTTCCCTCCAAGTCTCATGGACCTTCCACCTCCTATTCCTAATCAAGATTGTGTCACCCCTTCCATTATTCTTGATGATGTTATTCATAGTCAAGAGCAAGCCACCCTTAAAATCAAGTCAAATGATCCCCTTCCAAGTCAAGATCAAATTATCCCTTCACCTTCATGTCCATCAAAGATCCCATCATCCCTCAATATCCTCCTCATGAGCATACCATTCCTTCTCCTCCATATCCTCCACAAGATCCTAGCCTACCAAATGATCTTGTCATTCTGCCATCTTTCCCACAGGATCCTATCCTACCAAATGACCATTGATGGAAATATAATTGGGAAATGTAATATTGAGAGAGGGGGGGGGTGGTGAATCAGATATCACCTACTAAACCATATTGATACTTATAGAACATTTGCATAGCATCACCAATACTTGATCAAACTAAGTAACTAACATATTAAGCAGCATACATGAAAGTACTCATAACACAATGATTTTGGTAACCTAGAAACTCTTGAAAGGTAAAACTAGGGTGGGGATGACACCCACAAATCTTCACTACTGCAGTAATAAGTTTTCCCATTAGGGCTTACAAAATGTGATCAAAACTTGATCTACCCTATGAGGGGTCTGCCCTATTAAGAGCTAAAAGACTTATACAGTCTACCTTGCTAAAGGATTTGAAACTTACAACAAAGTAAGAACTCAGTTAAGAGATTATAAAAAGTCTGTTAGGACTACTTGGCTAAGAGATTTACCCTGATACACTGGTTAGAATGTCTCAGTACCTGATCTTTCAGTTTGCACTGTATGCAGATTATAGATCTCCTCTTTACTATATAATATTGATCTCATATATTAGATCTATCTCTATTCTATCCTTTCACTGCTTAGCTCGGTCACTGAACTCTGTTTGAATGCTTCACTATTCTGAATGTGCTTCTCTGCTCATTCCTTCATACCCATAGCATTCATTCCTTCATGCTATTACTCTTCTGCTTTCTCTCTCTCTCTCTCATACTATAATTTAGGGTTTAGATCTTAACCTTATATAACAAACAAAACATCTTCATGATTCAAGATCTATGATTCAGATTGATTCCTTTTTCTGCTTAAACCTTACAATTTTCTTATTGGCTCTAGGTATTACATAGGGATCAATGATTACATAATGGATGCGTAATTACCTCCGTAATTATCTCAACAAACAAAATACAAAATATGAATATCACCCAAAATGATTTACCTCGATCAATGTGCCATAACAAACTCACATGTCATTCCTGGCTAACTTGACAAATGTAGTTTCTGATACTCAGCATTCACTATACTTGGCATATGTTGATATCTCTGTCGCTCGGTAATCATTGCATATGTGACTCAAAAAAAACTAGACTCGGCATAATACAAAAAGATACATAGTGACCATAAGTTTACTCTGTAGTACTACTGTTTGGTAAGTATACATTACATAACTCGGCCTTTACATAATGACTCGGTCGCAGTGATGACCAACCATCATTGCCTAGATAAATGACTAAGTGTGGGTCACTAATAGTCAACAAAACTATAGAGATCTACAATCTCCCCCTTTGACAATAGTGGCAAAAACACTTTGTCATGACATTATACTTGTAATTACAAAAGTATTTTGTATTAGCCTAATACTCCCCCAAAGATATATATACATTCAAAATTTTGTTACCTTTTCTTTATCATGTCATGATGATTTGACTTCCCCCTTGTTTTTGGCACGAAAAATCTCTTCTATAGTAGGGAGTTCCCAGAATTTCTCCAAAAATGGTCTATGCAGCATCATAACCATGTGTAGTGTAGTGTTCCATCTTGTTGTAGCAATATTTAAAACTTCTATCTGCACTTCTAGCTCAGAAGCTAGACTGATTAGGCTCTTGGCTGTGGATAGATTTGGGTCCCTCTAAGTTAATTCCTTAGCCTTAACTAACTTTCTTTGTATGGCCTCCAGATGAGGTGTCAAAATTGTTTGCATAGAAAGTAGTCGAGATCTAATCTTTCCATCATTAGCCATCATCTCAGCTAACTTACCTTGGGTATGCAAAATCTTGGCATAGTGTTTGGAACTGGTTTCTACATCCAAGCTTAAGGACTGACTAGTGGATTTAAGTTCTTGCTTTAAGTTATCAACTAGTCATTGAGTCTCCTCAGTGAACAGTTCTACATTGCAAAATTTGGCCAGTAGAGATTGTGCATTCACAACTACTTCTTTGGTCTCTTTTACCAAAGTGGAGAGTGCAACCTATTTTACTGCAATCTCGGCAGATACTTTGTTCAACATTTTGGTCTCGAACTTCCTCTCCGACCACTCAAATAGTTTATCACTAGCACAACTAGCATCATTATTTACTTTCTGAACAATATGTACAAGTTGTTCCAAAATAGGAGTGGAATTATTTACGTCTGACAACTCAAAAACATCATTAAATATATCTTTGATTTCATACAGAACCTATTTTTGTTGATGTTCTCTCCTCAGTTCTTCCTGTTTTCTTTTCCTAGTCAACAAATCTTTCAATATTTGCATCTATTCATAAGATAAGTTATCAGAATCTCATTTAGGAATAACAATAACTTCATCAATGGTTACCTCAGGAGAAAAGACTTCCATTATCTTCTTTAGTTCCTTCTTCAATGTGCTCCCACTCGGCATCTATACAAGAGCTTGTATTGCCTCTTGTTCTATAGGCTCTTGTACCTCAATAGATTTGGCTTTTACTTCTTTTCCTTCTTTCCCTTTATCTTCCACATGAGGACTAATAGCTTTTTCTCCAAACTTCTCTCCTTTATTATGGTATAACTTCTCGACAGATATGGGTTGAGTTGTTGGTGCCGACTCAGTGTGTTCCTCGGTAGTGCTTGTACCAACTAACTTTTCAACTATAACAACTTTAGATTTGGTGGGGGTAATGTTGATAGTTAATGTCTCAAAAATTGTAGGATACTCTTTGACTTGTAAAAGTACGAGAATATTGACTGGCAAAGATGTATCTTTTGTTGCCTTGGCCTATAAATCTTCCTCAGTCAATACCTGATTCTTGATTGGGCTCTCCTCTGTTATATCAACAATGTGTACCTCTAATTTTTTCTAAATTTTCACTTCCTTAGGAGCTTCAGTCTCCAGAATGGGTGATTCCATTGCATTAAGTTCTGTTTTAGGCTTGACAACCTTAGAAGTACTGGCACCTTTATCTCCATCTTTTTCAATCAACAAACCAAATACTATCTTCCAGATTTTGATACTTTCTTGCACAACATCCTCAACCTTATGTTGAAGGATTAAATAAGCTCTAAGCTTAAGATCAAATTTTTCTTGGTATTGTTCTATTATCTATTTGATGTTGGTAGGGTGAGACTTGACTCAACTTGTGCTAAGGTGCTTTCTCTTATTTCTTTTTCCGTAAGAAGAGCATACTCCCATTTTTATGCTATCCTGAGACTTAATTCCTTAGGAATTCAATTTTCTATCAGAATTGGTAACATCTTGAAAGTGCACAACATTTCAAGAATAGCATCTTCAACCTTTTCTTTATCACCAATGCTCATACTTCCAAACTTTAATCCTTTCAAGTCTTCCACTCTTGCAGAGCTAGTGATCTTTTAACATATTTCATCCATAGTAGGTTGAACATCCTGCAATGCAACCTTCTTCTTTACCTCTTCATCACTTTTAGTTTCTTCATCATCTTCTTGTTCCAAAACAAGTTTTCTTCTAGGCCTCTTGTTAACCTTGCTCGACACTGCCTTGGGTTGTACAAGTTTTTTCTTACTAGATGTAGGTGACTTCTTTGGAGTCTCGGCAGTTTCTCCCCTTGTTCTAGGCCTTAGTACAAGTGTCGATGACACTTTAGGTTTTAGTATTCTTTTCTTGGTTGGGGACTCGACAATTACTGGCTTCTTTCCTGTCTTCTTTTCTACTGGAGCTTCCTTTACTTCTTCCTCACTGTTACTAGAGTCACTTTTCTCATCCTCTCCCAATCCTTGGGTTAATTCTAGTGGTGCATCCTTTTCAATTCCTTTTACATATCTCTCCAAATTCTTCACTATTTTCTTTCTCTTTCTTTTTGTAGTGGCGGCCATTAATCCCCTAGTGATTTTAGATTTTGCTTCATTGTACATTCCAAAGTAGGGTGCCTTACCATCAATTTCTTCAGCTAAGAGAGTTGTAATAGTAGTAGTAGCTTCATCAATGTTTACTTCATAGGGTAATGGCATTTACCGTGAAACCCTAGGCAAGACTGCTTGTGCATAAGTGAAATCTGTGTCAACTAGAAAACATATATCTTTGTTGTACCTTTCAACTAATGACACAGGGACTCTAGTCCTCTTTCTCATTTTCTTCTTGAACTCAACAAAATAATTGTCCATCACACCATTAAAACTATCTCCTATCTGACTTATGAACTCATTAATTTGAACAGTAATGGGTCTCTTCTTGTCCCATATCACACCTCCATGAGTAGAAAAACACTTCTTTATGTAAGAGAATAGACAGATTAACAAGGAGCCAAACTTACACATTGAATTCTTTGAAATCTGGATGGAGTTAAGGTTCTCAGCAAGCCGAGTCAGTTGGAGCTTGGCAAGATCATACATGTTCCCCTTCTTCATGATTTTCCATGCCTGGTCCATTGCCATACGAGGGATGTTGTCCAATTGACTAGATTGATAAAATTTGTGCGAAATAACCCTAATAGCAAAATCAATTTCTAGATCTGTGATGGTGGAGATCGTCATTCCACGCTTGTTCCAAACTGTCTCTGTGTTTTCCTGAATATCTTCTATGCTTGAACACTTCATTGTCTTTTTCCCTTGAATTGTAGGGTATCCAGTAACTCGGTGGATCATATCCTTTTTTATCTTCATGGGTCTATCTTCCAACCATAGTTTCATATCATGTACTTGACTCAAAACTATTTTTATCCATTCAACTTTGAAATTCTGTGGGAAATCTAGGACATGCACTAACCCTTGTTCGAAAACTGCTTTATGCTCCAGCTTCAACACTCCATTAACACATAATTTGTCATATGCTTCCCTGATCTCATAATCTCTGATTTCCCCAATTTTGCACATGTAACAAGACCTAATATCGTTCATTATCAACACATTCTTTGAAATAGAGGATAGGGCTCCATGTAAATCTCCTTTAATTGCACTTTCTGATATAGCCCTAAATGTCTTTGGTTTACAAACTTCATTTCTCACCAATTACATGTTGAAAACTTCCATCCCTTGTCTCTTCATTGTTGCAGATGATGATGATGCCATTATAAATTAAGATTTCTGAAAAGAAATGTTTGCTCGGTAATGTACCTTTCTCATAAGTGTCCTGTAGATGATTTCTGCCGACAACATGCTGAAAATATTCAGAATTACCTTTATCAAACTGGTTGCTCGCACTCTAAATCACTCAAAGAAATCTCAATTCACTTGGTGAAATGAATTGAGTGACAGCTTTCTGCTTTATAGATTCCAAAAAGTAGAATTAGGACCTCATAAATGCTCCGTACAAAGTTTTAAGTGGAATACACCTATCTCGGCAAACTCATATTAACCTTGTCTAACACAAGCTCAGTCAATATAACTATTACGATACAGCTTGGTGTATATAGCATCTCAACCATAATAGGTGATCGGCATACATTGATAACTCAGTCAAGACACTGATGCTCAACATCAAAAAATGAAATTCTCTATTTTGCACAGACATGTCCTAATGCATCTTTATCTATGCAGATATGGACCTTTACTCAATTTTATGTTAGGAACTAATGAAAAATAAAGCTTTGTAAGATTCAATTCCAAACATACCTTCTATAATTAGTTAGAAGAAGTGTGATCACCTTATCCCTCGGATTGGGTGATCTCTAACATGCTCACTTCACTTGTGTTTTCTTCTTCTTTCTTCTTCCATGTCTTGTTCATCTAATTCTTCAATTTCTCATAGATATCTTCATTCATATTCTGATCATTGCTTGGCATAGGTGATCTACAATCTTTCTTAAGGTGACTGACCTTATTACACTTGTAACATACCATGCTTCCATTCATCTAGCTTTTTGACTTGCCTCTGAAATGATTCTTCATACAGTTTTCTCCAACGTGTCCATATTTTCCATAGTAATGACAATTGTGCCAAGTGTTATAATCCCAATTCTATGAGTTATAATTCGCAAGTGTCTTAGTCTGTTCATTAGATGACCATCTAGGTTTGGATCTGAATTCAAATGCTTTATGACCATATTTTTTACAGTTGAAACAACTTCCTTGAAACTTAGGTGAGGTAGATGGATTATTGACCTTAAATATACATTCATGCGCCTGATGTCCATGTTTCTTACAATTAAAACAATGTCCATTGAACTTAGGTTTAGGATCAGACTTACCATATTTTCTTCTACATATGTTGGTTGTATGTCCTAGCTTTCCACAGTGATGGCGTGTGGGCTTGGTGTTCTTTGGTTTAGCATTTTTATGTTCTCCATTCTTTGATGATTCTCCTTCTTTAGTAGATGATGCATGTTCATTTAGTCCAAGTCCAGATCTATCACCAGATCTTCTAGGCAACCTTAACAGTTCTTCAAAATATTTTGCAGCTTCACTGGGTTTGTTCATCCTTTCATTGATTTCCTTTTCAGATCTTAGTTCATTCCTTAATTGATCATTTTCAAACCTCAGTTGGTTAATTTCCATATCTTTCCTGCCCAACTCTTGATTAACCAGCAGTAGTTGATTTACCATGTCTAGTTGATTATTAGTCAACCTTTGCATGTCACTTGTCCTTTCATCTAGTCTTATTGTAATTTATATTTTGCCTTCTTCAGCCATTGCCTTATCATCTTCAACTTTTTTTTCAATTCAAATACTTCACAAAGTCTGACAGATTGAATTTCATGTTCTCTCCTTAGATTTCTGATGTCATCATTTAGTATGGTATTTTTCTCCAGAAGTTCTTTTATAGCTTTGTCACTTTCTGCAGAGTTTCCACTATCAAATAGTCTAGTGGTATCTTCTTCATGATACTATGAATCACTTTGCTGAATAGCAATTTCCCTCCTTCTGCTCAAGGATTTCTTCAGTTCACCTCTAGCTGCTTCCAGTTGTACATCAATCTTATGATTCTCTATGATCTTTCCTAGCTTATAGACTTCCATCTCAAGATCTTTTTCTTCAAGTGGTTAGACTTTCTATGAGAAACCTTGCAGCTTTGATACCAATTGTTGGAAATATAATTGGGAAATGTAATACTAAGGGGGGGGGGGTGTGAATCAGATATCACCTACTAAACCGTATTGATACTTATAGAAATTTTGCATAGCATCACCAATACTTTATCAAACTAAGTAACTAACATATTAAGAAGCATACATGAAAGTACTCATAACATAATGATTTTGGTAACCTAGAAACCCTTGAAAGGTAAAACTGGGGTGGGGATGACACCCAAAAATCTTTACTACTGCAGTAATAAGTTTGCCTATTAGGGCTTACAAAATATGATAAAAAATTGATCTACCCTATGAGGGGTCTGCCCTGTTAAGAGCTAAAAGACTTATACAGCCTACCTTGATAAAGGATTTGAAACTTACAAAAAAGTAAGCACTCGGTTAAGAGATTACAAAAAGTCTGTTAGGACTACTCAGTTAAGAGATTTACCCTGATACACTGGTTAGAATGTCTTAGTACCTGATATTTCAGTTTTCACTATATGCAAATTACAGATCTCCTCTTTACTATATAATATTGATCTCCTATATCAGATCTATCTATGTTTTGTCCTTTCGCTACTTAGCTCAGTCACTGAACTCTATCTAAATGCTTCACTATTCTGAATGTGCTTCTCTACTCATTCCTTCATAACCATAGCATTCATTCCTTCATGATATTACTTTATGCTTCCTCTCTCTCTCTCATACTATAATTTAGGGTTTAGATCTTAACCTTATATAACAAACAAAACATCTTCATGATTCAAGATCTACAGTTCAGATTGATTCCTTTTGCCGCTTAAACCTTACAATTTTCTTATTGGCTCTAGGTATTACATAGGGATCAATGATTACATAATGGATGCGTAATTACCTCCGTAATTATCTCAATAAACAAAATACAAAATATGAATATCACCCAAAATGATTTACCTCGATCAATGTGCCATAATAAACTCACATGTCATTCCTGGCTAACTCGGCAAATGTAGTTTCTGATACTCAACATTCACTATACTCGACATATGTTGATATCTCTGTCGCTCGATAATCATTGCATATGTGACTCGGCAAAAACTAGACTCAGCATAATACAAAAAGATACATAGTGACCATAAGTTTACTTGGCAGTATTACTACTCGGTAAGTATACATTACATAACTCAGCCTTTACATAATGACTTAGTCGTAGTGATGACCGACCATCATTGCCTAGATAAATGACTAAGTGTGGGTCACTAATAGTCAACAAAACTATAGAGATCTACAATGTCATTCCTACTACTCTGTTGTAGGATGTTATCATTCCTCCTGACCCCCCTCATGATCCAAGCACATCTACACAAGTTGTTCATGAACCCCATCCATGTTAAATGGGTTCCTCCGCTTCTATCCAATCTAGTCTGTTTCATGATCATATTATTCCCTCCATACCATGTCTACCTCAAAATGGACTCACATATTGTAGCAAGTATCCTATTGCTCAAAAGAATTATCAAGTCAAAGGGTTAAGCATTCATAAACAAAGTATATCATAACCCATCCATGTCAAAGAGAATTCTAAAGGTCATCACCTTACTTTCAAAGATCACTCTCAAGGTGTCGGTATCCCTTCCAAATCCAAATCCAAGCGTATACCTTCCCCTTTATCCCTTCCATCCATATTAGGTCCATATATTCCTCCGTCTACTAGTCCACAATCCACATATCCTTTCCTAAATCAAGGTTAACAAAGGTACACATCTTGGAGAACCTTCCACCTATCCAAAAATTCTCCATACCATTCATATCCATCCATAAAACCTAATAATTTGGGAAGAAACTTGGATTCCAAGCATAAAGTCTACAAGTCCAAAAATCCACATTTATCAAAGAATCTGTTGGGACTAAAAAATGCAACATGGGTTTTGAGTACCATGTTAAGATTTCACAGTTTTTAGTTCCTATAAATGCTTTTCATGCATATGTACCCGGCTATCATTTTGAAGCCTATGAGGTGTTCTAGGTGTTTAACACACTCCCATCAGTATGTGCATGCATTCCATGATTTTATTTTGTCATCCCGAGTCATTCGGTGAAGTCCCATTTTGAGCAAGTGTCAATTTGCACAATTCTGCCTGAGTGTCAAACAAAGTACAGTAGCCCAGTTTGCCTTTGAATATCTTGTGTCCAAAAATGTTTCATGACCTGCCACTTTGAGGTTGTTTAGTATGCATATCAAAGAACCTATGTTCCAATTTTCAAGTCATTTCGAATCCGTTTGATTAGGTTACGAACCTCTCAAAGTTGGTAGTTTGTTGTTATGTACTTGTGTAATTGTTTAGAATTCTGGAAGAGCCTGTTTGACAATTCATATATTTGACCCATTTGACCCTATTGAGAAAATTCCTTTTGCATCATATTCTAGAGGTCAAATAATTCCTATGTTTTAATTTTGAGGTCATGACGAATCCGTTTGCTTAGTTTGCAAATGCGATTCCAAATACAACTTATGTTGTTTTACAAGTTGTGAAATGTGCAGATTGATTTGTACCCCTGTTTGTGATGTTATAACTTTTGATCTATGATTGATGAGCTTGAATGGGTTGTACCACTATGTTCTACTCTAAAAGTTCTACAAGTATTCCAAGTTAGAAGTCTTGATGAATCTTTTAGCATACTTTCCCAGGGTCATTCCATATGCACAAATCACTATTTTGTTGTGTTTCCTAGTTTGCAATTTTGAGAGACTATCTTTGCCTAATTGCCAAATGCACCCTGTTATTCATCATGAGCCCTAATTGTGAAATTATACTCTTTGTATGACAAAGAATAAATGCCCCTATTTTCAGATCCTGATGTCATGTTTAGCCTAGTTTTCAAAGTCGAATCTGAACCCAGTTTCTATGATTTTCACTATTTTATTTCCCAATTATTATTAGTAAGCTGACTTTGGTGATTAATTGTAATCAGCCGTTTGATCTTTCTGAGGAAGCTAGTCATGGATTCATATTCCTTGTATGAGGGAGAATCAATGCCTAAGTTTCCGGTCCTTGAAAGTTTTAGGTCCTTGAAAGTTTCAATCGATGAGTTTTCAAGGCCAATTTCGGAGCTGACTTGTGTGATTTTGGCAGTAGGATAGGCAGTGTTTTCAAGTGGCTATGTTTGCTCAGTTTTATCTTTTGGCTCAAATCTTTGTGAGCGATTTCCTCTAACAGGCGTATTGTAGTGGTGGAAGTGAACTTGTGTTCCCGGTGGTGTGTTCTTGTGGGGTCTCTGAGTCAGTTTTTGAGGGCACTTCCGAGAGCCATTTAGTGTTATTTAGCTAGTTGTGCAAAAGAGGTAAAAACCAAGCAATTGTAGAAGCAACCCAAATTATCAAGGATTGTTGATGGTTCACAAATATGATAAAGACGTTAATGGAATTAAGCACTACCTTTGGCTATGCTCTACTGGATCCAACATGGGCTTTTTAGGGTAACACTTCATTGTGGCCTTGGTTCGTGCTTTCTTTAATAATCTTCCGCATAAGTGGCAGAGGGGGCACACATTTTTATAAATAATCAAGGGCATGTCACTACTGTTGCACAATGTGCATGATTACTAGAACTTGTAAGATGGCAAAGATGTACATGAATTTGTTTGTGGTAAAAATAGGCTGCCAGTCATGGGCGTGCGTGGATGTTTGGTAGAGTTTGTAAGGCAAAGCATATTGACGGGAATGTTCAAGTGCCTTGAGATCATGGAACTATACATAGTTAGATGGAAAATTATATCAAGATGTGGATTTCCTTCGTAGAGTACTTCTTGCAAATTGGTGAAACTAAAAAGCCTACATTTATTAAGGTCAAAACTCTCATTTGAAGGTTGTCTAAAATGGAGGGAACAACCAAAGTTCATCATCAAACATTTGATGATGACGATGTTGAGAAAATGAGGAAAAAGGTGCATTGGGAAGATAGAAAGCAATTT
This sequence comes from Chamaecyparis obtusa, assembly GCA_027943335.1. NCBI lineage: Eukaryota > Viridiplantae > Streptophyta > Pinopsida > Cupressales > Cupressaceae > Chamaecyparis > Chamaecyparis obtusa. Next base: position 751,687 of record BSBK01000804.1, on the reverse strand, counting down.
TATGTGTTTCCAATGATATATGGGGGAAGTGCAGACCTTGCAAGTTCAAACACGGTTTTCTTAAAGGAGTTTGAAGATTTCAAGCCAAAAACCCCATGGGGTAGGTGTATCCATTTTGGTGTTAGAGTATGCCATGGTGGATTGGTCCCATTTGCAACAACCTTCCTCATATTTTTCAGACTACATGAAGAATTCATTGTAGCTGTACATACCATAGACCAGCATAATTGTAAAAAAGGAGGGTGCCAGTGCGAAAGTAGGGAAAGAGTGCTTAGGCATTAAAAGGGAGTGTGTGTCTTTGTAGGCATGTTTGAAGAAGTAGACTCGACAAAGTCAATGCATAAGTAAGAAGGAAAACGTGCCTTGTATTGGTAGTTCGCATGACTTGCTGCTGCATTTGTAATGTGTGTAGCATCTGAACAAAATTGTATCGAGATGTTATAGCTTACGAGAAAGGGAACTCATGAATGGGAGGCACATTTTATGAACATCCTGCTAGTGTTAAGAGCTAGTGTATCAAACCAGCAGTGTGCTCATGCAATGCAATGGTGAGGGCATCCTCAAATTTTAAAATGGGATGCCAAAGAATGTGAAGAGATCCCTATGTAAATGCCAAACAGTCTGCAGGTATTCATAACATGTCTTGCGTAAACATGCCATGCACAAATGACCTACACAAATCCAAAGGAGGCCTTGTGTAGTTAATTGGAGTCTCACATAAATTTGGAGCCAGCAGCCAGTGTGTAAAGGGGGTTATGTGTTTGTATAAACAATAAACATTTCAAATGAATGCCCTGCGCATAAGCAATGGGAGCTCACAAATGCATTTGGAGCCTTGCGTTAAGTAGGATTAGGGGGCTATGAAGTAAAGCATTGGATGGATGTGCCAGGTGAGATACCATGTGCAAGTTTGAGAGCTAATATAGAGGGGAGTCTCATGTAAATTAAAGGAAGGCGTATACAAAGCAAGGGGGTTGCTCATACGAAAGGGAGCCCACGCAAATACCAAAGGCCTCAAGAAACCAGGGAATGAGGTAGTCTGTATGGTGCCACCAGCACATAAGCATTATCCCACATCTTCTATAGAGTGGGTTTTTATAACTTTTATATGTGACAACACTCACTTTGTATGGTAAATAAGAAGCTGAGAGGCTCTTGGCTGGTGGCTTCTGTGCGGCGGTGGGCCCACTAATTTTGGAATGAAATGCATTGAAAGCTTTAAAACTAAGAGATGAATTGTCCCACATTGATGCCAAAATAGGTCTTTGAAGTAAATATAAGAAAAATCCCTCACATATGAAGTAAATCAAAGTGCAGGAGGCTATGCTTGTGTGTGCTATGTGACTACCTCAGTTTCCATGCCAACGGGCCTGAAAAGAAGAAATTTTGCAGAGTGCTAACAAGGACGAAGATCAACACATGGCACGTACTCATGAATTCGCTGGATAAACTAGACAATTAGTGAATCATTCAGAGAATTGAAGGTAGCGGTCAAGTCACCAGGTCACTAGTTAAGTTTACAATTAGTCTAGGCATCCGAAGAATAGGAGAATAAGCCAGTCGCTAGTTCTCTTAGTCCCAGCAATTAGTGAAGATTAATTCAGAGAATAAGAGAACACTCATTCGCCAGTTCTCTAAGTCCTAGTAGTTAGTGAAGATTAATTCAGAGAATAAGAGAACACTCATTCGCCAGTTCTCTAAGTCTTGGCAGTTAAGGCAATTGCATTCAGAGAATTGGAGAATGGGCTCAGTCGCCCATTCTCCAAATGTTAACCATGGTCAAGATAGGATTCTGAGAATTGGAGAATGGAGCATTCACCATATCACCGAGTTTAACTGCAGTTAGTGGGTTGATTCAAAGACATAGAGAATACATGCAGTCGCCCAATCTCTAAGTGATGATGATTAACCCGAGGTTTATCAGAGCAACCAGTCATAGGATGACACTTGGTGCTTCCTGGTCCCTTCTATGGAAAAATGCAGAAAATGATATAAAATTGAAGATTTAAAAGGGATTTGAAAATGATATAGTTCAAACTATATGAAAATATTCAAAAATTCAAATGGTCAAGCCTGTTCACAGATTAATTGCCTGGAAATTCATTTTTATCATAACATATAAGTGTTATATGTTTTCGGAAATGACAAGGAATGAGGAATCCAATAGAAATGATTATTTTCAATTTCAGTGAAGTGGATGAGAGTAGTTTGGGTTCAAATTCTAAGGACAAGAATCATGATCAGAGGAGTTTGGAAATGATTGCAGAATGTGGTTTAGTTTAGGGAATCAGTTGTAGGTCATGGTGGAGAGGAATTGTGGAGATATTTTGTGCTAAATGGACAACTATTAGTGGGTTTTTGAACTGATTCAATTCTGCTATATCTCTGATTTTCTCTCATTTTGAAATGATGTTGAAAATTTATGCTGCTAGGCAGTATTCAGGCCTTTTTCTTATTTTCTCTGTGTTTCTTTGTCTTGTAAATACGTTGAACCAGATGAATTTTAATGAAAATAATGGAATCCCTATTTAGTTCTTATTGATGTCTTTGTGTATCTGGTCTTAGTTCTTGTGTGTCAGTTTGTAAGGCATTTTGATGCACTGGCTATAAGGTAGCCGTGATCTTGTTTTCAAGTTTCTTTCAAGGAGAGAGTCAATCTTGAGTGCAGGTTTTGAGAATTTAAGGTTTATACATGAATTTGATGTCTAGGAATTGGAATGAGAAGAGTGATTTGTAAGGCACTTCACTTGGTTTCTTTGAGTTTGGAGTTAGGTTTTTCTTGGAATGCATGTTTGTTTGACTCTGATGCCCAATAAACAAGGCATTGATCTCTTGCTTTTCCTATAGTTTCATCATCAAATCTTTAAATCAATCCATCTTTAATTTCATGTTTGAGAGAATTCATGTTTATAACTTGTGTTTCCTGGATACAAGTGTTGTTAGTGATTCTTTGAAGAAATGAATCCATGGGTTAGCCTGCCTAAGCTCAAAGCTCAAAGAGAAGAAGGAGTTTATCCTTGTTGTCACATTGGCCATTTTCCTAGTTCTTAGTAGATCATACAAGTGGGATCCTGTATAAGACTGGTTGAGTTGAACTCCCATGTTTTATAAGTCTAAGAACTATCCACTGATTTTCATATCTACATAAAAGGTTTTAGTGAGTAAGTGTTTATGTATGCAGATTCAGTATGTTTTAGGTGTACCCACCTGAGTGTGTGGAACTCGAAGCAGAAGGAGGATCAAATCCTCATCAATTAGTCTTTTCTTGCCCCTCAGTTTGCATGAACAAATAGATTTGTGTCACTGGACAAAGATTTTCCAGATCTGGTTTTCATATTTCTCTTTTAGAGTTGAGGGATACAAGAAAAATCACTAACAGAATCAACATGTCCAATCTAATCGACATGTAGATACAAATAAAAGAGCAATATCCAAAAGGCCACACAGGCCCATCAAACAAAAAGAAAATTCAAAGATAATGTGTGTTCCTAAATCCCTTGTTGAAGCAGTGCACTCTAAAGAATCACAAAGAAAAGAAATATCAAAGACAATGTGGGTTCCTAAATCCCTCATTGAAGCAATGTGTTCTAAAGAATTACAAAGCAAAGAAAATTCTAGAACTATCATGTGGATTCCCAACTCTCTCCTAAAAGACTTCCATACTAAAGAAAAATCAAAATTGGCATTCAAGCTTCCCAAGGCTTCCTTGGATCCATCATCCAAACAACTTCCATCAACTTCCAAATCCATTTTGGGTCCTTATCTCCCAAAATACAAATCCATATTCACTTCCCCATCAAAATCCAAATTTTCCAAATCCACCTTTCCTCCATTACTCTACCACCCTTCAAGGTGTGTACCAATGTTTACCTTTTCACCATTTTCATATAATCCTACACAAGTCTTCCAATCCCTCCATATCCAACATATATTTTCCAACCTATCCAATCCTTTGCATAAACCCTTATCCCACTTCATCCAACCATCCATTTTATGTCCCTTTGTCATTACCCTACCAACATCTTTGAGCATACCGTCAAAAGTTATGGTCCATCATTTCATATCTTTCAAGAGAACTATCCAAGGAAAAAGATGCATGAGTCCATCATCTTCCCAAAAAGTCAAAAAAAAGTCAAAGCAATTATTGTCTTGATAAAAACCAGGCAAACAGGCATCTTGGTAACACAAAAAAAATAAAGAGAAATAATTTCGTTCAATAGTGAAAACCTGGCAAACAGGCATCATGTGTAAGTTATGAACTTCTTGCATTCCTACTTGGGGATAGGTTCCATCCATCATATCAAATCCCTTTCGTTTCCTCCATTATCCTATGTCCCTCATATCCCTTATCAGTATCCATATTTCCTTTTTCCAAACTTTGATCTTGACAAGGCTAGCAATCTCCCTAGAAGCATCACATGTCCTAGCCGCTTCATGTTGTCTGCAACTCTTTGGTCCATCTTCCTTATCCTATACACATCCCTTTGTTCCATATCCCTTATTATATCCATGTCACTTTGGTCCATATTACCTATCTTATTCTATCCTTCACTCCATATCCCTCATCTTTTTTGTTCTTGATCTAGCTTCTCCTATCATTATCCTATCTAAATCTATCTCTTCATCTTAATAAAAAATAAAGACATAAAATGAAAAATGTGTTTTCAACATCCTCTTGACATGTCCATTCCTATGAACCACGTGCCATTTAGTGCACCATTTCATTACCCTATATTTTCATATCCAATTCCTAAACTTGGTAAAGAAAAATTATCCCATCTCATGGATAGTCATTGCCATCTAAATAGCTTCAAGACATTCCAAGAGACATTTTTCCTTCATCCTTCTACTAGTTCATCTGTCAATCCATAATTTCCTTGCCTTGCTAGACACTGTGGGCAACTCAAAAATCTAAAAACATTCAAATAAAGACATGAACAAATCTAAAAAAATTCAAATAATGACCTAAAAAAAATTCTAAAAACATTCAAATAATGTCCTAAAAAAATCCTAAAAATTTCAAAAACTTCCTGAAAGTTCCCTAAAAATTCTAAAATATCCTAAAAATGATTTAAAAACATCATATATGATCTTGAAATAATCTCAAAAATTTAAAAATTTAAAAAATTCATCTAAGGCAACAATGTTTGGAGTGTCTGTGATAAGAGCCTTCGCCAATGTAATACGCCACACATACCTCGACTCCAAACATATGAAACTTTTGATGGACCCAAGAAAATCAAAACATGTCAAAAAAAATCCTACAATAAACACATCTCTGTCATGACAAGAATAAAGTGATGATCAAGCATCAAATTTCAATCAAAACGATGGGCTTCATAAATCAGTAATGGACTCATGAGACCTATCTCTAGCTACAATTCAATCTTTCATCAATCAAATCAATCAATCAATCAATCAATCAATTGTCTTATACAGTGATGAATATACTCGAAACCAAACAGGTCACTCTTATGCGAGTATTCCAAATCTAGAACTAGACATATCAATATCAAATCAAACTAATCAATGATCAGTAAGGTTGTTGACAAAGTTAGTTGTGTGAATCCATTATTCATTTATCTTTCTTGATTGTGTTCCTATGCTCCTTAAGGATACCACTGAGTGGTGAGAATGACTATGATGGTTCATAATCTCATTTTCTTTTGTTTCTTTCTTGTGGAGTGTTTGATAAAATTCTAGGGCAATGATGATGTAGGATGAATGTGATAAGTAATGTCACTCATCTGGCAGCCACACACATCCATGATCTGAGACAACCCTGGGACAATGTCAAAACATTCCTTGTTTTCTTTTTGCTTGTCAATATGAGATTATAGTAGTATCCAGATGGTCAATATCTAGATGTATTCAAATCTCTTCCTTTTTAAATAAGGCACAATGATGAAAAATAGTGAAATATTTCTGGTAGTGACTCAATACATCATCCAAGTTGACAACATAAGTTCAATTCTTCTAGTTAATTTCTCCTAATTCATTCTTCTAGCTAATTCATACTTCTCACTACCATTTCTTTTATCAGTCAAATTTGATCAATACATCAATTATGTCAAATCATTTGATCAATCAATCAATGATCACATGTCTTATACAAAATTTATCTTTCCTGAAACCAGATATGATCAATAGTCTTATACAAGATGTATCTTTCATGAAACCAGGTGTTGTCTCTTATCTTATACAAGATGTATCTTTTATGAAACCACACGTTGTTGCTAGCCTTATATAGGATGAGTCCTTCTTGAAACTAGACATTGTATGCACCCTAAAATGGTCGCCTAGACTTTGGGCCCCATTTCTGCAATTTATCAAATCCCTGAATCAATATTTTCAAAAATCAACATTTTTCAAATATATCAATTTCTTTGATCAAATCATAATCAATTCAATATTTCCTAAAGTTTGAGCCTTATTTAATTTAAAAGAAAATAAAAATAAAAATCTTATTTAATTAAGAGAACATGCTCTCTTTTAATTAATTAAAAATCTCTTTTAATTAAATAATAAAATCACTTTATCCTAAGCCTTTATTTAATTAAAAGGAATTTCCTCCCCTTTTATTTAAATAAAAATCTCCACTTTTCTTCTTATCCTTGTTGCACAAATAAAGCATTTAATTCTTATTTATAAAGAAAAATAAAATAAAAAATAAAAGAAAAGTACTTTTGCCTCACATGGACATAAATTAAATGCTCAACATAAAGTAAATGCTTCTAATTTTCTTATTGGAGGATATTTGTGCACAAGGATCAAGCTTCTTTTTTTCTCCATCGTTGATTAAGTCTTTTGCCTCTTAATCTCCATGGTCCATTATTTTTCACTTCTTATAAAAGAAGAGCTCTCTTCCTCATTTGCACACACCATACATACTTGAATTATTATGCTACAGGTTTTCTAAGTCATTGAAGCTTTTGGAGATATTCTTGCATCAAGTTTTGAAGATTTGGAGCATCATTGGCATTCATCTTGCATCTACATCACATCCTAATTTGCATCATAGTTGCATTATCATGGTATCATTTCCTTTCATGTTTTAGATTAATCTCACATAGTTTAATTAGAGGGTTTGTAACTCTTTCATTTCCATTTTCATAGCTTAATTGCATCTTCATTCTCATAAGATTAATTTGCATTCTCATATAGATTTGCATAGCATTGCATTCATTTGGAATCTCTCATTGTATGGTTGACTAGCAAGGTCATGAGTTTATAGCTCTAGCTGAGAGCAATTTTAAAAATCTTGCAACTCCATGCATAGAGAGCTATGGATCGATTTGTGAGGGCTCATTCTTGAGTTTTCTTACATGTAAGGATTCATAGAAGTGTGACAACATTTTAGCACACAGACATGTTTCTTGTTAACAATCCAATGGCAATCTACTAGTCATCATCATCTACTAAGTCTTCACTTCTTACTAACTATTCTTCTCTATCATCATTTTATCTAGCATTTCTCATCTTCTATCAAGAGATCATTCATGCCTTTCTTGCACAAACAATCTCTTGAGGGGGCATAAAACCACCCACTATCATCGAGGCAAGCTGGAGCATGACCTAGTCTAAAATTCTTTGATACTTCGCTTATAATCACATTATATCAAAGAGGGGCAAATGTAGATACCCACAAATGGACACACTTGCGGATTCACATTTAGTCACTAATTATTCTTCTATTAGTTAATGGTTATTTAATCATCTTATTTTCCTCTAAAATTCCAAACTTTTAATCAGTTAATCATCTCTCTAATATTAATTAAATAATTAAGTTTATTTAATTAATTACCTTTAATTAATTGATCTTTATCAGTTAATTGAATTCAATTTTCTATTTCCCATGATTTGAATATAATTATTCAAATTAGCTAATTATTCTTCTAAATTAAATTAATTGACCAAATTAATTTAATTTCACATCAATTCTAATTAATTTCATTTCTATTTAATTTCAATCTAATTTTATCTTTCTCTTTAATTGAATTTTTAATTCAATTAAATCTTCCAAAAAATAGAAAAATAAAAAATATGAAGCAATTATAATTTCTAAAAACTTAAAAACCTCATAAATTGAGAAAAACAACTTTCTAAAAATCAAATCATTTTAAATAAAAAATTAATTCTCTTCTCAAAATTTAATTTTGGAAATTCTTATCTTTCACAAAACAACTAAATCCTCTCATCTTAATCTCATATTTATTTGCTAAATAACTCTTTGGTTTTTTGAGTTAAATTGGAATTAAATCTTTTATTCTAGAAAGTTACCCAAATCTTTTCAATTCTTAATTATCTTGTCCATTCAATCTATTTTTCTCAAATCAATCTTGATCGTCCATTCAAATCATAATTTCTATATAAACAACCCTCATCTCTCACATTTTCATATCTCTGAATTTTGCATCAAACTTATGTCAGATTATTATCAGAGTATCACAATTTCTCATATCTTTGAGTCAAGGTGCTGCCAGAATCACAGCTGAGTGTCACACCCCAACAATAGAAAAGAGAAGAAACAAAAGCCTCAAGCATCATTTGGTTTGCATGTGTTTAATTTCTGAATATGATGTTTTTTATTTTGTTGTTTGTAAGGTTTAATGATTGTTAGTAGTTTTCTTGATTAGTTCGGTACTACTAAATTATTTCTTTGAACTTGTGCAAAATTTCCCTACATACACATTGTAACAATAATGATTTTTGTATGTACCAAAAACTAGATTTGTATTTTAGAATTCTTTGCAAAGAAAAAGCATGTCAAGTACTTAAAATTAAAGCTCCATGTACAATAATTTTAAATCATCAAAAATAAAATTAATTAAAATATTTAATTATTATAATATTAAAAGTATAATTAATATTATATATTATATATTTAAATAAAAACACATATAAATATATAATATGTATTATTTATAATTTTCCTAGAATTATTCAAAAAATGGTATGTGAGGGTAGCGAGGAGTGTAAATGAGTAGGAGTGGAGATAAGGAGAGTAGGAGGCCTCTGAGGAAAGTGTTGGGGAGAGATTGACAAACCAAATTGGTGGAACAAGGAGAAATATAGGAAAGGCGAGGAAAACTACAGGTCACAATGGGTATACAAAAATTTTGTTCTCAAATGCTTGATGTTCTCTAGTTGTTGTTGTAGAAAATAATGAATGATTGTTTTTATTGACTCAAGAAAGCTATTTATTTTCCTTGTAAAAAACTTAAGTACTATGTAATTATATTATTACTTTGACACATGGATTTCATTTGAGAAAATATAGCTTAGCTCCAACACCATCTTCTTATCAAGGCCAAGCCTCACTTTGACATAGCTTCTATGTGATTATGATATTAATATTAACTAATTTAAATAAAGTTACTCTTCATCATCTGTGCTCTTTTAATCTTGATCATTTGTGCTCTTTTGACTATCAGTTTTCTTTTTCATTAAGGTCTTCTTCAAAGTTAATGAAGAATCTCAATTTTGATTATTTTTAATAAAATTCAATTTAATCCAATCGTAAAGACTAGACGTATGTTGTAAGTAGTCATCATCGTAATATGTCCCATATTTAGTTACAAGTTACACAAAAAGCGTAGACTAACATTTATGCATTAAAAAGAAAAAATAAGAATGCCATTAATTGTTAGTTGTTGCATATGTAAATTCATATTATCATATCTCTTGAGATAGGAAAAAGATTTTAGGGAATGCTCTCAGTTACACACATACACACATGATTTTTCCTTGTAACTCTTCAATCTCACTCCACTTTGTCTGCAAGCTACCTATTTTTTTATGTGCCTTGTAACCAGATTAGATATCAACAAATGGAAGAAGATGGGAAAAGAAGTGATGGAAGGAGGTTGAGGACTCATTCTCTATGTATAAGTAGTTGTAGTCACTTGTTTTTATATCATGGTCATCCACTTTGTAATATAACCTAAACAAACTTAGTTTACCTTAATTATGATATAAATAATATATTTTAGGCTTTCAAGGTCCATACTAAATAAAAATAGATAAATTGTGTAAAAAAATTCTAGATATATTTTCTCACATTGTTCCATTTCCAATTTTCTAAATAACATTTTATCAATGTCTTCAATCAACCATAACATGTCATGTAATCTCTTTTTAACTAGTCCATCCCAATATTATCATGCAATATGATCTAAACTATTGATTTAAAAAATTATACACAATTCCTTTTCCCCTAAAATTTGTTTTATATAAACTTAAGAAGTTGAGATTGTTTTCAAGATCACCTAACATGCTGGAATGTGTCTATTTCAGATATTGTAACAATGTTTCTTATTCTAAAACTTGATGAAAGTATGCCTAATCTTCTAGCACAACATCTTCCATGTAAAAACTTATTTACAAGCATCAATTGAAATTTTTCACATTTTCTATTTTTATCATCCATATTTACATTTTTTAGTGAACAATTGTCAAGATTTAGTGCACATTAATTTTATCACCTTATATCCATCTTGTTCAATGAGCTTGTCCTATCTATACCATCTCTTTCAAACATTGTAGATGTATTTCTTACTTTCTAACTCATTAAGTGTTTAAAAAAAAATCCATGCATATATTTAGTTTCAAGAATTTACCTAATCTTTTAAAATATTTTATTATCATCAATCAAGTAAGAAGAAATGCCCCTAAACTTGATAACCTCATCTTCATCTTCCTCAAAGATCTTATTGTGTGTATATTGTCTTTTGTAGATGGTGCAGCTATTGTTGGAAAGAGACACTACTCTTAATGGCTCATATATTGGCATTGATGGAAACTATATGCATTCACTACAACATTTGGGGTCGAATTTCGACACCACTACAATTTATGTTTGTTTTTTGTATTTTTTTTGTAAGTTCCCTTGACGGTGTCGTAATAGTGATGATGACATCATAATTGTGACACCCATTTGGTTATAAATTAAAAAGAAAGAAAAAGAAAGTGTCATTTGTAATTGGTGAATTCGAAGAGCTACTGCGAAGACAACACTACACTTTTGCATGGTGCAAAGAGGGCATTCAAGTTTGGCGCGCGTAAAGAGGCCGACACCATGTGGGAAGAGGGCACTGGCACTTGAGGTAGGCATTCGAGCTTTGTCTTCTCATTAACTCAATTTCATTTTGATGGCATTTGTTGATTTAATGAAAAAATATGAATGTTAATACTAGTGTTGTTTACATCTTTGCATTTGGAATGCTCGATGACTCGCAAGCTTTGAGAGCTAGGGCATCATTTCTATTACTTTCAAGGCATTGTGTGAAGTGTTTGATCTCTCTTTATTTGTTTTTCTGTTGATATTCACTATGTGGTACTCCTTGTTTATGATCATTTCATGAGGAAATGTCTTGATGGCTCATGGGCTGCAAGCTAGGGCATCATACATTGTTTATGAGCTCACTATTGAATACTGACATTGTTTACATCTTTTCATTTGGAATGCTTGATGACCCACGAAGCTAGGGCATCATTACTATTACCTTCAAGGCATTGTGTGAAGTGTTTGATCTCTCTTTATTTGTTTTTCTATTGATACTCACTATGTGGTACTCCCCGTTTATGATCATTTCACGAGGAAATGTCTTGATGGCTCGCGGGCTGCAAGCTAGGGCATCATACATTGTTCATGAGCTCACTGTTTAATATTGGCATTATTTACATCTTTTCATTTGGAATGCTTGACGACCTGCAAGCTTTGAGAGCTAGGACATCATTTATATTACCTTCAAGGCATTGTGTGAAGTGTTTGATCTCTCTTTATTTGTTTTGGTGTTGATATTCACTATGTGGTACTCCTCGTTTATGATCATTTCATGAGGAAATGTCTTGATGGCTTGTGGGCTATAAGCTAGGGCATCATACATTGTTCATGAGCTCACTGTTTAATACTGAAATTGTTCATGAGCCCACTATTTAATATCTAACTAGGCCATGTAAATGGTACTAGGCCAACCCAATCAGCCCAACAAAATGTGTCATGTTTATCTTTGTCAAATACACTCATTGACCATTTTGGTCTTGTTCTTCACACAAATATTGCATCAAAAGTAATTGTATAAATATTGTATAATTAAGCCTCAAAGAAAAAAAGTGCAAACGTATAAACTTACAAGCTATATACACCACCCTGATTCGTTGAAAAGGTCTTAGCCTTCTTCTCCCCTAAAATCACAATAGGAAAAAATAAAATTTAATACTCTTAGTTTTTATTCAAATCTATTCGAAACTCCTATCAGCTCATTGTCCAATAGTTAAACTAACCTATGACTTCAAAGGAAGAATTATGAAATATAGTTGTAGGTAGTTATCTCTTCTATAATGATGGAGGACTCAAAGGTAATGATCAATGAGATTGCTACTATTAGATCATACATTAATACACTTACTATTTTTAATTTGAGCTCAGGCATCATGCAATGTTATTGCTGTCATTGCATGCTTGTCGATGTTGTGCACCATATATTATTTTATACATTGTTTATTTCATTGAGATCGTGAGCTTGACATTTGTAATGTATTTTTTGTTATTGGATCAATGCTACCATGTTGTTGAGTTTGTGTATGGCTTGAATATGCACATGAATAACTGTAGATGAGGATCAGTAATAGGGTGCTAGACATTGCTTAGATTCTTTGGATCTAACCCCATCTTTTCCTTCCTTGCAGGTTTTGGATCATACAAGAGCATATTGGATTGAACCTCTGGTCAACACTTCATTACTTCAAGAAATTTTTGGTACTTTCATTATTTATGTTCATCCACTTATGTATGTTTTCATTCATTCATATTCTTTTGAAAGTTGGCTATTAATGTTTTGGGGTCATTTGATGAAAAGATGTAAAAGTTTCTTAAAAGTTTATATTTTTTATTTCAATTTTTAAAATCATAAAATGAATAAAATTTAAAGATAAAAAATTAAGATAATCTTTGTCTTCACTTAAAAAAAAAAAAAGCTCATAAAGCATGGTAAAAGAGGGCCCTACCTGTGGTAAAATAGGAAAGTTGCCACCTTGCACTGCTCTTTATATGGCATCTGCTAAGGAACTATGTTATAAAATTTCAAGGCATGAAATTTTATACTTTTTGACATCATATTTTTTTCTCCTTAGCATTGAGTTTACAATGTGGGGGAGTCGAAGAAAATATATGTACAGTTATAAAATTTCATGCCTTGAAATTTAGCATGAAATTTTATAACATAGTTCCTTAGCATTTGATCTTTATATGGCAGTCATGACTTGAGGTAGGCATTCAATCTTTTTCTTCTCATTAACTCAATTTCATTTTGATGGTATTTGTTGATTTAATGGAAAAATATGAATGTTAGTACTAACATTGTTTACATCTTTGCATTTGGAATGCTCGATGACCCACAAGCTTTGAGAGGTAGGGCATCGTTTCTATTACCTTCAAGGCATTGTGTGAAGTGTTTGATCTCTCTTTATTTATTTTTTTATTGATATTCACTATGTGGTACTCCTCATTTATGATCATTTCATGAGGAAATGTCTTGATGGCTTGCGGGCTACAAGCTAGGGCATCATGCATTGTTTATGAGCTCACTATTTGAGCACCTCATGTCCTTATTTGATTGGTCAGTACTCTATTTTTTATATTGATGCTATTAGATCAAATATGGACATCAGTAATAAAATAATACACTTACTATTTTGAATTTGAGCTCTGGCATCATGCAATGTTATTGTTGTCAAAATAGTAAGTGTATTAATGTATGATCTAATAGAAGCCACCTCATTGATAATTACCTTTGACTCCTCGATCATTATAGAAGAGATAACTACCTACAACTATATTTCATAATTCCTCCTTTGAAGTCATAGGTTAGTTTAAAATGGAGAGAGGTTTCAAAATATCGTAAGTAAAAACATTACACAGTGGCATTTAGATTAAGTACAATATGAATTCACATGCCTTTAATTATGATACACTTTTGAAATTATCACTCATTGGTCATTTGACAATTCAAGATATAAGTATCAGAATATAAACTATTGTAAAAGGAAGAAACACATATGTATCATTATTTAATATAAAATATAAAAGTATCCCACAAACACACAGTTGCTATTATAACAACCATCCTCTAATCCCATGGTGTACTAGTCTCAAGGTAAGAACAATTTACTTAAGCCATCATATAAGTATCATCCTAAAGTTTAAATAGACATTGACTATGGATATATAACACTGAGCCATAATAAATTACAAAGTTTCACTGCAATTTCTATGTTCACTTACAATCATCCTACTACTTACACTACAATTTCTATGTCCACTTATAATAATAAATTATAGAGTTTCACTGTAATTTCTATGTCCACTTCTATTAAAATATATCACTCCTCCTGTTATATAGGAATCCTTCTCATTAAGTGTTGCCATTAAAATATATCACTCCTCCTGTTATATAATGTATATGCATACTTGTTTAAAATACCATACTTATTGCTCTTAAATATTATTACCATTTCACTCAAATTTACATGACATTAAAGCCAAGCCCAAAATGTATACATATGCGTAAGTATAGGAGAAGTTGGATTCTGCAACTATTGAAAAAAAAAACTATACCAATAGCAGCTTACGGGAAACTATACTTGTGCTTACCACACCATATCTCAGCATTATAATGCTTATCATTTTCAAGCTTCAGCAAGGCTTCATACCACACACCATCCGTAGATTTGTACGCAATGCTAATTTAGGATGGAGGTAAACTACATGTGTCATGTAAACAACATGGTTGAATGCAATCTTTTTCGCACGTTTTCAAGGGTTTTCCCACCAATACAAGCATAAATAATGCATTAAATGTAATCTACGAACATTGCATGGTATGAAGACTTGCTGAAGCTTGAAATATATCACTTCTCATGTTATTGTCAAAATTAAATTCAAATATTTCTCAAAACATTTATTCTTTTCGAATTAAGATATCCTTATCTCAATAATAAAACAATCTTGCATTATAACTTTTGAATCACATTAACACACACCCATGTTTTGTAGCATAGTTCATTTTAGAAGTGTATGGCTTGACTATGAACATGCATAATTGTAGATGAGGATCAGTAATAGGGTGCCATGCATTTCTTAGATCCTTTGTATCTAACCCCATCTTTTCCTTCCTTGTAGGTTTTAGATCATACAAGAGCATACTGGATTGAACTCTGGGTCAACACTTCATTACTTCAGGCAATGTCTGGTACCTTCATTATTTATGTTCATCTACTTATGTATGTTTGCATTCATTCATATTCTTTTGAAATTTGGCTGTTAGTGACCATATAGGACCATTCTTGATATTTTTGGCTCATTTGATAAAAAGATGTAAATAGGGACATTAGTAATAAAATAGGGATATCTTAATCTTTATGAGCTCAAATTCAAAATAGTAAGTGTATTATTTTATTACTGATGTTCTTATTTGATGTCCCTATTTTATTACTAATGTCCCTATTTGATCTAATAGCATCAATATAACAAACATAGCACCGACCAATCAAATAAGGACATGAGGTGCTCAAACAGTGAGCTCATAAAATAATATATTTAGTCTTAATAAAATCTTAGAAAACAACATATATTGTGTGAAGTGTTTGATCTCTTTTTATTTGTTTTGGTGTTGATATTCACTATGTGGTACTCCCTGTTTATGATCATTTCATGAGGAAATATCTTGATGGATCGCGGGCTACAAGCTAGGGAATCATACATTGTTCATGAGCTCATTGTTTACATCTTTTCATTTGGAATTCTTGATGACCCATGAGCTTTGAGAGCTAGGGCATCATTTCTATTACCTTCAAGGCATTGTGTGAAGTGTTTGATCTCTCTTTATTTGTTTTGTTGTTGATATTCACTATGTGGTACTCCCCGTTTATGATCATTTCATGAGGAAATGTCTTGATGGCTTGCGGGTTGCAAGCTAGGGAATCATGCATTGTTTATGAGCTCACTGTTTGAGCACCTCATGTCCCTATTTGATTGGCTGGTAATCAAACAATGAGCTCATAAACAATGCATGATGCCTGAGCTCAAATTCAAAATAGTAAGTGTATTATTTTATTAAGACTAAATATATTATTTTATTAATATTTTATTAAGACAAAGTATTTTGGGTTAGTTTTATGTTGTTTTATAAGATTTTATGAAGATTAAATATATGATGTAAACTCATAATTATACTTGATATATATATACTTCAAAGGAGGAATTATGAAATATAGTTGTAGGTAGTTATCTCTTATATAATGATGGAGGAGTGAAAGGTAATGATCAATGAGGTTGTTGCTATTAGATCATACATTAATAGACTTACTATTTTAAATTTGAGCTCGGGCATCATGCAATGTTATTGTTGTCATTGCATGCTTGTTGTTGTTGTGTACCATATATTATTTTATACACTATTTATTTCATTGAGACTATGAGCTTGGTTTTTCTTTCAGAAGTGTATAGCTTGACTATGCACATGCATAATTATAGATGAGGATCAGTAATAGGATGTCATTCATTGCTTAGATATTTTTTATCTAACCCCCATCTCTATTTTCTTTGCAGGTTCTAGATCACACAGGGGCACATAGCTAGATTCATACCCAGGTCAAAAATTCATCAATTCAAGCAAAGTCTGGCACCCTTATTATTTATGTTCATCCTCTTATGTATGCATGTACTCTTGCATTTTCTTCTAAAATTTATTTTCCTTGTATAGTATATACAAGTTATTTTTCATATATATAAATGTAATCTTTAGATGCAAATCTTTTTTTTCCTTTACATGTATCTTTGCATAAAATGAACACAAACTAAACATGATCATCTAATAATGCAAACTAGGGTACTGTAGTCACTCATTTAGTAATTAGTTCCCAAAACCATTACTAAATATTGAACATAAGTCTAAGTCTTCAAACCTATTGTTCTATGTGTATAAAATAATATATGGTGCACAACAACAACAAGCATGCAATGACAACAATAACATTGCATGATGCTCGAGCTCAAAACCAAAATAGTAAGTATATTAATGTATGATCTAATAGCAGCAACCTCATTGATCATTACCTTTCAATCCTCCATCATTATAGAGGAGATAACTACCTACAACTAGGGCATCATGCATTGTTTATGAGGTCACTGTTTGAGCACCTCATGTCCCTATTTTATTGGTCAGTGCTCAAATAATGAGATCATAAATAATGCATGATGCCCAAGCTTATAGCCCGCAAGCCATCAAGATATTTCCTCATGAAATGATCATAAACGGGGAGTACCACATAGTGAATATCAACAACAAAACAAATAAAAAGAGATCAAACATTTCACACAATATATGTTGTTTTATAAGATTCTATTAAGACTAAATATATTATTTTATGAGCTCACTGTTTGAGCACCTCATGTCCCTATTTGATTGGTGAGTGCTCTGTTTGTTATATTGATGCTATTAGATCAAATAGGGACATCAGTAATAAAATAATACACTTACTATTTTGAATTTAAGCTCATAAAGATTAAGATATCCTACTATTTTGAATTTCTATGTGCTTTGAGCCAATGAAATTTTTGTAATTTTGTAATTTTAAAAAAGAAAGTGTCATTTGTAATTTTTTTGAATTTGAAGAGTTTCCGCGAAGACGGCACTGCACTTTTGCGTGGCACAAAGAGGACATTGTTTATGAGCTCACTGTTTGAATACCTTAATTTCATTTTGATGGCATTTTTTGATTTAATGACACAATATGAATGTTAATAGTGGCATTGTTTACATCTTAGCATTTGGAATGCTTGATGACTCGTGAGCTTTGAGAGCTAGGGCATCGTTGCTATTACCTTCAAGGCATTGTGTGAAGTGTTTGATCTTTCTTTATTTGTTTTTTTGTTGATATTCACTATGTGGTACTCCCTATTTATGATCATTTCATGAGGAAATGTTTTGGTGGCTCGCAGGCTGCAAGCTAGGGCATCATACATTGTTTATGAGCTCACTATTGAATACTGACATTGTTTACATCTTTTCATTTAGAATGTTTGATGACCCGCAAGGTTTGAGAGCTAGGGCATCGTTGCTATTACCTTCAAGGCATTGTGTGAAGTGTTTGATCTCTCTTTATTTGTTTTGTTGTTGATATTCACTATGTGGTACTCCTCATTTATGATCATTTCACGAGGAAATGTCTTGATGGCTCGCAGGTTGCAAGCTAGGGAATCATACATTATTCATGAGCTCACTATTTAATAGTGACATTGTTCATAAGCTCACTGTTTAATATCTGGCCAGGCCATGTAAATGGTACTAGGCCAACCCAATCAGCCCAACAAAATGTGTCATGTTTATCTTTGTCAAATACACTCGTTCACCATTTTGTTCTTGTTCTTCACACAAATATTGCATCAAAAGTAATTGTAAATAATGATTCAAAGAAAAAAGAAACAACTACAATAGATCAGACCCCAAAAAAATATAGTCAACTACAATAGCTTTCAGTCTCAATGAAATAAACAGTGTATAAAATAATATATGGTGCACAACAGTAGCAAGCATGCAATGACAACAATAACAGTGCATGATGCCTGAGCTCAAATTCAAAATAGTAAGTGTATTAATGTATGATCTAATAGCGGCAACCTCATTAATCATTACCTTTCACTCCTCCATCATTATAGAAGAGATAACTACCTACAACTAGGGCATCATGCATTGTTTATGAGCTTATTATTTGAGCACATCATGTCCCTATTTGATTGGTCGGTGCTCAAACAGTGAGCTCATAAATAATGCATGATGCCCTAGCTTGCTGCCCACAAACCATCAAGATATTTCCTCATGAAATGATCATAAACGAGGAGTACCACATAGTGAATATCAACAAAAAAATAAATAAAGAGAGATCAAACACTTCACACAATATATGTTGTTTTATAAAATTTTATTAAGACTAAATATATTGTTTTATGAGCTTACTATTTGAGCACCTCATGTCCCTATTTGATGGGTTGGTGCTCTATTTGTTATATTGATGTTATTAGATCAAATAGGGAGATCAATAATAAAATAATGCGCTTACTATTTTGAATTTGAGCTCATAAAGATTAAGATATCCTATTATTTTGAATTTCTATGTGCTTTGAGCCAATGAAATTTTTATCATCATGATGAAGTAATAATGCATTAAATGTCTTACTTATGTCCCTATTTGATTGGAGGGTGCTCTGTTTGTTATATGGTTGCTATCAAAATAGAATGGCAGTAGTGATTCAATGCATCTACAACCTCAACAATATGATAGCATTGATCCAATAACAAAAAATACATTACAAATGCCAAGCTCATGGTCTCAATGAAATAAACAGTGTATAAAATAATATATGGTGCACAATAGCAGCAAGCATGCAATGACAACAATAAAATTGCATGATGCCCAAGCTCAAATTCAAAATAGTAAGTGTATTAATGTATGATCTAATAGCAAAAACCTTATTGATCATTACCTTTCACTCCTCCATCATTATAGAAGAGATAACTACCTACAACTAGGGCATCATGCATTGTTTATGAGCTCACTATTTGAGAACCTCATGTCCCTATTTGATTGGTCGGTGCTCAAACAGTGAACTCATAAATAATTCATGATGCCTTGGCTTGTAGCCCGCAATACATCAAGACATTTCCTCATGAAATGATCATAAACGAGGAGTACCACATAGTGAATATCGAAACAACAAAAAAAATAAAGAGAGATCAAACACTTCACACAATATATGTTATTTTATAAGATTTTATTAAGACTAAATATATTGTTTTATGAGCTCACTATTTGAGCACCTCATGTCCCTATTTGATTGCTCAGTGCTCTATTTGTTATATTGATGCTATTAGATCAAATAGGGACAGAATTCTATATCAACCTATCATATATCCATTCCAAATGATATAACTCCATTTGAATAAACATACATGCCAACTATTTGACAAAATGTCCATATTAAATCTAGAGAAATACATTAATTTTATAGAGAATTCATGATTTATAATGCCCCTTGATTTATAGTGAATTCATGATTTATAATTCAGTTGTAACAGCTCAATGTGTTTGAACTCAATAATACCCCTTACTTGGTTTCCTACAAAGCCTTTGGTGAAATCTTTCAGAAAATGAGAAGCTATGAGAAGGTGACATGAAGTTAATGAAATGAGGCACCTCCAATTTGTTTTGCAGATATACACATTAAGGATCATGTCAGATAATACAAGGGAATTTGATTAAAATAGGAAGACAATCGCTAGATTGTTGTCTAACTTTCGAAGAGAAGGCGATGACAAATGTTATTGTCCATGCAAGAGTTGTAACAACTTAAAGACAAGAAGAATCAAAATCAAAATAACAAAGAGACATTGTAGGGAGAATGGTCACATTGAAGGGGGGTTTGATTATCATCATTTTTATATAGGTTGATCTCCCTAGTGTGAATATAGAGGAACATGGAGGTGTGAGTATTGAAGTTGAAGATCATGATCCCATGTTGAAGATGACAATCATGCACCAAGAAACACATTTGAAGATGATGGTATGAATGCATTGATCATTGACACATTTTGGTATTGGTACTGCTGGTGGTGGTGTTGCTGCTGATGATGATGATTATGATGAGGATGATATTGATGAAGTCCATGATATACCTCTACTTAAGAAGGCAGACACGACCCTTTATGAAAGATCCCAATCTACTCTTCTCTCAGTAATATTATTGTTGGTAAATTTGAAGGTTATGAATGGTTTATCCAACATAGAAATGTCACGTATACTAAGGTTTGTCATATATGTCATTATAGTCTATAAAAGGTGAAA
The DNA here is from genome assembly GCA_027943335.1 of Chamaecyparis obtusa. Classification (NCBI taxonomy): domain Eukaryota; kingdom Viridiplantae; phylum Streptophyta; class Pinopsida; order Cupressales; family Cupressaceae; genus Chamaecyparis; species Chamaecyparis obtusa. The sequence continues at coordinate 730,786 of BSBK01000804.1, read as the reverse complement.
CATGTACCATTAAAATTGTTTATAGTAATGACTTATATTATTTGTTGCAGATTGATAGGTGACTTTTTGTTACCACCATCAAATGTTCTCCCTCACTCATACCGAGAATTATGTGCCACTATGAAACATATTGGAATGGAGTATCAAATAATAGATGTTTGTCCTAAAGATCATATTATTTATTATAAAAAAATACAAAAATGCAATAGAATGCCCTGAATGCCATACAAGAAGATATCGAGATGATCAAATGACAAAAAAGGTGCCTCGCAAGGTTCTTTGTCACATCCCCATTATTCCACGTCTGAAATGATTATTCAAGTGCAATAGCTTGGCACAATTTATGGATTACCATGCACGTGACAGGAGTCAAGATGACATTATTCAAATGCCTACGGATGGTTCATCATTTATGGGCATAGAGGAAAAGTGGCCACACTTTAAAGAGGAACCTCAAAATCTCAGGCTTTCTCTGGCATCAGACAGTTTCAATCTGTATGGAGAGATGAGATCCGTTTACTTGGTGTGGCCTATTTTTGTTATAAACAATAACCTTCCTACATGGATGTCAATAAAGAGGGAGTGCATTATGTTGAAAATGATTTTTCTAGGTATCTTATTATTTTATAGTTATCTACATATAATTATAAGTCTTGTAGTGAAATGACCACAATAATTATCTGATGTTGTTGTTAATTCAATTAGGTAAGTACCAAGTGAAAGATATGAATGTATATATTGCACCTCTTATCAACAAGTTGTTTGTGTTATGGAATGGTTTCACTACATGTATGACATCTCCCGACCAATTGGACAAAGATAATTTCAATTCCATGCAATGCTTGTGTGGACAATTCATGATGCTCCAGGGTTGACACATTTTTGTGGTATGTTATGATGAATTCTAGTTGTACACGATAATTGAAATTCTAAAAATATACATATTTAATCCAATTATATCATTATCTTGTACGTCTTCAAATAAAAGAAAAATTTTCATGTCCAATGTGTGGTCCAAAGATGAAATCCTGTCATTCCAAAAGTTTAAGAAAATAGGTGTTTGATGAGTATAGGCAGTTCCTCTCCAGAAATCATAAGTATCGAAGTGCAGAAAGATATTTTTCAATGTGAAAGAAGAGACTACATCAAAGCCTTGAAGAATGACACCTCACCTATGGAAGTTGGAATATAATAGAATTCAAGGTGCTATCATCCCACGTAATGGTTGATGTTTAAAAATTATATATTTTGATTGTGTTTTGTTGGCTAATTATGTAGTTGATGATCTTGAAGGTTGTGAAGGCATCATCGACTAGCTTCCAAAGGGACTAGAATGTTATCCCAGAGAAATTAGTAGGCTGCCCTACTATGAGCATCTACAAATTGTGCATTTATTTGATACTATGCATGTTGGAAATAATGTAACAGAGACATTATAGAAAATATTGGATGAAAGGCGTGACAAAGAAAAACTTGGAAAAATTTGAAGTGACATTCATGATTCCAATCATGCAATGAAAAATATCATTGAATCAAATAGCAATGGAGACCGGATTAATGCAAGTGCTCTTTCTTGGTTACTAATAGAGCAACAAAGTAATGCCATAAAAGAAGTGATCCAAAAAATTTGATTTCCTATAAGATTTGCTGTGGATATAAGCAATCTCATATCAAAGAAAAATGATTTTTGGTCAGGAATGAAAATGCATGACTGGCATACCTTCATCAAGGTAATTCATAGTCTTTTATATTTACAATATATTTGTGTAATTGCATTCAATTTTTATTGTATGAAATGATCAATTGATAATTTTTGTAGTATTTTCTACCCCTATCTCTCCCAGAGAACTTCGACAATAATATCAAACAAGTGATATATGATCTTAGAAAATACATAAGGTAAGCAGTGATATTTGTTCAATATATCAAACAAGTAATATATTGTAAAGTCTCGTATTTATATATTTATCTTGAATCCCCTGTAGGTGGTTGTCATCTAAATAAATCCATAAAGAAGATATAAAATATTGGAAGAAAAGAATTTGTTGATTAATGTGTGAAATGCAAAAGTGTTTACCTCCAGCTTTTTTCAATGCACAAGAACACTACCTCATACACCAAGTTAAGGAGATTGAATTGTGTGGGCCTGTACATGCTAGGTCAATGTGCATGGTTGAGAGACACTTGAAATTTTTGAAGGGTTTGGTATGACAAAGAGCACGTCCCGAGGGTTCTATGGTTGAGGGATATATGGTATACCAAATGATGGTGTAAGTTACTCAATATCTTCCTAATCTTGCAGGAAAGACCCATATAAATTGCATTTGAGATCTCGAATCAATTAAAAAATTTGAAGGGGAGTACTTGGTGGGCAACAGTAGATTTAGGAAGCTGAAAGGTAATAAATTATGAGATGTTATTGTAGTTAATTAATTCTTAATCTTTAAAATAAATATTTTGTAAGTAATCTATTTACTTTTGTACAGCTGCTAAAGAGTGGGATGTAATACATTTGTTTATTGTAGATAATCAAGATTAAATGATGGTATGGATTGAACGATGTCAGCATGATGGTCATAGATTAACATGAGAATTCATGTCTTCATTGGTTATACAAGCTCATCGTAATGGAGATCCCAATGTTACACAAAAGGAAATAGATTTAGCATATGGTTTAAGAGATCACCAGGTACTTATAAATTTGTTAATTAATCAACCCTATGTTTTTTAACTCATGATGCAATAATTTATACATGTTTGACATTATTGCAGGTGAAAAATCACAAGGCTATGTTTTGCAATGGTTATAAATTTTGCATCAAAAAGTTGGATGACATGAAGAGAAATTTTGATTCTGGGATAAGTGCAGTGTTTTAGGTGACTAATATTTCATCTAGAAATGACTTACATCCTTGAGAGTCACAATCGATACTATGGTATTTTGGTTGATATACTTGACTGTGACTTTAATTCCTTCAAATTAGTTCTCTTCGTTGTGAAATGATACAGACTACGACTCAATAAAAATGATCCTAATAGAACTGATATTGAACATGACAATGGATTTCCAATGATTAATACAAGGTTGTTTGAGCCAGTTGGAGAAGAGCCCTATGTTCTTCCAAGCCAATGTGAGCATGTATTTTACTCAGAGGTTCCACATAACCTGGGTTGGTCATTTGATGTTAGACATGATCCAAGAGGAAGATCGATAAATTATAATGTGATGGAAGAAGATACCGAGGAAGATGAAGAAGTGGAAGATGATGTAGATTATGATCACGATTGAGAGCTAGTTGAAGAAGAATATGAAGAAGAAGAAAATGATGATGCTACTACTGATGACGATGATCCTTCTACTGATGACGATGATGCTACTACTGATGAGGATGATGATAATGATGATGATGATGTTGATGGTGATGACGACAACAATGACAATGATAGTGGTGGTGATGATGTCGTCGACAACAACGATCTTGATGATGAGATGGATGAAGAAGAATATCAATAACATGAATGAAATGTACAATTATGCCAGATGTTTGACATGTTATAACGATCATTTTATATGTACTACTCTTATTCACCTTGTTTTATATGTCCCACTTATATATCTTTTCTCTTTTGTTAAGTGAAATTTCATTCTAAAAGAGTGTATTTAATCTCTATATGCTTAAATAGCCTCACTAGTTAAGACTGTTCTCATTTGTAGTGGCCATGACAAGAATCAAATCACTTGAAAGACACCATTATTTAGACATGCACAAATTAGTGATGTGATTAAGCAAATTACCTTTCTTTATAATTTTCTGAGGTATTTTTTTATATCAATGCATTTAATATAAATACTATCTTATGAGAGTTGCTTCTACTAATTTTCTATTTCCTTGCACATCAATGATGTTAAATCATAGGGGATTCTCTTTGTTCCCTGCAATGGAGTGAGCTAGATTTGAATTGCTTAGTAATTGATTTTTATTGCATGGTTGTCTTTGGTTTGTCATTTTGTTTTGAGTGTCTAGTGATTTAAACCAAAGACTTTGACTTAGCAAAAAAATGTGTAAGTCTACATTAGTATGTTTCTTTTTAATGTGTTTATAATTAGTATGAATGAACAAAATAATGACAATGCAATATTTGTGATAATGCAATATTTGTCGAAATAGCGTCAATGACTTCGGTCAATGTGCCTATGTGTCAATGTGGTGTTGGCCCATGCATGTTGAAGATGTCATGCACAACAAGTAATCATGGGCATCAATTTTGGGTTTTCCCAAATAAGAAAAAGGTCTGGATACGTAATTATATTTTATGTTTAAAAATAATGTGACAACTAATCATTTTATGAAGAACTAATGTACATTTGGTATTGTCAAGGAAATAGTGGATGTCAATACTTTCGGCAGGTCGAACAAACCACATTTACATCTACCCCATCTACATCTATACTTAATGTAGGAAATGAGTGCAACTTGTGCAAGGCTTGAGAGGCAGCTAGTGTCGCCAAGATTTCTTCAATGGCGAAAGCAAAAATCATATTTCTGCGATGCCTTCTTTGAGTAGTTTGTGCACTACTTTGTTGGGACCATATGCGTAAATGTGGTTAACAGAGGGCTATTGTAGATACTGAATTTTTTTTTAATAATTTCTAGTAGATACACATAACTAATATGCACATAAACATGACAAATGAGAAACATAAATGTAGATATCACAACAACTGAGAAACATAAATGTAGGCATCATGGTCACAATTTTTTGGAGACACAACATAATTGAATGGTATAACCAGATGATGCAACAAAACTATATATCACTCCTTTGGTTCCAAGTTTACACTGCAGTAAACAAACCCATAGATAAAGAATAAATTTAGAGAGTAGAGGAGAGTGATAACGACCAAAATAATACAGGGTCCCTATATTATTTCAGTCATTATCACTCTCCTCCTATGCTCTCTAAATTTATTTTTTATCTATGGGTTTTGGTTTACTGCAATGTCGACTTGGAACTGGAGGAGTAGTGGTTACATTGCATCGTTTGGGTATACCACTCAATTATGTTGTGTTTCCAAAAAATTGTAAACATGATGCCTACATTTATGTTTCTTAGTTGTTGTGTCCTAGGACCCCTTGTGACCCTTTATGATCCCTAAGAATACATCTTAGAGGTCTTAAAATATCGTAAAGGGTCATAAGAGGCTCCTAGGAGGGGTCAAATGAGCTTTCACCTTCACGTGGTTGGCCCTGTTAAGTAGAGAATGTTAAACTATTCTTGAAACAAAGAGAAGCTCAATAATTTAAGATCTTAATCCACATACAAAAAATATATATCGATCCATCTCAATGACTACCAAATCAACAAATCTCTACCAAGAACCCAGTCGCAAAGAAACACCACAGACCGCACCATGAACCCACTGTGATGAGGCATCCAATGTCTCATAAGTTGCATCAAATGACCCACTTTTTGTAATCTAAGTCTCTTAGCTCGGTTCACTAAGAAGAAGACTTCTCCCAAGTCATCATGAACACCATAGTGATCTACGAATCTCCAATGTGCAAGTTCTGCATGTCGCTCTCTCGACATCACATCTAACTCAATAATCCATGAGCCACTACCAAATATACTGCAAAGTCATCTCCAAATGATCCATAACCAAATCATGAGTAGGAACCATATATGCAAGAACACCCTTCTGAATCGATACCAACCCAATCAAAATATATATATTTTTTAAAAAAACTAATTTTTGTCGCAACTGCGATGGTTATATGTTGAAACAATCTGACATCCAACTGTCACATGTACAACATCATCATCAGTAAAAAAATATAAATGATGGATAGCCATGATAAAATTCTAATGGGTCTTCGTCGCATGTACAACATCACTGTCGATAAAAACTACAAATGACGTATATCCATCATAAACTTCTGATGGATATCCACCACACTAACATCATCTCTATCAGCAAACAAACTACAAATGATAGTGACTTGTCAGAAGATTCTGATGGGTCGTCGTCATTTTTATTATTTGTGATAGATAGGCATCACAATTGGGATGACCACAAATATGTTTGACTGAAAAAATACGATAGTGGGTGGTGTCGTTATATTGACGGTAAACCGTCCCAATTTAGATGACCTACCATTGAAAAAAGGTCTCAAATGTACTAGTGATTCCAAGTGATTGCTAATCGTATCCCAATCATATTGAAGGATTGAAGATGAAATTAGTTAAGTATAACGGGACAATGCAATTGATTGTGTTCAAGAAATGGTTCAGTACATACTCCCGATTTTGAATTTTGAGGTGTGAATCTAGGAGGAAAATGACAAAAAATTAATTTTTTTATCTGAGAAAGTTATGAGGTTTTGTGTTTCATTTTCCTGGTTAACTGTGAAGAACAAAGAAAGAGGTTGGTAGACCATTATGCGATCCTATCCGATTGATTTTTTGATTGGTTTATGAGTTTGAGGGCATAAAGATGACACAAGAGAATGATTATATGTGGTTGTTGTAGGTTCAAGTTATGTTTTTCTTATTGATTTATTTGACTCATCGCATGCTATACATTATATGTTCTTGAGGCCGATCTAGTGATGATTTTAATTTTGACAAGTAATATATAAGATTGATTTTTTTAGTTGTTTTAAAATATACATGAGAGATGTGATATGATATGATTTCTATACATGTGAAGGTGATGTATTCAGAGGTTCGATTGATTGTAAATCAGATTTAAGGTATGAAGTGTGACAAATCAGTTTATTGTACCTAAATGGAACTGCTATTGCAATTGTAGATGCAATAATCTAGTTCATCACTTTTGGATTGTAGTCCATATATTTTATAAAGGCAGAAAGCCTTCCTTTTGTATTTGAGTCATGAGCTTAGGAAGTGTTCCTAAATGCATGTGCATTCCACTTATTATACATAAGCCTTTAATAGGGTTAATACTTATATAAGTTATTCATTTGTGGGTTCCATCCCCACCGTGGTTTTTTTCCCTAACATGGTTTCCATAGTAAAACTCATGTTGTTAGGATGGTGTGGATGATTTTGTTATGTTCTTTTTTTTAACATTTCATTGCATTTACATTGTGGTTGAAGAATAACTTATATAAGGATAAAAATTGTAGAACATTGATTCAACCCCCCAACCCCCCCCCCCCCCAGTGTTCCTTAATACCAACAATTAGTATCAATGCACATGATTTTATTTCAGCTAAGAAGCAAGTGCATATGTAGCTTTTGATCAAATCTAGATTATTAAATGCTTAAAGAAGAGTTGGGATTCAGATTTTGGTGTCTTGAGGATCATATTTTCAAATATTTATAAATATAAACACTATACTTGTACATACATATGCATATAGGATTTTGGTAGAGATTTTTTTTGTTGTGGACCCCCACCTTTTCCATTAATGTCAAAGAGGGAGAGATAGAGTGAAAAATGTCTATTTGTATTAGGGGGAGCAAGGGGAGTATAAGAGGTTTTGATTTTTGGAGCAATTAGAGTGTTTGGCATTTTTATTTTGACACTCAGTCATTTCTCACTAAGTGTTTCCATCAATACCAAAGGGGGATATTTTCGGCAAGAGATACCACTCTTGATGTCTTATATGCTATTATTCATGGCAACTATATGCATTATAGGTGGTCACTTATCATATCCTGATTATACTAAAGGATTGAAGATGAAATAGGATAAGTATAGCAGGGACATTATAGTTGACTACGTTCAGGAAATGGTTCGGTATGGACTTTGAGTTTTTATTTTTGAGGTGTGAATCTAGGAGGATCATTATAGAGGTATAATCTATCTTATTCCAACTTTGGAGCACTTAATATTTTCATCTGAGAGAGTTATGAGGTTCTGTGTGTTAGTTTCTTAGTTAACTGTGAAGAACAAAGACACAGGTTGGTAGATCATTATGCAATCCTATCAGATTGATTTATTGATTATTTTATGAATTAGAGTACATAAAGCTAACCTTGGAGAATGATTATATGTAGTTGTTGGAGGTTCAAGTTATGATTTTCTTATATATGTTTTTGACTCGTCACATGCTATAACACTAAATATGTTCTTGAGGTCGACCTAGTGATGATCTTAATTTTGATTATTGGTATATAAGATCGAGTTGTTTAGTTATTTTAAAATATACATGGGAGATAAGATATGATATTATCTCTATACATGAAAGGGTGGTGTAATTATAAGTTTAATTGATTATAAAGGAAATTTAAGGTATGAAGTGAGAGTGTAAGAATTTGTCTAAGGCAAAGAATAAATGACAAGATCTAGAAGCTCAAGAGATAGCACAAGAGAGACAAAATATGACATGATCAAATGATCATATAATGAATAATAGATTGATTGATTGATACAATGTAGGAATGCCTCAATATATATGAAATGCATGATAACTAGAAGATATTCAAGTGATAAGCTATCAACTAGACATGGTGGAATCACATGTCCACCAAAGGTGGATAATCCTCCATTGTACATCAAAGTATGTGAAACATGTGCAACAATGAGAGGATGATAATTTGATAAGAGCACTAAAGGTGGATCTCACACACAAAGAGGTATGTGATGACAACTATCACACCTAAAGTGGAATTTCTCCTAACCATGTGCTAAAATGAAATGCAAACTCCTAGGTGTCACAATGACAACTAATATGTAAATGCATTATCCTAAGTAAACTTAAGTAAAGTGTAATTAGTAATATTTAATTACACCAACACCCCCCCTTAAGTGAAACTTAGGGGAATGCACTTAAGCTTACAATGCAAGATGGGTCTCATCTACTAGGCCATGTTAGGTACCCATGTACAAACTGAGAGAGATATAGATAATGCAATCTCTCATAAAGTGGAGAAAGAGGGAAAACCTCATGTGAAAAACCCTCCCCCAAAAAGAGAGATGAATACAATAATAGAATATGAGAGAGAAAACCTCATGTGAGGAAAATATCCCCCTCCATAAGAGAGAAGAAGTGGAAGAGAGACCAAGGATCCCCCCCTCAATGTAGAATGAATACCAATGGTAGATGCTCAAGGCTCGATGTAGAAACTGCTCCATGAGTGTAGAACAACATTCCTCCCCTTAGGAAGAAACAAGACCAATGGTGAATATATGAAGCCTCCTCCCTAATCTATAGGAAGAAACCTCAAAAAGTATGGAATCTCTTAAACCTTCTCAAGTGTCCCCATGACAATGCTGAAAGATGCCTCCTCCAAATCATGTGTACTAAGCCACTCTACTAAAAAAGACAAATCAGGATCAACTGAGGATGAATGTAGAACATGTACCAAAGCCCCAAGTGTCTCCTATAAAGATAAAGTGACCTCCTCCAACTATTGTATCAAAGTATCCACAATCATGTCACCCTCGAAAGAATGATCAAGTAGAGAATGAAGATGAGAGTCAACATGCTCCCTTGCAACAACTGAAGAAGGATCATCTTCAACAAAGAGAAGATGAATGTCATCAATGAAGTCTCCCAAATCTAAAATGTAGGACTCCACAAACAAACCTGCAATGTTTGTCAAGTAGTCATCCCATGGAACCAAGTCTGGAAGACAATGAATATCCTGCTACACTGAATCACCTGAACCCATGGTTGTGTGAATGCAAGAATCATCAAGAGCAAGAGCAGAAGTAGTCTCAATAGGAGGAGATGAAATGGAAGGCTCAAGAACTTGATCATGAGTGAGAATACCCAAGTTCAAGTAGCCAAAACTCTCCTCAAAATCTGAATCATCACTTTAATCGTGTTCATATGCTGAAGAATCACTATCTAAAGAATCGTTGTCATCAAGAGGAACAAAATCTACAAAGGAGTACAACCAAGAAGAGTGATCCACTATCCCAGTAGCAATAATTGCTTCACTCTACAAGTCCTTGATGCAAATTGAATCAGGTGTAAATTCCACAGTCTTCTTTGTAGCACCATTTGTGATTTAATAGATAGAAAGAAGGTTATAGGTCAAGTGTGGAACACACAACACATCATTGAAGTGTCCCTCCCTAACACCAATACTTCCTTTCCAAATCACATTCATATAAGTGTGATTTCCCATCAAAATAGGTGGACCTTTGCAAGTCTCAAATGATGAAAATATGGACTATGAAGAATCCATATGATGAGAAGCCCCTGAATCTAGAAGCCATCTACTTGAATCAAGACTTGAAGAAGCATACAAAGCTTGTCCTTTTTGAGTGAAAAATGCATGACCCTTTGCTTTATCTTTTTCTGAATTTGGTGGAGAAGAAGTTGAGGTAGACATCCTGGAAGGGAATTGAGGTTGTTCTTGACAAGAAGATTCTTCAATTCATCAATGTCCTTCTTATAAAAAAAGTGTTCTTCATGTCCATCATTTTTACAATATGCACAGACCCGCTTCTCCTTCTTTGAAAAGTCACCCTTTTGAGGTGATTTAGAAGTGTCATGTTGTGTGGAAGTTGATTTTGTACCTTCTTGTTGAGACTTAGACTTCCATTTCTTCTTCTTCTTTTGACTTTGATTTCTTTGACTCTCATGATTAGCCACCAATGCCTTGGAAGTTGAAGACTTGAGAATCCCCATACTCATCAATTTTTCTTATTCTAAGACCAACATTTATGAAAATGACTCAAATGAAGGCTTAGTGAAGGCACTGCCCATGGTCACCTTGTGAGTATTGTAACTTGAAACAAAAGCTGCATATTCAGGAGGAAGGTGTTTCAACAAGTGACTAACCAACTTCACATCCTTCATGGGATTACCACAATCATCAAGTTGTACTCTATAATCATTGACTTTGTTGAGATAATCTTGGATTGTGTCAAAGTTCCTGGGCTCTAATTTGATAAGATCAATCTCAATTGTGAATCCCATTTCTTCATCCACTTTACCAAACAATGCCTTACCGGGCAAGGTAAGGAATGAAATGCCTTACCGGGCATGTAAGTTTATCCCAAGCATCTCTAGCATCATTTATGGTTTTGATGTGATACATGAAAGCTTCAGAAATATTCTCTCTCAAGACTCCTAAAGCCTTAAAAATTTTGCATGACCAATTACCTATTGCAACATCATCATCAGTGGGTTTTTTAATTGTACCATCCATATACGGATTTAAACCTTTAACCATTAACTTGCTCCATACATTATCTTTCCATGTAGCATAGTTATGTGGAGTTAATTTTTCAATAGAACCCATGATGCAAAATGAAAAGAGCACAAGAAAGAGACAGAGAAACCAACACACAAGACACACCACCCCCCCCCCCAAAAAAAAAAAAAAAAAATTGATTATTTTGGCACTTTATAGCTAGTGCATGTACAATTGCCACTTGTCAAAATGGATCAAAGTGGACTTCTGATTTTGATTTTTACAATAGAAAATTTGAAGCTATAGTAGACTCAAGAAGATAAGACACAAGATCCCTCAAATATCTAATCAATTGCAAGTGCCACAACAGGCCAAAATAGACCATATTCTGAAAGTACTATGTCCTCTCAAAATTTCTCCAAACTGATTCCAGATCTAGAAAGTAGACAAAAAATCATGTACTTTCAAAAAAATTGCACCTAAAAATGTGTCTGTATGAGCTCGAACGAAGCCTATGAAGTTTCAAAAATAGGGATCAAATAGGTACAGCTACCAAAGACTACAATTTCTACAAAATCCATGATCCAAAACCAAAAAATAACACCACCATTGAAAAGTTTAGGAAATTATAGCTAAAATTAAAAAAAATTGCACTCAATTTGGAGTTTGAATGACCAAGTTATGGTCTCTCAAAGTTAGACTGTCAAATCAAAACTACATATGGTGAGGGCTAAAAAAATTTCAAACTTGCTGACGTCAACCATATATTGTCTTAAATTTGATGGTCAAATGGTCGTCATGACAGTGCAAAAGAACCTAGATTTGACGGTCATACGACCATCAAATTTTATCACATAAAATGCTGATGTAATGAAGAGCTTAAAATTGACAGTTTGGTGACCATCACAATAGAAGAAAAACTACCTCGGATGATGTCCAGATGGGCATCAAATTTAGCACACTAAAATTCTACGAAAAAAGAATTTTTTTAAAAAAAAATACCAGTGTTTTTCTTGCCACATGGCGGGCGGTGATTTGCTTATGTGTGGCTTCCTTTGGTCCATGTGACCACTGGTAAGGAAAGCTATTGGTGTGGTAGTTGTGAGGATGGCAGTCCTTGTGTCTGCCCGTGTGGTGGTGGTGTGGAGGTGGAATGTGAGCAAAGGTGTCAACAGTGGATGTGGGACTAAATCCCACATTCACTTGGCAGTAGTGTTTTTCACTTTTTAACTATCGCGCGACCCATTATTATATCAAAATAGCTCAGTCTCCCGATCGCGGTCTGAGTGGGTTCTAACTTTGGTCAGTGTGGGTGACTGTGCACAACTAAGTTGTGAAGTGGTCGCGGCTCGATGTGCAACTTGTGTTGATCTTTAGCCCAACTCGTCAGCTTGAGCATGACTCACCGACTTGAGTTGTTAGTCAGCTCACCTCGGCTCCTTCTTGTGATCAGACTTGCTTACTAGTCTTGTACACTCTGTCCAACACACAAGCTTGATAGGCCAAATCTTTGCCAGAAATATATATTCGAAGATAGAAACATACCAGATCCAAAAAATACCCAATCTAAAAATTTGATACAATTGCATATCCGAGAAAATAAATGATGAAAATAGAAATAGAATTAGATCTGAAACTAAAATTGCCCAAAAATGTTACCCAATTTGTAAATCGGCCCTTCGAGGTCTGATTTGCAAAAAAAATTTGCCTCAAATTTGACTTTTGCAAAAGGTAGGCAAATTTATAGTCAAAATTTATGGAAATAGCCACCCGGATGCAATGGTGAGGTCCAATCTTCCTCAAAATGCTCACACAAGATGTTGATCCTGGATTTGGTTCGTGGCCTTCCAAAAATTGAAACAATCGATGACTCTCTAACGACTATGCAATGAAGACTCCTTTGGCTTTGATACCATGTAAGAATTTGCCTAAGGAAAAGAATAAATGTCAAGATCTAGAAGCTCAAGAGATAGCACAAGAGAGACAAAATATGATATGATCAAATGATCAAATAATGAATAATAGATAGATTGATTGATACAATGTAGGAATGCCTCAATATATAGGCAATGCGTGATAACTAGAAGATATACAAGTGATAAGCTATCAACTAGACATGGTAGAATCACATGTCCACCAAATGTGGATCATCCTCCATTGTACATAAAAGTATGTGAAACATGTGCAACAATGAGAGGATGATAATGTGATAAGAGCACTAAAGGGGGATCTCACACACAAAGAGGTATGTGATGACGACTATCACACCTAAAGTGCAAATTCTCCTAACCATGTGCTAAAATGAAATGCAAACTCCTAGGTGTCACAATGACAACTAATATGCAAATGCATTATCCTAAGTAAACTTAAGTAAAGTGTAATTAGAAATATTTAATTACACCAACAGAAAGAAATCAATTTTTTGTACCTGAAATATAAAAGTATTTTTGTATTTCTAGATGTAGCGATCCAGTTCATCACTTTTGGATTGTAGTCCATATATTTTGTAAAGGTAAAAAACTTTATTTGTGTATTTGAGTAGTGACCCCTAGGTAGTGTGTTTGAATGCATGTTTATTCGACGTATTGTACTTAAACCTTTAACAGGGTTAATACTTCTGCAAAGTATTCATTTGTGGGTTCCATCCCCAACATGTTTTTTTCTTCTAATAGGATTTCCACAATAAAAGTCATGGTGTTATGATGTTTTGGATGCTTGTATTATATTTTAATTTTTAACTTTTCATAGAATTTACATTGTGGTTGAAGAATCAATTATGTTTAAGGTTAAAAAATTATAAAACACTGATTCAACCCCCCCCCCCCTCCCTTAGTGTTCCTTAATACCAACAACTATATTTTGTGTTCCCTAATTTTATGAAATCATGTCTCCTTTTGGCAAAAAATTTTCCATTCAATAACATGTTTTTTTTAGAAATAGGCAACAAGTAGCTGGGGGGTGAATCAGTTGCTTCTAAAACATATAAACTTAAACCCTTCAAACCTTCGAATCAAAAACCTCCTTTGATGTTTAAACCCTTCATTTTGATTGGTGAAATGTAAAGCATGTATACATAAATAAAAAAGAATCAACACACAATAACACAAAAAAAATTATTGTGGAAAACCAAATTAGGGTGAAAACCACAGTCGAGATGATACCCACAATAAAATAGTACCTTGTTAAAAGTATAGCTGGTTACAATATGAGGAATGCACATGCATTTAGGCACACTTCCTAGAGTCCACTACTCAATTTTTCCTTGGGCTTCAACCCTAAGGAAGTCACACTCACTAAAAAACACACATCCGACTACAATATGATACCTTGGTGAGTTGTATAGCAGAGTATTCTTATACCTTGATTAGTTCCATTTAAGTAAAAACAAATATTATGTTGTAGCTCTCTTTTGAAACCTCCCTAAAACAAACAAAAAAACAAAATGGTTTCCCTTCTAGCAATCCCTGGTGTGTGTGATCACTTCTACACATGTGCAACACACATCTACAACAATTCAAGACCTAATTCATTTCCTTTTATCAGCAATTAGGTCAGCAAAAACCTTCTTCCAAAACCTAAGCTTTGTGCACCAAAATCAACCATCAGAATCATTGTGTGCAATCCAAACATGATTTGGATCCATCTCAAATACCTTGAGATCATCACCTTAACAATAAAGCATTTTACTAATCTCTTTAAAGCCATTTTATAATCTTCTTTTATCATGTCGACCTAAAATAGAATGATATAACATGTAGTTGGGTAGATCTTTCACTTTTGATCACCTTGATCAATGTAAGCCACCAACTCATCTGGAACATAATACAAGATCATTCTAAGGCATCATTAAGCTCAAAAAAATAATTATATCTATCACATACATCGTATCTTTTAGCATTTTATGCTTAATCCCAAGAACACTATCACCCCCAAATAAAATACTTATAATTGCCTCGCGGCTTATCAAAATTACAAACCATTTGAATGGTAGATGCATAATGAATTCCTTAACACATTCCTAGCTACTTGATTAAGGATATCATCATGTGTCCTTGTACAAAAAAAATCTTTCCAACTGTGTCAACTATGTTATACTGGCAAAGTAGTAATACAACTAGTCTTGATCTATGACACCATAAATTCACCAAATTATTATGTCATAACCTATAACTCGATATGAACAATGTTGAAAACCTCTATTGAATGGGCCACATAACTGAGAGGGGGGGAATCATTTATTCCCACATTACTTAATAAAACTTTTCCTCTGTTAGATTACACTTAAATAGTAACAATAATAACTTAAGATCTGTCAGCTAAGCACATCAAACATCCATAGTAAAGATGAACATGAAATACATAGGAAAACCAAAACGGAGAACACAAGATTTTACATGGAAAACCCAACTGGGAAAAACCACAAAGAAGCTAATTCTCATAAAGTATGAAAAAACCAATTAAGGTGACACCAAAAGTTGATTTATATTATCACTTATATATATATATATATATATATATATATATATATATATATATATATATATATATATATATATATATATATATATATATATATATATATATATATATATATCCATTCTTACATATGCTCACTACACACTTCAAACATCGGTTCTAATTCTAGGACATACATAAGAGAGGGCAACAACATGTTACAATGCAATCCTCAAATAGATCAAACTTAAGGATATTATAATGTATGTTGCAATTATTGGGGACATCTAAATGCAACAACCAAGACCAAAAGATTGATACACAAAGTAGTCATTACCACTGAAAGGAAACACGTTGTGACTGATACATAGATCAACTCTAAACACCTTGATGCACTAGGGAACATGAATACCACCATGCAAAATCTTCCTTGTGCATAACCCAAAACTCATGTTAGAAGACTAAAACCCAACAAGAAATAACTGATGCATGACACAAACCCATCGATACCTTTAGAGTTCTAGTATGAAGGTTTTGACATCAATGAAAACCATGTCATTACTTCCTTACATATTCTAAAAATCTCCCCCTTTGGCATTGATAAAAAACCTTTCAAACAAAAACACTCCCAATGAGTAGATGCAAGCTTTATGTTTTAAAGAGTCAAAAAGTCTCCCCCTTTTTGCCATAATGGAAAGTGCCAAAATCATAAGGAAAGAAGCTTATTTACAACAAAACAACAGTTTTTAACTCCTTCCAATATGCAATCATTGCCTCCATGTGAGCAAACAAGCTATCACATTCTACTAGCTTGTCAAAATAATTTGTCCAGTCAGACATAGGAAATGTCTATTCAAATTCCTCATCATTAGTTATGATGCCATCCATATGCTCCATTTTTACCTCTATCATGTCCTTCACATGCCAAAAAGTCTTAATCAAGTCATCTCTTTGCCTCTGTTTAGACGACAACCCAACTTGCAATTCTCAGATTCACTTCCTCTATTCACCTTCTTTGTCACTGAAAATATCATACATATTTTCAATCTCATTTAGATCAATCTCAATCTCCAAACACTATCTCTGAAATTGTCAATAGCTATAGGGAAATGAAGACAATATTGATAAATATCACATTCTTGCTTTACTAATAAGAAAAGATAATGTCTTCTTAGCACTGCCACACTTCTCAATTTTCTTCTATACGGTCCAAAATTTGGCATTGAACTGCAACAAGTTCTTCTCTACTAAGACATAAAATTCATCAGGTAGCATGCTAGAAATACTAGATACTATAATCTTTGTATTTATTAGATGGTCAATAAACAAATTCAAGACAAGGGTTCTGTCAGCTGATGAGAATTCAACCCACAAACAATCAACTCTGTTAAACTCTCCATTATTCAACATAATCTTGACAACATCAGGATTGACATCTTCTAATCATATCAGAGAAGGTTTTGGTCCTTATGAATCTTCTCAACTTCCCGCTTCTTTCATAGTATCAAAAATACTTCCTTCTGTGCCAACAACTTCTTCACTCTCAGATACTGAAACTATAACAATTTCCTTTCCTTCCACATTAATCTTCATCCTTTTGGATTCAGAGCATGAACTACTAATGACCACCTCTAACTTCCTTTGTTTCGAAGAGGAACGTCCATTAAATTTCCTTATTGATAGGGCATTGGTAACCACAAGAACTCCACTTAGGCTTTCCCGGGGTTGATAATGAGTATGCCTTTTAGGAATCAATTTTGTTCTCCAACCCTTCTAGGTACCTATAAATCTATGTACCAATAGGAATGTAAGTTCTGATCCAAACAAGATTTCTTTACCGAGTAAAGAAACCATGAAGTAAAACACCAAACACATTACCAATGACCCAAAATAGAAACCATAGTTGTTTTCTACTAACATCTTCACATTTAACAATAAATTATCCAATAAAAGTTTACACAAATCCATTTCAGCATTCTCATGTAGCATCTTACATGTCATATACACAACTATGGAAGAAGTAGATCTGTCACAATTTCAGAATTGAAGTTTTTAAGACATTCCATGTGCAACATACCTCACAATAGGATCTTTGATTGCATAGATTGTAAATGCGCGTTGATCCCTTCTTATGACCATTAGGGATTCCACCTCTTCATATTTGACTGATTTCTTTGTAGGTATTTCACTGACACTACACAAACCATTGATTTTATTGATTACTCCCTTCATTAAGATGTGTGATCTGTCTAATTTCAATTTTTCTCCCTGGAACCATTTCAACATAAATAAGATAAATTCCTTGTCATTACACCATGAAATCTCTCCCCAAATATCAAGCCCTAGCTCTCTTACTTTTTGCATCTATCATTTCGTAATCCAAACTCCAATTTCTTTATTCATTCCTAATTGAACTCCTTTAGCTCAACTTCCTTCATCACATTCCTTTTTGCACTAACTCAAGAAATAGACTTAGGTGTCATGACTCGATAAATTCCTCTTGATCATGTTCTCTACAATATTCAAATAAACTCCTTTGTCCTACAACACAAACTGATTCAAAAAATCTGCTTTTAAAATCCACAAATATTCATAATTAAAAAATCTCGCTGAAATTGATTATCACTTTCATCACCAATGTACCTTTCTTATCAGTCAATCAAAACTATCTTGTTATTATTAATGCTTTACCTCTTTCCTCAATAACAACCTAGTTGCAACCGATGCTTCTTTGGGAAAGGGGAGGTGTAATATTTTGATTCATTTAGTACTCCCCTTGAACCAATACTCTCAACTCAGTTGTCGGTAGAACCAATACCAAGATCTGGTACCATCGAAACCTCTGTACCATTATATTTCTTTCTCCATTCCAAAATTTCCTTCTAAGATCCAACTTGATTCTATGGTATGATTATCACCACTAGTACTTGTCAATAAACAACTAAACTTGCATCTTTAGCATAGTGACCTGTTTGCCTACACTTGAATCGGTTCATATTCATGTTTATGGAGATTATTGATATGGCTTTACATTGACTTGCTTTGTGACCAAAGTTGTGATATACATAGAAATTTCCATGAAATATTCTATTCAAAACATTTCCTTTCTCCTGACCTTCTATTTGAATTTTGCAATCTTTTTCCTCATGACCAATCTTATGACACTTGTTACATTGACCTTTTTGAAACTTTCTCATCTCCCAATCAACTTATTTATGACCAAAATTCTTGCAAATTTAACAACCATTAAAAGATAAATACCTTTGAGAATTCAGTTGCCTTATTGGTAGCCCATTCGCTGGTGAATTCTAATTTTTTACTTTGTTTGTTATTTTCACCTTCACATCTTCCTCTAATAATTCTCCTTTGTTTATGTCATTTTGGTTCGAGCATTCACCGGTAGACCCTGTGTCTTTGCATTCTTCTGGTGTGTCTAGGATAGTGCAACTTTCACATGCCTTAGCTTTCATCTTCAGCTTTTTCAGTTCTAATTCTAATTTTTCATTCTGCTATGTTCTCTTCTTGATCATTTCTTTCAAATTTTCTTGTCACTTTCTATTCTTCTAATGTTTTCTCTAGTTTAAATCTTGCGTTCCAAGTACCATTGTCTTTATACCTAGATCTAGACTCCTTTCCATCATCTCTACCAAAATCTCCTAGTTTCCTTATATCTACTAGTTCTTGTTCTAGCTTTGAAATTCTGTCTTTTGATTATTTCAACTCTCTATTGACTTCCTTATGCCTTGCTTTAAACCTTTTGATCTAATCTATTAATTTTTTTATGCATGTATTTTCTTCCATTATGCTTTCCTCCAATTCTTCATTTTTTGATTCAATACCTTCTATATCTCTTAACATGATCTACCAATCTTCTTTAGAGTAGAGACCTCCTTCCATCTATTCAACCTCTAAGATATCCCTCAAGTGGTTAAGCTCTATTTTCCAAGGACCAAGCTCTAATACCAATTTTTGAATAGGTTGAATAATTGAGAGGGGGGAAATCAATTATTCCCACATAATTTAATAAAAAAAATTCTCTATCGATTACCACTTAAACAATAACAATAATAGCTTAAGATCAGTTGGTTAAGCATACCAAACATCCACAATAAAAGATAAGCATGAAATACATAGGAAGACCAAAATAGAGAACACCACATTTTATGTGGAAAACCCAACTAGGAAAAACCATAGAGAAGCTAATTATCATGAAGTATGAAAACACCAGTTAAGGTGCCACCGAAAGGTGATTTGTACAAAGGATCACTTCCAGATATGCTCATTGTATAAAGGGGCTTACTTCTAGAAGGCTCCCTTCCAATATAGAGCTCACTACAAGTAAGACAAATAGTCCTTATAAAAAATGGATATAAAAAAACATGAACTGATATGAATGCATCTAAATATGCTTGTACAGTTCCACAGTTATTCTCTACTATCATGAATCACATCTCATCGATATCACTGCTACAACTTTTCACTTTCTTTGCAACAATATATTGCGTCTATCACTTGTCCATCTTGGTACATATATAGGAAAATACACATCCCTAGATACAAAGGTTCCTCTTTATATATACACATGTATCCATTCTTGTAGGAAAATAAAAAGGAGATAAAATAATGGTGAGGACATGTGGACATGCTAAGATCCCAGTAAATAAGAAGAGATTCTAAATTTTTCTTTTCCCACAATTTTTATTTTGCATGGAAACACTCTATTTCTTAAATTTTAGCAGGAAATTCTTTTAAGCAACAGCATGGGGACATGAGGTTATTTTCATGTGCTAAAACATAGCTACTCCACAAAAATAGGAAAAGATTCTAAATTTTCCTTTTCCCACAATTTTTATTTTGCATGGGAACACTCTACTGCTTAAATTTAAGTAGAAAATTCATTTAAGAAGCAACATGGGGACATGGTATTAATGATTAAAAACTTGTGTCTTAATGATTTATAAAAAATTCATATTTGCATTAAAATTATGTATAATAATTTTTCTTATTTTATATTCCTCAAAGAACAAGATGATCAACATATAGTCATTTGACAGGTTACATCAGATACACTGTCAAAAGAAAAACTAGCTAATAAAAAGAACCCATTCATATGGACAAAACAAAATTCCTATAATATGTCCATTTAATTTAGTTTATTTATAGAAACTAGCACCTTGCTATAAAATGATACAAGTAGTGATTTCTCCACCTCTAAACTTTCCTCTCCTTTTTTTTCTTTAAAAATGAATGCTACACGTCACATATTTGAAAAATTCCAGTGAAACCCGAGGATGTGCACTCGGCCTAAAACCCCAGAGTACCCAGTGCGGGGATGTCCCCGGGATGGTTACTTGGAGTACCCAAGTACCCCCATTGTCGCCCAAGAGTCGTTGCACCCGGGCCGCACTGCTTGGGTGCTTGGGGACATTAGGGGTACTTGGGTGGGTGATCAAGTGATTGGGGATGTCAAGGGTATTTGGGTGCTTGGGTGCTTCATCCACTCTGTTAAGAGGAACAAACTTACCTCTAAGAGACTAGAGAAGCATGTGTACAAAGAGAGCCCAACATCACGATGGGAAGTAGAGCTAGAGGATCCATCTCATATTGATGAGGAAAAGATTGTAGCAGAAATAGATGTAGGGTTGGTTGGTGTTCATTTGGTGAAACTTGAGCGTGAGGAGTCCAATAATTCTAGTGGTGAGGACTTTGGCTTGGGGGATGATTAGAGTCCTCCCATCACTACATTTTGTCATTTTGACATGATTTTCTACTCATTTTGATATCGATCATAATTCATATCATGCGTGATGCTACTCATTGTAATCTCTTTATGATATAATTGATATTTGATAGAACTAATATAAATCCTATTTGTTGATAATTTGAATTTTGATTTTTGAATGTTACTATTGGATATGTACTATGTTACTATGATGAATGTTCAATGGTTTTGGTTCATGTTGCAATTTTTCTATGTTCAAGTATTTCAATTTGGTATGTTATATTGAAACATCATTTCATAACTAGCATTTCAAGTTCTATATGTATTGTATGCAAATCTAAGCCTGAAAATGAGTCCAAATCTAACCGAATGAGAATTAAAGTTATGAACAAGTGAAATGAAACCCAATATACAAATATACACAGTAAAAGATTCAAATTTGAAGAGAAAAAAAATTAAACCGAGATATTCACATACATTAGACTAAATTTAAACTAAGTCTAAAAATGAATACCAATCCAATAGAACATGAGTTAGAATTATGATTGAAGAAGACATGAAGATTTTAAAGATAAACTCTCCCATTATTATACACACAACAAAAGATTCAAACTAGGATAGAAAAACAAACTAAATTTGAACAGACTGACCCATGCAGTTTGCCAGAGCACCAGCAATAACAAATCAAAACATTTAAACAAACACTGCAATTTGATTCCCAAATAATTAAAAAAATTTGGTGCAGACATGAAGAGGAAAGAGAGGAAGGTGAAGAGCCTTGCAAATTGAAGGGATAAGGCTCTGAAACCTATTCCTTGGTGATCATGGTGAACGTTGCAAATTGAAGGGATAAGGCTTTTAATCTTTCTGACTAGTTTGTAGGTTTTTTTTCTTTGCAAATTGAACACTATTGTAATTGTACAGTTCATGTCTCTGGAAATAATTTCATACATTTGTGAAAATATGTTCTCTTTACATTGACCAATTGTCTCTTCATTTTAGAATAATATATAGACAGAACATTGACCAATTCTACTGGCAGCTTGACTCTTATTACAACAACCCAACCTTCATGAGTGTTCTCTCATGACTTTCTTTCAAGTTTGGAAAATAGAGTCCTATAATATTTACATTGCAATATCACCCCTAAAAAAGAAATTTAACCCTCAAATCTATTAGATTTCCACAATCCATATTAATGTTTGTATTAGTTTCTGGATTCGATTCTATAGAATCCTACACAATCGAATTCAAAAATTGATACAAACAATTTAACCCTCCCAATATGAGCAACCTAGAAGCCATCAAGCCACTAAGATATTAAATGGAATAAAGATCAAGATGTATTTATTAGGCACAGTAGAAGAGAAAATAGTATGCCTAGAGATCTCCAATAACACCAAAAACCTTGCCACACTTTCTACCAATCTCCAATGCCACCATATGATTACTAGATGAGCTCTTCTTTGTACAGTTGGCATGAGCTTTTATGTACCCCAATTTTGCAATTAAATCTTATTACATTGAGATAAACTTGGATACTTAAATACACTTCAAGATAAACTTGTAATTCTTAAATACACAACAATATATTCTTAAATAAGTCATGACGGCCTTGGGTTGTTGCAATTCACAACTTATTTTTAATTCTGATACAGTTTGTACATTAGTTATGACCTCATTTTCAAATATTAGAAAAATAATGACCTAAAAGTAATAGACACCTTTACAATTATCTCTTAAGTTAAAATTTGTTATATGTTAATCGTAAAATATTGCACACTAAATACACTTATAAGATAAACTTGTAATTCTTAAATACACAACAATATATTCTTAAATAAGTTGTGATGGCCCTGGGTTGTTGCAATTCACAACTTATTTTAATTATGATATGGTGTGTACATTAGTTATGACCTCATTTTCAAATATTAGAAAAACAATGACCTAAAAGTAATAGACACCTTTACAGTTATCTCTTAAGTTAAAATTTGTTATGTTAATCGTAAAATATTGCACACTACATTGCTATGTATAAAGTTGTAGAATGTTTTTTATTATACAGTTATTAACTTGACAGATTACAAAAAATTTCATCTTCAATAATTAGAAGGAAACACACGAGTATGCATCATTACAAAATATCAAATACGGTTCATGTTTGTAAAACTATAAATTGGCCTTGCACAAAAGTATAATTATATATATGAGTGACTCTAAAATGAGTGCATAAATATTAATTTTTAAATGGAAAATGTTACATTCAAAATGAATTTTAATTTGCTAGCACTTACCAAGGTATAAGAGTTATATTCCTTTGGAAATAATAAAAGAATCATCATTTACAAAGTCACTTAATTTTTCATATGACCCTCATCAACTAGCTAGCGAAGTGTCCTGACAGTTGCATAAGATGGATCACAACCTTCTTTCTTCATTTGATCCATCAACCAAATTTTTTTTACAAGGTCACGCCTATGGTGGAAGGCGTCAAATAATGTATTGTATGCGACAACATCTGGAACCAAATCCTCTATTCTCATCTTATTCAGCATTCATAAAGCCAAATCAAGATTGTTTTCCTTGCAAAAATAATCAATTAATAAAGTATAGGTTACAATAGTTGGAGTAATACCAATAACTTTCATGTTTGAAAAATACTTCAAAGCTTTATCCATTTCACCAATTTTGCAGTGTGCATCAATCAGACAATTATAACTAACTACATTAGGAGTCAAGCCTTCATCTAGCATCTTATTTATGAGTGAATGTGCTTTAGAAATATCTCATGCCTTGCACAAACCATCAATAACTTTGTTGTATGTCACTTCATCATGTTTCAAATCCCGTGTTTCCATCTTCTCTAACATCTTTCCTACCATGTTCTTGTCTCTTATTCTACAGAATGCACATATTAATGTATTATATGTAATCACATTAGGAAGATGTCCCCTATTTTCCATCTTAGAAAGAAGTGTGAATGCTTCCTCTTGGGCCTATTACTCTGAAATAAACCACCAATTAGAATGGTGTAGGTAACAACATTTGGAAAGAAACCTTTCCTCAACATCTCTTTGAACAACTTTTGCGCCTTATCCACCTCGTGTAATTCACAAACTAGACCACATATCAAAGAATTATAAGTAATTACATCAAGCTATAGAACCTTTTTGGACATGTTATGAAAACAATCCCAAGCGTTATCCATGCTTCCATCTTTGCATAGTCCATCAATAATTGCATTAAATGTTACTACATTAGGGAAAAGACCAAACTCCATCATTTGTACAAATAGATTGTAGGCTTTGCATGTTTTCCCAGCCTTGTAAAAGCCATTTATCAGGCTAGTATAAGTATAGATGTTAAAAAAATGGCTGCCCTCTAACATTTTAGCCACTAATCCTAGAGCTTCATTGAGTCTTTCTACTTTGCAAAGACCATCAATCAGGGTGTTATATGTAATAATATCAGGAGAACAACAATAACCATGTCTCATTCCAGCTACTAACCTGAGAACTTCTTTTTCTTGACCTACCTTACAGAGACCCTTTATTAAAGTACTGTATGTCACACTATTAGGAGAAAGGCCCTCCTAGATCATTTTAGCTACTAGAACAAGAACTTCATTTATTCTACCAATCTTGCAAGTTCCATTTGTGAGTGTGTTATATGTAACAATATCGAGAAAGCAATGGGCAAGGTGCATTCTGTGGAGAAACTCAAGTGCTTCTTTGATATGATTCCCTTTACACAAACCCTTTATGAGAGTGTTATAAGTGATGACATCTGGATTTATTTCCATATCACTCATTTTAGCGATAAGGGAGTTGATTCTACAGAGATCAGCACCATTTGCAAGACCATCCAAAAGCACGGTGAATGATACGACATTGAGAAGGCTTTTAGCAATGGCTAAATGTAAACAGTCCAAATCCTTGTTTGTGTTTCCCGATTTACAAAGGGCAGTAATGGACTGATTAAAGTGCACAACATTAATATCATGGGTGATGTGAGGAGGGGGTTTCTCTTGTTGAAATGAGGAGGTTTTGTATTATTTTGAAGGAGAGTGAGAAGTTACCCGTTTAAAGAGGAAGAGGGGGCATCTTCACCATTTCAAGTTGTGCATCATCTTTATGTGGACTTACTTATGTGTCTTTCATAATTAGAGGGAGCGTCATCACCATTTCAAGTTGTGCACATACTCCAACTTGACTATGTGGACTTCATTATGTGTCTTTCATTATCTTTTGAATCCCCCATTTCCCAAGTTCATTATTAGGTTATCACTTTTTACTAACTCACCCATTAGATCATTTGGCAACCACTTTGGGTCCCAACACCTATGGTGAGCCACTCACCTAGGGTACTTAGTCCCCTACCCACACACACAAGCCATGAAACCATAAAGTACTTCAAAAGATTCATCTTGTAGGTCTAGGGAACCCTCATGTGCACTCAGGCCACCAGAACGAGTCCTAGCCTCATAATTATGAATACAAGCATAAGCCAAGTACTAAAACATCATAAGTAACACCTTATAATTCTAACAAAACCATAGATGGGCATACATAAGTGATACAAGTTGCAGCTCACACATGAGAAACAGGTTATAGAGGTCACAAGCCCTAAATCTGCAAAATTTGAGCCCCCTAAGACCCTCTAAACCCCTAAATGACATTGTAAATTAACCCATATGACAATCCAGGCACTCTCATATGCCAACTGTCCAAACTTCATATGGGTACTAGTAAAAACTTGTACGACATTCTAGGATGCCCATACAAGACTATACCCAGAACTTTCTGGAATTGCCCGAAATTAACATTTTTAGGTGTGAAGAGTGCCTGGGAAAGGTTCTCTGAGGTCTACCTAATTGAGGTACCTTAGTACCACCTCCAAAACACATTTTCACCATAGCCTAAGTCCCAGACAAGATAATCAAATCAAATCATCAAAGTCAAAGTGAAAGCCTGTAGCCCTAAACCATCCTAGCCTTTCCTAAACCTTCCTAAACTTCCCTAAACCATTTAATAACAATCAAATACACCAATAAAAAGTATCACAATAAATCATAGAATTTCGAGGAAGAATTTACAAGAAACTATTGTAAAAACATTCAAATAAACTTCCTAGAACTATACCTTACAAAACATGAAAATAAACAACCAGTTATATTTCCTATCAATCAGTAGTTTGTTCACACTATGCCAATAAATATACATAGAAAACACATTCATAAACATATAGGGAAGAAAATGGATTCATCCCAATTCTAGACCCTACCTGGAGTCTTGCAGAGAATCCTCTCAAAGGGCTGGGGCACACTTCTGCAATTCTCCAAGCTTTTGGGAAAGGGTTGGATGGTAGTCTCCTGGATAGATTCTTCACCAACAACTAACCTTCCACCTTCCTCAAAGAATCCACACACTTGCCCTCACAAACCAGAGAAGAATTTCAAGCACACAAAAAACCTCACAAATGACTTCCAGAACAAAACTTGCAGAAATCACCCAATTTCACTCAAAACTTCCAATCCTCCAAAAACTCCCAAAACCAAACAATTTAAGCTCCGACTATATGGTTGGAGGAGTTTCTTTACGGCAAGCAACTTCTCCAACTTCCATAGTTGGTTGAAAAATTAACCAAAAACTTCTCGTAACAAATATTAAAACTTTTAATTAATTTTACTTAAAATATCCTTCTAAAAACCCTATAACAAGAAAAATAGACATAAAGCTCTCAAGTAACATACATAGCCCACTTGGAATCAAAGTAGCCTAACTTCTAGGAGGTCTCGGGTTCAAATCCCCCAGATAGCTGGTTTTACCAAAAGAGCTTACTTTTTATTTCTTATTACTTTTATTTATTATACTTTATTTAAGCATTAAAGAAGCCATAGTACAAACAAACAAAAACAAAAACAATAATAATATGTATATATGCATGGGTATATGTGTGTGCA
This sequence comes from Chamaecyparis obtusa, assembly GCA_027943335.1. Lineage (NCBI taxonomy): Eukaryota > Viridiplantae > Streptophyta > Pinopsida > Cupressales > Cupressaceae > Chamaecyparis > Chamaecyparis obtusa. The sequence continues at coordinate 703,526 of BSBK01000804.1, read as the reverse complement.
CCCACATATACGCATTCATATATAACGTACATTTATTTATAACACATATATAAAATAAATATACATATATACAAGGATAAATCCAACTTACAACATAAATCTCAAAACAACATCAAATCATCAACCACAAGACAACATCATAAAACTGCATTCAAATTCCTCCAACTAGGGTAACCTCCTAACATGAATCTAAGTCCATGGGTAACCTTGAGAGTAGCTTGGTAAAATCTCCACACAATAACAATTCGAGAATTTTGAAGGCACGCTCAAACCTGTGTAGCCAGGTGGAGTCGATGTCTGGTACCTGCATCCTGCATCCTGCATCACCAACCGACATGTATACATATGTATATATATAAACAGACAGTGGCAACCAAGAAGGGAGAGTTGGACATCGTGTGGATCTCCCGTAGGAGTAACTACGACTACCTCTCCTCATCCTACACTCACATCAAATAGTGTAATCATCAAAACATAATGGGATTAGCAGGGTTAGATCCATCATAAACATAAATATATAAATCAAGTATAAAACATTTTACAATTAGTTCATCTCTAATCATTCGTCATTTTAAGCCAAATCATTTATTAACTCCTTAATAATTTATATTAATCAAATATATAGATATATTCAAATGTCTCATCATAAAATGAAATAGTCCAACATATAATCCAAATAACAAAGTAGTAGTCATGTCAATCCAAAATATCCAAATACTAGGGTGGGCATTACATGTGTTGAAAAATAAAACACTAATGAAAAGATTTAGTTGCACTAATCCCTACTATAACTCAAACTTGAAGCCAACATCACTCAAAAAATATTATAATCTTTCAAGAGAAATTTTGAATCAAATTATTTCCCACTTAACTTTGTATTAACATATCATAACTCATTTTCTATCAAGGAAAAACATATTATGATTATCATACTATAAAAACACGTACTCCCACCATGTTACATTGGTTTTCATTAACTCTTGGTCTAAGAAAACCCTAACATGAACCTTAATAGGTTAAGACTCTCTTTCAAGTAGCTACAATGAAAACCTTACAATCTTTACATCGATGGTGGGAACAAGGCATTCACATCCCAATAGTTTTGGTGAAAACTTTCACAACTCATTTCCTTCCAATGAGCTTCGTTCTAACTTTGGATCTAGCTTTTCAATGATGTGCAACACTTAGTCAATGGTGCTCATAGATGAGAGTAAGAACACGTGCGCGCGCACGCACACACACACACACAGAGATAGATAGATAGAAAGAGAGAGAGAGAGAGAGAGAGAGAGAGAGAGAGAGATGCATAAATACACATTTTGTGAGGATCATTGAGCAATTATTTGTTAACCTTAATATTGGTTCATCATTATCATTGAATTAGTAACTAAGAGTTTGATTTAGGAGAATCGAAACCTTATGATTCAACGAATTCCCTCAAATGTGTTCATAAACACAACAAGTACTTATACAATTTAAACATTAGAAATCATAGTGGATGAATTCTAAGGGAGCATATTCTATTAGTTATGATTTGTCACTTACAGTTTAGGTTTGCAAAAAAAGATTCACATTGACACTTAAAAAGATAAGATCCATAGTCAATTTGTAAAATTTAATATCTTCATTTTATGAAACTCTAAAAATAAGTCACCTTGGAAAAAATCAGTTTCTATCAGTTATAATATAGTTCTATCATCAAATTTGAAACTAAAATTACATTTAAATTTTATAGAAAAAATTCATCGGCTAAAACTTGAAAGAACAACTTATGTCTTATTTGTTTTTACACATTTTAATAAGAAAAACTATTAAGAAAAACCATATAACCCAAAACTAAAAATTCTGTCCCTTTCAGAAATTCTTCTATACTCATATCAGAGCAGGAAGATAAATCGTAAGAAATTTTTGGCCTCCCATGGAAATTTTGAAGATAAATTGAAATGAAACCCCAATTATACACGCACAGGAAAAAATTGAAACTTGTATAGAAAAGCAACTAAACTGAGGACTATATTTGATAATTCAGGGGCTATATAACCCAAAACTAGATTTATATGATATATCCACTAAATTTCTTCTCATTTTTCTCAAACTAACACATTGCCACAGCTAAACTTCACTCACATTCTCTGTGTATATATAAATATATATATATAAGTTTGTCCCTTTCAGAAATTCTTATATACTCATACCAGAGCAGCAAGATAAATCCTAAGAATATGAGTTGGAGTTACGATTGAAGAGGCCATGGAAACTTTGAAGATAAATTGAAATGAAACCCCAATTATACACGCACAGAAAAAAACATCAAACTTGAATAGAAAAGCAACTAAACTGAGGACTATATTTGATAATTCAGGGGCTATATTTGAACACAGGAGCCGGGTTAAGCAAGTGAAGAAGCATTACATTGCTGAAGACCACAATATAGACTTCTATTTTTATTTATTTATCATTAAACAAAGACCAAAATACTGTATTTGTAGGAAAATTCTCACAGACAGAAATCAGAAATTTCTTCTTAGCTTCTTTTTTCAAAACAAAATTTTTAAAAAAATAATTTGGCCCCTTACCATTTCTTTACCAGCCTTGGATAACGGCCGACAACGCTAAACTACTGTATGACACTAGTGTTAGAAAATTTAATTAGTTTTAGAGGTATGATCAATTGTGTAAATACAAGCACAAGTGTAAATACCAAAGATAAGTGTGCATGGAACACCTTAGATTCACTAAGCAAGCGAAGAACCAGATTGGTGCTTAATCGGTGTAAATGACACATAAAGTATTAATATCACAGGTAGAAATCATGTCAATACAAGTTGATTGAAAAACATTACCAAAATTGCTACAGTTATCAAAATTCATGACGGAGATGCCTCTCAAGCATCTCTTAATGCATAGAATTTAAACAGAACAATTGTCTCTTAATGCTTTTAGCATAGAATTTAAACAGAACAAACATACTAGTTAGAAAGCATACTGGAATTCTTAGTATAGCAGTGTTTATTGTGAAGAGGAGTGTGAGGCTTCCACCAGGGCCATCATTCGCTGAAAACATCAATTGTGGTCTCCCCTTCGGCAATGGCAATGGCAAAAGAAATCCTCAAAACAGAGTCACTCCAGTGGCAGCCACATTCCTTGCATTTGATGGCCTACAATAGATAATTAAAATACCACCCAAGTATTTATTTGATCATTACAATGTAAATCTCAACTCTTGTCATTTCCTCATTTGCACTACTAAAACAAAGCATTGCACAATTTTAAGATATAACACCTCTCCTGGTTTCTAAACAGACAGTTCCTAAAACATTCACAAAAAGAGGCCCACAATAGATAAAAGTTTCAAAATCTCTGAAGGAGCTCTTCAACATAGTTAAAACTCCTGTTTTAGTCAACTCAGAAATCTTGAACAAAGAAAATAAATAAGCAGTTGACCGCCCTGGGAAGTCACAACTCATTTTTAATTCTGGTACAGTTTCTAGGTTAGTTATGAGAGCACCCTCCAGATGCCTCATTTTAAAATATTGAAAAACAATGACCTGACACCCTTACAAACTATCTCTATAACCTAAAATTTATTATGCTACATTGCTATGAATAAAGTTATAGAATGTTTTTAACATACAGTTATTAAATTGACAGGTAATAAATAAGACATCTTCCATAATAAAAAAGGAATTCATGTTTGTGAAGCTATGAAGTAATATAGCTAAAATTATCTGAATAACATTTCCATCCTTACACAAAGATATGTTTCTATTTATGAGTGACTCTAAAATGTTTCTAAGTGGGGAAAACATCTAAGATTGATTTTGATTTGCTATCATTCGTCAGAGTATAAGAATAATGTTTCTTTTGAAATAATAAAAGAATCATCATATACAAAGTCGTTCAATTTTTTTATTTGACCAACATCAACCAACCAGTTAAGTGTCTTGACAGTTGCATCAGCCTTCTTTCTTCATTTGATCCATCAACCAAAAAGTTTTTACAATGTTATGTCTGTGGTGGAAGGCGTCGAATAATATTTTAATTTCTAACTGGGAAATTATCTGACCAATTTTTCCATCCTTGCAGAAAAGTATGATTGTATATATGAGTGACTCTAAAATGAGTGCATAAATATTAATTTCTAACTGCGAAAATATACATTCAAAATGAATTTTAATTTGCTAGCACAAGAGTTATGTTCCTTTGGAAATAATAAAAGAATCATCATTTACAAAGTCGCTTAATTTTTCCAGACGACCCTCATCAGCCAGCCAGCGAAGCGTCCTGACATTTGCATCAGATGGAGCACAACCTTCTTTCTTCATTTGATCCATCAACCAAAAAGTTTTTACAAGGTCACGTCTGTGGTGGAAGGCGTCGAATAATGTATTGTATGTGACAACATCTGGAACCAAATCCTCTGTTCTCATCTTATTCAACATTGATAAAGCCAAATCAAGATTGTTTTCCTTGCAAAAACAATCAATTAATATATTATAGGTTACAACAGTTGGAGTAATACCAATAACTTTCATGTTTGAGAAATACTTCAAAGCTTTATCCATTTTCACCAATTTTGCAGTGGGCATCAATCAGACAAGTATAACTGACTGCATTAGGAGTCAAGCCTTCATCTAGCATCTTATTTATGAGTGAATGTGCTCTAGAAATATCTCCTGCCTTGCACAGACAATCAATAACTTTGTTGTATGTCACTTCATCAGGGTTCAAATCCCTTGTTGCCATCTTCTCTAACATCTTTCCTACCATGTTCATATCTCTTATTCTACAGAATGCACATATTAATGTATTACATGTAACAACATCAGGAAGATGTCCCCTATTTTCCATCTCAGAAAGAAGTGTGAATGCTTCCTCTTGCCTATTACTCTGAAATAAACCACCAATTAGAATGGTGTAGGTAACAACATCTGGGAAGCAACCTTTCCTCAGCATCTCTTTGAACAACTTTTGAGCCTTAACCACCTCGTGTAATTCACAAAGACCACATATCAAAGAACTATAAGTAATTACATTAGGCTGTAAACCCTTTTTGGACATGTTATGAAAACAATCCCAAGCCTTATCCATCCGGCCATCTTTGCACAGTCCATCAATTACTGCACTAAATGTCACTACATCTGGCAAAGGACCAAACTCCGTCATTTGTACAAACAGATTGTAGGCTTTGCCAGTTTTTCCAGCCTTGCAAAAGCCATTTATCAGGCTAGTATAAGTATAGATGTTAAAAAAATGGCCGTCCTCTAAAATTTTAGCCACTAATCCTAGAGCTTCATCTAGCCTTTCTACTTTGCAAAGACCATCAATCAGGGTGTCATATGTAATAATATCAGGAGAACAACAGTAACCATGTCTCATTCCAGCTACTAACCTGAGAGCTTCGTCTTCTTGACCTACCTTACAGACACCCTTTATTAAAGTATTGTATGTCACATTATTAGGAGAAAGGCCCTCCTGGATCATTTCAGCTACTAGAACAAGAGCTTCATTTATTCTACCAGACTCGCAGGTTCCATTTATGAGAGTGTTATAAGTAACAGTATTGGGAAAACAATGGGCATGCCTCATTCTATGCAGAAACTCAAGTGCTTCCACGATGTGATTCCCTTTACACAAACTCTTTATGAGACTGGTATAAGTGATAACATTTGGATTTATTTCCATCTCTTTCATCTCGGCAATAAGGGAGTTGATTTTGCAGAGGTCGCCGTCATTTGCAAGACCATCCAAAAGCGCGGTGAATGATACGACATTGACAGGAAGGCTTTGAGCAATGGCTGAATGTAAACGGTCCCAGGCCTTGTTTGTGTTTCCCGATTTACAGAGTGCTGTAATGGACTGATTGAAGTGCACAACATTAAATTCATGGGTGATGTGAGGAGGGGGTTTCTCTTGTTGAAATGAGGAGGGTTTGTATTGTTTTGAAAAATGAGAGTGAGAAGTTACTGTTAGCCAAAATTTCCTATCATACAATTTTGGCCACAATCCTGTTTTCGCTTGCGAAGTAGATCCACAAAGTTTTATGGTTTGCGACCTTGGCCCCATGTTCCTCAAAGTGTCATTAGGCTCCAGTTCTGATCGCATGCGCTAATTCATAAGACCCAGGAAGATATTCAAGTTTCAAGGTCTGCAGGGAATACTTATGTCGCAGGGTTCTAAAAATTGTCTGAGCATAAAAAACCCTCGGTGTTTTCTATTTCCTTTGGTCAAGCTTAGAAACCCGGGTTGTTTTCGACATTTCGCGCCTCACATTTCTTCTTCGGTGTCATCTTTTCCTATGTGCGCTGCTACGGCTGCGTGGGGCCCAGTCCTTCTTGCTGGTTCGGTCGCTTGATCTCCTATTTTCCTGGTAGTCAAGCCTTTATTTCGGTGATTGGGCGACTGTTCGGTTGCTTGATCTCTCATCTTTGGCAGTTAAGTGCTTTCCATTCAGCGACCTAGCATTTTCACAATTGCGTGTTCATGCGACCCCAGTGGGCGGTTAATGTTATGTCTGGCGGTCTCAGTTCTGAGGTGATTAAAGTGTAAGGATCTATGGTTGTCGCATGATCATAAGGAATATTCTTCCCCTTTGCGATCTTGCGACAACCGTTTGATGGAAAGGTGAGCCGAGGTGCCAGTCATGTAGCAGTGCTCATTTTCGATTGGCCGAGAGGTGATGACAAGGATAGTTTGGTGGGCTCGAAGCTTTCAGTGGGATGCTAGTACGAATATGATCTACGGTTGTCGCATGATCGTAAGGAATATTCTTCCCCTTTGCGATCATGCGACCACCGTCCGATGAAAGAAAAGGGCTTGCGATTGTTACAAAGGTGATCTGGGCCGTTCATCTGCCAGAAAATGATGATATCGATGGCCATGTTTTAAAATTGAACAAGCTAGCTATTGTTTTCAAATTTAAATATATTTCATGGGGTTTCTTGCTGGTTTGTTGCTGTTGGGCCGTGGGAAGTTGGGGGTAGCTCAGAATTGATGTTCTCAAGACAATTGCAGTTCAGAAAGATGATGAGGAAGATCTGGTGGCCGTCGCTTGCTGATTTCTCAAGTACCATGTCGGTGTTCTTGCGCGGAAGAAGCATTAAAGGAGTGATGGCGGTGGTGTGAAGTTTTCAATTGCAACAAAGTGGTTAGATCAAGGCGGATCATTTGCAGGCAGTTGTGTTGGTGGAATTATGTACAAGGACATATATCTGATCAGCCAAGATATTTTGATGATGCATTTATGATCAGAAATGACAGAATTAGGGTTCTCTATTATTATATGCAAAATCTATGTAACCCTAGTAAGAAAGTTGACTCTAGCCTGCGTGCAAAGGAGATGTATATAATGTTTTTGGAGCTTTTAGAGCTAAAGAGTTTACATTTGGTAAAAAGAGTTTTCTCTTTCTAGGAATTATCTGTGGCATTTCTTCTACCCTCTGGCTTTTACAGTCTGTAACCTTTCATTGAAATCTCAGACTCAATAGAGGCTATCCGTGGCATTTGTTTTTCCCTCTGGTCTTTCCCTTGTCTGTATTTCTCTTATTGAGTGTAATATACTGGCTATGTTAGAGAAGTCTTGGAGTTCTAGAGCCCTTCTTTCTTTCAGCTTATTTGTGTACTATTGTGTTTGATCTGATTTGAGTGATTTTGTGGGTATACTTTAACCCCCTGTCATTCTGTCTCATTCCTATGCCCTTTCGCTAAAAAGAACATTTGCTTGCAGGTCATAGTCTGTGTCTTTTGTTCAGGCCTCTTTGTGAAACACTTACACAAGTCTGTTTAGGAAGATTGTGTTCTATTAGATCTGAGAGCCTTCATGCTAGTTTGTTCAGTATATTGGGTTCATTTCATTTCGGTGTATCACCTAGTAGGTAGTTTGCTTTCAGTCATTTCCCTTTCAAGCATTCCTTCTATCCCTTTTCCCCTTAAGAGTTTACTTTCCTATCAAGATGCAAATTAAGGTGATTATCCAAGAGGAACCAGCCTAGAACCTGGAGGTCTCATCTCAGTTAGCATAGGTCCCACAACCTGGAGATGATTCTCATGTTATACTAAGTTATCAAGACCAAGAGAGCTTGAAACAAGGGTGCAAACTTAGTGTATAACAATTCTGGCACGCCCGGTGGGACAGTAAAAGAAGTTCATTTTGAAAAGATTATGTTATCTCTGATATACTGATTGCATAATACAGACTTTTAGAAGTTTTTCTATCAAGTATATCTGGCAACTCCATTGATTTCACAGATCCAGGCTAAATTTGTTCAAAGTTTATGAGAAAGATTGAGACTAGAAGCTCAAAGCCTACTGAATTTTTAGAGTTGCCCTTAAAAAGAGGCTACAAAGGTAGATCAACCTAGAGAACATCCCCTGCAAGGAGAGTACAGTCTACACCACCTGATACTTCAGAAAGGAGACCTTTGCCCTTTCATCTCAGAAGAAGAGGAAGATCTCTAACTAGAGATCTAGAAGAAGATTCAGATCCAGCATCAAACACAACTCACACAGTCACTACTTAGCAAGTTTCAGCTCCTACAATGGCTAGACAATATGCTTTTGCACCTTTCAACCAAGGGAGTCCATTGAACTTTTCCCAACATCATGATGTGCCCTTGGTGGCACTAAAGAGTCTACCTGATTTCATAGGTGAAGGAAAAACTATAACTTTTGAGCATATAAGAGATGTGACCACTATCTGTAGCATACATAATATAACTCAAGTAGATGTGGCCACCAAGTTATTAGCAGCCTCTCTCAAAGGTAAGGCTCTTGAGTGGTTTAGAACATTAACTGTTGGCTCCATTACTTCATGGGATGAATTAGGAGATGCATTGAGTAAACATTTTGAAGATAAATCAGACAATTTGTCTTTGGTTGAGTAGTTGATAACCATTAAAAGAGACCCTCAAGAACAAATGACAAACTATAACAATAGATTCCTCAAGACATGGAATAGAATTCCAGTCTCGGTGAGGCCATCAGCTGATCATGCTTTCCTATACTTCTTGCAAAGTTTGAATGGTCAAATTTCTATCATGATCCAATCTATGGGTGGTACCTCTCTACCCCAAGCTTTTGACATAGCTGTCAGAGCTGAAAATTGTCTAATCCAAGTAGGCATGATAGCTAGAAGGCCACTCATGCCCATCTTTCCTAGCCTTCAGCCCATTTCACCTCTACAAGTACCCCCATTTACCCCTATTCCCACTATATTAGTGCCTCAGGCTAGTACTAGCGGTCAGGAGCTAAAAATAAGTTTCTCTCAAGAGCTGCAAGAAATGAAGAATAGTCAACAAACTAGTCAGCAAGAGATGACAAATTTGCTGCAGACTTTGACTAAAGAGGTCACAAACCTAAAGAGGCAAGGGTAAGGAATCAGACCACCCTTTCAGCCACAAAGCCAAAGTCCTAATCAACAATATCAGAATCAAGGACAACCTTATCAGCAAAATAGGCCACCATACCAAGGAGGTTATCAAGGGGCTCACCAAAAGCAAAATTTTAATCAAAGACCATTCCAACCATACAACCCTGCACCTCTCAATTCTGTAAATCTAGTTAGGGACATGGTCCCTAGTCAAAATAATATCGTTATAGACAATGAATGGTGTTTCCCTTGTAATCAGCCCCATAATCAGGCTACATGTTCAAATGGATGGATGAATCATGCACTAATGGTCCAAAATGCCTCACATGCTCAATCAGAGGCTTCTTCCATTAGATCAGTTCCTTAGCAAGAATCACAAGAGAATGAGACTATTATTTTCAATTGGGAGCAGCAAGACTTCAATGGAGTCATCGGTGAACCTTCCATCATTTCCAACACAAGGTCAAAGAGAAGAGCTCAAGACATGGAGCGAGCAGACTCTAGGACTAAAGCTACTACATCAGCAAAACCACTGCAGTAGACTAACCCCATTATATTCAAGAGGACTCCTGTCATTACAAGAAAAGAGGGCCAGACTCTCAAAGAGGTGGAGCCTATTATAGTAAAAGCACAACAAAGGGTACACACTGTGACACCTTTCAACATTGTAGACAACATGAAGAAGGTGAACATTACTATGTCTATGTGGGACTCTGTCTATTCTAGGGCAACTTGAGATTTTGAAGAAAGCTATGACTGAAATGACAACTCCTCAGCATATAAAAGAAGTTGCAAAGCCAGTGTTGGTCAACACTGATCAAGAAAAGGAGGCTCTAAGTTGTAACTCCAAAGCCAACACCATTCAAGGTAGGAACTCAAAACCACCTCCCTTTTATGTATCTTTAATTATTGGAAAATCCTTAGTACATATTGTATGGTAGATAGTGGAGCTACTAGCACTGTAATGCCCAAAAAGGTGGCTGACCAATTAGGACTTCAATATGAAGCCCTCCAAAAGAAGGTTACACAACTTGATGGATCCTCAGTTAATACTATAGGTGTGGCTAAGGATACCAGTCTAATCCTTCATGCTAGTCCTAATTTCTCTATCCTACTTGATATATATATTATAGATCTCCCTATTTTATTTGCCATATGTCTATCAAGGGAGTTTACAACCAAAATAGGAGGCTACCTTTCTTCTGACTGGTCCCACATGATTTTTCACACAAGATATGGTACCAAGGTTACCATTAAATCTAAATCATTAGCAGCACACCATATAGAACCATATGTGTCCAATACCATCAATACAAACTACCCTATATTTGATGACAGTGAAAATCCAACTATCAGAGAAGCAAACACTAAGACAGAAAGTATCCTTGATATTTTATTAGATGAACTAGAATCAGAAAAGGCTTTTGAGGCACAAGAAAATGTCATTTGGGATGCTGGTTTGGGAAGTTATTTGATACAAGAAAGTGGATCCATAGAGCCAAACCTCCTCAAAGAGGACACTGATTCAGAGGATCAAAGCAATCAAGTTTGGGAATTGTTTTTTGATGGTGCTAGAAGTAGACATGGCTCTAGTGGTGGTGCTATGCTAGTATCCCCAAAGGGAGAAAGATACTATACAACTTTCAAATTCAGTTTCTCCTACACTAGCAACACTGCAAAATATGAAAGCCTTGTGAATGGACTGGAATGGGCTAGGAAAAGAGGGCTCAAAGCATTAAAGGTTTATGGTGACAATGAGTTAGTAGTCAGCCAAGTGAGAGGGATAAGTGCAACCAAAAATGACACCTTGAGAGCATACAAACATAGAGTTTGGGATGCAATTGAAAATTTTTGTGCTTTCAATATTGTTGCCATCCCTAGGAAGCTAAATCAAAATGCAGATAGATTAGCTACTATTGGATCTCAATATGATATTCCTAATAGTATTTCAAAGGAGGAGACCCAATAGCATATCAAAGTGATTGTCAAACCTTCTATCCCTGATAATGATACTAATTGGCAAGTGTTTGACAATGATGAGAAAATTCTACAATTCTTGTTTGAAGAAGATGTCTTCTCAAATCATAACCAAGACAAACTATTGCAAAATTATGGTGAGCAAGTAATACAACTTAAGTCTAACAAAATGCCTAAAGGTCTTGTCACCATAGAGACTATCTTCAACAAGGATGATCAAGTCAAGAAGAATAAAGCTAGCCTGGTAGTTCAACAAGAACACTGTGTTGAATTAGAGTTGGAACTAGGTAAAAGCTTACAATTTGGAAAAGTAAACACTGATTTAGAAAAGCAGGCTTATACCCAATTATTTAAGGAATTCAATGATGTTTTTACATGGAAATATGAAGACCTTAAAGGTTTTAATCCAGCCCTTGCCCAACACACTATTGAATTAGAACCTAATGCCAAACCAGTAAGGCAAAAACAAAGGCTTGTTAATCCCAAACTTGAGCCACTTATGCATAGAGAAGTGCTCAAATTGATAGAAAGTGGTATCATCTACTCCATCAAGCATACTAGCTGGATTTCCAACCTTGTTCCTATAAGGAAGAAGAATGGGGAGTTGAGGTTATGTGTTGACTTCAAGGATCTTAACAGGGCCTCTTTAAAAGACTGCCATCCATTACCCTCTATGGAACAAATCTTACAATGTGTCTCTGGATCCAAGAGATTTTCATTATTGGATGGCTATTCAGGATATAATCAGATCTTAGTTAATGAAGAGGATCAATATAAGACTGCATCTACAACCAAGTGGGGAACCATGACTTATCAAAAAATGCCCTTTGGTTTGTCAAATGCAGGTGCTACTTTTTAAAAGGCAATGGATATGGCCTTTAAAAGCCTCATGTACAAGTTTGTACTGGTCTACTTAGATGACATAACTATCTTTTCTAAACATGTAGCAGATCACATCAAACACTTGAGGAAAATCTTTGAAAGATGTAGAGAGTTTGGGATATCTCTTAATCCCAAGAAATGTGTGTTTGCAGTTCATGAAGGAAAATTGCTAGGATATATAGTATCCAAGAAAGGAATTATAGTAGACCCTGAAAGGATTGCAGCCATCCTAGAACTACCCTTGCCACATCATAAGAAAAGTCTCCAATCTTTCATAGGAAAGATTAATTTTGTTAGGCATTTCTTGCCTAATATTGCAAATTTATTGAAGCCTTTGACAACCATGTTAAAGAAGAGTTCAACTTTCAACTGGACTAAAGAAGGAAAGGACAATTTCCAAGCTATTAAAGAGGCCTTGACAGAGGCTCCTGCTCTATTAAACCCAAATTTTAGTAAGGATTTTATCCTTTATGCTTATGGAGGTCATGATGCTATATCTGCTATGTTGACTCAAAAAAATTCAAATGGGTTGGAGCAGCCTATTGCTTTCTTCAGCAAAGGTTTAGAAGAGTATGAACAAAGATACTCTTTTGTGAAAAAACATGTACTTGTTGTGGTAAAGAGCCTTAAAAGGTTCAGATATCTATTGACCCATAACAAGGTACACTTGAAGGTTACTCATCCAAGTGTCAAAGAATTTTTTCTTTTCAAGGACCAAAATGAGAAAAGAGCTGGTTGGATTACCAAAGTAATGGAATATGACATTGATATCCAAACCACCAAGCTGGTTAGAGAAAGAGTTCTTTGTGAGCATTTGGCAGAGGATGAAAGTTCAAAGAAATTAGAGCAAACAGATGCATCTCTGGTTGTGCATTCTATAGAAGAACATGCCAAGGCAGCGGGTTGGTTGCCTAACATGATTCATTACTTGAAGACAGGACAATGTCCTACAGGCCTAGATTCAACAAGAAGAAGATATTATAGATTGCAATCTATTCCATTTGTGCTGATAGATGAGGTTCTTTTTAGAAAGGATCACAATGGTGTCCTTTTGAGATTTATTGATTCAGAAAAGATAGTTGATGTCCTATTTGAATTTCATGACGAGCCTTCTAGAGGTCACTTTGATCCTAGGACCACTACTTTTAAAATCATGAGGGCCGGATACTATTGGCCATCTATCTTCCAGGATAGTCATGAGTATGTGAGAAAATGCATCAAATGTGCTATGTTTGTAGGAAAAGAAAGGCTTGCAGCTCTGCTCCTTCAGCCAATCAAAATAGAGCAACCATTCATGAGATGGGGCATAGACTTTGTTGGCATGATTAATCCTCCATCTAGTGTAGGACACAAGTGGATAATCACTACAATAGATTATTTCACTAGATGGATAGAGGCAGTTGCCTTGAAAGAATCAAATGAGGTGCTGTCTTGAGTTTTTATGATGATATAATTCATAGATTCGGCACTCCAGACTCCATAATATCAGATAATGCATTGGCATTCACAGGCCTTAAAGTCTCAGAATGGGAAATCAGAAATGACATTTATCTGAATACAAGTTCAAATTACTACCCTTAGGGCAATGGCTTGGCAGAATCAACTAATAAGAACTTGATTAGGATAATCAAGAAGACTCTACAAAATAACCAGAGAGATTGACATACTAAATTGAAATCTGCCTTATGGTTAGATAGGATTACCCCAAAGAAGATCATTGGGAATTCTCCTTATATGTTAGTATATGGAAGAGAGGCTAATTTTTCCATTTCAACTGAATTGCCAGCTTTGGACTTGGCCACTCAATATGTCCTATTTGAAGAAGGAGATCCCTTACAAATCAGGTATGCTCAGCTGATAGAGTTAGAGGAACTCAAAGACAAATCCATGAAAGATATGGAGTTCCATCAGGTACAAACAAAGAAAAGTTTTAATAGGAGAGCCAAGGCTAGAGACTTCAAAGTTGGAGATATAGTCCTCAAATGGGATGAATTCAGATCAAAGCCTGGCAAACATACAAAGTTTGATTCCTTTTGGGGTGGACCATTTGTTATTACAGAATGCAAGGGGTCTAATGCCTTTCAGCTATCAACTCTTGGAGGAGATTCCTTGCCCATATCAGTTAATGGATTCCACCTGAAGCCTTGCTTTGAGGTCAATCCTTCCTTGTAAATATCTATAAATATGTTTCCTATTTTCTATCCTTGCTTTCTAGGTTAGTTTTCCCTATTTTCCAAGAAGTGCCCATGCATAGTTTTGTCCCTTTGGTTCCAAGTCTCTCTCTTTGTTAAGAAGGTTTTGTGTTCAAATGATGACTCCTATGCCCAATGGATCATTTTAAGGCCACTGATCAATGTCTAGCAGGCTAACATCCCGCAGAAATCCCCAAAATGTTACCCAAAATTTCCTATCATACAATTTTGGCCACAATCTTGTTTTCACTTGCGAAGTAGATCCATAAAGTTTTATGGTTTGCGACCTTGGCCCCATGTTCCTAAATGTGTCACCAAGCTCCAGTTCTAATCGCATGTGCTAATTCATAAGACCCAGGAAGATATTCAAGTTTCAAGGTCTGCAGGGAATACTTATGTCGCAGGGTTCTAAAAATTATCTGAGCATAAAAAACCCTCGGTATTTTCTATTTCCTTTGGTCAAGCTTAGAAACCCGGGTTGTTTTTGACATTTTGTGCCTCACATTTCTTCTTCGGTGTCATCTTTTCCTATGTGCGATGTTGTGGCTGCGTGGGGCCCAGTCCTTCTTGCTGGTTCGGTCGCTTGATCTCCTATTTTCCTGGCGGTCAAGCCTTTATTTCGGTGATTGGGTGACTGTTCGGTCACTTGATCTCTCATCTTTGGCAGTTAAGTGCTTTCCATTCAGCAACCCAATGTTTTCACAGTCACGTGTTCACACGACGCCAGTGGGTGGTTAATGTTATGTCTGGCGGTCTTAGTTCTGAGGTAATTAAAGTGTAAGGATCTACAATTGTCACATGATCATAAGGAATATTCTTCCCCTTTGCAATCTTGCGATAGCCGTTTGATGGAAAGGTGACTTGAGGTGCCAGTCATGTAGCAGTGCTCATTTTCAATTGGCCGAGAGGTGATGACAAGGATAGTTTGGTGGGCTTGAAGCTTTTAGTGGGATGCCAGTACAAATATGATCTATGGTTGTCGTATGATCGTAAGGAATATTCTTCCCCTTTGCGATCATGCGACCACCGTTCGATGAAAGAAAGGGGCTTGCAACTGTTACAAAGGTGATCTAGGTCATTCATCTACTGGGAAATGATGATATCGACAACCATGTTTTAAACTTGAACAAGTTAGTCATTGTTTTCAAATTTAAATATATTTCATGGGGTTTCTTGCTGGTTTGTTGTTGTTGGGCTGTGCGAAGTCGGGGGTAGCTCAGAATTGATGTTCTCAGGATGGTTGCAGTTTAGAAAGATGATGAGGAAGATTTGGTGGGTGTCGCTTGTTGATTTCTCAGGTACCATGTCGGTGTTCTTGCACCAAAGAAGCATTAAAGGAGTCATGGCGGTGGCATGAATTTTTCAATTGTAGCAAAGTGGTTAGATCAAGGTGGATCGTCTACAGGCAATTGTGTTGGTGGAATTATGTACAAGGACATATATCTGATTGGCCAAGATATTTTGATGATGCATTTATGATAAAAAATGATAGAATTAGGGTTCTCTATTATTATATGCAAAATCTATGTAACCCTAGGAAGAAAGTTGACTCCAGCCTGCGTGCAAAGGAGATGTATATAATGTTTTTGGAGCTTTTAGAGCTAAAGAGTTTACATTTGGTAAAAAGATTTTTCTCTTTCTAGGAGATATCTATGGCATTTGTTCTATCCTCTATCTTTTACAGTCTGTAACCTTTCATTGAAATCTCAGACTCAATAGAGGCTATCCGTGGCATTTTTTCTGCCCTCTGGTCTTTCCTTGTCTGTATTTCTCTTATTGAGTGTAATATACTGGCTATGTTAGAGAAGTCTTGGAGTTCCAGAGCCCTTCTTTCTTTCATCTTATTTGTGTACTACTGTGTTTAATCTGATTTGAGTGATTTTGTGGGTATACTTCAACCCCCTATCATTCTATCTCATTCCTATGCCCTTTCGTTGAAAAGAACATTTTCTTGCAGGTCACAATCCATGTCTTTTGTTTAGGCCTCTCTGTGAAATGCTTATGCAAGCCTGTTTAGGAAGATTATGTTCTATTAGATCTAAGAGCCTTCATGCTAGTTTGGTCAGTATATTGGGTTCATTTCATTTCGGTGTATCACCTAGTAGGTAGTTTGCTTTCAGTCATTTCCCTTTCAAGCATTCCTTCTATCCCTTTTCCCCTTAAGAGTTTACTTTCCTGTCAAGAAGCAAATTAAGGTGATTATCCAAGAGGAACCAGCCTAGAACCTAGAAGTCTCATCTCAGTTAGCATGGGTCCCACAACCTGGAGATGATTCCCATGTTATACTAAGTTATCAAGACCAAGAGAGCTTGAAACAAGGGTGCAAACTTAGTGTATAATAGTTACCTATTTAAAGAGGAAGAGGGGGCATCTTCACCATTTCAAGCTGTGCATCATCACCATCTTCATCTTCATGGGGTTAACAGAGTAGAGTAGAGCAGGGCACGACAAAACAAAACCCTAAAAGTCTTAACTTATTTGACTTAATCTTCTATACAGTAAATGAAAAATGTTATAAACATAACAGTCTTAATGAAAAAAGTAATTAAATTTTAATTAATATTGTCGTATGTTTTTATTTGATTTTATTAAAATCAATATTTAGTATCGATAATTTATCTATCTAAATTACTGATAGGTTAAATCTTCATCTGTTGTTTAATCAAATAATATTGTAAAAAAACAAGATTTGTATTTTAGAACTTTTTTGTGAAGAAAAAGTATGTCCAATTAGACTAAGGCTAGTGTACAATAATTTTTAATCATCAAAATAGAATTCATTAAAATATTTAATTGTAATAATAAGTATAATTAATATATAATATAATATAATTAATAATAATAAATATATTATTATATATTATTTATAATAAAAATAATTATTATTTAAATAAATATTATGTAAAAATTAATCTATATATTGAAAATAAAAATAAAGTAGAATGGAGTTGTTTTGGTCTTTCTGTGAAACTAGTTTTTTTGTGGAGCAATGATTTCTTACAGTTTCTTTGCAACATAATCTAAATGGAGATGTAAATGGGGAATGCCCTAATAAGAAGGGTTGTGCACAAGTGGAGAAGAAGTTTTAGATCATAGAATGGAGGACATGTAAGGACAAGAAAATGTGTACCCAAAGGCAACAACATCTGGTGAGAAAAGTGTGACAACGACTTAGATAAACAAATGTGGAGAGGAGAATAGGAAGAACAAGTTTACAAATGGTGGAAAAGGTTCATAACAACAGAGATAAGAGAATTGGGACACATGAGGGTCATCGGTTGGGTATTAATGGAACTATAAATACCTTTGTCCTGGGTAGTAAAGTAAGTGGCCCAAATGGGCCATCTAGAGCTAGATCAACTTTGACTAGGCACCACCGGCAACAAGAATGATTGGTGGATGTAGTTAAACCCTGAATGACTTGGGCTATCATAGTGGACAAAGTACAGGAGGAAGTTGCACACAACATTGTAGTCTTTTATGAATTGGGCCTCATTGGATGTTTTAGGGGTTTATGGCCAAGTTTAAATGAGCTCTACAAATGGATTTCAAAGAAATGAGAGCTTGTTCTAGATGGGTGTGTTTAAATATATTCAAGAGCTAGGGGTTTCTTTATTATGGTTTTTGAATATATTCATGACATAAATAAGATTTTATGTGATTGTGTGTGGAGTTGGGAGAATAAGTATTTGTTGTTGAAACATTGGTACCATGCCTTCTATCTGACTACTGAAACCTTTGATATGGTTCCATTTTGGGTGAGACTTTCAAACTTGCCTTTACATTTTTGGTTTGATTCAAGCTTTGAAGTTATTTGAAAAAAATTAGCTAATTTTTTCATGGTAGATGAAGGATCATCAAACCTCATACATTCAACCTTCTCTCAAATTCTATTGGAGATAGATATTTTTGAAGGTCTTCCTGTAGAAATATCAATCAAAACCTCAAAAGGTTGTTTAATACAGCATTTGGATTATGAAGGGTGTCCTTTAAATGCAAGAGATGTTTTCAAATAGGCCATATGGCTACCTAATGTGCTAAATAGAGATTAGATTAGACAGCTTTCTAGTGGAAAGATGTCTCCCACCTTCATTATATTATGGAGAAGAAGGATGGACAACATAAGAATTATTTTGAGGCAGTGAATGGGAAGGTTTCACAATGACAATGTGGAGACCAGTTTCAAGTTGCACAACCATTAATGAACAGTGTTAAGGTTTTCATTGTTGGGTGTAAAAAGGAGGTGATGCATAAGAGGGGTATTTCTATGCTTTGGAAGGAAGACAAGGGGGGTGAAATTAGAACCATCAAGGTAAAAGTAGTGCAGT
Organism: Chamaecyparis obtusa; assembly: GCA_027943335.1. Lineage (NCBI taxonomy): Eukaryota > Viridiplantae > Streptophyta > Pinopsida > Cupressales > Cupressaceae > Chamaecyparis > Chamaecyparis obtusa. Next base: position 684,780 of record BSBK01000804.1, on the reverse strand, counting down.
TGATGGGAGGATGCTTAAGGATAACTCGATGCAATGGTAGGAAGAGACAACCAAGATGGAAGATGGGTGGGAAACTATGAGAGAGAAAAAACTAAAGACAGTGAAGAATACCTTTGATATGATCCTCCACTCTCAAATGAAGGGAGAGGCCAAGAGAAAATCTTGATTATTGATATGTCCTTTGGTTATGTTTGTGTACTCACTAGATTATATTTGTTAACTAGTTTCTATGGTGTTGTCTTTTACTTAGGGAGATGGATCATCTGAGTGTAGCTATCCTTGGTCTAGGCCAGGATCTATCCAAGTTTATTCTTAATAAAATATAAAGCCTTTTATCGACCAAAACATAATAATAATCTATAAATAATAGTTATTCATTATAATATTAATTACTAATAATACCTTTGTTGGTGTTGTATATGTTGAAATGGTTATCAATGGTAGACTCCCACTTTACTCTTATACATTGGGAAAAGGGGAACACAAGGAGATCCCCAAAATGTAACTCTCTCTTAGGTGAAAGCCAAATCAACACTACCCAAGTGGATGTAGGGGTGTTGATGAAAGATCTACACCTAAGAGAGGAAGTTGAATTTCTAGGATCCCTTTGTGTGGTGATTTTCCATCTAATGTATAGAAATGTGTATAGGGGGGAATGAGATCCACCCTATAACAAATGGGGAGAGAATACAAATATTTCACCACCAAAGGAGGGCCGATTATCACAAGAGAAAGTGTCAATTCATAACCTTCATAAAGGGGAAAATTGCTTGGATTAACTTCTCTCTTACCTCCACAAAGAGAGGGTTTCGAAAATGAAGGATTAAATAGAGATGTATGTGAATATGGTGAAAATGGAAACATAGTAATATACCTAACATTCAACACATATTTATTTGAAATTGGATTTGAATTGGAATAGCATAAGTAAATCTGAAAATACTTGAAAATCAATTTGGTCAAGATACATACCTCATCATGAAATTGATTCATAAATACCTATATTCTGAAGTCTCTGTACACTTTCAAAAAAATCTGAAACCTATCCTGGATTGGAAATGTTGAGATGAAGAAAACCTAGAAATCTTTCGTAGAGATGGCTCAGCTTGGGTTTGACCCTCATAAAAGGTCAAATACCACATTCTTTATTTGAAGTCCGATTCAAATTCTATTCTCAGATCCCAGAAGTTGGGCAAAAAGGCTACTCAGATCTGTCCTCTGATCCTCAAAATAGCAACCATAGATATCTAAAAAGGGGATTTTTGGGGTGGCTATATAGGGTTTTGCCTTAGTCAAACCCCCATTTTGGTGGTCTCCACCTCCACGAATAGCAGATTGAAATAGAATCTATGTGTGTATGTATTGAAAGTGTAAAGCCAAGATCTAATCCTCTAGATCAAAACCCTAGCATGAATGTGTATGAAATAACAATGCATAGATTTGAATGAAATAGAAAAGCATACCAAGCCCCCGAGGCTAAAGTACTTCTACCAAACTCACAATCCATAATTGCTACCCCGTGATTGAATCCTTGAATGCTTGAAAGTTGATAATGGTGGATCAAGGAAGAAGAGATCTCTCTTGCTCCAAATATGAGTCTACAAAGATGCTTGATGTCAAAAATGGCTTGATCTTCTATATCTTCCTCTTGCTAACTTGCACCTTCACTATTCTTCCCTTCCTTGAATTCTTGCTTGCACTTGAGAGCTTGCAACTATTTGAGAAAAACTTGATGTGAAAATGAGAGAGGAAGGCCTCCTTTTATAGTGATCTAGGGCACACTCCTCTAGATGGGCCACCTTGGAGAATTAAATCCCAATTAGGTCCTCACCTTTAGAAAATATACCTAGATTAAATGTAATTAAAGGATTTACCATCCTGAAACCCGAAATGGACGACCCAGAGGCGGGAAAATAAATTTCCCGAAAGCCCAAAGCCCAGAAATTAAGGATTTGGAAAATTTAGAGAAAGGGGTCAAAGTCAAAATTGACCCTGACCTAGTCAGGGTCGACCTAAGACATTGACCTTTTTCCCCGGTTGACCCAGAATCAAGTGCAAAGGTCCCAGGGATGCCCAGAAACCTAAAAATGATGCCAGAATAGGATAGAATGTCAGGAATAGACATAAAATCCTATGATTACTAAAATGAATGCTAGGATGATCCATTTCTAAATCCTACCTATAAAATAGAGTCACGAAAGAGGGAAATTCAAGAGAATCCTTAAGATCCTAACCCTAATTTCACCTAGAATGAAGAAATCAAGTGCAGAATGCATCCTAAATGCATGTCTATCATGATAAATGTATTAAAAGAGGGTGCTAAACCTATCAAGATGGAATTTATTCCATTTTAAGATGATACATTTAGCCCCCACTTTAGCTTAGTTATGACACTACGTGAATATGCAAGCTAAAGTAAGAAAACATCATAGTAAATAAAAAGGATATAGCCAAGTCCTCGATGTAAAGATCCTGTAGAAAACTATTAGAACCTGCAACACACAAGGTTAATTAAAATCTATAAATCACCTAAAGCTTACTATATGATAATTTGAGAAGTGTATAGAGCCCCTTATGCCCCCCCCCCTATTTCAGCTTTCTACTTCCGAAGGGTGAAATAGGGTGATAAGAAAAACTCTATATATGGGATATGCAGAGTGGTGAAAAGTCCTTTCCTAAACCAATTATAAGGATTCCTAACCTTCCTAAACTAGTTCAAGTAGTTAGGTATCTGAATCATGATTCCAACGCCACTAATGGCACTGAAAACGGAGTTACCAAACTCAAGTTATGATGAAAAGAGTGGATGTCTGTCTAAATGCATAAGGAAGAAATTTCGAGTTTTTACCCTAAGAAAACCCTAATTTGAACTTATAAAATAGATGAATAGTAATACTTACTCATTCTTACCATTTGTAGATTTGAAACAAGAAAGCACGATGCTGAGAAGAGAAGAACTATGAGTGACACACCTGGAGTCTCTGAGACACAGCTTAGCTACCAGACGGCCACTACCAGAGGTGAGTTATGCCTTTAACCACCTTTGTGTTTTTCAATTTCCTGTTTTGAGAGGTCAGGTTGATTTTGCCCCCTTTAGGTCAACCTTGACCCCTTTAGGTCGACATTGACCCACCTAGGTCGACTTTGACACATGAAAGTCAACATTGCCCAGGGGGTTTTTGTCATGTTTTGAGATGAGGTCGACCTTGACCCAAAAAGGTCGACCCTGACCCAGTAAAGTTGGCATTGACCTAGTAAGGTCGACATTGACCTAACTAAGGTTGACTTTAACCTAGTTTAGTTATATTTTCAGATTTGATGATGTAGAGTACTAATATGATGTTTGTTTGTGCTTACAGGACCTAGTCTGCTTCCGAGAACATCCTTTTGAGGAATTGCTAGTGAATGTCAAGGAAAGACTGTCCGAGCTGGATGATGAGGGGATGCAGTTACTAAGGGATGTGGGACTGTATTGGGTATCATTCCTTCCATAGATTAGACTACACCAAGCCATGCTATTGGCTCTGATAGAGAGATGAGATGAGGATACATGCTTCTTCCATCTTCCATGTGGGGAGATCACGGTGACTTTAGAGGATGTATACAGGATTATGTGGCTTCCAATCTGAGGGGAGACTATCAAACCTAGAGTGTAGTGTGGTTGTGAGGAGATCCATGTAGACTCAGAGTACTATACAGGTGTGCATCTACTGATGCGGAGCTGATCAGATTAGATCCCATTATCTGTCGTACTATCAGGCCCTACACCTTTAGTACGAAAGGTGTTGGTGTGCATAGTATCCTTGGTTGTGTTACCCAACTCAAAGGGTACCATATTTTTTTCACCTCTGACACATCTTATATAGAAGATGCAGAGAGAGAGGACCTTCTTCTCATGGGGTCGCAGTATGCTAGCACAGCTATACCATGAGATAAGTCAGTTAGTGAGGTATCAGCAAGAGAGTTTATCGATATGCACAGTTCTGCAGATATGGATCTTTGAGCATTTCACATGTACACGTCCATAGGGAGTGTCAGTGATGGTAGATGTGAGGATAGCAAGAGCTTTTGCATATCCTTTGAGGGATATCTGGCAGTTTGGGGATATGCTCTATTGGAGAGTACGTCTAGACCGCATTGCCAGTACTAATGTGATATGGAGACCCTACTGCCAGATGACAGAGTGGCCTGATACACGATTCCAAATGAGACATTCATAGTAGTGAAAGCTGCTAGAGGGTCATCAGAATCATATAGTGATGCCCTACTATTATGATCAGGTGAAGAGATAGTTTGGCCTCCTACAGGGAGTCCCTAAGGTAGTACCTCGTTATATGCATCTGACGAGATACTATCAGAGACCTGGCACCATTCACCGACCATCGATTGCAAACATTGAGGATAGAAATACAAAGGAGATAGAGGATAGAGAGGTACCATCAGATGTAGCCTATGCAGGTGTGAACCGAGATTACATTAGGTACTGGAGTTTGGAGGGGACTCATCCTATCTTTCTTTAGGATTATCCTACAAGTGATCCAGGCTTGACAGAGGGGATACACTGGGATAGTGGAGCCATCAAGGAGGATGAGGATATCAGAGGTGAGGAGGAGCACATCTAGGAGAACCCATGGAGGAGGAGAGAGAAGATGAGAGAGTAGAGGAGGGAGTAGAGGAGAGAGTAGAGGAGATGCCCCCAGCTGGTGATACTGGTACAGATATACCTATTACACATGCATCACCATTGAGATCATGATGACCCCCACGGCCCCACATAGAGACACCACCATCGAGGCCTAGACATAGTGAGCATGGAGAGAGTAGTCACTCCATGCCCCCACCATCCAGGCACTTTAGTGACATCTAGGAGGGAGACCCCGCTATAAATTTGATTGAAAATTGCTTGAATATATGATTTGATTTGACATAGATAGGATACTAGATTGATAGAAGTTTATCTATCTACAACTAGCATAGCGGAGTGGAGGAGCTTTGTATCTAAGGTTCTCAAGGATAACATTATATCCCACCGACTACCAACTGATGAGTGAGAGTCTTCCATTGGTCACAGGGATCCTGGCAGACATGCCGACATCTTTGTATGTATCCAGCGAGAGCTGAGGATGTATAGAGAAAGAGAGGAGAAGATGATGGCAGAGATACAGAGTCTTTGTGAGTGTGTATAGGGTATGAGCATATCTAGGAGCCATACACAGACACACAAATCTTCATCTTCCCATCACAAAGCAGAGAGATCTGGAAGTCATCGACTAGCAGAGCGTCATACTGATAGATATAGTGATAGATAGGGCCATTGGCCTCATATGTATCAAAACTTGAAAAACTAAATTTGTGATGAATGAAAAACTTTCTCTACTAATTAGTTCTATGTTTGATTACTATGCTTTCACCAATATAAAACTTAATAGAAAGAAAGAAAGAAAGAAAGTGCATAAACATATTCAATATGTAAATTTTACCAAAACTACATAACCTATAAAAGAAATTTTTATAAGGAATACATGAATGCACATGGAATAAATAAGATTAAGGGTAATAATGTTTAAGATTCATAATATTAATGGGTTCCTTAAAAGAAACACCATCCATATCAGCAAGTTTGTAAGCACCCGAACCAAAGTTTTGAATAACAACAAAAGGTCCAAGCCAATTAGAGCTAAATTTTCCTTTTTCGCCCAGTAAAGCATTCACATTTCGTTGATTCTCATAAAGTACTAAATCACCAAATGAAAATGTTTGTTCAATTACCTTATGATTGTATTGTTTCTGAAGAGATTTATGATAAGCTTTGATATGTTCTAATGCATGTATTCGTTGTTCATCTAACATTTCTAATTCTTGTAAGCATTATTCACAAAAAGTATCTTTATCAATTATCCCATGGAATGAAATACGTAAAGAAGGGATTTCTAGTTCCAAAGGCATAATAGCATTAGTACCATAGACAAGATTATAAGGAGAAGTACCCGTGGTGGTACGAACACTAGTCCTATAGGCCCATAAAGCATAAGTCAATTGAGTATGCCAATCTTTGGCATGCTTATTAACTATTTTTCTCAAGATTTGTTCAATAATTTTATTTGATGCTTCAGCTTGTCCATTAGATTGAGGATAATGAGTTGAAAATCTATGTTGAATCCTATATTTCTCCAAGAATTTCACAACTTCTTTATTTTTAAAAGATGTTCCATTATCTGAAATTATCGTCAAAGGGATACCAAACCTTGTTATGATATTATTAAGGATAAAATCACAAATAACATCCGTCGTTGTTGAACAAAGAGGGACAACTTCAACCCACTTTGTGAAGTAATCTGTAGCGGTGAGAATGTAAGTATGTCCTTGAGAAGAAGTTGGTGAGATTTTTCCAATAAGGTCAAAACCCCAAACACTGAAAGGCCATGGAGAAACTTGATTACGAAGCTCATGAGTAGGAGCATGAATCAAATTACTATGTTGTTGACATTGAGGACATTTCTTAACAAACATGAAAGAATCTTGTTCCATTGTTTGCCAATAATATCCCATTTGAAGCAATTTATTAACCAGATATTTTCCACCAAAATGTCCTCCACAAGAACAAGAATGAGCCTCTACTAAAGCTACAGGAATTTTAGTTCTATTAAGACATCTTAATAATAATCCTTCATAAGAGCATTTGTAAAGCGTATCTCCTAAAATGATGTATCGAGCTACAAGTTTCTGAATACGATTACGCATGTTCCTTGTTGCTGATTTAGGAAAAGTACCATCCTTCAAAAAATGAAAAATATGTGAATACCATTCATTCGAATGCAAATTGAAATAGTTAGAGGTGATCTTATCACAAATTGCAGGGCATTTAAGAGTTTGTATAGTAAATTGAAAATTTTCAGCATTATTCTCGAGACAAACCAAGGAAGCTGCACTAGCCATAGCATCTGCATGTTGATTATCCTTCCTAGATAAAGTCTGAATCGTATAAGATGGGAATTGTGAAAGAACATCAAGGGCTAAATCTCTATATTGTGTCATTTTAGTATTTTTAGTTTGATATCCTCCTTTAATCTATTCAACTATCAGTTGCGAATCACCATATATTTGTAAATGTTGGATATTGAGGGATGAAGCTGCTCGTAGTCCAGCTATAAGGGCTTCATACTCCGCAATATTATTAGTACAAGGAAAAGTTAATTTATGTGATAAAGGGATGGGTTTTTTTGTAGGGGGAATCAAGATGATACCCACACCAGAACTTGTTTTACACTTAGACCCATCAAAATATAATTCCCAAATATCATCCTATTGAATAGCTAGAATATTATCATCAAGAAATTCCATAGAAGTAGAATTTTCATCTAGACAAGGACTAGCAGCTTCAGCTAAGTAATCTGTCAATGCCTGCCCCTTAATAGATTTTTGAGAAATAAAATTAAGATCAAATTCGGTGAGCAACATAACCCATTTTTCTAACCGACCCGAAAGATCATTTTGTGAGAAAAGATGTTTCAAAGGATCGAACTTGACAATCACATTAACTTCAGCATTTATAAGATAATGCTTGAGTTTCTGACATGCATAAACTACAACTAGACATTGTCTTTCTAAATATGTATATCATGTTTCATAATCAATTAAAGTTCGACTAATGTAATACATGGGTTTTTCCTTACCAGTATTGTCAATTTGAGCTAACAATGCACTCATGGCCTATGGAGTCGTTGAAGTGTATAATTGAAATGGTTTATCAAAATTTGCAAGTTGCAAAATAGGAGAATTCGCAAGATACTCCTTAAATTGCTCAAAAGTTTGTTTACACTCCTCATTACAAGAGAAAGTGGTATCCTTTCTAAGCAAGGAAGTAAAAGGAATAGTGCGGTCAGCTAAATTAGAAATAAAGCGATGAATAGCTTATATTTTTCCTTGTAAACTTCGTAACTGAGAAATAATCTTAGGAGGAGGCATATTAATAATAGCGTCAATATTTTCAGTATCTACTTCGATGCCTCACTTAGAGATTATAAATCCTAATAATTTACCAGAGTCAACTCCAAAAACACACTTCTTAAGATTCAATCTCATATTATAACTTCAAATTCTTTCAAATATCTATCGTAAAATAGTAACATGATCTTCTCTAAGTATAGATTTTGCCAAGATGTCATCCACATAATCTTCAAGAATCTTATGAATGTAATAATGAAAAATCAAAGTCATAGCCCATTGATAAGTTGCTCCCGCATTTTTTAATCCAAAAGGCATCATGACCCAACAAAAGGTTCCCCAAGGTGTTATAAATGTAGTCTTAAATTGATCTTTAGGGGGGATAAAGATTTGATTATATCTTGAAAAACCATCCATAAAAGATAACAAAGCATGACCCACTGTTGAATCCACAATCATATCAATATTAGGTAGCGGGAAATCATCTTTCAAGGATGCCTTATTTAAATCTCTAAAATTAGTGCACATCCTTATCTTATTTTCTCCTTTTGACACAGGCACAATGTTTGAAATCCAATCAGAATAATAAATAGAATGGACAAACCTAGAATCCAATAGTTTTTCAATTTCACCTTTGACTAACAAAGCAATTCGTGGATTCATCTTTCAAATTTTTTGTTTCATAGGTTTCATATTTGGTTTTAGAACAATGTTATGAGTAATAATTTTAGAATTGATACCTGGCATATCATAATATGTCCAAGCAAAGATATCCTTAAATTCAAGCAAAAGGGAAGCCAACTGATCACGTTCATCCTGATTCAAACATTTCCCAATTTTTATCATCCTTTCAGAATCATTTTCATCCACTTGAATATCAACAATCTTAGTGATTAACAAATCACTTCTTATCAGAGAATCCATTGGTAAAGGGAGAATATCATGTTCTTCATGTTTTCCAAAATAAGCATCTATTTTTAAGCAATAAGGCTTTCCTCATTTGTGATGAAATTTAGGTAGATCCTCATAAACCCCTAAAAATTCCATTAAGGCTTCATCCTTAGGAAAAATATCCAAAGACAATTGTTGATTAAGGTCAATAAGCAATGGGTTAACCAATTTCAACTGTCCACTGCAAATATGATTAACATTAAGAGGAAAAGCCAATGGTTGTCTATAAGGATTAAATCCTAATCTATACGTATGATCATAGACGTCATTATCTAGAGGTACTTGTATACCTTGTTCATATTTACCACATCCTTTCTCATTAAATCCTGATTTATTAAGAAAATGATAACCAGGGCCATATCTATCAGTCATATCAAAAGGAGTCCAAGGAGCGGCATATGTCACAATATCATAACAATCAGGCTTTATAGTGTCAAGCATTTCATTGATCGAAGCGGCAACAAAATTACTTTTTAAGTCTTCAGACAACGGGGAAGAAATAAAAACCTTTTTCTCAAATTCACTCTATTGCTTCATGAATTCTAAATCAGAGAACTTGTATTCTCCAATAAAGGTAGGATTAAAATCCAATGTCCCCCAATCATCCTCAGTCAAGGAAGAAGAAGAAGATGGTGCTTCTGGTTGTTGAATCTCAGGTTGTTTTATCTCAGATTGTTGTATCTCCACTTGTTTCTAAATCTCCTTATTAGGTTGAATAGGTTCAGAGTTCTTAGCATATTTGGCATTTAAGAAAGGGTTGGGGGCATCATTCGCATGTAATGTATACATTAGGTTGTTATAGATGAACCTAACCTTGTGATGAAGAGTAGAAGGAACTGCATGCATAGTATGTAACCAAGGTCTTCCTAAAAGAAGATTATAGTTTAGAGGTCTAGGCATAACATGGATAGGAGTATTTAGAATAATGGGACCTACTTTAACAGGTAAGGTAATAATACCCAGAGTTATTTTCACAATATTATCAAATCCACGTATAGGAACATTATCAGGTTGAATAGTAGATAAATCAGCCTTAATCACCTTAAGCATATCCATGCTACAAACATTAAGTCTGGATCCATTATCAATTAAGGTTCTACGAATGATACTCTGATTAATAGAAACAGCCACCATAAGAGCATCATATTGATTCTGCACCTGTAAGGAAGGTAAATCATTATCAGAAAACATAATAGGAGGTACATAAGGCATAGTATGCATATAATCCAAAATAGAATGAATGTTTTCTTGATTAGGAGGTGAAGCAGGAAGAGTAGATAGAGCTTTTTGCAATGCCTCATGATATGTCGGGGATGTTTGAAGTAATTCCCATAAAGATGTCTTAGCAGGAGTAGCATGTAATTGGTCAACTTTTTTATACTCCTTAAAGGTAGATGGATACCTAGGTGCCTGAGGAAGCAATGGTTGAGAAGGAGGTAAATAAACTAGAACAGGAGGTTGAGGTTTATTCCATGTGTGATAAGCATGTGAAAAGGAATTAGTGTTGTCAAAGAAATCCAAAGGATCTCTAGGTTTACCTTTAATTGTTATATGAGGACATCCTTTTACTGTCATCAAAGGTGTAGGATAGATCATTTTAGGTTTATCAATGTTACAAATAATGGGACATGAAGGTAACCATGCACACACCCTATGGTAAAGGTTAATTGGAGAGGTTGTGGAGGAGAGTGAAATAGGAATAGGATCCATGGAGACCATATTCAAACCATTTTCAGCCTCACTACCATGTACCTCATTAGGGATTCTATCCTCTTGTATAATAAAAGCATCATCAAAGTACTCAAAACAAGAATCATACATGTTGAATACAAAGAAAGTACTAAAAGCATGAAAAATAGAAATATTTTTGTATTTTTAAAGAAATTTTGCAATTTCTTTGTATTTTTTAAATAAAAATGCAAGAAAGATATCTACAAGATTTAAATCTAACACCATAAAAGAAAGAGTTGTCATAAACGGGTTCACCAAAATGAATATGGTGAAAATGGAAACATAGTAATATACCTAACATTCAACACATATTCATTTGAAATTGGATTTGAATTGGAATAGCATAAGTAAATCTGAAAATACTTGAAAATCAATTAGGTCAAGATACATACCTCATCATGAAATTGATTCATGAATACCTGTATTCTGAAGTCTGTGTACACTTTTAGAAAAATCTGAAACTTGTCTTGGACTGAAAATGCTGAGACGAACAAAACCCAAAAATCTTTCGTGGAGATGGCTCAGCTTGAGTTTGACCCTCATAAAAGGTCAAACACCACATTCTTTATTTGAAGTCCAATTCAAATTTTGTTCACAGATCTCAAAAGTTCGGTGAAAAGGGTACTCAGATCTATCCTCTGATCCTCAAAATAGAAACTGTAGATATCTGAAAAGGGGATTTTTGGGGTGGCTATATAGGGTTTTGCCTTAGTCAAACCCCCGTTTTGGTGGTCTCCAGCTCCATGAATAGCCGATTGAAATAGAATGTGTGTGTGTGTATGTATTGAAAGTGTAATGCCAAGATCTAATCCTCTAGATCAAAACCCTAGCATGAATGTGTATGAAATAACAATGCATAGATTTGAATGAGATAGAAAAGCATACCAAGCCCCCAAGGCTAAAGTACTTCTACCAAAATCACAATCTGTAATTGCTACCCCATGATTGAATCCTTGAATGCTTGAAAGTTGATAATGGTGGATCAAGGAAGAAGAGATCTCTCTTGCTCCAAATATGAGTCTACAACGATGCTTGATGTCAACAATGGCTTGATCTTCTATATCTTCCTCTTGCTAACTTGCACCTTCACTATTCTTCCCTTCCTTGAATTCTTGCTTGCACATGAGAGCTTGCAATTGTTTGAGAAAAACTTGATGTGAAAATGAGAGAGGAAGGCCTCCTTTTATAGTGATCTACGACACACTCCTCTAGATGGGCCACCTTGGAGAATTAAATCCCAATTAGGTCCTCACCTTTAGAAAATATACCTAGATTAAATTTAATTAAATGATTTACCATCCTGAAACCTGAAATGGCCAACCCGAAGGTGGGAAAATAAATTTCCCGAAAGCCCGAAGCCTAGAAATTAAGGATCTAGAAAATTTAGAGAAAGGGGTCAAATTTGACATTGACCCTGACCTAGTCAGGGTCAAGCTCAACCTTGACCTAGTCAAGGTTGACCTAAGACATTGACCTTTTTCCCAGGTTGACCCAGAATCAAGTGCAGAGGTCCCAGGGATGCCCAGAAACCTAAAAATGATGCCAGAACAGGACAGAATGTCAGGAATAGACATAAAATCCTATGATTACTAAAATGAAGGCTAGGAGGATCCATTTCTAAATCCTACCTAGAAAATAGAGTCATGGAAAAGGGAAATTCAAGAGAATCCTTAAGATCCTAACCCTAATTTCACCTAGAATGAAGAAATCAAGTGCATAATGCATCCTAAATGCATACTATCATGATAAATGTATTAAAAGAGGGTGCTAGACCTATCAAGATGGAAGTGCTTCCATTTTAAGATGATACAGTATGAAAGCAAGTATTGAAATGAAAAAAAGGAAGGAGAACTTACCTTGGAAAATGCAAGCTATAAATACCCTATCAAATTGTGTTAGAAATGGCTAAAATTCATGAATTAGGAGTGAAACTGCGAGCTCCGCAAAACCCAAAATATGTTATGCTCTTGGACTAGATCATTTTTTTAGGTCTATGCCAACTTGGGGTCAGCCTTGATGCAAGAATAGGTCAAAATTCGGCCTAGACCTACTATGTTGATCTTTCCTAATTCTGAATCTACAACTATGCCCTATTTTAGAAACTCCCCAAAATGGATCTGAAAACCTATAAATATGGATCTATAAGAGAAAAAGGGTTTTCTTTTTTTGGAGAGGGGTTTGCCTCAGTCAAAACCTGGTTTAGGAACTAACCTCAACCTTTAAACAATAAGAAAGATCATGCTAGCAAGTAGTAGAAGTAGATCTAACAATAAAGCAATACTAATCAATGAATATGCAATTTTGTTTAAGATGTAATCAAGTATGTAAATTCAATAGCCTTGACTCAACACCAAAGACCTAGAAAGGAGATCAATGTAAATCAAAACCTCGATGTATATGTATGCTTGAAATTCTCCTTGAAGAAGAATGATAGATCTTGGAGGAATGATTGTAGATCTTGAAGATGTGACAATGGATCTTGAATGTATGAAGGTAGATCTTCCCTCCTTGATGGTCAAATCCACTATCTCCTTGAAGAAAGAAGCTATATGTAGGGGAAAGAATGCAAAAATGATATGATCTTTGAATGTCTTTGCAAAACTCCTTCAATTTCTTGAAACTTGAAAGCTTGAATCCTTGATCTTCAATGGACACCTTGAGAGCTTGTGAGAGCATGAAATAGCTTGAAAGTATGAAATCTTAACACTTGCAATTTGAATTGATATTCTTGGATTTCCAAAATGAAGAGGGAAGGCCAATATTTATACTTGATTTTGTCTCCAAAATTGAGAATGGCCAACCGGAAGGCAAGAGAATATTAAAATTCCAAAAGGGCTCGGGATCCCAAAGAGGGTGACCTGGAAGGTCAAGGCCAAAATTTGGCCTAGACTTGAGGGTCAGGGCCAAAATTTGGCCTAGACCTAAAGGTCAAGGCTAAAATTTGGCCTATACCTAAAGGACAAGGCCTTCCAAAATTGCATCGGGGTCTCAGAAAGAGGGAAAAAGAAGGGGGGAAAGAGACAAAACATGGGAACATAAGGCACGAGAACCTAGGAGGATATCCAAATATTAAAGAGGCATCCAAAAGGGGCACAAAACATCCCATGAAGGATGGATAAAAGGTCTTATCATGTATGCATCCATTTTAAGATGATACATTTAGCCCCCACTTTAGCGAGAGTATGAGACTAGGCATAGTCATGGTAAAGGAAGAGAAGAAAGACTTCGACAAAACAAAAAGAGATAAAACATCACTTAGTCAAAGAGCATAAGCCCCAAAACCAAGGATCCTAAATCCATATGCATGCACAAGGGCACAAAAATAAAGGAAAAAGAAACAAAGAAAAAAAATTGTAAAACCAAAATGAAAGACACAACGAGGTTAGTACTAAAAAAACCCAAATCAACTAGTGAAAGAGACCTTGATTGAAAAATGCCTCATCCACTAATATCATGTTTGGAAGGATATTTCAAGAGCATAAATTATCACATATAAAATTAAAAAAAACATCATATATAACATACCTTCATGATCTAGTCCTACTAGCATGAGAGGAGAGAGAGAGCGAGAGAGAGGATTATCTCACCCAGTAAGATGTCCACCTTACCTAGCTTAACCGCCTCTAGTGTCTTCTATAAGTCAAGTAGTTGTATTAGGCATTAACAAGTTGATCTTTTGGTGCAACAACAACCACTACTTGTAAAAAGTGGTATTAGAGCTTGGTCACAGGTTCGGATCCCCTCAGGTAGCACTGAGGGGGAGATTGTTGGAAAAGTGGTCAATGCTCCCCTTGAGATTTGTGACATGGCTTAACCACCTCCAGTATCTTCTATAAGTCTAGTGGTTGTATCGGGCATTAACAAGTTGATCTTTTGGTGCAACGGTAACCACTACTTGTAACAGATCCTTATATTAATCTTTGTATCCAATAGGGTAGAAGTCAATAGCAATTGTCTAATCTGCTACCTTGGTGTTAGATAAATCAATGGGCTCCTTGGTGGCTAGATGACATCATCTGAGTGAATTATTTTACCTTTCTTCTTATTCTTCTTCTCAGGAATTATAGCCAATGCCAATTTATCTACTTCTTCTCAGGCTTTTAGAATTGTATCATATAGAAGCTTACTATTCTCATCAACCTCTTCAAGGTTGCCTGCCAAAATGTTGAGAGATCTACCCTTTACTAGAAATATCTTGGAATATTGTTTCATCATTTCTTCTATCTTGGGAACCGATAGAGTAGGCATAGACAATATCAATGAATGTTCCCTCATCTTCTTTTCAGTGTGCAAGGCATAAGTCCATCTTGCTGACACTTTTTCATACAATTCCTTAGGTACATACTTAGAAAATTAAATGGGTACCTTCTTAAATTTAATCATCATTTGTATGATGGCCTCTTCAATCTGTTCTTGATCCTCAGTAGAAATATATACATACCAATTTAATTTGGGGTTAGCTAGACCACCAGTTTCCTTTATTGTTCCCACTAATTCATCAATTGAATTACTTTTATTCACAACAACTTTAAATTTATCTTGACTCTCTTCTTCATCATCTTAATCAACATCATCCTTTGTGCTTATCAACCTTCTCTTTTTAGTTTTCTTGGAGGTGGCTTGGGCACCTCTCTTTTTCTTTTGATATGTCTTGGTGGGAGTTGGCCTTGAAATTTTCACTAGTCCTTTCTTTAGGGGTAGAGAAGCAGTTGTTGAGGACCTTGTCCTTGCTCGTGTAGGTGTTTCTTCTTGTTTTATCTTCCTTGTGGCCTTGACCGGTATGGATTGAATGTCTTTGTTAGACTTGAACACCTCATCATCATGTTCACTATTTCCAATTAACAAATGTTCCTTGGTTGCCTCTTCAGCCAGGATATCCTCAAATGTCTCTTCTTCTGCTTCATCACCAAATTGTTTCACCAATGTGTCCATCATCTTCTTAGATTTCTTTCTCACCTTAACTCCTACTAGATCCATTTTTATTCTTAATTTAGCCTCTTCATAGGTACCAAACCTAGTTGTCTATGGATCTTTGGGCTCAGCCAGTAATGCCTTTATTGACTTAAATGCTTGGTCAATATCTAATTCGTAGCCCATAAGTGCTAACCAAGAAGTTATTGATTCAACTGCCTTGATTAAAGTGGTGTTGGTGTCCACTAAGAAACATATATCATCCTTATGCTTCTCTACCAGCTGACCTGGTATCCTACTTCTTTGGTGCATTCTATCTTTAAACTGTTCAAAGTATACATCAATGATACTAACAAAATTTTGCTCCAAACTTTGAATAAAATCATTGATTTGCAATATGACTGGTCGGTCAACATTCCAGTCTACATTATCGACTGAGGGAAATAAGTTTTGTACATAGAAAAATATGCAAATTAGTAGTGAACCAAACTTACAGGTATTAGTCTTTGTTGACTTGATGGTTCTCATGTTCTCTTCTAACTATTTCATAAATAACTAGGCTAAGTCATATTGAAAACCCTTCTTCACAATTTTATATGCTATGTCCATAGCACCACATGGTACACTGTTCAGCCTGCTAGATTGAAATATCTTGTAAATGACTATGTATTCTATGAACCTAGTCTCTAGATCAACAATAGTGTTGACTCCCATGCCTCTATCATCCCATTTAGCTCCAATCAACTTCTCAGTTTTAGCTCTTGATACATTCCTGATAGCTTTTACTTTGTCAGTTATGGGGTACCTAGTGACTGCATGAATGATATCCCTTGTTATCTTTACCATTTCATCCATCTATAACAACCCTTCATGTACTCTTCTCAACACAACCCTTATCCATTCAGTTTTGAATACTCTCAGGAAATACAACACATTCATTAAACCCTTCACCTCCAAATGTGTATGCTCATCTTTGAGCTTTCCATCAACACTCAGCTCCTCGAAGGTGGATTGAATCTCAAAATCCCCCATTTCATCGATTTTACAATGGATATATGCACGGATATCTTGGACTAATAAAGCCCTAGGTGGAATGCTTGAGCATGCGCCAGTTTTATCGATTTGTGATGCAACCTCAGGATGTAACTTGTATTTTGATTCAGTATAGGTTGTAGACTTTATTAATGTGACCTTATCGGCACTCCCAGACTTGGATTTCATGACCTTAGGTGAGGATGCCATCACTTCTAAAATTAGGGCTTCATGAAATAACTGTGAAATAGATCTGTTAACAAGGAACTTACTTGAGATCGAGAATAACTTGCTTGAAAATCCTTCAAATCTTTGCCAATAGCTCTGGAGTCTCTTTTCACAAATCTTCACTCAAAATTTCTCTGGTTCTTCATAATCACAATGTGAAAATTGATTAAGTCCACCATGTATTTATACCCAAAAATTCATTTTCCACTCAACCTTTTGCATTTAATGCTTTACCTACCGTAGCTCAGTAAGCACAGTTGTGCTCGGTTTATACTTAACAGATCATTCAGCTTGGTTAACACTTGGATATTACTCGGTTGATACCGTGACTCAATTAACCTTGCCAATATTTACCGACTAGAAAACTTTCACTCAGCCATAATTTTACCGACTATACACAATTTTAGTTCTAAACATATAATCCCATAGTGCATCTTATTTCATGTTGATTTGGTATGAAATCACTAGATATAGGATCTATTTGTAAAATATAACCAATTTTTAATTTAGTTCTATACATACCTTCTAATTTATGTGGAGGTGGTGATATCACCTAATCCAATGGATGAGGTGTCACCAACTACAGTTCTTTATCCAAAATTATCACTTGATGCCTTTCTCCACATTTGATTTCTTATCCTCATGATTTCCTAAATTCTATTCCCATTTGCATTCATTTGTATCTCAAGTGCTCAGTTTCTATAATCTTTTCTTAGGTGACCGACTTTGTGACAGTGCAAACATGCCATACTAGTATTTGTCCAATTGTGATATCTTCCTCTCCAATTATTTATCATGCAATTTGATGCTATATGTCCATACCTGCCACATGTTGTGCAACTAACCCA
Source organism: Chamaecyparis obtusa (assembly GCA_027943335.1). Lineage (NCBI taxonomy): Eukaryota > Viridiplantae > Streptophyta > Pinopsida > Cupressales > Cupressaceae > Chamaecyparis > Chamaecyparis obtusa. The sequence continues at coordinate 667,135 of BSBK01000804.1, read as the reverse complement.
TGTATTGTAATCCCAAGTATATGAATTACCTTGCCTTCTTGGTTGATATGATTTTTTATGTTCTTTTAGTGTCCATACTTGCTTCAATTTTTTCCTACATTCTTGTGATATGTGTCCATGCATTTTGCAAGTGCGACAATGTTTCTCCATGTAGGATTTCTTAGGAGTCATTTTCAATTCAGATTTTCACTCATGTGTCTGATGTCCATACTTGTTGTAGTTATAACAATGACCATTAAACTTAGGAGTGGATTTGGGAATATATTTTTCTATGCTCTTGCAAACATTTTTTGTGTGGCCCAATTTTCCACAATGATAACATGATAGCTTCGTTGACTTTTGATTAGTGTAGGCATTTTTATTTTCAGCTTGTCTTGATGATTCTCCCTTCTCAGTGTAGCCTAAACCAGTTGTGTTGCCAAGTCCTTTCTGACTTATTAGAAATTCATCCATTCTCTTAGTACTATCTTCAGCTTTCTTGATCATCTGATTATGTTGTTGTTGCATTTTTACCCCATTCTTCAATCTTTCATTTTCCTCTCTTAATTCACCAATGTCTTCTAGTTTCCTTGTAAGCTCAGTGTTTACTTGGTTGACTTCCTGACTTATGACAACCATCTGATTGGATATTTCAAAATGATGCTCGGTGAGTCTCAGTATCTCAGATTCCTTCTCTTGTAGCTTCTTAGTCATATGTATCATTTCTTCAATAGCTGAGTTTCTTTCTTGTTCTGCTGCCTAGCATTATTCATGACATCAACCATCCTAACCATTTGTGTCTATTGACTGATCTGCAAAGCTTTGACTTGTTTAGTAAGATGTAGATTCTTTTTAGATAGATCTGATATGGTTCCTTCAGATACATCATATATACTACCAGATCTAGATTTTGATGTCTCAAATGGATCATATATCTCTTCTTCATGATAATCAATTTCATTGTACCAAATTGCCATATCCTTCCTTCTTATTAGTAACTTCTTTAGTTCTTCTTTAGCTTCCTTGAATTTCTCAATAAACATCTACATCTACAATCTTTGATTCTTAATAGTCTTATCCAACTTATATCTTTCCATCCTTAGATATTTCCTCTTCAGTGATTAAAATTCCTTAGCAAGAGATATAGCTCTGATACCAATTGTTTGGATTATGGAAAGATAAGTATTAAGAGGGGAGGGGTGAATTAGTACCCTTAAAAACTTTCAAGACTATAACTCTCTATTTGTAGATCTCAATTAACTGACTAAATCCATTGTTTGAAACATACATTTAAGTAACTAAAAATGTAAATTGCATGCAAACAAAACAATAAATCATACATGAAACTTCAAACTCAAAACATAGATATTTTGGTATCGTAGAAACCCTTGTAAGAAGGTAAAAATTGTGGTGGGGATGACACCCACAAATCTTCGCTACTACAACAATAAAGTATGTCGGTTAAGGCTACAATTTTGATCACTTCTGATGCTCTTACCCTGTTAGGAGTAACAATAAGATCAATTAGATCTACCTGGTTAGAGGTTTTTGACAACACAATACACATGTACTTGGTTAAGATATTTACATAAGAACTATTAAGTCCACTCTGTTAAGATATTTTAATTATGTTATAATGGTTAAATTGATAATAGTAAAAGTATCTATAAATAACAACTTATTCTTGTCTGATTTAGATCTATGAAGTATCAAATAAATATCACCTCACAGTGATGTATGTGCCCTTATGTTCTACTCGGTAGCCTTGTATGTGTTTTGAGAAACTAATTCCTTCTTTCATAAACCTTCTGTCAAAAACCCTTTGTCTGATCTCCTTATGTCCTTAGTGCGGCTACTCCATGATGCTAGTTCATAATGACATCTTTACAACTTTTATATCAAATTGACTTGACCTAATTAGGGTTTACATCATCTTAGAAAACATAATATCAATGGTGTAAGAAAATAACCTAGATCTAACATTACATAGGAATCATCACCAAATTAATGATTACATCCATATTAAGTATGTCTCGATCTTGGTAAACCATTTTCCTGATCGGTGTGAACTGTTTACATAGATGTTTATGGCATTTTAGATTACTATGTCATTTCCTTATTTACTTGGTAATCATTGGATTCTCTTTTTAGTAATTACTAATGCTTAGTTTAAATGAATGCTCGGTGATCACTAGCTCGGCACTCGGTAATTGCATGTTGTTCGGTGAGTGTGCTCGATCAAACCTCTATTTAGTTATCTTAGAGTTTTGCCTTGTGACTTGCTCGATGTGTAGGCTTGATGTGATTGACCGAGTTTTTAGTTTGTCTCCTTTACCGACTGAATAACTAATTGATACTAATGAAAATCCATTAATGCTCAAAATAAGAGTAACAGATATATGATGAGTATGTAGGAATAGTAATCTTAATTCCATCATGAGGGAATTTAATACAGCAATGATATGTAGAAGGAACTGCTTGCATTGCATGGATCCAAGGATGACCCAAAAGTATGTCGTATGCCAAGGGAATATCTAGGACTTGGCAGATGACATCCCTTTGAATAAGACCTACTCGAATAGGTAAGACTACCATGCCTTTAGAATAGCATTCCTCTTCATCATATGCTTTGATCATTATTTTGTGTTGGGGATCAACAACATTCTCTCAGAAATTGAGAGCTATAACCAAATTGAAAGTGAATATGTTCAAACTCGGGCCTTCATATATAAAAACATGCTTAACTCAATAGTGATGAATGGAGACTTCAATATGGAGGGGATGATTGTGAGGATGACTTAGAGATTTTTCATCTATTTTAGAGAAAGTTAGATAAGGAGTTGAAGTGAGGTGACCAACCATGGACTAGAACTTATCAATGTCTAGGTCCTCAGGTATGTTAGCCACAAGAAGGGCTTGATCATGAATCTCCCTATGAGTGGGAGAGATTTGCAATAGCTCAAGTATAGAGATATAAGTTGAAGTATGTTGAAGTTGTTCAAGTAGGTTGTAGCTTTGTGCAGCTAACAAGGTAGCCAGTTTAGATATTGAGATCATTGTTTGCTTAGGATCAGAGGGGGAAGACGAAGCTTCTCCTGGAGGAGTGACTTTCACTTGAGAGTGGGTAGCCACATAAGATTATTTATCTTTAGATTTTCCTTAGTATGATCAGAGGATTCAAGCATGTTGATCACATTTTCTATATTAGAATAGGTGTAGGCAACCTTATTATCCTTTTCCTTAGAAGACTCCCCTTTTTCAAATTTAGGAAAAGGCTCTTTGAAAGCCGTATGATCATTATTCATTTATGGGGGGTCGATCAAAATAGTCTCATTATCGATTAGATAGTGGATGAGATTCTTAAGCTCCATGAATTCATTATTTGTGTGGCCTTTGTTGAGATGATAATGACAATAATGGTTTGTGTTCCACCATTTAGGCTTTATCTCAGGACCATAGGGTCTTGAGTTATCAGGAAAAGTAATAATTTGACTATCCAAAAGCATCTTCAAAGAATTTTCAAGCAATTCTCTAAGAGGAGTGAAGTTTCTCTTAGGCTTAGAGGCCAAAGGGTTATCATTTTTAGCTTTCACAATAGTAGATAGATTGAAAGTTGGCTCTTTAGCCTTAGCAGCGGTAGACTTTGAAATTGTGGCCACAATTTCATCATTGACGACATCCTTGGTTTTGTTACAATATTTTTTCTTATCTTTGTTATGTTGGCTGTTAGAAGAGGATTTACACACTTTATATTGAAGAGTGATATATCCCTTACAAACAAGGACATCCTCTATGCAAGTAGAAGATTCAACCAGTTTATCAAATGAAGTATGATTTTGCATTTGCAATGTGTAATTCATTTTAGGAACTAAAGCATTGATGAATATATCAATCTTTTTAGTCTGAGGAATCTGGTGAGGATAATGCAAGTATATCTTTCTCCATCCTTGAAGGAAAACCAAAAAGGATTTGCCTTGACATTGTTTGATGTTGAAAATATCAAGCATAGTGATATAATGTTGGATATTGTAGGAGTATTGCTCGATAAATCTTTGCACTAGCTGGTCAAAAGATTTGCGAGGAGGAGATCATTTAGTGAACCACTCCATGGCTTGACCACTAAGGCTCCTAGGAAAGAGTCTCATAAGATAAGTAGGCTCATGCAAGAACTCCATGCTTAGTGCCCAAAAATCCCTAATATGATCATGAGGGTCTTTGCTACCATCATACTTTTCATACTTAGGAAATTCAACTTTTCAAGGAAAATGAGGCATGTACAGATCTTTATCGAAAGGAAATGAGAAAATAGCCTCAAGAAAAAAGGATTTTTTGTGTTGTTCCTTTTCCTTTTCTAAGTGTAGTATTTGTCTCATAATTTATTCTATATATTTCTCCATGATTTCCATTTTAGATGGTTCCTTTTTCTTTATTAGATTGTCAACATCAAAGTTATGAGGTAGCTTAACTCCTTGCAAGGCCAAATGTAAGAAGTATTGATCTTTGTTTTGACTCAGGGTCAACTTCATAAGTCTTTTCAAGCATTCATCTTGTTGAAATTGTAAGATGTATTCCTTAGTTATTTCATTATCTGAATCACCACCTTGCGAGCCATGTGATCCAGGTATAGTATGATGAGAGCCATGTTGAGATCCATGTCTAGAGTTGTGATGCTCTTGGTCTTCTTGTCCAAAATTCTTGTCACCCAATTATTTTAGGAATTCCCCAATCCTCTTGTTTCATTCTTCCATGACTGGAGTGTAAGAAACACTATGTGTCAATCTAGGAGAGGATAAGGTAGATTCACTAGAGATATTAGCAAAAGGTTTAAAACCCCAAGGTATAGGATCTTGTTTAGATGATTTTTCAAAGGTAGCTTTGCATTTCTTCCCTTCACGGATCTAAGATATAGTTGTGACCAACATGAAAGAAGATTGTCAAAAGAGAAATAGGATGACTTAAGATGAATTAATGTTCAAGCTAGGTAAGAAAAAGTGTTCACTTATCCAAAGTGTAAATGTGTAAGAGATATAGAAAAGATAGCTTGCCACAAAGTGTCCAAGATGTGGGTAGATCCCTATGTATGAAACTTGTGAACAAGCAAAGATAAGATAGATCATCTAGGAGAGAAGTGATCAAAGAGATGATGGACAAGTGAACATTCTACTAGCCATGAATGTAGTCAAGAGATCGAAGTAATATTTTCTAGCTAGAGGCAATTCCTAACATGTTGGAATGTACCAAATAATGAGATGAGCTAAGGATCACAATGGAGAAGCAATTTTGACAATGTTTGAGCTTAGTCCAAAAGTTTGATTCAAAGGATTACAAAGTTGACTGACAAGTTTGGAGCATTTCCTAGACAAGGTTTGTTTTGAAAGAAAGTAGTGTAAGAAAGAAATAGTCTTCAAAGAATCCAATAAGGGACAAAGAAACCTTGTGGATACAAGCATATGTGAGGTCTTTCAAGGTATAAAAATGTGTTAATTTTAACAAGTGTATGTTCCAAAAATGTTTTCATGGGTCTTAGCACATTAAATAACATCAAGAAAAACTACCTAAGGTCAAGCAGGAAGTGCTTCAACCTTTTCCCATAACTAGATATTCCTTCACCTCACACAAAGTGATGTTGTTTTTGTCATGGATTTGCATCCAAGGGAGTACATATGGTGAGTATCTTGGGTTGATCTGGGAAAAGTCCACTTGGATCAATCCTTGCACAAAGGAATTCACATGGCCAAAAGGATAGCCTCTAAGTCCTAAGGTGTTTAGTAGAAATCTTTGTTCATGACTACCCCTTGTAGTTTCACAAGAAAAATTAAGGTGTATAGACCTACAAGTACCCAAAATGCATAGTCTCGCAAGAAATATTTAAACCTCTCAACCTTATACAAAGTTAATTTACTCCCCTTCCAGTCTTGTAAATAATATTTAGACCAAGAAGGCCCTACAAGTGCCCAATCAAGTGTAGTCTTTCTTAGAAATATTTAGGAAACTAGTCCCTACACATGAAGAAGCATTAGGAATAGAAAATAGCTAAGTCTTCCCTCTCTTTAGATTGAAGGAAGCTTTTGATTATAGTGGGATGGAGCAGCTAGGTACACTTGTTCCCCACTTGGTTCATTACAAAAAGATTTCTCTCTTGGCAGGCCCTCTAAAGGTAAATGAAAGAAAAGAAATGGATAGCTAGTGGAGGTCTAGATTTCTGATTTTCCATGAGGAGAAGAGCATACTCTCCTATTCCATAGTGTCTACCAAAGACATCAAGCACATGTTCATTTACCCAAGATTAATTGAAAGTCATCAACCAAGTAGGTCAAGATTTCTAATTTTCCAAAAGGAAAAGAGAATACTCTCCTACTACTCAACCAATCACAAGACAAGAAGCATTATAGTTAAGCTATGTGCCTAGAAATCAAATGTAAGAAAACAAAAAGTTGATTTGTATCTCGAAGGAAACCTATAAGACAAATAAAATTTGTAGTTTCTGTTGGAAATTTGGCTAAGGGGATATGATAGGGTTGTCATTTATGGAAACATATAGACACATTTTGGACAGTTATATTTTAGGTGAAGTCTAAATAAGGGATACTTAGAAATTGTCTAAGTATAAGGCAGTTTAGAGTGAGAAAACATAGAGATCTATTCATCGAGGTTTACTATGGATAGATGGACTATAGAGAGATTCACTATAGATAGTATGGAAATCATTTATGATGTGTACGATCGTGCTAAAGAAGATACTATGTTTTGGTTATGATTTCTGAAGTTTTTCTAAGACAACATGTATATCACAAAAATAGGGCAAGTTAGAGTATATCGAGTTTTGGCTAACAAGTTACTTTTGATTGTGAAATAAATTTATAAATTATGTTGGTATGACATCCTAGATGTCCATCCTAACACAATAGAATGAGATATTAAAGTTTTTGTAACTTATGCTTAAGTTCAAAGCTGACCAGATAAAGAGAAAAGTACAAAGGAAGGCACTTTTGTTTAAGCGAGATGGATAATTTTATTATAATGATATGATTGACATATGCACACTTTATATGTTATGTGTAGATGAAAATTTGATGATCAGAGTAGAGAAGAATAGTTGTATGTTTGATTTTATGTGAGCACTTACAAGGACAGCTCAGATATTGAAGATATTAGTAGTAGTCAAAGTTTTGTATTGTGAAGTTGTATATGTATTGTCTGTGCAGTGAGCACTTTGTAGAAAAAGTAAGATCCATTTTTGTATTGTATGATTGACTCCTCATAGGTTCAAATTATTTTAACATGTTCTAGTCCTCTCACAAGGATAGATACACTATATAGATGTAATAGAATCCTCATCGGGTCAATATCTTTCACAAGATACTTTTTTATTAGTGGATCATTTTGTGGTTACAATCCCCACTGGGGTTTTCCCTTGGCTAGGGTTTCCCTAGTTAACAAAATATGGTGTTATGTGTTTCATTAAATATTAAGCTTGATTTTACTTTTTAGTACTTTACTATATGCATGTATAAAGACAATAATTGATATCCATAGTTGGGAAGAAAGTTGTTTAATCACTATAACTGATTCAACCCCCCCCCCCCTTTGAGTTATACTAAGGGAAATTTAATTTCTAACAATTGGTATCAGAGAATTTTGTGTGTGAAAATTGTACCTAGCTGTGGCCACAACACTTCAATAAAACATTAGAGGTTAGCAAAAATCAAAATCGTGCAATGAAATGGAAACTAAACTAACCAGGTGATTTACTACCTTCTAGTAGGTGCAAGTATGATATTCTCATATTAGACCAAGACCAGTGACAATGCAACACCTAAATGAAGGATTTGAATGCAAAGGAATGGATGAAACTATGGATGCAAATCAATCTAGATTTTTAGTATTTTCTATGCAATAAGATGAAAATTCTGATATGAATTTAATCTAGATGGATTGAAAATGATATGCAAATTAAGCTAATAATGATATGAAATATGAAACTAGAATGAATTGAAAACAAGATTGATCTCACAAAAGTTTTTGATTCACAAGAAGCTTCAATTCTTTAGATGTCAATTCGTCAGCGTGATTGTGCAAATTCTGTGAATTGTGGATTCTTTTGGAGGAGGTGAAGCCTTGTTTTTATAGAAATCCAGGGCTTTGAGGGTGCATGAGCAAAGTCATAAATCACTCTTGATGAACTCAGGTTGATTTTTAAGTCAACAAGGAATTAGAATCAGATCAACTCACATAATCATGCAAAATCATGCAAGAACAACTTTTTAACTTGAATCAGAAGTTGAGATCAGCTTTCAACTCAAAAGAGAGTTGAGTTTAATTTTAGAACAACTTGAATTGATTTTCTGATTCAAAGTTTAGCTTCTCTTTGAATGTGCACAATTAATTAAATAAATAAAGTGATTTATTCTCAACTTAACTGATTTTTGAACTTGAGAATAATTGATTTATGGGTTAATCAATTATTTTATTCAAAAACTATATCATTAAATTTGACAACTGAAATTAATTAATTAAATAATAATTTAATCAATTAGTCATAAGATTTTTTATTTATTATCAGAATTAAATAATACAATTTAGGAATAAATATAATTAAATATAGTTAAATAATTAAGTGGCAAAATTAAATCCAATTAATTAAATATTTAGAATATTCATTTAGTCAAACTTTTAGGATAAATATGATTTATCGCCAAACAATCATTAAATTATTCATAATTATGATAAATTAGGAATATTCAAGGAACATTCCCCGATGCAGAATTAGGATAATCATTTAGGATTTCGATGATGTTCAGATGTGCCTTAGGTTAGGACTTTTGTGTTGATTTCGATCGATTTGTTGATTTAAGAAGTTAATGAACCTATAGCCCATTTTTGGGGTATTACATTTTGCCCCTCTTTGAATCACTATGTGAAGCGTAGTGGTTCAAAGACAGTCTGTGTCTGATAAAGATGTTGATTTGAAAGATGAACTGATTTCGAGATAGAAACTGATTGGAAGATTGGAAAAGCTGATTTAGGTCCTGATTGAACAAGAATCATGATGATGTCAACTATAGAAATGATGAACCAATTATTACAAAAAGTATCAAAACACCTGATTCTGAACCTTATGATTACAAAGAAGTGAGTGACCGATTCCAGACCCGATTGTCAATAAGAATCACATTGGTATCACATCTGAACCCTTCAGTTATGAAGAACCAAGGAAATAACACTAATGAACCTATGGTTATGAAAAGTTGATACAGTTTACAAGATAGATTAGGATACCAGATTGATATGGATCTCGATGAATCTGATATGCCCCAAGCGATGATAGATTTGCCTCAAGCGATGAGGTCTTTAGATGAATCAAAACCTAGACATGGTTGTTGTCTTCATTACTAAAAGAAATATTTGATTTACAGACTTGAATGATGTGCAATACCATGCCCCTTCGGGATGAAAATTGAAATCTGACAAGAAAATTCAGCGTTATAGTTTAGAAACATGTTAATTGATGTGAAAATTGGTTGTACATGTCCAGGGATGCATTCTGCATCATTTGGAGGTCCTGGAGACCAAGTTTGACTAGGTTTGACCATGAGTTGACCATGGTTGACCAAGTTGAAATTTTGATAGTTTGATGTAAGATAATCAATTAAGTTGAATTCTAGATTTTTATAATGATTGAAGGTCAAATATGCAAGCAATTGGTTGTCCTAGGTCTGAAAATTTTAAATCACAATTTTGACATAGTAAATGATCTTAGATTTTGATTTTGATCCCGAAAATGGGTTCAGAACGTCCAAATTAGCCAGGGGTGCAATTTTCATGAAAAACAGTGCACTTTTGAAAATTAGGTCAAAAGCTATATAAAGGTCGGAAGGGTCATTTTCAATTCATTATTCCCGTTTGACTTTTGAAACCTTGTGGAGCCCTCTAAGTGAGAAAATGGTAGAAGCAAAGGTACATGTGTCCTCTTAACATTTTGAGCATAGCCAGAGACATCGGAGACCTCGATAGTACAGACACCCAGTAGGTGGACCTTTGTGCTTCACTAAAAAGTCAATTTTTCTTTGTTTATAGCATTTTTAGCATCTTTTTCATAAATTTTCAATTTTTTTTATTTTTGCATGCACGAAAACTCATACAAGTGTCCCTCTGGGCTCATACGACTTTTCAAACCTAGCTAGGTTGTCATTTCAGTACCCCCCAAGACTCGTATGAGAGGGACCCAAGAGTCGTACGATGTTTCATCAGGTCCCTCATAACTCGTACGAGGAGATACAAAGTGTCGTATCATCATTGTTTGTCATATGGTAACTGGAAAAAACTCATACGAGTTTCCATGCCATTTTGCTTTGTCATTTAAAAAATAGTGAGCTCAAAACACCATTTTAGGTTAAATTTTTTACTTTTATGATCTCTTAGCCTAATTACTGAGTCTGTAATCCACCTTCTAAAATAGTATATTGTTCCATTCCTGTACTTGTAGCCTATTTTTCAACCAAATTACTGATAGGGTTTCCTATTTCTATGTTGTGTAGGTCATCTATCATGATGTCCATGTGTGCATTTCGCATCCAGCTACACAGAGACTGTGTGTTTCTCTACCAAACCCCATGAGAGTTCATCTGGCTTCATGTGGATTTGAGTATCTGATTCGTTTACCTGAGATTAGGGTAAATCATGGATTATTGACTACTTTGATTGAGAGATTCCACTCTGAGACCCATAATTTCCACCTATTGACTGGGGAGATCACCATCACACCAGAGGATATATACCGTATACTATGCATCCCCTTCCATTCAGGTCAGCATCCAGAGTATGTGAGTTTGGGGAACTCTGGTTTACATGATTTTAGATGTCTTTTTGGAGATGATACATAGTTGACTGGTTTGATTTCTTGGGAGACCTTGGTACAGTGCTATGGTCAGACCTATAGGTTAGAGTGCATCCTTGCCAGGATGATAGGAGGTATTATCATGTCCGACCGTCAGCAAAATGGTCTTTTGATGGGATGGGCACCGATGGTTGCATGCCTGATGGTGACTCCTGCTAAGTTAGCCTAGGGCCAGTGTTTATTAACCCACATGTTCTCTAAGATGCACGAGGTAGTGTATCAAGAGAGCAAGTCTTTTGCTACTGGTGCCTTAGTTTTATAGATCTGGGTGTGGGAGCATAACCCAGTTTTGAGACCAGTGTGCCAGTCATAGAGACAGCCACAGGAGACCATCATATATATTTATGATGGATATGTCATAGGTTTTCATGGGTCATGTAGAGTACTAGAGATGGTGCCTTGATGACATGACCTTTGTACGATGGAGACCATATGTAGATATTGAGCCTTGGCCAACTGCACAAGAGCAGTTCAGTTTCTTTTTCCAAAGTCATGTATTAATTGGACATTTGACTACTATCCTTGAGCATTTTATCATCACCAGAGTATGGAGCGAATATGGATGAGTGCAGGATGCACCGCAAGATTATGTTGCTTATGCTCAGATAGCTTGTGAGCTCAAACTAGGATGGACCGTGAGGCTTTCTTATGCCTTGTGTTCACAGGAGTATAGTGCCATTATTGGCAGGGACTAGGAGTATAGACCACAGGTCATTGATGCTAGAGTGACAGATGGTTTTATATCATGGCTTGCAGACCATCTGATTTACAGGTTCTCTGATCTCATAGAGCTGATACCTTCTATGGAGGAGGTGATGGATATTACTGGGGCTCCCATGAGACAGGGTCTGAGACTAGCACAGGCTCTGGTGTTGCACCCCACACCTTTGAGGCCTAGAGCAATGGCTCCTCCTCAGAGACCAGTAGGACAGATGAGGCCCCCTCATCCCACTAGTTCTATAGTAGATAGGCCTACAGGTGCACAAAGATAGATTAGGGGAGAGGGCGGTACTTTAGGTAGCATTGGCACTGTTGAGGAGGTACTAAAAGTAGATTAGTGTGTAGGTGGTGGTGATCCAGATCCATTATAGGGTGATACTTCTTTTGATTTAGGTGCTGAGGTGAGACATCATAAGGTGCAGAGAGCCAAGACTACAAAGCAGCCAGCCACTGATACTAAGATGCCTACAACTGATGTGGAGCCCACTGTACCTATGTCTCCACAAGAGGTTGTTAGATGCCTCAAATTATAGGTCAGGGACCTAAAGGTACGCAGTGCTCACTGGGAGGAGAGATACTTAGAAGTAGATTGACATCGTGTTGAGCTTCATGAGGAGGTTCGTAGATTACAGATAGAGGTGATTCACCAGACCTCACGAGCTTCATACTATGTTTCTGTGTATTATGTTGTTGTCCCTATTGCTCAGAGAGTGCCCACATATTCTTAGTATATGCTAGCTTCAAAGGGAGCCAGGGCACCTAGAGCTGAGGCAGCGCTAGATGCACCATCACCACCTCCACCAAATGCAAAGGATTAGGCTGACAGTTGATCTATCTTCTTATTCTGATATTTTTGATCTTTTTTCTATAGATATACTATTTTGACTATTGATTTCTCACATGAGCTCATTCTTTTGTACACTGTGCCAGTAGTGCACCCCTAACTAGTTCGAGTTTGATGATATATATATGAGATCGAGATTTTGGTTATGACTTCATTTGTGCTTGTCATGTTTTGATTTTATGATGATATCGTGTGATGTTTATATGCTATGAGTGATGTAGGATGTATGTATGGATTTATGCAATGCAATGATTCTTTCATATATATGGATGAATGCACCTTTGTTTTTGATGGATGGATAATGTATGATTTTGATTATGATTATGCAAATGTAAATGCACATGTATGTAATGCAATGTAATATCATAATGAATATGATGATGATGTGTATATGCAATGATACACATGATATGTTTTTGCAGGTGATGAAGACAAGTACTCGATCTTATGTTAAAAAGGATGTGTAACCCAGGAGGGTAACTGATCTCATTTTGATGAAGAGACCTTTGTGTTAGGTTTCAGCTCTTTTTAGATTTGAAGAAGTGATTTGAAGAATTTTTTAAGCATTGAAGTTTATCCAGCCATTGTGAGATCATGCAAACATGCAAACATGCAAAAATTAAAAAATGATATGCAAACCTAAGACCTAGGACCTAGTCACTGGTCATGTGTCAGTCATTTTTCATCATTAAATTTTTAGGTAACTAGATAAATCAATACAATTCCCACTAGTTAGAAACCATAGACATATGAATATCGATTTGTATGCTCAAGAATCAATACAACGCCTACTGGCTAGACAACCATGGACATATGAATATTGATTTTATTTTTAGAATGTCGGATTAGATATAAGCACCAAAACACAAATGCTAGGATGACTTGAATATCATGTCCATTTTGATATAGCAATTTGTATAAGCATCAGAACATAAACATTGTGATGACCTAAATACACCTTGTGAAACAAACACATCAAATAGTCAAGAGATCATTCCAAATCCATTGTGAATTACCTGTAGTGACCCTTTATCGTTCACATCCTTAGGTAAGATCATGTTTCATAGTAGGAGAAATAATTCACTCAAAAATAAAATAGTTAGATCAAACTTCCTTGAATTTTTTGGGTATCAATGGTCGAGGTACGCATGGCCATCCAATTCGAGATAGAGGCTCTTACAGACGGACACCATTTCAATCCAAAATTTCCAAAGTTGTTAGATTTTCACATACAAGAAGGAAACAAAGAAAAGATTTTGTTCCCTAGTCATCACTCTCTAAATTTGATAAAGGACATCATCAAAGAGCTCGAAGGGATAAAATATGCAAAAATCTCAATGTGAATCAGTAAGCGTACAAGGAGATAAAAGCATGAATAAGCATAGATTGTTTTCATTTTGTTGTTGATGTTCGATTATGTTGTTGTAGATGCAAAATCCTTTCTGGAGAGGAGACTGATTGACTGACTTGAATAAAGCTTCAAAGGACCTTGACCAGATATGACTCATCTGAGGTATACTAGAGACCATGAGATATGGCAATGATTGCCCCCAAGTGTTAAGCATTGATAGGATACAAACATTTTTACAGATTGGTGTACAAACTGACTTTATTGAAACAAGGATATATACATACTAAAGCAGACTAAAAGCTGGGAACGACCAAGATTATGCTGATAGATGGAGCATTTTGAACAAGTGGCACCCATTTGCCAGGTTTTCACCATCTTGGTAGAGATTCTATTTTTGCTACCAAGGCCCCTATTTTCAGGTTTTCACCGAGGCACTTTTTCTTTTTCTCACCTTTTTTTTTTCATTTTTTTTTCAATTTTTTTTTATTTTTTTGTACTTTTGGAATCTTTTGATTTTTTTGTGAATCATCAAGGCGCTCCTTGCTAGGTTTTCACCAAGATGTTCATTTTTTTTAGGACTTTTTCCAATTTTTAAGATTTTTTTCAGGACATTTTACCACAGACTGAATGTCTTAGGCATAGAATTTCTTCAGATGGAGAATGTTGATTGGTTCTCAGAGCTATTCTCCTTCAATTTTTGAGAGTTGATAGGCTCCAAAGCCAAAAGTAGTAGTGATAACAAAAGGACCCAGCCAGTTGGGTTCAAACTTCCCCTTGTGTTCTCGATGTGATTGATTTTTAGGATTCTCTCTCAAGACTAGATCACCAACCTAAAATTATCTGTGTCTGACTTTCTTGTTGTAGCCTCTAGACATTCTTTTCTGATATACTCTAAGATGGTCATACGCTACTTGTCTGCACTCATCTAGTAGTTCAAGTTCTTGCAACCTAGACACTATGTAGTCATCATCAGTCACTAGACTATGCATTCTGATTCTTAGTGATGGGATTTCAACCTCAATAGGCAGTACCGCTTTAGACCCATAAACTAAAGTGGATGGTGTAGCCCCAGTGGGCATTCTAAGACTTGTTTTTTAGGTCCAAAGAGTTGGATTTATCATGAGATGCCAGTCTCTTCTTGTTTTATTAACTGTATGGTGCAAGATTTTCAATGGATTCTTGTTAGAAGCCTCTGCTTGTCCATTCCCTTGAGGATAGTAAATAGATGACCAATGTTGTGTAATCTTGAATTTGGCACATAGATCATCTAAGTCTTTGTTCTTGAATTGGCCACCATTATCTGTGACTATAGAATGAGGAACACCATACCGACATATGATGTAGTTCAAGATGAACATAGAAATTTGCTTGTCGATCACTTGTGTCAAAGGAACTACTTCTACCCATTTTGTAAAATAATCTATACCTGTGATTATATAGATATGTCCATTAGAAGAGTGTGGATGGATAGCACCTATAAGATCAAAAGCCCACTATTGAAAAGGCCATTATGTAGTAAAGGGGATTATATCTCTCCCGGGAGCGTGAATCAAATTTCCATTTACTTGACACTTTTGACAATTATTTGCATATGTGATAGCCTCTTTTTCTATTTCAGACCAATAGTACCCAGCCCTAATAAGTTTTTGAGCTAGTGTTAAACCATTAGAATGTGATCCACATATACCTTCATGGACTTTCGCTAATGCACATTGAGACTCTTCCCATTCTAAACACCTAAGTAGTGTACCATCTAGACCTCATTTGTACAGATCATTACCAATGATGACATATCAGGATGCAGTGCGGATAAGGTTTCATTTCTCATACCGGGTAAAGGAATCAGGAATGATTTGGTCTTGGAGATAGGAGAAAAGGTTTTTATATTTGGATGAATCATGACCTACAATAGTGCAGATCATGCAGGTGTCGGGGGAATCATATGCAGGATAAGATAGTCCTTCCACCAGGAACTTGTAGCATAGCTCATGTTCGGGCTGCTATAGTAGAGTAGATAGTGTTGCCATAGCATTAGCAACCTTATTCTCCAATCTAGGAATCTATTCAAATGTGATAGATATGAAATATTTCTTTAGATCATCTACCATTCTCTTGTATGAGATGAGTTTTTCATCTTTCATTTGATATACATTATTAACTTGATGGATAACAAGTTGTGAGTCTCCATGAATGTGTATCTCTATCACTCGCCACTCAATTGCTATCTTCATGCCATTAAGGAGAGCTTTGTATTCAACAATATTGTTTGTGCAAGGAAACTTTATTCTGAATGCTTTGGGGATTGAGTATCCTTGAGGAGTTATGAACAATATGCCTGCTCCAGATCCATTCTGTGTATAGGAGCCATCAAAGAATAGTTTCTATTCTCTATAAGAAAGATTCATGGTAGAGGAATTTGGGAATCCCATTTGCATTGGTGTGTCATCAAACATAGGTGTGTCAGCTAACTGATCTGCAATTATTTGACCTTTTATAGCTTTTCTTTGAACATATTCAATGTCGAATTCACTCAATAGCATGACCCATTTAGCTAGTCTACCTGTGAGGGTAGATTTGCTTAGTAGGTACTTTAATGGATCAATCTTAGCTATTAGCTGTGTTGTGTGAGCTAACATGTAATGTCTCAATTTTTATGATGCAAAGATCATTGCTAGAAAAGCTTTCTCAATCATTGAATAATTTTTCTCATATGTGAACAATGTTCTACTGATATAATATATAGCCCTTTCCTTTTTTTTCTCATCATGCTATGCAAGAAATGCCCCCAATGACATATCTGTTGTAGAGACATAGAGAATCAATGGATTCCCATGAATAGGAGGCAAAAAAATAGGAGGATTCGCCAAATATTGCTTGATATGGTTAAAATTCTTTTCACAATCCTAATTCCATGCAAATGTCACACTTTTGTGTAATGTTCTTGTGAAAGGTTGTGAGATGTCTGCCAACTAAGATATGAAGCATCTGATACATTATACTCTCCCTTGTAATGTTCTCATTTGACTAATGTTCTTAGGAGGTTTCATTTCTATGATAGCTTTAACTTTCACTGGATCTACTTCAATTCCTTTCTTTGAAACAATGTAGCCTAGGAGTTTGCCAGAAGTGACACCAAAATCACATTGCTTAGGGTTTAGTCTGAGACTAAAATTTTCCATTCGATCTAGTATTTTCCTCAAATCATCTAAATGTGTAGATCTGATCATAGATTTTGCCAAAGTATCATCAACATTATCCTCCATAGTGCGATGCATCATGTCATGAAAAATAGAAGTCATAGCTCTCTGATATGTAGCACCTGCATTCTTCAAACCAAATGATATGACGTTCCAATAGAAGGTACCCCATGCACATGTGAAATCAGTCTTCTCTTGATCCTCTCGAGCAATTTTTATTTGATTGTAGCCTGAGAAACTATCCATTAAAGAATACATCTCATAGCCTGCAGTCATATCCGCTATCATATCGATATTTGGTAATGGAAAATCATCCTTAGGGCATGCCTTGTTTAGATCTCTAAAATTGATGCACGCTTTGATGGTTTTGTCTATTTTTGATAATGGAACAATATTAGAGATCCATTCAGCATAGTCAATAACTCGGATAAATCTAGCTTTTAGGAGTTTCTCTAATTCAACTTTGACCAAGAGTGCAATATGAGGATGCATCTTTCTCAATTTTTGCTTAATAGGCTTGATTCCTAGAGCAATAGAGAGATGGTGCATTATAAGATCAAGATCCAACCCTGGCATATTTGAGTATTTCCATGCAAAGTTGATCTTTTTCTCTGTTAGAAATGTAGTAAAAATTTTCTTTTCTTCTTTTGATAATGATTATGCTACATGGATCAACTGTGGCTCTTCTATTGTTCGCAAGTTGATAGACTGAGTGGGCTCTATTAAATCTAGAGATCTATCCTGTAAATGACTCAGAAGGACATCAAATATCTCATCCTTAGGTGCCTTGAAGAGGTTTTCACCTTTGAATACATCTTTTTTCTTTACTATTTTTGGTCCTAAGACTGCCACAAAGTGGTTTTCACTCTCAGAACTCTTTTTCTTTTTATTTTTATTCTTATTCTTTTGACCAAGATACTTGATGTCTGACTCCATCATGCTAACGCAGTTCATTGATGGAAGTCCTCATGGGCTCAACTGCATTGAGGTATCAAGCAAGGGCGTAGTCATTGGGAAAAGTATAGATATCTTGGCTAGGATTCATGGAAGTTTGGTCAAGAAGGTCAGGATGTTGGATAGTCAAAGTGGGAGAAGATTGGGAGATACTATTTATGGATATGGTGATGTCATCATTAGTCCTAACCCAACGCTCAAGTTCAAAGGTGATATTACAACTTAAGATATTAAATTCATGAATAGGCTCAATGTCATTGTGAGAGTCCATTTCAGCCATAAGTGGATCAAACTCATTATGTTCATTATTTCACTCTAGACTCACATTGGGTTTAGGTATATATTGGTGTATAACATCAACATGTTTCTTTGTAATTAGTTCATCCCATTCATAGTCATTGGATTTATCTTCAAATGCTTCATCTAGACCTCTAGGAAATCTAAGAACATGAGTAAAGTTATGGTGAATACCCCAAGAAGGGTTACCCTTGGTTTCAGACTTGAATTCATACTCATGAGAATCTATCTCAGAATAGCTACCATCTTCTTCTCTGTCTGTTTGATTGTCTTTGAGATTAGCTGGTTCTTATGGTGCAACTATCCCTTGTTCCATAGTAGGCTCTCTTGTGTCTACTACATTAATCCTTTTGATCAGATCATCCTTTTCATTAAGGTCTTTAATTTCTTTAGGAAAATGCTCATAAGGAATGAGCTCAGTGGTGGTGTCAGAAACATCACTGTCAAATTGTTATGTTTCCTCCTTCGATTGAATTTTTGTCGATGGTTCAATCTATTCTAAGATATAAGGAGAGTTGTTGCTAAGATAAAAAGGATTCTTCTTATATCCTAGACCTATTGTATTCTTGTTTGTGTGGCCATGATGATCAAGAGGTGACAAAAGACCCTTACCTTATAGTCCTAGAGGTCCTTTTCCTGTATATCCCATTTTAGCAATTAGTTTGTCCCCTGGTCCATATGACTTCTGAGGAATTTTGTTTGAAGAAGCATCACATTTCTAGACAGATTGGGTTTGAGACTCATCTTTGTATAGCCATGCAAGCATGGCTTCATCTTCCTCAAACTCTTGTTTAGATACTTGTTCTATGACAAATTTCCCATTGAATTTGACCTGGAATTCTTTAGTATTAGGTTTAAATTTATCTGAAGGTTGTCCATAAGATTTTGGAGACAATGGGAGAGATGTGAGAGATAAAACTGGTTCCATCATGTATTCTCCCATACCATTTTCCTTAATTTTGACTTCTTTAGCAATTTCCTCTACCTTGGATGTTGATGCAATGGCTGATTACTTAGTGGAAGATTCTCTATTATTAGGAACAAGTTTGTCAGCACTTTCCTTCAAGGCATTACAAGTTGTAGAAAATTCAGCTAGAATAGTCACCTCTACTCATTCATAAGGGAATTTTATGCATTGATGGTATGTGGAAGGAATAGCTCTCATTTCATGTATCCAGGGTCTCCCTAGGAGAATGTTGTAAGCCAAAGGTAGATCAAGAACTTGACATGTGATATCTCTGATGAGAGGACCTGTTCTGATATGTAGGACAATTATTCCCTTTGAGGATCTTTCTTGCTCATCATATGCTTTGATGGTTATCTTCTTTCTAGGATCAATGGACATCTCTAAAAATCCCAATTGTGTGATCAAGTTGTAAGAACAAATGTTTAAACCTGCACCCCCATCTATCAACACACGTTTGACATGAAGGTTTTGGATCAAGACTTGAGTGTGCAAGGGTTGGTTATGCAGATGACTCAAGGAGTTATCATCTTCCTTTGAAAAGGAGATATACTGTGGAGACATAAGATGACCAACCATAGTATGGAATCTGTCTAAATCAAGGTTATTAGGAACATTGGATCTGAGTAGAGCTTTGTCTAGAATGGCTTTATGAGCAAGAGATATTCAAAGAAACTCAAACATTGAGATTTTGGCATTTATGTGTTGGAGTTGTTGGACTATACTGTATGAAGTAGGTCTCGCGTCTTTAGGATTTGGAGATTTAGATGTATCCTTCTGTTTAGAAGTGGATGAAAGATTGAAAGGCATCTTAGGGACATTGGATGAATCTGGGATTTGTCCTTGCAGATGTGCCTGAGCTTGTGATCGAGTAACTGCATTCACTAATTGATTATCTCTATCTTTTCTTACAATTGTGATGACATTGCAACTTTCAGATAGGCATGGTTCAACCATGTTTATAACAGTATTGTTTCTAGAGTAGGCATAATTGACTTTAGCACCCACATTAGGCTGAGAAGAAAAATCTCCTTGACCATGTTTTGGAAATGGCTCTGTGAATGTTGTATGATCATTATTGCTTTTATGATTGTCAATTATGATATCTCCATTATCAATTTTGTCTTGTATGAGGTGTTTCAAGCATAAGCAGTTATTAGTTTTATGACCCTTACTACGATGGAAGTCATAGAAGTCATTCTCTTTCCACCATTTCAGTTTAGGTTCAGGATCAAATGGTCAGATCTCAGGCAAAGAAATGATGTTATTAGCTAACAAAGTTTTCATGGCAGATTTATAGGATTCTCCAAGAGGAGTAAACTTGTGTTTAGGATCTGAAGATCAAGGTTTATACTCTGATGGTTTTTTATTGGATTCTGTTGCTTTTGATTTGGAAGCTTTTATGGCTTGGGTGCCAATAGTGAGATTGAAAATGGGTGCCTTGGATGGGGCATAAATAGTATCAACAATGCCATCTATGACAATGCCTTTGTTCTT
This sequence comes from Chamaecyparis obtusa, assembly GCA_027943335.1. Classification (NCBI taxonomy): domain Eukaryota; kingdom Viridiplantae; phylum Streptophyta; class Pinopsida; order Cupressales; family Cupressaceae; genus Chamaecyparis; species Chamaecyparis obtusa. The sequence continues at coordinate 646,435 of BSBK01000804.1, read as the reverse complement.
GTTCCATTTTTTGTTCTTATCTTTAGAGTTAGATCTAGATTCATACTTGTCCTTTTGAAGTGTTATGTCTTCTTTTTTCACAAGTACTTTCTCAATTTTTATCGCATTGTCCACCATCTTATCAAAAGATGTATGATTTTTCATTTGTAAGGGATAGTTGATTTCTGGAACAAGATTGTTGATGAAGATTTCCAGCTTCTTAGTTTCTAGAATAGGCCTAGCATATAGAGAAAATTTCTTCCTCCATCTTTTGAGAAAAGTAAGGAATGGTTCTCTGGGATATTGTTTCAGATTGCAAATGTCGATCATAGTGACCAGATGTTGAATGTTGTAGGAGCATTGCTGATAGAAAAATTTAATTAACTCCTCAAAGGTCTTGATTGTAGGAGGCATTATAGAGAACCAATGAATGGCTGCCCCTCCCAGAGATCAAGGGAAGAGATGCATTAGATAGGTTCGTTCATGCATGAACTCCATAGATTGAGTACAGAATTCCCTGACATGATCTTGAGGGTCAGATTTTCCATCATACTTATCATACTTAGGCATTTCCACTCACTTCAGGAATGGTGGCATGTACAAGTCTTTATCAAATGGAAAAGGGCATAGAGCCTCCATGGAGAACTCTTTAGGTTCCTTTTCTTTTTTAGTTTTGTTAAGTTTGACTTGCATGGCATGCATTTGTTTCATCATAACAGTGATTGGAGTTTCTTCCTCATGTGTGATAATATTTTTGACATTAAAATGTGGAGGAAGTTTAACTCCTTGTTGAGCTAACTCTAGAAAGTATGCCTCTCTATCTTCCTTCAAGAAATGCTTCATCATTCTTTTGAAGTTATCATCATTTTGATATTGAGCAATTTCAGAAGGTGTAGGTTCTTGATCTGCACCATGTTGGGATTGATGTCCTTGGGATCCTCCTCTTTGAGACATGTTGTTGTGATGAGAGCTACCAGGGATAGATTAATGTGGGGTAGTCTAATAGCTTCCGTGAATCGAGAAAGGAGGAGTTGGTGGTCGATTACTTGCATGGATTGATGCAAGAGGGGTAACGTAACCACCTTTCAAGAAAAGATTGCCAAGAGCATCTTCTCCAAATTTAGTTGTATCGTAAGATTGATGAATTGTCTGAGCAAGCACAGAAGATGTCTTTGAAGCGATTGTGGGTTGTTCTCTTTGTTTTCATGATGAAGCTCTAGTTTCCACCATTAACTTTAGGTGAAGAAAAAGAGAAAGATGAAAGTAGTTGAAGAATGATTTTATTCAAGGAGATCGAGTGACTCAACCTTGTCAAGATTGGTTTGATTGAAATAAATGTGGATGTAAATGAAGGATATTGTGTCCTAGTTGTATGGGTAGATGCCCAAAAGATAGCAGACATGAGCTCACAACACTTAGCCATTTTGATAAAGATGATTGGTTGATGATGTTGACAAGGTTTTGACACAAGATGAAAAAGACTCAAATCGATTAAACATAAGGCTAAATCAGACTCAAGAGACCACTTTGGGAAAATGATTGAATTCTATCTAGTTTCTACTCTATTCCTGACATAGTGATTTTTCTGACAAATTCTGGGAATAGGCTACAAAAATAGGGTCTCTGACAGTTTTGACAACTTTCTGACAATTTTTCAAGATTTTCTCAAATGACTTTCTACAGTCTCGTATGACAATGGGTATGCTATGAAACAACAATTGCAAGACTCGTACGATAGTTGATAGTAGATTTTGACTTTTTTGTTTTTGACTGGTGGAAAAACTCGTATGACACTATACAAGCTGTCATATGACAATATAGGGGTTATGAAATGACAATTGCCAAAACTCATACGACTTTTTGACCTTGTGAGATGACTTTTGACTCCAGAAAGGAATTTTGCTTCAGATTTTGCAAATTTTAGGTTTTCAATTTCAGATTATTCACAAATTTTTCTGTCCAAGTTTGAAGATTATGCTGGGATCGTTTATTTTTTAGTAACCAAATAGATAATCAAGCATGCAAAACATCAAGCAAGTCATGCCAAGCACATCTAAAAACAATGAACAGGGGATAAAGCAACCCTGTGCATGAACAATCAAGTGACTAAATGTGCTAATCCCTGGGAGTGCTAATTGTGTATGTTCCAAAAAGTTCTTCAATAATGCACATATTCCTAGAAAATGAAAATTTGGCCTCACTAGGGTTTGTAGTAATGGTCTGACTCTGCAACTTTTATGATCTCAAGAGGATGAACTCTAATCTAGGTGCACTGGGGTTTTGACATAGTCCAATAATTTAATACATCAGGAGCTGCTAGGGAGATCTGACAACCCAACAAGAGATCACACCCATGAAGATTTCCTCCACAAGGACATTTATATAGCAGTTGTCACTACCATGGCAAAAATGACTATTACTGCTTGAGGTTTCGTCCACATGGTTGACCCAATTAAGGGAATGTCCACTACGGTTAACCCTCTCTAAAGGTGACTCACAAAAGATACCACAAGGGGACTAGATTAGATCCAAGGATCTAGGTTTCTGGTACTATCCAAAAAGGAAGTAGAGCATAATCCCCTAACCTCTTCACTTCACCAAGACAAAGCAGACAGATTAATCTGATGCACTAAGACTAAAACTATCTTGCCAAGATTCGTTATGTCAACAACTTGGGATCTATCAACCTCTCTGGAGAGAGAATGTATCAATCCAAAGCTGAGGACTACAAACCCAGTAGAACGCAAGATGATCTTAGTATCCTTCCCTACCTACAAGGGGATCCTTCATCAAGAAGATCTTTGCATCCATGAGAAAATGAATGAAGCCCACTCTCTCGAGATCATCCACAAATAGTGTTCATAGGGCCTATTTACTATGTGTAATAGATATGCTGAAAGCAAATCTATGTTCATTTTATAGCCCAAAAATTGAAGTCAGTGATATTAAAGTAGTAAAAGTCACACAAGCTTGACACGTGAGAGTTCGTTTTAATCCAAATCAAAATGTTATCAGCTTGAGGAGAATACCTGAATTCCTTGTAACACGCTTAGTAGATTTTACCTGATTTTAGAAATTTATTGCGCTCTTGCTAATCAGCATCAGCAGATATCAACCAGAACCTGAGAAATTCAATTGTTAGGGTTAGCGGTTAGTCCAAATCTGAAAACCAAATCTGAAGAACTGCCTGGAAATTTGAAATGACAATTGAACTCTGGTGTCAAAACTTGTACGATAGTGGGTTACCTCCCACATGACAGTCTAGAGACTCGTACAATAATGGGTGTCTATTCATATGATAATTGAGCTTCCAAATGACAATGGGTATATCCTTATATGAGCCTCGATAGAATCACCTATCATATGACTATGGGATCTTCCTAATATGACTTTTGCCAGAAAGTCGTATGAAAAATGTACGAATAGAGAATAAAAATCATAGTTTTGACCAGAAAATGACAAGAAAATGATAGAAATTGATAGAAATTGAATGGAAACCCGTTTAAGGGCCCCACGGTGGACGCCAAAAATGTGTGTGTGAAAATTGTACCTAGTTGTGGACACAACACTTCAATAAAACATTAGAGGTTAGCGAAAATCAAAATCATGCAATGAAATGGAAACTAAACTAACCAGGTGATTTACTACCTTCTAGTAGGTGTGAGTATGATATTCTCAGATCAGACCAAGACCAGTGATAGTGCAACACCTAAACAAAGGATTTGAATGCAAAAGAATGGATGAAACTATGGATGCAAATTAATCTAGATTTTTAGTATTTTCTATGCAATAAGATGAAAAGTCTGATATGAATTTAATCCAGATGGATTGAAAATGATATGCAAATTAAGCTAATAATGATATGAAATATGAAACTAGAATGAATTGAAAACAAGATTGATCTCACAAAAGTTGTTGATTCGCAAGAAGCTTCAATTCTTCAGATGTCAATTCGCCAACGTGATTGTGCAAATTCTATGAATTGTGGATTCTTTTGGTGGAGGTGAAGCCTTGTTTTTATAGAAATCCAGGGCTTTGAGGGTGCATGAGCAAAGTCATAAATCACTCTTGATGAACTCAGGTTGATTTTTGAGTCAACAAGGAATTAGAATCAGATCAACTCACATAATGATGCAAGAACATCTTTTTAACTTGAATCAGAAGTTGAGATCAACTTTCAACTCAAAAGAGAGTTGAGTTTAATTTTAGAACAAGTTGAATTGATTTTCTGATTCAAAGTTTAACTGCTCTTTGAATGTGCACAATTAATTAAATAAATAAAGTGATTTATTCTCAACTTAACTAATTTTTGAACTTGAGAATAACTGATTTATGGGTTAATCAATTATTTTATTCAAAAACTATATCATTAAATTTGACAATTGACATAAATTAATTAAACAAGAATTTAATCAATTAGTCATAAGATTTTTTATTTATTGTCATAATTAAATAATATAATTTAGGAATAAATATAATTAAATATAGTTAAATAATTAAGTGGCAAAATTAAATCTAATTAATTAAATATTCAGAACATTCAATTAATCAAAATTTTAGGATAAATATGATTTATCACCAAACAATCATTAAATTATTCATAATTATGATAAATTAGGAATATTCAAGGAACATTCCCTGATTTAGAATTAGGATAATCATTTAGGATTTCGATGATGTTCAGATGTGCCTTAGGTTAGGACTTTTGTGTCGATTTTGATTGATTTGTCGATTTAAGAAGTTAATGAACCTATAGCCCATTTTTGGGGTATTATAAGAATCAGGTCCTTGAAGGATATGACTAGAAGCTTGAAGGAGATCACTATGGTCTCAGAATATATTCAAAAAAACCTTGAGGAAACTATTGAATAATTAGATCAACTGAATCAAGAAAAAGTCAGATTAAAGAACAAGCTGAGACTCAAGAGATGCACATGATTAAATTCAAAAGTTAAAAGATTAGCTTGAACACTCAAGATAGAAGAAGAAAGATTTATATGATCAAATCAAAGTTTTTAAGTTAGATCAGGAGGAAAATTAAATCTTAAGACATGAACTTGATATTATTACTCAGAAGACAAGCAAGACACCTAAAGAAATAAAGATAGATGTGGAATTAAGATATGAGAATATAGATATTAAATTACAACTTACAAAAGTGACATCTAAACTTGAAGATTCTAGATGAAAGTTTTCAGAACTTGAGAAGTACAATTATATCATCAAAGGTGAACTTAAAACAAGAAAAGCAACATATTTAGAAGTTACATTCAGGTGTAGAAAATCTTGATGAATAGATCAATTGGTTACAATGAAGGAGAATCATCAAAGCAATTTGAAACAACTAAAGATCTTGAAGATAAGAAAAAACCAGATCTGATAAAGAATGAACCTATTATGATTGAAGAACCTATTAAAACACCAGATCTAGTAAAACAAGCACAAGATTAGATTGAACCACCTAGAAGGAAATTCAATGGAAAGTGTTTTATGTGCAATGAAGTTGGACATATGAAGGAGTGTACAAGAAAGTATTCTAAACCCTTCTCTGGTTATTGTTATAATTGTTCTAATTTTGGACATAGAGCTAGACAATGTAGGAAACCTAGATATAATAGTAGAATGTATGAAAGGACTAACATGACAGGAAGAATACCAATGGAAGCAAGAAAAATACCTATTACATGTTATAGATGCAACAATTTTGGACACATTTCTAGAGAATGTAGACTTGAGATGAATCAATTTGGATCTAGATAAGGAAAAGGTACTTTGACATGTTATGTTTGCAATAAGTTGGGACATATAGCAAGATTTTGTAGATTCAATGAAAATAGAAGACCACAAAATAAAATATCACCAGATTCTAGAACAAACATGAACAAAAATGAAAGGAATGATCAAAAGGTAAAATTAAATTAAGTGGGTGACCTTGAGAAGACCTTTACAAAAGAAAAGTCACCTACAAGTTCATAGATTTGGACTAAAAAGAAAAAGGATATATCTGAGGATAAGAAAAAAGAAGACTCTCATGAAGAAAATAAAATCTCATCAGATTATGATGCAAAATGCACCTTGAACTGAAAGATATTAGACCTTATAGGGGTAAGAATATCATAATATCACTAAACCCCTGATTAGTTGAATGGAGTTACACATAGTTGGTAACACCTTGGAGTAGACTAAAGGAAGCTATAGTGAACCGTGTAGAAAATAATATTCACATATATGACCATGTTGAAGAATAGAAGGCCACTAACTTAAGGAAATAGATTTTGTTTGAGCAATTAATTCATATTAGAATGTTTGGTAAATATAATGATGTTTATGGATGAATTTAATCACCATTTTCTCTTAGAGAGATTAAAAGCACAAAGGAATGAAAGATTTCCATTTTGGTTGAAGCAATATCAAGCATATTATCATGAAACCCTAGCACAAGTAGAGAAAGGTATTTATTACTCTTGTGAGCTTAACCTAGTTACTTATCTTGGATATTCAGTTGTTAAAATGGAAAATCAAGTAGTTGGGGATATTAGGAATGAACCTAGACACAATTTCAAGAAGAGAGCTATCACTCTGTATTTGGATGATCTGGAGGGAGCATTTTTGCAAATCCATAGAGATGTATTATATGTAGAAAATACATGGACATACATACATTGCAAGATTGAAACAATAGGCTACAATGAGATTTATGAAGATATGGAAAAATTTTACAACTTAAATGATAGAACATACAAACAAGGTTTTGAACATTAAGGGCAGATCAACTTAATGAAGCAGATTTTCCATGTTGATTTTGACAATGAGGAATGGATAAGGATAATACTAAGAAGATTCCAAAATGATAATTGGATTGGAGACAAATCTATAGAGTTGACATATGAAATTATTCAAAATCTAACTAGCCTAAGCATGACTAGAATCAATCTTATATCAGAAAAAACAAGTTAAGAAGCTTGTGGAAAAGAACAGAGAAGTAGATTATGATGGAAGAGGCATGAAAGTTCACACCATAAAAAAAAATGATGTGAGATTATTGAGAAAGATCTTAGGATATAAGATGGTTTATACCTCTAGACCTAATTCTATTTCTATGGGCTTTGGTCATGCAACTTATAAGATGGTAATTGATAAAGAAAATGTAAATATTTGTGAAATATTCATAAATCAACTGAATGATAATGTTAGGAGAATCAAAAAAGATAAGTATATACCATTCAGACTTGGATCATACCTTGTATACTTACTTTTCCATCTTAGCAAATCATTTCCCACACTGCCTACATCTGAATGGAATTCAGATAGATGCACAATGGAGAAAGTCAACAACTATTATAGAAAGAAACCTAAGGAAAGAATTGAAAGTGACATTACCAGAATGATGAAATCATTTCAAAACCATATGAAACAAAGATTCAGAGTTTCACCCTCTATAGTCAAAAAATATAAGAATGATATTTTCATTATGGCAAAGACTGATAACACATGTTTGGAAGCAATTGAAGCTAGAATTCACTTTATTAAACCTTTGGGGTATAAATTTTATAATGATTATTGATAGAATACATTGATGCCTTACTAAAATCAAAGAAATATGAGGACATTCCTAGATGGGGAACTTGTGAAGAAATATTTAATGAAATTAAAGGACAAGAAGAACATTCTACGGTAAAGAAGATAGATAAAATCATGGATAAGATAGCCAAGGAATCAAAAATGTCTAAAGATGAATGGAAGCACACAAAACATTCTATAAAGTTAATGAGTGAAGGAGGATCAAATGTATGACCTATTGAACCTATTGCAATAGTAGGACCTTCACAACTATCTACACCAACAAAACCACTACCAATAGAAAGTACACTAGATATTGAGATAATTCATGTACAACCAAGCCCATCATCATCACTAATCACCAAGAGATCAACAAGAATATCACCTACAACTAAAGAAGTGAAAGTGAAAATAGAACCAGTTATTACATCTCCTAGCAGACATAAGAGACAAAAGGCTATGACACAAAAACCCAAATCCAAGATGCGTAAGGTAATTCAAGAAAAGGATTCAGGTGAAGAAGATTCATATGAAGAGGAAGAGAAAGTTGAACAAGAAATTGGATAAGTCAAAGAAGTTAAGAAGAAAGAAAACATTGTAGAACAAAAGACACCTTCTACTAGCACAAGGAAACGTTGGAAACTTGACCTTGGGAGACTTAATATTAGAATACTCAAAGAAGGTAATCTAGATCAATTGAAATTATTTGATAGATATAATCTTAATTAGAAGAAAACTTTAGAAATCACAATGTTTACATATCTTTTGGAATACAAAAGAGCTCTCATACAAATTTAGGGTAGCATACCAAAATAACTTTATGACAAATTAGAAATAAGGAATGATAGAGAAAATGAAGAATATTTGAAGTTAAGAATGATGTTATAAGGAACCATAGCCCCAATATTTCAGAAGATCAATTGAAAAAGGTACTTCGCATTATGGACAATTTCCTTAGAAGCAAGAAAAGAATGAATCTATTCATGTTGGGAAAATATATTGAAATCACTGGAGAGACAGAACAAATAGCCAAAGATGCATTGAAAAAGTTGGTTGAAGACTCAATTAAAATACCTAAAAAGGATGAAAAGCCAAGTACTAATAAGTAACAAGATTTAATTATTGAAGGAGTTGAGATTACATTGGACCCCGTTGATGATAAAGAGGACCCATTTCTAGATCAAGCACAAGATGTTGACAATTTGGATGGGGATATGAAGATCATTGAACTTGAGAAGCAGGAAGAGGATAATAAAGAGAAAGAAGATACTTAGAAAAGTGAGATACAATAGAAATCAAAATCAAAGACCACTCAAGAACCCTCCACCACACCTCCCACAGTACAAGAATAGTCAGAGATACAAGAGGAAAGTGCATAATAGAAGAAGGAAGAAAAAAAGCAAGCAAAGAAAATCATTCTAGTGTAATCAAATAAAGGTAAAGGAAAGGTAGATACATCTTCATCACATGATGATCTTTCTGATCTACTAAAAGGAATGACATATCCATTAAAGTATATGCAATTATTAGCACTTTCATTTTCAAAAGGAATTGAGGAAACTAAAGGGAAAACAAAACTTGTAGATAAATGTGTAAATCTAGTACTTGATAGGCTACATAAAACATTACCTTATCAAATTTATTTTGTTGAGAATGAGAATGAGAACAAATTAGAAAAATTTATTGAATAGTTTGATGCACAATTTTCTTCACTAAAATAAATAGCAAAAACAACAGTGCAAACCGAATATGAATCTCGGTTGCTCAATAAGCTAAATGAGAACATCAAGAAAGACTCGAAACACCTGGACAAATGCATACAATATATAAGATTCAAAATATTAGAAGGAAAAGACTTTTTTTTTAATGTGCAAGGGCACACAAACACATTTTTAGAACAACAGAGACCATTGCATCCAAAGAAAAGGTAATAACTGATATGGCTGAGCATGTAAACAACAATGAGGTAAGAATAATTGATGAGGAAAATAAGTTGAACCAAGCATATGAAGAGTTAACTACTCTCCATCAAAACAAGGACATGATATTAAAGGGATTTAGCCTATTTAGAGGCCAATTATCTACAAAGATTGATCTACTATAGAAAGAACTTGATGACTTGATAGTAGCAAGGACATCTTTTGGGAATTTTTGTTTGTAAATTTGACAGGAGTAGAAGTGACAACATATGGACTGTGTGGGTCACTTGGAAAAGTGTTAACAATGAAAAAATCTTGGGATACAAAATTTGAAGAACAGATTTGTTGATTTTATGCAACTAATGGGATTCATTCAACCATCACCACAAATCTCATAGCCTTGAAGGATGAAGGTAAGGAACAAAATTTTGACATGTATACACACTTTTTTCCCTATCTTTGTCATTGATGTCAAAAGTGGAGAAGTAGATAGAAAAAGTATAGAAGGATATATATAGGAGTCATATATACATATATATATATATATATATATATATATATATATATATATATATATATATATATATATATATATATATATATATATATATATATATATATATATATATATATAAATGGGGAGTACAATATGTATAAGATGGTAAAAGTATAGATGATCCACAAAGTTTTTTTGTAACTATGCATACTTAGCTAATTTTTCACATGTTGCCATAAATGCCAAAGGGGGAGATTGTTGGAAATTTGGATAAGGGGATATGATAGGGTTTTCATTTATGGAAACATATAGACACATTTTGGATAGTTATGTTTTAGTTGAAGTCTAGATAAGGGATACTTAGAAATTGTCTAAGTATAAGGCAATTTACACTGAGCAGACATAGAGATCTATTCAGTGAGGTTTACTATGGATAGTTGGACTTTATCAATCTTCACTATAGATAGTATGGACATCATTTATGATGTGTATAATCATGCTAAAGAAGATACTATTTTTTGGATGATTTCTGAAGTTTTTCTAAGAACATGTATATCATAGAAATATGGCAAGTTAGAGTATATCGAGTTTTGGCTAACAAGTTACTTTTGATTATGAAATAATGTAATGAATTAGTTTGGGATGACATCCTAGATGTGCATCCTAACATGGAAGAATGAGATATTAAATTTTTTGGAATGTATGCTTAGGTTGAAATCCAATTGGATAAAGAGAAAGGTATAAAGGAAGGTACTTTTGGTTAAGTGAGATGGCCAATTGTATTATAATGATATGATTGACATATGTGCACTTTATATGTTGTGTAGATATGAATTTGATGATCAAAGAAAAGAAGAAGAATTGTATGTTTAATTTTATCTAAGAACTTACAAGGACTGATCAAATATTGAAGATATCAACAACAGTTAAAGATTTGTATTGCGAAGTTATATATGTACTATATGTGAAGTGAGAACTTTGTAGAAATAGTAAGATCCATTTTTGTATTGTATGATTGACTCCTCAAGGGTCAAAGTATTTTAACAGGGCCTAGTCCTCTCACAAGGATAGATACACTATACGGATGTAATACACTCCTCACTGGGTCAATATCTTTCACAAGATACTTTTTTATTAGTAGATCATTTTGTGGGTACCATCCCCACCAAGGTTTTTTGTTGGCTAGTGGTTGCCTAGTTAAAAAAATATGGTGTTATGTATTTCATTATGTTAAGCTTGATTTTACTTTTTAGTACTTTACTATATGCATGTATAAAGATAGTAATTGATATCCATAGTTGGGAAAAAAGTTGTTTAATCACTATAAGTGATTCACCCCCCCCCCCCCTCTCTTAGTTATACTAAGGGATCTTTACTTTCTAGCAGTTTCAAGATGGAGTCTTTGACAAGTGTCCTACATCACAATGCATTAGTAATCATGAAGGTATTAAGATCTTTTGACAAGAAAATCCTACAAAACCACAAGTTAGGGAACAAAAAGTATGTGAATGAAAGCAATAGTCATGTTACAACACTTGTTAGTTGTTGTTAGGAAACCAGAAAATCTAAAAATGTAAGAAAAATCAAGCAATCTCAGCTAGAACTCAGACTATGATAGAAATTAAATCTGGGCGATAATTAATCAGTCCATCAGAAAATTGTACAATAGATCTTAAAGAAGCCAGGTGATATTTCAGGTCCAGATGATATACCTTAGACTACAAGAATGATATTTCACTATGAAGTGGACAATATTTCATAGAGAAGTAGAGCGATATTTCAGAGAATGAGAAGTTTCACCTGGTAGTATGTTTTGATTACTGGAAAAAATAGGTTTTGAAGGGACTCAAAACCCTTTACAAAGCTAGCAACAAAAGATCAAAAAGAGATAGCACAACAAAAAAGAAGCTACAACAATGAACTACCCTTAAAAGGGCTACAAAGGAACCAACAGAAAAGACAACAAATAAACACCAACCCGAAATACAAAAAATCCAACACGGGATCCAACCTAAACAGTTGAATACATAATCCTAGCTTTTTCATTGAGAGTCTTCTTCATTTTGGCCTGGATATTGTCCATCTGGCCAATGACATGTTTCAGCTCATCCACTGGTAGTATGTTAGAATGTTTCTCAAGTATAGTATGAAGTGTCATACGAATCTTTAGCCTATTGGACATTGCTAATGCATGGGGTGGTGATTGATACATTTAATATGTTTAATCACTATGTTACTAAATGGGAATTCATACTGTTGTCATTTTTGGTTTGTCACTGATGTCAACATATGTCTCTGTGAAGAGCACGGGCTGATTATGACAGTGTACAGACACTTTACATATGTTTCAAAATGTGCAAAGATAAATGAAAGTACAACAAGATGTTGTGATCTTGTATCCAACATCACATCATGTAATGTTTCATATTGAGAGAGTTACACTTATTTTGGTGAAGACTATTACTAGATAGTAACAGTGGAAGCTGACAGAGTGAGTCTCTATATTTTTGGTATATCTTACATAATATATGGATTTGGTACATACGAGTTTGAGAGATGAAAGACAAGGCATTGAAGGATGTTCATTGGTTAGCGTAAGGTACATAATGTTGGATGACATCAGTGGTGGTGTGTGATCTTGAAAAGACTTATTTGGGAGCCGACTTCAGAAGTGTAGCATGTATTTTGTTTTACAAAATTAAATTGAGGATGTCGGTCCTTAATTGTTGTAATGGAATTGTTGTATACTTGTTTTAGGTACTGTGTGTATCTTAGCAAGAGTTTATGTAAATAGGAAAGCCTAATTGGCTGACCTAATCATGTAGAATGTAATAGGATATATATATAAGATCTTTTCTTTGGAAAAGACATGGTGAGAATGAATATGATATAAAGAGGTTTGTAAGAAGTTGTGAGCTTGTATCTGTTGAATTTAGAGCAGAGGTTTACTGGTGAACTTCATTGGAACTGATCAAGAAAAGATAGTTTTTGTTGGACAATTTAAGAGATTGTGTATGCCTTCATATACACTTGTTGGGAATAGTGAGTTCTGAAGGTGGATTTAACCTTCTTTAGGCAGTGAGCCCACCCTTCTTTCTTGACTCCTAACAGGGTCTGTCCTCTAACAAGGACTATGTACTGTAATGATTCAATAAGCTCCTAACAAGGATAGATCTTCTAACAAGGATACTATACTCTCAGTACATCATTTATGGGTGTTGATTCCCACCAGGTTTTTTTACCTTTAATAGGGTTTCCCCGAGATGAAAATATTATTTTATTGGCTTGGCATTCATTGTGTTCATTAGATATGATATTGTTGCTACTCAAAAATTAAAGTTTAATAATCTATCATATAACTGATTCACCCTCCCCTCTTAATTGTATTGTGGACTGTTATTCCTAACAACATGGTTGCAAGAGAAGAATTGATCAACACACTCTCTAAAGGAGAATTTACTGAAGTTAAAGACTAAGATTTAGCACATAAAATTTGGCAAAGATTAGAAGCACTATATGAAGGAGACAAATTTACCAAGAAAGTGAAGTTACAGAACTGGAAAACAAAGATGGAAAAGCTACAAATCAATGATGATGGAAGCATTAGGGCTTATGTTCAAAGGGTTATAGAAGTTGTGGTTAGAATCAAAAATTGTGGAGGCACCTATGTTGAAGAAGAATTCATTGCAAAGATCCTTAGATCATTGACTCCTACTTACAAGTTCAAGGCCCTATCAATTCAAGAGATTATACCTTTGACTCTGAACTTTAGCAAAGAGATGTTGATTGCAAAGCTAACTACTTTTGAAGTTGCAAAAATGGGAGACTCTGTACCTAAAGTAGAATCTGCATTTAAGGCATCTACACACAAGAAGATAATATCTACACTTCAAGCACTAGCAAAGAGATTCTGAAAGAAGAGCTTGGAGAATATGTTGAGGAATGGGAACAGATAATGGCTAAAGAAAGAAAGATGGATGAACTTGTTGTACTGATTGCTAGAAGAGAAAGGAGAGGTAAGGGTAAATTTGAAGGTAAATTACCTTTAAAATGTTTTTCATGCAATAAGGTTGGTCATTTTGCATCTAGATATCCTACAAGGGTTCCTAAGTACAACCTCAATTTTTCAAATCTAAGTACTCAAAGGATAAAGAATGTTACTATGCTAGTGAAGGTAGTTCTGATGATGATGATTTAGATTATAAGGAGATCGGATTTATTGCTATTAGAGATGAACCATTACATGAGGAAAAGGTTGTAGTGTCATATGTTGATAAGAAAACTGAATGGATTATAGATAGTGGTTGTTCACATCATATGACTGGAGACAAAAAAAATTTGTTAAATTAGTAAAGTATGATGGTGGTGTTGTAAGGTTTGGAGATAATCTCCCTAAATCTATCATAGGAGTAATATCTATTACTCTTGATGGAAAGACTAACACTAATAATGTGCTACTTGTTGATGGACTTAAACATAACTTGTTGAGTGTTGGATAGTTGATGGATAAAGAGTTTCAATTACAATTCTATAATGGTAAATGTTTTATTAGAAGTAAGGAAGGAAAGCTGATTATAACTGGTACTAAATCTAGAGGTAATGTATTTGAATTAAATACATATGGAGCTTCTTGTTTTGTCACAAAGGTAGATGAAAGTTGGTTATGGCATAGAAGATTATATCATGTTAATTTTGATAACATTGTAAAGGAAAGCTTTTCTAATGCAGTAAGAGATCTACCGAAGATTGTGAAACCATCTAATACTGTATGTAGAGAATGTGTTATGGGAAAACATACTAAAAGTAGTTATAAAAGCAAAGCATATACATCAAAGGGAAAGTTGGATCGGGTACATATAGATCTATGTGGACCTACAAGGACAAAATCATACTACGATCAAAGGTATTTTATACTTTTTGTTGATAATTTTTCTAGAATGATGTGAGTTACTTATTTAAAAGAAAAATCAAAGGCATTTGATAAATTCAAGATATTCAAAGAAAAAGTAGAGAATGAATCAAATTTTAAAATAAAATGTTTGAGGTCAGAAAGAGGTGGAGAATTTACTTCAGATCTATTCAATTCATACTACAAAGAACATGGAATACAAAGACAAACATCTACTCCTAGGATTCCATAATAGAATGGGATAGCAGAGTGAAGAAACATGACTATACTTGATGCTGCTAGGACAATATTGCTTGAAGGAAATGTATCTCATATGCATTGGAGAGAGGTTTTTGGGACAACAGTGTACACACTAAACATAATTTAGATCAGAGAAGGTACAAGTAAGACTCCTTATGAATTATGGTTCAATCATACTCCTACTATAAAATATTTTAGAATATTAGGTAGTAAGTGCTATATAAAGATAGATGATGAGATAGGAAACTTTGATGCTAGAAGTGATGAAGAAGAAGTATATAGAACAACCTGATAGATATCCTCTATGCAAAGATGGAGACATGGTATGCAAGTTGAAGAAAGATATATATCGGCTGAAGCAAGCTCCAAGGGCTTGGTATGCAAGGTTAGACAAGTACTTACTTTGGCTTGGATTTAGAAAAGGTAATGCTGACAATAATTTGTATTTAAGAACTAGTGCAGATGGAATCTTCATAATAGAAGTCTTTGTTGATGATATTATCTTTGGAAGCAATGATGATCTATGTGAGAATTTTTCTAAGGAAATGGAAAGTGAATTCAAGATGTCCATGATAGGTGAAATGAAGTTCTTTCTTGGACTTGTTATCAATAGATTTTGTTTAATTTCCTCAGGTTCTAATTTTCCCAAAATCACCCTATAATTTTTAAAGGTGTTGTTCACTCAAAGTTCCAATCCTTTGCATATGCACCCTGTCGGTTGAACTTGAACCTTGAACTCTCATAGTTCAAGATTCAATGTTCAATAACATCCTTTTGTATGATTCTCATCTTTGTTTTCAATCTTAGAGACATTTCATCTTCGCAGCATGCACTCGTCCAATGAATTGTGAACTGTGAACTCTCCTAGCTCAAGATTCAAAGTTCAACAAACATTACCTTTTTACAGAGTGCTCTTCTTTGCTTCTTTCTTGTCGCTATTTGTTTTTTCTTTATTTTATAGTCATGCCAAAGGATAGTCCTTCTTCTCATTGAACTTGAACCGTGAACTCTCCTGGTTCAAGTTCGAGGTTCAATGTATGCCTGTAAGTTGTGAAAATGCAAAGTGGTGATTTGAAATAAAGGATAGCTGGCAATTGATTATGAATTCCGCGCGTGATGAGGATATTGTAATTAATCAAAATGACATTTAAGTGTCACTTCAATCTGGGAAAGTATAGTAATCAATGCTTAAGGTGGTGTGAGTTACTCGGTGATCATTAATTGAACCTTATGTGACATAATTTTTCCATTATTGCAAATCTCCTGGGATTTTGTAAACTATTTTATGATAAATTGGAAAGCTTAGCCTATTTTATTCATAATGCTCAAGACATCTAATGCAATTAGTGTGGAAGAAGGTATCATCTCCTCCTCTCAGAGCTTAGTTCATCGCATAAGAAACCAGGTGAGTCTCTCTTTTGGCCTCCCTTATTTCAGTTTAAGCTCTTTCCTTTGTCAAATTTGAATTACTTTAAAGTTGTTGTGTCTCCCTATAGTTTTTCCTAGCTTGAGAGCCCAAATCAAGAACCCAATTCCAAATTTTAGAAATACCTCTCCTTTAATGTGCTCCTTACCCGACTGTGAAGACACCCTGATCAAAATTGGAGCCTTAGAGGACATTATGAACCAGGTTAAAGAACCCATTCCAGGTTCCATGTTAGAAAAATTAATTCAGAGTGTTCTAACTGATGCAGCCACTTTCCCAATAGTAGCCCCTTGTCGAGAACTAGTTATTGAATGTCCAAAAAGATATATCTTTGAGGAGAAGTGTATCAAGAAGGTTGACAGGAGTCCACTAGTATACATAAGCAAAGATGTCATCTTGAAGGTAATAGGGATTCCAGAAAGAAACCTGTATGAAGGGTGGAATATCCCCTCATCCTATTTAGTTTTTTCCACCAAGAGACAAGTCTATAGGAATGAAATAACCCAATACTAGTTTCTCAAAGCCCAAAAAGGAGGGTCCAGGCTCCCAAAGCCACTCACTTGAGATCATTTTAAACCTGAGGTAGCCAAGTTGGTCATATTTCTCAATAGACTTAAAGGTAACTAGAATGCCTATTATTTCCATGATTGGATGTACTTCTATATCTAGGTCACTCTCAGAGGGGAAAAATATATCGACTGGGCCGAAACAATTGCCGATGAACTCAATCATCAGTTGGCCAACTTCTCATCGGGTAGTAATTTCCACATGTCCTCTTACTTGTTCTACATTTTTGCCTATACTAGAGAGTGGAAAGGCCTTTTCAATGAAAAACCTCTCCCAAATATGAAGGTTTACGATTACTACCCTCACCTGAAAAAAGAGTATCATGTTGATAGTTTTCTGAAAGTTAATGGGGTTTTCTTTGGAAGGTTGACATATGAACTGTAAGGGAACACTGAGCAAAGAATGTCAGAAGAGGTGAAAACCTTCATCAATACTTATGGAAGTTTCTTCATCCAATTTAGAAGATCCATGTATCTCAGAGTGGGTGGTTTTGAAGGGGAACCATTTAAATCACCCAGATATGCTTTTTACAGTTTAATCATTGCAGAAGTAGCTCGCCAACTAGTGTATGTGCATAAAGGGGTCAAGGAAAGGAAAGGTAGAGTGAAATCATGTTTCCCAATTAAATTAGGGTATTACACTTGAAAAACCTCTTCTGACGCTCTAAACCTAGAGCATGAATTAAGAAACCTGAATTTGAAAACATTTGCACTCAGAAAGGATTTTGATAGTAGAGGATATGTTGCTCAACACTTCAATTTTCCCTCTAAGTTTCATCATTCTCCCCAAATAGAAGATTATTGGGAGGGTTTTGCTAATTATTTTAAAGTAAGAAGAAGAAGTTGGTCAAGGTTCACCCTAGGTCAAATTCTTACCTTAAACATCCAGATTGACATCACAGCGGTGAATGAAGATAGTGATGAAGAGGTGATAGATGATCAATTTGAAACTAGAGTTAGGGGCACCCCACTACCTAAAATAGATTGGGGTATTGATGAGAGAGACATCATTGTTATTAAAACCCTCAGTGTAATAAAGAGAACTGAGAAATGGGTTAATAGTAAGAAGCCCCCTGTTTCAAGAACACATAATCCCAGAAGAGCTACACATGGTGATTCTATTGTCAAACCCATTGTTACTGCTGATAAAAATATTTCCCTTGTAGGTACCTCCAAATCTAGAAATAAGAAGAAGTCTTCAGTTGATCCAGTGAAACAAGCTTCTCCTGGCTCTTCACCAGTAAGAAGAAATTTAAGAGGGAGAGTTGGTAAAGAAAGTGATAAGCTGGTTAATGAAAAAGAGGTCATAGATCTTGATCTCATGGACACTCACATGTTAGAGCAAGTTGGTTCAGATAATGTGGAAGGAGACACATTGACCCCAAAGAGCAATCAGCCAGATTCTAGAGAACCCTCAGAAACCGTAGTGAGTGACACTTTGCAAACTCCATCTCCTACTCTTAGTTGGTTAGGTAGCTCTATTAACAACATGAAAATGAATGTCTTACCAATAACTCTTCCAGTAGAGGGCATGGTTAGTAAGTGCTTGGGGGCTACAGTGAAGCCCAAAAGAATTAAGATGGAGTCAATGATAGATGTAGATGAGAAAACTAGGAGGTGGACAGCAAATCAAGCAATACCTAAGTCTGATAAGCAGGTTTCTGAAGCTTCAGTTGATGACTTCACTATTGAAAAGATAGAATTAGGGGTGGCAAGTAGGGTGGCGGATGCAAAACACCTGGAGTCTTCTACACAAAAGATACTACAGAGGACTTTCAAGGAAGAGAAGGACAAGAAAGAACTAAAGGCTACCATACAAAGATTGGTGGAGTTCATTCAAGTAGAGCAAGATCCTAGTCCACTTCCATTAGCTCAATTGCCTCATATGTTCAACCCTTGTTCACCTGAAGTCTGTAAAATGCTAGACCAGATTCAAATAAATAAAATGGTAGTAGAAGTTTTTAACAAATGGGTCATGGGCATGATCCAACAGGGAGGTGATTACATCACTTAGTTAATTGAGACTCGTGGAGTTGTGACAAAAGTCATCTTAGAACTGTTGGCTGAACTAACAGAATAGAGGAAGGAAAGGAAAAATTGGACTGGTATAGCCAATCAGCTTACGGAGATCGATCACTACGGAGTGCCTAAATTCCTTTTGGAAAAGCTAGTTCATGGCCTAAATGAGGAGGTTTTGTATGTTTCCATGAAGAGTATTAAATGGAGAAACTCAATTATTAAATGATCTTAAGGGTTTGATTGATACTATGCAAAAAGATCTTAAATGCCTGAACATTGTTCTAATAGATGAGGGAACTCAAGATATAAAGAAAGTGGAGAAGATAACTCAGGAGTTGGAGGTAGATATAACAGCTATCAAAGATAGCAAAGAGCTCAAGACAGAAGATCTTACCTCCATAGCTAACACCAAAGCTATGTTGGTCATCTATGTAGATCATCTTGAGTTTCATAAATCAAGGCTAAATCAAATATGCAAGGACAAGAAGGTTCTCGGATAAAGAATTGCTCTCATTAGCCTATTGTATCATGCTACAGTTATCAGCGCATCATTGGCTCATGAGGAGTGGAAGCAAACATGAGTGCTCGGGTCATCCCAGAATTGAATCTAAGGTGTCTATCTCAGCCAAGATTGATGATCTTTCTCCATGCTTTATTGGTCATTGTCTTTCAGTTTTCCAGTTTACTATTTTTAGCATTTTCTGGTTATCTTAAATAGTTGGGATCCAAAACTTGGGGAGTTTCAAAGACTTTATTATTTCTGATAATTGTAATTAATGGCTATATAAAGCCAGGAAAAAACTATTGAAAGGGATGTTAGTTAGTTTATTTCCACTTAAGTAATAGCATAGTTGAAGCTTTAGTATTTTCTGTAAGGACTTGAATTAAGTTTTTCTAAATCAGTGAATGAAAGAAACTTATCAGTATAGATCTGTTGATTTATATTTTTGAGTTGATCTATGTTGGGGTATTCTACATTGAACAAAATTTCTTAATTGAATGTCTATGCTTTTCTTTGAATCTAAATTTAAAGTTGTGTTTTAGATTGGTATAGTGTTTATTCACTGAAGTCTATCAGCTTCAGTTTTATTAGTTGCTATCAATTCATAGTAATTATATCATATTGATGAGGGTTATTGTTTCAGCCTTACCAACTTTTTGGTCAAAAGTTTTATATTTACAGAAATGCATTATTCTTTTGCATAAAAATTCATTGAAAATATTTCTAGGAGTTGTACCATAATTTAGAGGGTTAAACAGCTTAAGTTTAATGCATTTGCTAGTAAAGGGTTAATGTTTCATAGCAGGCAATAGAGCATTAGAAATAAATTATGAAAGAGACAAATTCATTTACTAACAATTTTTGGTGACTCTACTGGGGAGGGAATTAGTAAACCAGTGTCTTTTCTTGGTTTAATGTTTAATCATGGTATTACCTGTTGATAGAATACCTAGTCAAGTTGAACTTCCCCTAGTCTTACAACCTGGTCTAGACTTTCATGACACTCAAGAGGACATTATTGTGGATCTAAACAACTTGGCCTAGAAAGTAAAAACAAGTAATGAACAATATCATCAAGTTCAATTGGTGTTAGAAGAAGAGGAAGAGATTGGTGAATGGTTTAGAGGTCTCCCCGTAGCTTGAGAAGCTTTAGTAGTTGATAGATAAATTTAAAGACCATAGAACTACCAAGCTGGAGTCTAGACCTTACACCAAGTCTCAATGAGAGGTGGGTATTTTTGATAGTATTTTTGAAGAATTGAGAAATCTTGAAACCACAAGAGTTTGCCCCTCCTAAAAAAAGGCTCAAAGTAGACCCTCTCCTCCTCCTAAAGAATCTTTCCACTCATTTACCAAGACCTGTGATTGGAAAGCCTTAACCTTATTAGGTATTCAAGCCCCTCCTTTATTGACTATTTTTCCAATAGTTATTATGGCTCAACCGTGGGGTAATGTAGTAGGTCCTCTAGCTCTAGCCGCTCTTCATGCTCTTCCTAAGGGAGCCAAAGATGTTCTTCCAAAGTTTTCAGGGGATGGAAAAGTAGTTGTAGAAGAACATTACAATTCCTTCAATATAGCCACTGGCATTTTAGGTGTTCAAGAAGAAGATGTAGCAGTCCAACTTTTTGTTCAAACCTTAATAGAAGGAGTAGTAGAGTGGTTTGGACACCTTCCTGCAAGGTCCATAACTAATTGGAATTCTATGAAAATTGCATTTGAAGTTCATTTCAAAAGTGCACATGATGAGCATTCTCTGTTAGCTCAACTCACATAGATGAAAAAGGAGATTCGTGAACCCATGAGAGATTATGTGGCTCGATACAACAAAGTTGTCCATAAGATCCCTACTAGTAAAAGACCCACCCCTGAGAACCAAAAGTGCTTCTTTATGAATTCTATGCCCCTAGACATAGGGTTTCATCTTAGAAGAAGTAGGACCGTAGACTTGGTAGTAGCTCAGAATTAGGCCACTGAGCTAGAAGATGATCTCATCACCACAGAGAAATGGAGGAAGGATGTCCAAGTACCCCATGCACAAAATAATTCTACTTCTAATCCCATGTTGCAAAGATTATTAAATGATGTGATTACCCTCAAGAGAAAACTTCCTAAAAGAAATGCTAACCCTCCTTCTTTGTATCGAGATATTCCTAGAGGAACGTCAAAACAAGCTAGGCCTAGTCATAGGTCTCAAAATTATCCCCCATCTGATAAGAACTTATTGGAAGCTCCTCCTAGAAGAGCTAATATGTGCACTTTCCATCTTATGGATGATCATGATGGCACCTCATGTCCAGAGATGATCTGATCAATGCAAATGTATGTGAATCAAGAATTGATGAAACAATCACCTTATGATGCAACAAGTCCTTAGTTACTTGGTGTAATCATCTAAAAATGGTCATCTAGACTATTAGCCCCTTTCTAGAATTATTTGCTAAAATCATCAATTGCTTATTCTTGATCAAATCCTAATTCTATCATTTATACAATTTTATTCTATGGATTAACCATCTTATCCTAAGTCTTTATTTAATTAAAAGGAATTTCCTCCTCTTTTATTAAATAAAAAGCCCCCACTTTTCCTCTTATCCTAAGTTGCACAAATAAAGCATTATTCCTATTTTATAAAAAAGGGAAAAAGGCATTTTTGTCTCATTTGGGGCACAAAAGTCAACTCTTATTTCTCATTGGAGGAATCTTGTGCACATGGATTGATCCCTCTTTCAAGCTCCACCCTTGATTAAATATTTTGCCTCTTAATCTCCATGGTCCATTCTTTCTCATTTCTTATAAAAGGAGAGCTCTCTTCTCATTCTAGGATCCATCTTTTGAATACTAACCTTATGCTACAAGATTTCTTGGAGACTTTGGAGCTTTTTGGAGACATTCTTGCATCTAGCTTTTATTTCTTGCATCATAGCTTCATGTTTATGCTTTTTTAGATTAGCTTCGTTTCCATGCTCTAGATTAGCTCACATAGATTAATTATCTTGGATTTTAATACTTGCATCTTTCCTTTCATAGCTTAGCTTGGATTCTCATTTCTATCATAGTTGCATTTCATTCTCATCTTGATTCTTGAGGATATTGGCATTCTTGCCCTTGTCTTTATTGAATCTCTCATTGCATGGTTTACTAGCAAGGTCATGGGCTTAATAGCTCTAGCTAAGAGCATTCTTAATACCCTTGCACTCCATGCCTAGGAGCAAAGACTTAGAGAAGTGCACATCTTAGTGTGTACATTTTTAGCACCCACCATGGGGAAATATCGCCTAGTCAGATTTTATCACCCCAGTACTTTGAAAACTATCACTCAGAATCCTTTTGTTGTCTCACTGTTGCCAAATTTGAAATTCAGTTTGATGAATGCCTTTTCCTATTCCTACTTGAACCTGATCTTTTATCTGCATGATTAAGTCTATTCTAGACTGAAAAAATGAGTTAAAACTATTGGATTTGAGTCTTTCAAATGCTACTTTTGTTCACTTCTCACATTTTGATTACCTCTATAGCTACTTGCTAATTGAGCTTCTTGCTCATATCTCAGCCTGAGTCAATTGATTGTTGTAAGTTCTTGAGCACTTTTGACCAGCCATCTCTATTGTTCCATCTTGACAAGTGATCTTCTTTGGCTTTGTTTATCTCAATATCTAAAAAACTTTGTCTCATTCTATTAGTCACCAACATTCCTTTTTCATGCCGGTTACAACTCGATCTCAATTTGAGCAAGGGAGTCACCCTCCATTCAACTATATGTAGTTACCCTCACCTACAAGATGCTCACAAGTGCTACTCAGTAATGACAGTTCTAGTCCTAACCAATCTAAGGATTCTAAGGTCACCCCATGGTACAAAGGAGGCTTCCTTTTTTTGCATTCAAGACCTCCAAAAGCACAGATAGTGTCTCACTCACTCTGACTGAACAAGAAAAATTCCATCATTTGCAAGAACATTTTGAGCATAAGGATAACCAAGCGCATTTAGACAAAATGGATGTTGCTAGGTGCATGGGTTCAAGAGGAGTGTCTCATGAACAACCTAAGATTAGTGGTACCAAATATAGACCTCCTCCTTTTAACTATGGCAACAACATGCCACCAAGATCTCCTCCAAGATGGACTTTTGCTACACCTTCTTCACCTCCTAGACCTCCTCCCTCTCAGCATGAGGAAGAAGTCAACGATGAGATTTCTAGTGAAGAAATTATGAGGTTTGAACAAGATGAAGCCTCCCAACGTATGATGCTTAAACTATTAGAGCGTAATGGAGATCAATACTTTCAATATATGACTTCTAGAGGATACAAGCTCCCTCCTAGCTATGATGTATGCCAAATTATTCAAGAAAGAGTACCAACTAAATTGGAAATCCTTAGAGATGAATTGCAACAAACAAATCAATGTCTTTCTCAACTTACAATAGAAAAAGAATCTCCAAAGGTCTCTTTTGTGGAATCTATGTGTGCTCTTCCTTTTGATAGGAATCTATACATGGTCCCATTTCCTAGGGATATTGAGGTTCCCAAATATGACAAGTATGATGGAAACGGTGATCCCCATGACCATGTGTGTCACTTTTACACTCTTAGCATGGACTTCCTTCATGAAGACACATTTCTTCTATGACTATTCCCTAGAAGTTTAAGAGGACAAGCTCTCAAATGGTTTGCAAAGTTGACACCACCTTGTAAGACTTTTGATGAGTTGGCTAGGCACTTCACCCAGCATTATTCATACAACATCCAATAGCCTATCACCATGATAGATCTCAGTGCTCTAAAACAAAATCAAGGTGAGCCATTTGCCACTTACTTACAATTCTGGAGGTCATTATATTCTTGATATCCTTGTCAGCTACCCGAAAGGGGAAAGATTGACATTTTTGTCAACACTCTTGTGCCAGAACTGTATTATGATCTAAGGAAACAACTTTTCTCCTCTTTCAATGACATGGTTGAAAGTTCATATTGGATTGAGGATGTGGCCATAAGAAAGGGTGATATTGTTATTAATAAAGACACTCAAGGCAATGGCAAAGACAAGAGAAAACCTTGGAATAGAAACAAGTATGTTGTTAATGATGGGGTTGTAGATGTTCCAAAAGCCAAAGAACTTGTTTTCAACCTCTCTAATGCTATCTATGTAGAAAAACAAGAAGAGGTTGCCAACACTCACAATGCTCCTAAGCCTCAGTATGCAGACAAGCCAAAGAAACAAAACCATTGACGAGTCTACACCAAGTTGGCTGAACCATATGATGTGATTCTTAAGACCTTGGTTGCCAACAAGTATCTTACACTTCCTAACAATTCTCGTCCCTATGATCTGCCAGTTAAGCCTGATTGGTGGAGAGAAGATCATTTTTGCCACTATAAGGGACACAAGATAGATAATTTTTGTAAGCTTAAAGATGTTATTCAAGATCTCATTGATGGAGGCACAGTTCTCACAGATGGCTTGGTTAAAAATTCTGATCACAAGGCTTTCAAGACTCCTCTACTTGAGTATGAGAAAGAAGAATCCTCTCAAGCACATAAGAAAAATCATGATGCAAAGATCAACTATACATATACTCCTGATTCGCTTGTGATCAACATGGTAGAGCCCATTGAGAGTGTTCTTATGATGAGATCTCAAGATGATAATGATGCCAATCATGGTATGCCAAAGTTGGTCTTGCAAACACTAGACGATTCATTTTCCCAGAGTGAGACACTAAATTTTGTTACTAAGGGGCAAGCCAAAATTGTCCTTAAAACCATGCATGATCCCAAACAAGTAGCTCCTTCAACCTTGTCTAGTTATGACCTTTTGCACTAGTTACAATAGACACCTACTCATATATCCATTTTTTAGTTGCTTGAGTTATCCCCTTTGCACAAAGAGATCCTTGAAAAGGCCCTTCGTACAGCAAATGTCCCCAATAACATTGATTTGGATAAATTCCAGGCTATGGTAAATCATATCTCATCTCCCCACCATCTTTCATTTTCCTCAGAAGATCACACATCTCTCGGCCACCCACATAATCTTTCTTTACATATTGAGGTCCTAGTCTACCATACCCGAGTTCACCAAGTCCTGATAGACAATGGTGCTGGGTTAAATATCATTTCCTTTCATGTTTTTCAATAGTTGGAATTGTCTAAATTGGTCGTAGATCCTAGGTGAAATATTACTATAAAAGCATACGATGAAGTGGAAAGATCTTCCAAAGGTCTTGTTGTGCTTCCTATCTGAGTGGGCCCTATCATGAAAGATATTGTATTCCAAGTGTTGGACATCCCACTCACATATAACATTCTTCTGAGTCATCCTTGGATCCATGACATGCAAGTTGTCCCTTCCACCTACCATTAGTGTTTCAAGTTTCCACACAATGGAGTTGAGATTGTGATTCTTGGGGACAATGCTATAGCTATCAATACTCTAACTATTGCTGAGATGTTTGTTCCTCACAACAAACCTTCTCATGATCATAATGCATCCCTTGTTGCTACTGAGAAAAAATTAAAAATGATGAGTATTGGTATGGGATAATATACATTGGACTCTATTACTGATATGCCTACTTCTCCTAAGTCCTATGGTAGACCTTCAGACAAGAGGAAGCCTTATGATTCTACCATGATAGTTTTTGGTACCTTTTTTCAATCATCTGTACCCTTAGAAGCCAAAAAAGAAGAACAAGCTATTAGGGAGTGGATTTATAGAAAGGAAGAAGACAGTATGACAATTGCTACTCCTATTTATCCTAAGCGCTATGGTAAAGGCTATAAATTTTTGTAGCAAATGGGCTATCAAGGTCAAGGACCTTTAAATAACAATGGGCACACTCTAGTTGAACCTTTGAGTCATACCGATGGCTGACTCTTTAAGGATACTACAGGTCTAGGATATGGTGCTGAAGATGATATCCTTGAATATTCCAGAAATACTCCTGTGCTTAGTGACTCAGATACAGATATAGAGGGATTGCCACTATGTACTATGACTCAAATGGGAGACTGTCTTCCTTCTACTTCACTTCTTTGGGGAGGAGAATGCATGCCTACTGATGATATAGCTGAAGCCTCTACATCTAGAAACTTTTTCCCTAATGAGTCATTGAGCTTTGATAGATAGCGTAGAAATATTGCACGGTTACTGGAAAGAGGACATCTCACACACAATAACATGGGTGCCTCTACTTCTAGGCATCCTAAGCCTTCTTGGTGCAAACATCCCAGTAGAAGTTCCATAACTAATTCAAATGAGTATGAATAGGATACTCTCTCAGATGGATCTTCCATAGTAGATATGGAAGTTGATGTGATTCATACCTATAGTGATCAACCTAACATAGTTGATGAGTCTCGCATAGGGTCTGACAAGTTCAATCCATGTATTGCTTTAGTGGACCACGTTGGTCCTTCTATGTCAAATCTAGATCTTGAAACTTTTGGAACCAACCCTATAGGCTCAACTTCTCTTGTCACTAGAGATGATACCCACCATATCAATAACCTTGAACCTCTTGTTTCACTTTCCCTCATGCACTCAGATCTCATAGATTGGCCTGCCCAAGATCAAAGACCTATATTGCCTTCCTTTCAAAATGACTATGAGATCGCCTGCTACCTCAATGCCATTGAACCTATTAATTCTTCCACTAGAGAACTAGCAAAAAACATGACTGAATAAGATATCAAGTACCTCATTCATAAAATCAAAAGAAAAAAGTAATGGTCGGATGGTGAAAACCACATTATGGCGGTATCCAAACCTCAAAATAGTAAAAATAAAGACATATCTAAGGGTGAAAAACTCTCTGAGGTGCCCGAGGATGAGGTACTTGGTAGTCTGCCAAGCTATTTTCAAGAAAGGTCTTTAGTTCTATTAGATCCTACGCAGCCCATCAACTTAGGGACAGAAGGCTCTCCTAAAATCATACATGTGGCGTAGTCCCTTTCAGCAGAAGAAAAAGAATAATTTGCCACATTCTTTCAAGAGAAAAAGATCAATTTTGGGTGGACATACTCAGACATGCCTGGTCTAGACACTGAGCTTATTATGCATCATCTCTATATTGCTCCAAAGGTAAAACCTGTCAAACAAAAACTAAGAAAGATGCATCCCCATGTGGCATTATTGGTTAAGGCTAAACTTGACAAGCTTCTAAAGGCCAACTTCATTAGAGCTATCAACTACACTGAGTGGATTTCTAACATTGTCCCTATTTCTAAACATGACAAGCCTATTCACGTATGCACTAATTTTAGAGACCTGAATAAAGCATGCCCTAAGGATGATTTTCCACTTCCAAACATTGACACGATAGTGGACATGATAGCGGGCTATGAAATGTATTCCCTTATGGATGGCTTCTCCAGATATAACTAGATCAAGATCACCCCTGAAGACCAAGAGAAGACAACCTTCACATGTGCATGGGGTACCTTTTGTTGGAATCTCATGTTGTTTGGGCTTAAAAATGCTGGTGCAACTTATCAAAGAGCCATGACTACCATATTTCATGATATGATGCACAAAAACATGGAGGACTATGTTGATGACATGCTTGCTAAATCATAACAAAGAAGCACTCATTTGACTGATTTGAATTTGATATTAGACTGCATGGAATGATTCTAACTCAGATTAAATCCTAAAAAATGTGCTTTTAGAGTCACTTCTAGGAAATTGCTAGGGTACATCATATCGGCTAAAGGAATAGACAAAGACCTAGAAAAGGTGCAAGCTATTATGGAGATGCCACCTCCTTGTAACATCAAACAATTAAGGGGTCTCCAAGGCCATCTCCAATCTATCAGGTGGTTCATTTCTCAGTTAGCTGATAGAGCTCAACCATTCAATCATAATTTTCATAAAGGAGCTACTTGTATATGGAATGAGGAGTTTCAAAAGAACCTGGACCAGCTCAAGGATTACCTAGCACGACCTCCTATTCTTATGCCACCTATCCAAGGGAAACCTTTGATATTATACATTTTTGCTACAACAAATTCCTTAGGGGCTCTCCTTGCACAACATGATGATATGGGAAAAGAATGAGCTATCTACTATATCAGTCGCACTCTGGTTGCTTATGAACTCAATTACACTAGCATTGAAAAAGATTGTTTAGCAGTGGTGTTTGCATCTCAAAAACTCAGGCATTACATGCTTGCACATACTACATAGCTGGTTGCCAAAATTGATCCTTTAAAATATCTCTTAAGTAAAGCAGCGCTTACTGGACGGCTTGCCAAATGGATGTTGATTCTTTCAGAATTTGACATTTAGTATGTTGAGAGGAAAGTTATTAAAGGGAAAGCAATTTTAGATCAATTGGTTGAGTTTCCCATGACTAATAATGCTCATCTTTAGATAGATTTCCTAGATGCCTCAATCATGAATATCACAAGGCGTACATGGAAAAAAAATTTGATGGTTCTCATACACGGAATGGAGCTAGTGCTGGAATCCTATTTGTTACCCCTCACAGATACACCATTCCTAAATCCTATAAAATTCTCTTTCCATGTACTAATAACATAGCTTAATATGAATCCCTTTTGAATGGTGTTAAGCTTGCCCTTGAATAGAGGATTCCTGAGTTGCATATTTTTGGAGATTCTCAGCTTGTCATAAACCAAGTAAATGATGATTACCAAACAAAGGATGACAAGTTGATCCCTTAAAAGGAGATGATAGACTCACTTAGGAACTATTTCACATCTATCATGTTCCAAAAAAATTCCTAGAGCTGAAAACAAGGCTGTTGATGCCATGGCTACTTTGGCATCCATTCTGCAACTAGAAGAGCACGAATCATGCTTTGAGTTCCTAGTGGAAGAATTGTGATATCTTGCCTAAAATTCCCCTAATGACCATGTCATTTACACTATGGTCAGTCATGATTCCTCCCACTATGCCACCATATTTTCCTATCTCCAAGATCAAGTCATTCCTGAAAACCTAATGCAGAATGAGAAGCGCCAGCTCATCTGTAATGCCTCACACTTTACCCTCATCTCTGGTGACTTGTATAGGAAAGGTCTAGATGGAACTCTCCTTAGGTGTCTAGAAAAAGAGGAGTCATAAAAGGTGCTAGCTGAAGTTCATGATGGCATATGTGGATCACACTCTAATGGTCTTGCGCTAGCTCAAAAATTGCTTAGGGCTGGCTACTATTGGCCTACTATGCAAGTAGACGTTGTTCGATATGCCAAGTCCTGTAAGAAATGTCAACTACATGGGAATCTCATTCATGCTCCTAGACGTGAGCTCATTACCTCTATTACCTATTGGCCATTTCAGCAATGGGCCTTTGACTTGGTAGGCAAGATCCATCCTAATTCTTCAAGTGGGCATAAGTTCATTATTATATCTACTGAATATTTTACCGAATGGGTTGAAGTTGTCCCACTGTCTGCAGCTACAGGAAAACATGTTTCCCTATTTATTTTGAATCACATCATTTGCCACTATGGTATTCCCTCTTCCATAGTCACAGATAATGGTGGCCAATTTAAGAACAAAGACCTAAAGTACTTGTGCAAAAAGTTCAAAATTAAACAACATTGGTCTTCTATTTACTACCCTCAAGGGAATGGCCAAGCTAAGGCCTCAAACAAGACATTACTAAAAATTCTCCACAGAACGGTGCACAAATTAGGCAAGGATTGGCATCTATAGATCAATCCTATGCTATGGGCTTACAGAACTTCTATCCGCACTCCTACAGGTGCAACACCTTTTTCCTTGGTCTATGGTTCTGAGGTTGTCTTACCATTAGAGGTTGAAATACCTTCACTAAGAGTCTCTCTCCATGGTTTGATTACTAATGAAGACCAGAGGGCCATGCGAGTGCATGAGCTTGCTACTTTGGAAGAATTTCATAAGGCCACTTTTGATCACATGCGCACCTATCAGAAGAGAATGTCTACTACTTACAACAAGAAAGTTCATCCTCAAGAGTTCCAAGTGGGTGAACTAGTTCTCAGAGAAAATCCCAAAAACTAAAAGAATAGAGAGCAGAAAGGAAAGTTTGAGCCAAATTGGTTAGGGCCTTATATCATCATAGCGGCATTTCAGTCCAGAGCCTATCAACTATCTACACCTAAGGGAGAAGAGCTTATTGAGCCTATCAATGTTCTACATCTGAAAAAGTTCATATGCCTAAGGTTCTTGAGCTCTTTGTACATATTCTTTATGATCATGAAAAAATCTCAAAAAAATTCATATATGATGCTGAAAAAATCCTAAAAAGCATATAAAGTCCTGAAAAAATACAAAAAAATCAAAAAATTCAAAAAATTCAAAAAAATAGAAAAAGTGCCTTGGTGAAAACCTGGAAACGGGCGCCTTAGTAGCAAAAATTTAAAAAAATCAGAAAAAGACCTGAAAAAATCTATCAAGTGGTGAAAACCTAGAAACAGGCATTGCTTGAGACCCTTGCACCTATGTCTATCAGTCTTGCATGGCGCTCTTCCACTCCACTTCTCACTTTGCCTCTCCTAGCCTGGAATTGACTCTTGTCTTAGTCTAGGGGGCATATGTTGTTTTAGCTCATCTTGGGTCTCTTTGTGCGTCAAGGTTTCTTGGGCCACTTGGTTTGAATAGTGTTTCTCAACACTCCCCAACTATGTTTTTCAACACTACCCTAGCATCAAGTGTTTTTCAACACTTATCAGATGTCATTCCCACAGTCCAGAATGATGTGATATTTCCACTGGCAGATGTGATACTCAAAGATTGACTTTATGACCTACACACATGCACTTAACACTTGACTCGATGAGACTTGTTTGACTTTATCTTTTTGTGTGATGTCTATGATGATTTCTTTGCTCAATGTTCTCTCCCTAAATAGTTTTTGATGATGCATAGCTAGAAGACTTGGGGCATGAGGACATGTTTTATTTCTTTCTCTTCTTGTGGGTATATTTTTTTGGTCCTAACTATCATTAGCATTTATGCTTGTTCCGCTTGAAATTAGGATCCACAAGGTATTATCCTTGACTCTTTTTGCAAGTGCATACTTATAGTCATCTTGACTTTCCTTGTGTCTCGATGCGAGTATAATCTTGCTATAATAAACTTAGGGAACCTCACTCCACTAGTGATCTTGACTTACATGTCTTTGGTGCCTAGGTGGGATTCCTACATTTCATTTGATATAGATCATATTCATATACCCATAGTTATACTAGTGTGTATTATATGATCTTGTGATGCCACCAATGCTCGATGATGAATATTAGAGACTAATAGCATTGTGACCTTGCAAGTAAACTACTTTCATAGTAGCTTGCATTCTTAGGTTCATGTTAGTTAGTTTTAAATCTTGCATATGGAGAGAGCTCTCCTTTCATCTTTCATGGACCTATTGGTCAACTACACTCACCTTTCCCTTCTTCTTGACCATGTCTTTCACTCCTTGTCTTTTTCATCACATCCTTTTCCTGTCATCACAAGGGGTTACTCTTATCATCATATCTATATCTACAAAAAGATCATTTTCAGAAACATGAGTCTATATCATAAACATGAGAACTAAACATACATCTATGAGAGAGAATATACATGAGCATACATCATACATTTTGAGAAATATGACAAGACAATATTAAAACTGAAACATCTATCACAAGTGGGACAAATACACAAAATATATCGAACATCCAATAAATCTCATATATATAAATGTCATGATACAAAGTACAATGTGGGATCCAAAAACTAGATAATGTCCCAGGATATGTCTCAAAACATCTAGCCCTAAGACTAAGTCTGACTCTCCCCATCATGTGGTGGTGGTGGTGGTGGAGGTGGTGCTGCCACTCTGTTCGATACCATGTCAGATCTCCCAGCCCTCACTGAGTAGAGTGGCACTCTCTATCCCTCCAACACAGCCTAGATATATAAACCATGGTAATAGGCCGCTCATGCCACCTCTCTCCATAGCTCTACAATGTCTGCCTATGCTACCCTCTCCTACCAATCTATCTCAGCTTGCACATTTGCTAGTTGTTGATCCCGCATAGTGATGGTGATCCTAAGCTATTGTATCTCTACCTCTAGGACCTGTACTATGGCCCTAAGATCCTCTCCTCCACCTCTTGTAGGCTGATCTGGCCCTGCATCCACCCTATGATGAACTGATCTCACTTCATCCTCCTCCTCAGGGCTTGCTAACCTATGTCTCTGTGTCCACCACTGACCACCTAACCTAGAACCCTGTCCTCTCTCTCCACCCCTCCCTCCCTCATCTCCCCTATCATCACCATCATCCCCATTGTCTCCCTCTCTACCCTGTGCCTCTAGCTGTGCATCTGGTATAGTAAATCTGGGGAAGGGGTGCCTCTATCTCTCTACCCTATAGGTTGCATCTGCACCTACATTTTCCATCTCTGGGAGGTAATCCCATGGCTCCCTTTGTATCCTAGTTGTCTCCTGTACTACCTGCTGGTAGTCCAGCATTGGCAACCATCCATGCCCCTCCTCATCTAGAGACCTAGCATATGTAGTGGTTTTTGTGGATACTCATTGCTGTCATTTGAACTATCTCTAGACGTGAGTGATGACAAATCTCTCCATAGTATCAGCATGGAAGCCTACTAGTGGTCAGCTGCACAACATGTAACCCAGCTCACGATCTCTGTTGCTCCACTGCTTGTAGGCCCTGTATGATCTCCACTCAAAAGAGGTCAACTCATCAAAGAGTCTCCTATAATGTGTCAAATCACCACTATGGGCATATGATATGAATTCCATGTATTTGAAAATATAGGGATGCCTTCGCTCCCTTAGTTGTACATGTGGACGTACCACAGCGATGTGCTCCCATGCCCATATATGAGCAAGCACAGCTCCACATGCCCATGTCCTGCCATCTCTATACACTATCTCATGTAACTCATGATACATATTAGCCAACATAGCTGGGTCCCATGCTAACTGACATGGATGTGCAACCAAATCTACCACTAACCTGCCCCATCCTAGTGGAAACACCTTCTAACTCCTATCAGTAATAAGGGCTTGTGCAACAATAGAACAAACAATACATGACACTGGGAAGTACCTGCCATATTCCTCCATTAGTCGATCCCAGTTGAGGTGTTTGTCGATGATCGTGACATCCTGGAACAAGCCCTTGATGGCCTCTCATCCCTTGATCAGATCCTGATTATAGTATACCTGTGCCAATAGAAAATCATGTTAGTTTCTTATCATATGGAAACTTTACATCTCTAAATATCTAGAAACATGATTATACTCACTAGATCTCCATGGCTCGGCACTTGCAGGATCTGATAGACATCCTCTAAAGTGATAGTCATCTCTCCAGTAGGTAGGTGAAAGGTGTTGTGCTCATTGTGCCACCTCTCAGCCAGAGCAATCAACAACCCATGATTTTCCCAAATATGGGGCATATCAAAGAGGAACCCAAAGCCCATGCTAACCAAGTCATCTCTCCCAGGATCATCCAAATCCTTGACACAGCATAGCCCAGTCACTCATGGTGCTTTGATCACTAGTGCCAGGAAAGCCTCTTGCAAGCCATAAACCAATCCAGATGTCAGAACATATCATGATGGATGATCAAAACTAGTACAAGAAACTTAAACGCAAAAATTGTCTAGACCCATGTCATATTGCTTAAAATTTAAAAATGTGATATTTCTTATTAACTAGTGCGACGCTATTTTTTTGGAAAGTATCATGTGATACTTTCTTCAATAGTAGTGTGATAATCTTTTCCCATGTGATATTTCACTAAGGATCACATGATGTTTTGTCCAATCTCATGCGACACTAGATTGAACACATAGGTGATACTTTTTGGTCCCACGAACTATCGCACGACAAAGATTCTCAAAGCATGCAATAATTTTTAAGTATCGTGTGAACTTTTGCACAAAGAAAATTTCAAATTTTTCAAAAATATTAAAAACATGTTTAAAATGCATTAAAAACTCATTTATGACTCAAAAAAGCAAAGTTTTTCTGAAAACTTACCGCGACACCATACTGAGGAGGCCGGTTGTGCAACCGATCGCGCTCAAATTGATGATGATGAACTGGAACTACTACTTGATGGGCCATTTTCTCTCTCTAAAGCTCTTAAGGTTCTCAAAATCACAAAAGACAAATGAATTTGAAAATGACTTTTTTAACCCTTATATAGCATTTTGACTTTTTGACCCGATTTTCAAAACACCTCAAAATTTCACAATAATTGCACCCCTGGCTAATTTCGACATCCTAGATCCATTTTCGAGATTGAAATCAAAATCCAAGTTCATCTTGATAGTCAAAATCACATTTCAAACTTTTCCCCTTCTTCTGTGTAGTTGGTTGACCATTTGAGGCCTTATCCTTCGATCTTTGCTCAGGCATCTTCATTCCTTTACCCCCATCTCTTTCAACCTTCTAGTCTTCCATTTCATTTTCATTTGATTCATTTCTTTGAGGTTTGACTTCATCTTTATCCTATATATTTCTCAGTCAAATCTAGTCAAACTAGGGCATATCTTCACTGCTTGATGGTTATTCTATCATCCTTCATCTTTGATTATGATTCCTAGTGATTTGATCATGTTGCTCTTGCTTCTGCCTTCCCTCTACCTGATTTTGCTTTCGATCTCAAGGGGGAAAACACATCATATCCTATTGTCTATTCTCCAAAGCATATGCTTGACCATTCCATTTGCTCTGATCGATCTATCTTTGTGCTTGACATGTTAGTTCTCACCTCGAGTCCTGATACTATCCATCTCTTTCCTAAGTGTTTAGTATTATTGCTACTAGGCTGACCATGCAGGATTTTCTATCTCTCAGCACTTCATTATTTGGAGTCAGATTTCTATCTATTTCCTTCTTGGCTGATCTATTCTTTGACGTAATGTGTTCCCAGATCGATCACACATCAGTCAAGGAGGGGAAAATGTAATCATCTAAAAATGGTCATCTAGACTATTAGCCCCTTTCTAGAATTATTTGCTAAAATCATCAATTGCTTATTCTTGATCAAATCCTAATTCTATCATTTATACAATTTTATTCTATGGATTAACCATCTTATCCTAAGTCTTTATTTAATTAAAAGGAATTTCCTCCTCTTTTATTAAATAAAAATCCCCCACTTTTCCTCTTATCCTAAGTTGCACAAATAAAGCATTATTCCTATTTTATAAAAAAGGGAAAAAGGCATTTTTGTCTCATTTGGGGCACAAAAGTCAACTCTTATTTCTCATTGGAGGAATCTTGTGCACATGGATTGATCCCTCTTTCAAGCTCCACCCTTGATTAAATCTTTTGCCTCTTAATCTCCATGGTCCATTCTTTCTCATTTCTTATAAAAGGAGAGCTCTCTTCTCATTCTAAGATCCATCTTTTGAATACTAACCTTATGCTGTAGGATTGCTTGGAGACTTTGGAGCTTTTTGGAGACATTCTTGCATCTAGCTTTTATTTCTTGCATCATAGCTTCATGTTTATGTTTTTTTATATTAGCTTCATTTCCATGCTCTAGATTAACTCACACGGATTAATTAGCTTGGATTGTAATACTTGCATCTTTCCTTTCATAGCTTAGCTTGCATTCTCACTTCTAGCATAGTTGCATTTCATTCTCATCTTGATTCTTGAGGATAATTGCATTCTTGCCCTTGTCTTCATTTAATCTCCCATTGCATGGTTTACTAGCAAGGTCATAGGCTTAATAGCTCTAGCTAAGAGCATTCTTAATACCCTTGCACTCCATGCCTAGGGAGATCTAGGTCAATTTTCAAAGATTCCCATTCATGGATTCCCTTGGAAGCAAAGACTTAGAGAAGTTCACATCTTAGTGTGTACACTTGGCAGCTCTGAAAATTATTATATAGAATACGAATCTGACTTTGAGCGAGGTGGAAGTATTCTAGCAACTCTTTAGGACCCTACATGCACCGTGTTAACTAGAAGTTACCAAAATTCTCAACCCAATGATATGCCATCAACATCACAATGATGGGATAAAGGTAAAGAATTTTCACAAAAATCATCAACTTTTAAAAACTCATTTTCTAAAGAAGATGAATCATTGAAGAAAAATAATCCTAGTTATTTTGATATCGTTGATTTCTGTGAAAGTTTAAAGATTCAAGTTTCCCCTGCTAAATATCTTAGAATGAATCCAAAAGAGTTGGAAAGACTTGTCAAACATGTCAAATCAGGTCAACCTTCTACAGATTGCTCCACCAGTGAAACCACTAATGTTGCTTTCTCAAAACAAGCCACTATAGAAACTCAAGCTGCCAAAGATAAAAATCCTCCACAAGATAAGAGTCCTCCTGTAGGATTCAAACCAAATCCATTCTATTTGTCCTTGTTTATCCATGGCTTTAAGTTGAACAATTGTGTTATAGGCTCAGGGGCATCTGATAACATTATGCCTGCTTCAGTAGCCAAAGCTCTGGATCTTCCCCTTAGTGCAACCTTTGGTCAATGCTATGCCCTAGATGCAAAATAGGTCCCTTTAGTTGGACAAATCAAGGATGCCCAAGTAGCCCTTGTAGCATACCCCAGTAAAAAGATTAAAATAACTATACTTGTAGCTGATATTCTAGCCAACTATGGTATGCTTCTGAGAAGGACTTTCTGTCAGGATCTGGGAGGAGAGATCAAGCTTGACTGGTCTCAAGCAATCATTCCAGTTGGAGATAAAAGGGTTGTCCTACAACCAAAAGGAAAATCAAAATACATAGTATTCCCATCTGAGGATACCAAGTCTCAGATACTCTACCAAGAATCTAAGTTTGGAAATTATATGATCTCATCCACACCAGACATGAATGAAGAAGTAACAACTACTAAGTCTGATGGCCTTTGGACTTTGGATTTTGATGGCAATTGTGCCTCTATTGGGTCTGGAGCAGGGGTTGTATTGATATCACCTAAAGGGGATTTCTTCCCATGAGCTTTTAAGCTAGAATTTGACAACATGAATAACACTATAGAATATGCATCTCTCTTGCTTGGTATTGAAGAAGCGAAGAAGATGGGTATCAAAGTACTCAGAGCAAGAGGAGATGTAGAACTTGTTGTTAGAAAAGTAAGAGGAATGTATTTAGAAAATAATGAAAGACTTAAACACTATAGAAATCATGTTTGGGATGACATTGAGGAGCTTGAAGCTTTCACTATAGAAGTTGTTCCCAGAGAGCAAAACAGCCGAGCAGATTCTCTAGCAGTTTCTTTTTCCTTGTTGTTGCCACATTAGGATTTTAAGAAAAGTTCATATAAAATTGAAATGGTGTATAGACTGAAAGTCCCAGATAACGCTAAGCATTGGCAAGTCTTTCAAGATGATAAAAAAATTGATAAATTATTGCAGTTGGTAGAAGTTTTTAGAACTGCCTTCTTTGAAGGGTCTTCATCAACCTGTGATGAGTTTTGCCCAGATGGTGTAACAGATGAAGGAAAATTTCAATTGAAAGGGAACCACATTCCTAAGGGGCTTGTCTCTCTTGAAAGACAATTTGATAGATATGATGCTCTAAAATCTCCATCTCCACCACAAGGGCATATAAATCAAAGTGACTATGAGAAGGTAAACATAGGGGAGGACGAGGAACCTAAATGTGTAAATCTGGGTAGATGTTGTACTTTGGATGAGAAGCAAAGATTTTTTAATCTGTTGAAGGAGTATTGGGATACCTTTGCTTGGTCCTATCATGATTTAAAAAATTTTAAAGGAGGAAAGTTTCAACACCAGATTCCTCTCAAACCAGGTACTTCACCTTTTAGGAAAAAATTAAGAAATTATAATCCAAAGGTTTCTGAGGCAATTCAGAAGGAAGTAGAAAAGATGCTACAAGCTTGTATTATTTACCCTATTCATCATTCCACCTGGATTGTGAATATAGTTCCTGTCAGGAAGAAAAATGGTGAGATCAAGATTTGCGTAGATTTCAGGAACTTGAACCAATGTAGCCTAAAAGATAACTATGGACTCCCTGTTATGGACCATATTTTGCAGACTGTGGTAGGCTCAGAGATGATGTCCATGCTGGACAACTTCTCTGGTTACAACTAGATTAATTTGGCTAACCAAGATCAGCATAAAACAAATTTTACCACCCCATAGGGTACATATGCTTATAATAGAATGCCTTTTGGCTTGATAAATGTGGGTGTCACATTTCAACATGCAATGAATTCTTCCTTTAGTCATCTGCTTAATAAGGTAATAGTTGTTTATCTTGATGATTTGATGGTGTTTTCCAAGAGGTGTAGAAATCATCTAAAGGATTTAAGATCAATTCTACAGAGATGCAGAGAACATGGCATCTCCTTAAACCCCAAAAAATCTATCTTTGCAGTCATGAAAGGGAAGTTGTTAGGCCAATTGTGTCAAAAGAGGGGATCAAGATTGATCCAAAAAGAGTTAAAGCAATCCAGTAGCTTGTTTTACCTTTGAATAGGACCGGTGTTAAATATTTCTTTGGGCAAACCAATTTCCTCAAAAGGTTTGTTCCAAATTTTGTTGAGACAACTAAGCATAAGGTGAGTCTCATGAGTGAGAAGAATCCATTCAAATGGAGCATGGAAGTTGTCAAAGCATTTGATGACATCAAGAAAGCTATACCGGAAGCTCCCACACTAATAAACCCAAATTACAAGAAGGACTTCATAATACACTGTTATGCCTCAGAACATATAGTGTCTGGGATATTATTACAGAAAAATGACAAGAGGAGGTGCCTATTGCCTTTATGAGTGTCCCTCTCAAGAAGCATGAGTTAAACTATCCATTGGTCAAGAAGCATGCATATGTGGTGGTTAAAGTAGTAAAAGATTTCAGGTTCTATATTCTGCACTCTCACTCAGTTGTTTTTGTCCCCACTTTTGTTGTCAAAGACATCCTAAATCAACAAGAGATCAGGATGAACAACTGAGCAATGTGGATCTCTAGGATTCAGGAGTTTGACCTAGAGATTCATCCTACAAAATTGGTCTGGGGACAAGGATTATGTAAACTTATGTCTGAGCAGGGTCTTGATACCAACATGCTCTCTATTCTTTTTGTCAGTCTTTGCGATTCTTGGTTTTCAGATGTGGCATTCTACCTTACTTATGGAGATTGTCCTCCTCATTTAACCCCAAAGGAAAGAAGGAACCTCAAGCTAAAAGCTACAAAGTATGTTATTGTTGATGACATACTATATAAAAAGGGATTAGATGGAGCCTTCTTTAGGTGTGTTGATAGAGAACAACAAGAAAAATTGCTCAGA
This sequence comes from Chamaecyparis obtusa, assembly GCA_027943335.1. Lineage (NCBI taxonomy): Eukaryota > Viridiplantae > Streptophyta > Pinopsida > Cupressales > Cupressaceae > Chamaecyparis > Chamaecyparis obtusa. The sequence goes on along the minus strand of BSBK01000804.1, from coordinate 606,550 downwards.
AAATTTCATAATGAGGCATGCGGTGGTCATTTCTCTTCCACAGTAACCACTTTTAAAATTCTTAGGAGTTGTTATTATTGGCTAGGAATGTTTGGTGATGCTTATAAGTGGGTTGCAAGTTGTGAAAAATGTAAGATATTCGACGGAAAGCCATAATTAGTAGCTCTCCCTTTAAGACCAATAGTCATAGAAGAACCTTTTGAGCAATGGGGGCTAGACTTCATCGGACTAATCAATCCTCCTTCGAGTGCTAGACACACCCACATTCTTACTACAAAGGACTATTTCACAAAATGGGTGGAGGCGGTCCCTGTTAAGAAGACCACCTCTGAGGTAGTGTGTGAGTTTGTTAAAAATTACATTTTGGTTAGGTTTGGAGTTCCTACCAAATTGGTCACAGACAATGCTACCAATTTCTCTTCTCATGAATTAAAGTTATTCTACTATGATCGTGGTATCTACCTATCCCATGCATCTGACTACTATCCATAGGGAAATGGACAGGTAGAATCAAGTAATAAGAACTTGATCAGAATAATGAGGAAGCCAGTATGTGACAATGCTAAGGATTGGCATAAGAAACTATTTGAAGCTCTTTGGGCTGATTGAACATCTCCAAAAAGAGAAATTGGCATGTCACCCTTTGAATTGGTTTATGGCCTTGAAGCTCAGCTTTCATTACCTCTAGAGCTAGCTACTTTGAAACTACAGAAAACAATTGAAGATCAAGTTTACTAGGATGCCCTTGAGAAACAAACTTTGTACCTCAATAAAATACAGGAAGAGAGAGAAGAAATGGTAAGCCAAATAGCCTCACATCAAGCTCGGGTCAAGAAAATTTTTGATCAAAAAGCCAGACCTCAAAATTTTATGGAGGGTGATCAAGTGTTGTTATGGGACAAGAGACGGGAACCCAAGGGTGCCCATGGAAAGTTTGATTCACTTTGGAAGGGCCCGTTCATCATTAGTAAATTATTGGAAGGTAATTCTTTCAAACTGGAACATTTGGATGAACTTTTATACCTCTCACCTTTAATGGTCGGGACCTCAAGTTGTATAAACTTTAAGCAGGTTTAGTCCTGTTTCCTGTACATATCTTTTTGTTGTGTCATTTTCTAATTTTCCTTTTTGGTTTGTTCCCTTTCTTTTCTATTCTAAGTTTTTCCTGGTCTGCGAAACCAAAGCTAAAGCTTTTGCATTCACCCTCAAGAGGTCTTGTCCCTAGTCGTAGCCATTGTTATAAATAGATTTTGTTTAATTTCCATAGGTTCTAATTTTCCCAAAATCACCCTATAATTTTTAAAGGTGTTGTTCACTCAAAGTTCCAATCCTTTGCATATGCACCCTGTCGGTTGAACTTGAACCTTGAACTCTCGTAGTTCAAGATTCAATGTTCAATAACATCCTTTGGTATGATTCTCCTCTTTGTTTGCAAGCTTAGCGGCATTTCATCTCTGCAAATTTCACTCATCCAATGAAATATGAACCGTGACCTCTCCTAGTTCAAGATTCAAAGTTCAACAAATGTTACCTTTTTGCAAAGTGCTCTTCTTTTCCTCTTTCTTGTCGCTATTTGTTTTTGCTTTATTTTATAGTCATGCCAAAGGATAGTCCTTCTTCTCATTGAACTTGAACCATGAACTCTCATAGTTCAAGGTTCAAGGTTCAATGTATTCCTATAAGTTGCAAAAATGCAAAGTGGTAATTTGACATAAACAACAGATGGTGATTGATTATGACTTCCGTGCATGGCGAGGATATTGTAATTAATCAAAATGATATTTAAGTGTTGTATACACTAAATAGTGCACTTCTCTAAATCATTGCTTCCAAGAGAATCCATGGATTGGAAACCTTGAGAAATCAATTTAGAGCTCCCTAAGCATGGAGTGCAAGGGTGTTAAGAATGCTCTCAGCTAGAGCTATTAAGCCAATAACCTTGCTAGTAAACCATACAATGGGAGATTCAAATGAAGACAAGGGCAAGAATGCCAATACCCCCAAGAATCAAATGAAATGCAATGCAAGCTAGATTAAGATGAATATGCAAGCTAAACTATGGAAATGAAAGAACAAGTATTACAAAGAAATTGATCCATAGCTCCCTAGGCATGGAGTGCAAGGGTGTTAAGAATGCTCTCAGCTAGAGCTATTAAGCCAATAACCTTGCTAGTAAACCATGCAATGGGAGATTCAAATGAAGACAAGGGAAAGAATGCCAATATCCCCAAGAATCAAATCAAATGCAATGCAAGCTAGATTAAGATGAATATGCAAGCTAAACTATGGAAATGAAAGAATAAGTATTACAAAGCCTCCTAGTTAAGCTAGATGAATTAATCTAAAGCATAAAGGAAACTAAGCTAAGTATGAAGCTATTAATGCCATGATAATGCAAGAAATGAATCTATGATAACATGTAGATGCAAAAGCCAAGAATGCTCCAAATCTTCAAAAAGCTCCAAAGTGACCTAGAAAACTTGTAGCATAACATTAGCATAAAAAGTTGGGGATCTAGAATAAAGAAGAGAGCTCTCCTTTTATAAGAAATGAGAAAGAATGGACCATGGAGATTAAGAGGAAAAAGATTTAATCAATGGTGGAGCATCAAAGAGGAGAAATCCATGTGCACAAGTATCCTCTAATGAGAAAATAAGAGTTGACTTTTATGTCCATATGAGACAAAAAGTGCTTTTCTCTTTTTTATAAAATAAGAATAATGCTTTATTTGTGCAACTTAGGATAATAGGAAAAGTGGGGGGCTTTTTATTTAACTAAAAGAGGAGGAAAATCCTTTTAATTAAATAAAGACTTTAGGATAAAATGGTTAGCCAACAAAAAATAATCAAATAAATGATAGGACTAGGATTTGATCAAGAATAAGCAATTTGATGATTTTAGCAAAAATGCTAGCAAAGGGGCTAATAGTCTAGATGACCATTTTTAGGTGTATACATTTGCCCCTCTTTGACTAATGTGGGATAGATTTGGGATCACATGCAGTCAAAGAATAGATCAGCCAAGAAAGAAAGCAATAGCGATCTAACTCCAAAGAATGAAGTGCAGAGAGATAGAAAATCCTGTGTGGTAAGCCTGATAGCGGTAGTACTGAACACTTAGGAAAGAGATGGACAGTATCAGGACTCGAGATGAGAACTAATATGTCAAGCACAAAGATAGATCGATCAAAGCAAATGGAAAGGTTAAGCATATGCTTTGGAGAATAGCCAATAGGATATGATGTGTCTGCCCCCTCGGGATCAAAAGTGAAATCAGGTAGAGGGAAGGTAGAAGCAAGAGAAACTTGATCAAATCACTAGAAATCATAATCGAAGATGAAAGATGATAGGATAACCATCAAGTAGTGAAGATATGCCCCAGTTAAGACCTTAGAGAGAGATGAAGGAAATGAATGAAAGACTAGAAAGGTGAGAGAGATGGGGATGAAGAGGGAAAGGATTCCCCAGTGAAGATCAAAGGATCAGGCCTCAAAAAGGGTTAGTCAACTATATGGAAGAAAGAGGAATGTGATTTTGACGATCAAGGTGAACTCAGATTTCGGTTTCGATCTTGAAATGAATAGAGAATGATGTGAGATAAAAGACAAGAAGTGAAAGACATGATTGGGAAGAAGCGAAAGGTGAGCATAGTTTGACTAATAAGTCCACGAAAGATGAAAGGAGAGCTCTCTCCATATGCAAGATGCAAAACTAAGTAACATGAACCTAAAAATGCAAGCTACATGAAAAGTGGTTTACTTGCAAGGTCACAAAGCTAATAGACATCTAATAATCATCATCGAGCATTATTGGTAGCATCGCAAGACCATACAATACACACTAGTATGACTATGTGAATCTAAATATGATCTATATCAGATAGGAATGTGGAAATCCCACCTAGGCATCAAAGACATGTAGGTCAAGATGACTTGTGCAGTGAGGTTCCCTAAGTTTGATATAGCAAGATTATGCTTGCATCGAGACACAAGAAAGTCAAGATAACTATAAGCATGCACTTGTGAAAAATAGTCAAGGATAATACCTTGTAGATCCTAATGTCAACTAGAACAAGCATAAATGCTAATGACAGTTAGGATCAACAAAATATACCCACAAGCAGAAAAAGCAATAAAACATGTCCTCATGCCCTCAGTCTTCTAGCTATGCATCATCGAAAACTTCTTAGGGAGAGAACACTCAGCAAAGAAATCATCATAGACAACACACAGAAATAAAGTCAAACATCTCAGCAAGTCGAGTGTTTAAGTGTGTGTGTGTAGGTCATAGAGTCAAACTTTGAGTATTGCATCTACCAGTGAGAAATATTGCATCATTCTGGACTGCGGGTAGGATATCTGATAAGTGTTAAGAAACACTCAATGCTAGGGAAGTGTTGAAAAACACCGTTGGGGTGGTGTGACTATTTTTTGAGATTTTGAATTTTTTGATTTTTTTGGTGAGACATCAAAGTGCCTATTGCTAGGTTTTCACTAGGGTGCTCATTTTTTTTCAGGACATTTTATGCTTTTTAGGATTTTTTTAGCATCATATATGAATTTTTTTGAGATTTTTTCAAGATCAATAAGTATGTACAAGGATGCCCCCAAACATAATGGGCATCAAACTCCCAAGCAAGATCACATCATGTAGTCCCAATGTCTAGCAAGGTGGAGAACAAGAGGGATTAGCAAGCTAGTGGAAGAGATGGAGGAAAAGAGAATGAAGGCAAATGGAGGGAAGAAATCCTCAAAGGAAAACTCTTCAAGAGTACCCAAGCTAGGGAAAAAAATGTCATGCAAAGCACATTTGGACAAGCAATGAAAGGCCAGCATAGGATAAGTCATAGAAAGCGTAATGCAAAAGAAGGAAAGGATGTGGTCCAAAGGAGTAAACATGTCAAGAGGCTTCATAGCATCATTTTTTTACTCTTTTTTTATTTGATCAAGACCAAAGGGGAAAGGGATAGCAAAAGGATAGAATGAATGGAGGAAAATAAATATGAAGGCTAAACATGAATGAAATGAAATCCAGATCATCATAAGATAGCTCAAAAGATAGCCAAATGTTTGTGTATAGCTCAACATTGTCAAGATCAAAGAGAGAAGATGGAATGGATAAAATATGTAGAAGAACTATGCATGATGCATGATTGCCAATTTTTCATCATGGTACTTATCTAAGGTGCCACAAGGCAGTGGTTTTCACCATAGGATGAATTTATTTCTCTTTACTTTTGCTACCAAGGCACCTGTTTCCAAGTTTCCGCCAAGGTACATTTTTATTTTATTTTTATTTTTAATTTTAGAAGAAGGCAAGCTTTTTAGATAATGCTCCTTGAAAGGATAAACCATGATATGCCAAGGATTCAAAATGATATGCTCAAAGATGCTGATAGGGAAAGGAAGATGGAAGAGAAAAAAATGGAGGACAAAGTTTTATGTAAAGCGAGTGAAGTTGGAAGATAGGAGGAATATGCAAATGAGGAAAAAGGATAGAAGGTAGAAGGATAATGAATGGAAGGATTGTGAAAGGGGAGACGGAAAGGAAGGCAAGATCAACATCAACACACACCTTGAAGGGTGGCAAGAGGGTGGAGGAAATGTGAATGAAGGAATACAAGAAGGAATATGGTGAATGTTTAGCAGAGGTTGCAGTTCAGGCACATGGAATTGAAGATCATTTTTGGAAGAAGATGAAGTGGAAGCCTTTGGAATCTTGAATGTCAACTTCACTTTTTGTTCAATATTAGACTCTTTCAAGAGAGACTTTCGAATCCATATAGCCTTAGGCTTTTTATTTCCTTTTGATGATTTAGAGAGAATATCTTCAATGATGGATTTTGGAACCCATACTTGTCTTGTAGTTTTCTTCTTAGATATCTCTTTGGACTTTATGCCTCCATGTCGATTAGAGGAGACATGGTGATCTTCTTTTTTTGATGGATTCTTGTATTTCTTCTTTTTCTTGTATTGAACATTCAAGTTACTTCTAAAAGACTTGGGACTTGTAGAAAAAGGAGGATATGACTGGTTTAGATGGGTGGGTGGATGAAAAGGATTCAAGGGTGTGCATCTATGTTGATCTTGAGGAAAGATATGAGATGGAGGGACATAAGGACCCAAGATGGATGAAAAATTAAGAGAGCTAGGAGGGGAAAGTGAAGGGACATAACAGCCCAAGATGGAAGGAAGACATGAAGGCCTTAGCATTAGTGGAGGAGGTCCAAGGATAGATGTGGAAGATACAAAAGGATAATCAATAATCTTATCATCATCTATATAACAACCAAAGACATCAGCATCTTTAAAGTGAGCATTAGGATTTGCAATAGGATCATGAACATCTTGAATAGGAGAAACTTCTTTGATAGGATTATTCAAAGCTTGCAAAGACTTAGGAAGAGTAGAAAGTGGAAGCGAACATGGAGTGGTAGAACAAGAAGATGGAAGACTTTGATCTTGACAAGGAGCTTTGGATAGCATAAGCATATCATTTTTTTCTTGATTTTCAATAGGCTTAACATTGGAAGTAAGAATACCATTTTTAATAACCTTAATGGAAGTATCATCTTTGGAAAGTGCAAGTGTAGTAAGGTTATTTTGATTGTCAATAAGCTCAACGGTGTAAGTAGTAGCTTGATCTTGCTTAGGAGATGGTGGAATGAATGCAGAAGAGCATAGAGGATCAAAAGAACCATGAAGTGGATCAAAGACGTCATGAAAAGGATTGGATGACATGGAGGGTTCTTGATCTTGATCTTTTTTTATATTCTTTTCTTCATCATTTTTAGAGTCCTCTTGACATGAAGCCACTTCTAAGGACAAGGAAGCATGTTGGAATTGCATGGAAGATTTTGGAATAGATGGTGAAGGACTAGCTGAAGTAGGCATTATAGCGCATAAAGGCTTAGGCTCACTAGGTGTAGAATTATTGGAAGTATTTTTAGCCAAGTGAAGGTTAGCTTGAGCTTCTTTAAGAGGTAGCCCTTGAGGATAACTATAGGGAACTACATGAAAAGCATTAGGATCTTTGTTGGATGAAGGATTTGTGAAAGATTTGGAAGACTCGAAAGCTTTAAGAAATGTATGGGTATTGGAGGAAGTAGGGGATGGAAGGGAGCCATCAAAAGACAAAGGTACATCATCAACATGATCTTGCTCGAGAGTGTCATCTTTATTTTCAGCATGAAAGTCCTTAGAGGAAGGATTCTTATAATATTGACATTTCATATCAGCGTGATGCATTTTATAGTCCTCGGTAGTGGTAGATGAGTCATAATCAAGGTATTGTTTACAGAACACATCAAACTCTCTTTCAAAATCCAAGTCATATGGATCACCATCACGATCTATCCAATGTGGTGACCCATTTCCAGTAAGCATGAGCCTATGACTAGGAGGACTCTTAGGAATAGAGGTGTCATAGGTATCATAGGGACTACCATATTGCTCATAATGAGGAGTAAGACTCTTGGGAGAAGTAGAAGAGGAGCAAGATTGTGAAGAAGAGGAAAGTAAAGACCTAGTGGAGCAAGAAGACTTGGATAATGAAGAATGTGAATAATGTCTAGAAGAATCATGGTAAGACTTGGAAGATGAAGAAGAATGAGAAGATTTAGATAATGAAGAATTTTTAGAAGAGGCAGGTTGTGATATGATCATGTCTATGATCCTAGAAAAGGCATCTGATTCAATCATCTTTTCTTTTATTTTTTCCTTAAGCATATCACTATTGCCATAACTAGAAAGACTATGGGAGTAATTAAACTCTTCGAATTGAGCAATGAGTTTAAGATCATCCATTCTCAAGAGAGGTTCCATAACAAGGTAGTTGAAATTCATGGTTCCAAAAGAGGAGGAATCAAGCATGGAAGAAATGAATAGAAGAGATGAAATAGAAAAAGATAGACTAGATAATGAGAGGAAAAGAATCAAGAAGACATGAAGAATTTAGGAGGAAGAGGAAGAAGCATGAAGAAAGAAGAGAAATGATGAAAATGGGAGACTAGGAAGACATGGAAGAAGTGGAAAAAATAAGACCAAGAGTCATTTTTTGCAATTTGATACCATTCAAGTTCATTTGGATGTTGAGCAACATGTCATGGCACCTAAGATCTAAGATTTGGACTGACCAAGGAGGACTGGAAGTGACACAAATCAGCTTCAGATTGCAAGCAGTAGTGAGATAGCAAAAGGACTTTGTGCGATATTTTCCAAGCAAGTAGTGTGACTCTTGACCAGTGAACGTGAAAAAAACTCAGTGTTAAAGGCAATTTGGTCAATGTTGTAAATTTGGCAAGTTCAATTTCACAGTCTAGAATATAGTAATAGCAGATAATAGACAAGTTTGCAAATAGTAGGTGATCAAACATGTCATAGAACACTTGAAACAAGGGCAAAAGCAACCTTGCCAAGACTAGCAATTGTCATATCAAAATGAAAAATCTATGAGCATTACCGAGATATTGAGTATGTAAGAATGTTTACACAGGTATAGCACAACAAGAACACTTCAAGCACTTTCTAGCCTAGAAGGAAAAAGGCTCAATACTTAGAAACTTGGCACACACTTGATGTTCCATTACCTCACACAAAGTGGTTGCCCACAATAGATGTTGGCTTTGTCATGGAGGTGTCAATGACACAACCAAAGGAACATAGATAGTGAGTAATCTTGGGGTGATCTGGGTTATTCCACTTGGATCAATCCTTGCACCAAGAAGCTAAGTGGAAAAATAGGGTGGTCTCTACCTATGGTTCTTAGTAAGGGCTTCCATTCATAGCACCCCTCTTGCTCCCCAAAGGGACTCCTTACCTTGCAACAAGTAACGAACCTCACGGCCTCAAGAGTACCTTAATCATTCTTGCTCAACACTTTCCTCATGGTCACAATCCCACAAGTACTCACATCAAGTGAAGACAAGTGCTATGTCTACCAAGGTTTTATGTCCTTGATAGCCTTGAGATTATAGTGGGTTGGAATAGCTTGGTATTAGCTTGTCTCCACTTGGGTCATTCCTCTTGATTGCTCAAGAGTAGGCCCGCTAAAGGATTCTAAAGATCTAAACAAAGAGTGGATCAACTTATGAGATTCAAGGATTTTGTTTCACTACAAGGGTGAAGAGAATACTCCTTTATCCCAAAGCTTTCTCCCAATCACACTAAAAAAATTATTCAATTACCCTCTTGCTTTCAAAATCCAAAGATGGGTCAAGATTTTCTAGTTCACCACAAGGGTGAAGAGCATACTTCTCCTACCACCCAAGAATTCCTACAAGATATTATGTTCCTATGAAATGAAACAACTAGTAATTGCCACACTTGAAATGAAATAAACAACAAGCACTTGATTGGGTTTTTATGCTTTGGGGCAGCCCTACAAAAACCGTTATAGCCCTTGTGCATTTGAAGCTTTGACATGCATTCTTTTGGCAAAATATTTCAAGCAAGTGCACCTACAACCACAACTTTTTAGGCCCACAAGGTTAGCAAAATCAAAAATCAGATAATCTACAAGTAAAATAGCTAATCAAATGGTAAAATTTGAGAATGAAACCAACATGGTTGGATTAGGCTTAGAAAGACCTTTCCAATGATATATCACACTTCAATTTTTGATACCGTTTGCAATAAAATCTCAAAAATGGGTGCCCGTTTTCCAGAGGCACGGATTTGAAAACGCTGAAATTTTCAAAAAAATTCAAAAAGATAGTAGAGAACTCAAAACTTGCAAGATAAACAAAATAGCTCACTACCAGGTACAAGCAATAGTTACAGACACCAGAATTATCGCGTGATACTTCTCAGTATACTGGGGCGATAATATTAGTCTATGCGATACTTCGCTCTATACCAGGCGATACTTAGCCCGAGACCAGGCAATATTCTCTACAATAGCTAGGTGATACTTACGACAAGTGAAGTATCATGCACACATACAAAGAACTATCACACGATACTTCTGGAAGTATCACATGATATTCTAAGATAGAAAAATAGAGACCAAAAATTAAGCTCAAAACTTGCTGAAAAATAAATAGAAATTGATGAAAATGCAAAAAAATAAGGGACAAAGCTAGTCTACTCTACCCCACGGTGGACGCCAAAAATGTACACACTAAATAGTGCACTTCTCTAAATCATTGCTTCCAAGAGAATCCATGGATTGGAAACCTTGAGAAATCAATTTAGAGCTCCCTAAGCATGGAGTGCAAGGGTGTTAAGAATGCTCTCAGCTACAGCTATTAAGCCAATAACCTTGCTAGTAAACCATGCAATAGGAGATTCAAATGAAGACAAGGGAAAGAATGCCAATATCCCCAAGAATCAAATGAAATGCAATGCAAGCTAGATTAAGATTAATATGCAAGCTAAACTATAGAAATGAAAGAACAAGTATTACAAAGAAATCGATCCATAGCTCCCTAGGCATGGAGTGCAAGGGTGTTAAGAATACTCTCAGCTAGAGCTATTAAGCCAATAACCTTGCTAATAAACCATGCAATGGGAGATTCAAATGAAGACAAGGGCAAGAATGCCAATATCCCCAAGAATCAAATCAAATGCAATGCAAGCTAGATTAAGATGAATATGCAAGCTAAACTATGGAAATGAAAGAACAAGTATTACAAAGCCTCCTAGTTAAGCTAGATGAATTAATCTAAAGCATAAAGGAAACTAAGCTAAGTATGAAGCTATGAATGCCATGATAATGCAAGAAATGAAAATATGATAACATGTAGATGCAAAAGCCAAGAATGCTCCAAATCTTCAAAAAGCTCCAAAGTGACCTAGAAAACATACAACATAACATTAGCATAAAAAGTTAGGGATATAGAATGAAGAAGAGAGCTCTCCTTTTATAAGAAATGAGAAAGAATGGACCATGGAGATTAAGAGGCAAAAGATTTAATCAATAGTGGAGCATCAAAGAGGAGAAATCCATGTGCACAAGTATCTTCCAATGAGAAAATAAGAGTTGACTTTTGTGTCCATATGAGACAAAAAGTGCTTTTCTCTTTTTTATAAAATAAGAATAATGCTTTATTTGTGCAACTTAGGATAATAGGAAACATGGGGGGCTTTTTATTTAATTAAAAGAGGAGGAAACTCCTTTTAATTAAATAAAGAGTTTAGGATATAATGGTTAGTCCACAAAAAATAATTGAATAAATGATAGGACTAGGATTTGATCAAGAATAAGCAATTTGATGATTTTAGCAAAAATGCTAGCAAAGCGGCTAATAGTCTAGATGACCATTTTTAGGTGTATACAAGTGTCACTTCAGTCTGGGAAAGTATGGTAATCAATGCTTAAGGTGGTGAGAGTTACCTAGTGATCATTAATTGAACCTTATGTGACATAATTTTTCCATTATTGTGAATCTCCTGGGATTTTGTAAACTATTTTATGATAAATTGGAAAGCTTAGCCTATTTTATTCATAATGCTCAAGACATCTCATGCAGTCAATGTGGAAGAAGGTATCCTATCCTACTCTCAAAACTTAGTTCATTGTATAAGAAACCAGGTGAGTCTCTCTTTTGGCCTCCCTTATTTCAGTTTAAGCTCTTTCCTTTGTCAAAGTTGAACTCCTTTAAAGTTGTTGTGTCTCCCTGTAGTTTTTCCTAGCTTGAGAGCCCAAATGAAGAACCCAATTCCAAATTTTGGAAATACCGCTCCTTTAATGTGCTCCTTACCCGACTGTGAAGACACCCTGATCAAAACCGGAGCCTTAGAGGACATTATGAACCAGGTTAAAGAACCCATTCCAAGTTCCATGTTAGAAAAAGCCATTCAAAGTGGTCTAACTGATGCGGCCACTTTCCCAAAAGTAACCCCTTGTCAAGAGCTAGTTATTGAATTTGCAAAAAGATATAGCTTTGAGGAGAAGTGTATCAAGAAGGTTGATGGGAGTCCACTCGTATATATAAGTAGAGATGTCATCTTGAAGGCAATAGGGATTCCAAAAAGAGACCCGTACGAAGGGTGGAATATCCCCTCATCCTATTCAGTTTTTGCCACCAAGAGACAAGTCTATAAGAATGAAATAGCCCAATACTGGTTGCTCAAAGCCCAAAAAGGAGGGTCTAGGCTCCCAAAGACACTCACTGTAGATCATTTTAAACCTGAGGTAGCAAGGATGGTCATATTGCTCAATAGAATTAAAGGTAACTAGCATGCCTATTATTGGCATGACTAGATGTACTTCTATATCTAGGTCACTCTCGGAGGGGAAAACTATATTGACTGGGCTGAAAAAATTGCCGATGAACTCAATCATTAGTTGGCCAACTTCTCATCCAGTAGTAGTTTCCACATGTTCTCTTACATGTTCTACATTTTAGCCTATACTAGAGAGTGGAAAGGCCTTTTCCATGAACAACCTCTCCCAAATATGAAGGTCTATGATTACTACCCTCACCTACAAAAAGAGTATCATGTTGATAGTTTTCTAAAATTTAATGGGGTTATCTTTGGAAGGTTGACATATGAACTGCAAGGGAACACTGAGCAAAGAATGTCAGAAGAGGCAAAAACATTCATCAATACTTATGGAAGTTTCTTCATCCAATTTAGAAGATTCATGTATCTTAGAGTGGGTGGTTTTGAAGGGGAACCATTTAAATTACCCAGATATGCTTTTGACAGTTTAATCATTGTAGAAGTAGCTCACCAACTGGCATATATGCATAAAGAGGTCAAGGAAAGGAAAGGCAGAGTGAAATCCTATTTCCCAATTGAATTAGGGTATTACACTTGCAAAACCTCTTATGATGCTCTAAACCTAGTGCATGAATTAAGAAAGTTGAATTTGAAAACATTTGCAGTTAGAAAGGATTTTGATAATAGAGGATATGTTGCTCATCACTTCAATTTTCCCTCAGAGTTTCATCATTCTCCCCAAATAGAATATTACTGGGAGGGTTGTGCTGATGATTTTGAAGTAAGAAGAAGAAGTTGGTCAAGGTTCACCCTAGGTCAAATTCTTACCTTAAAGATCCAGATTGACATCATGGCGGTGAATGAAGATAGTGATGAAGAGGTGATAGATGATCAATTTGAAACCAAAGTTAGGGGCACCCCACTACTTGAAATAGATTAGGGTATTGAAGAGAGAGACATCATTGTGATTAAAACCCTCAGTGTAATAAAGAGAACTGAGAAATGGGTTAATAGTAAGAAGCCCCCTGTTTCAAGAAGACATAATCCCAAAAGAGCTACACATGGTGATTCTATTGTCAAACCCATTGTTACTATTGACCAAAATATTTCCCTTATAGGTACCTCCAAATCTAGAAATAAAAAGTCTTCAGCTGATCCGGTGAAACAAGCTTCTCCTGGCTCTTCACCAGTAAGAATAAATTTAAGAGGGAGAGTTGGTAAAGAAAGTGATAAGCTAGTTAATGAAAAAGAGGTCATAGATCTTGATCTCATGGACACTCACATGTCAGAGCAAGTTGGTTTAGATAATGTGGAAGGAGACACATTGACCCCAAAGAGAAATCAGCTAGATTCTAGAGAACCCTCAGCAACCGTAGTGAGTGACACTTTGTAGACTCCATCTCCTACTCTCAGTTGGTTAGGAAGCTCTATTAACAACAAGAAAATGAATGTCTTACCAATAACTCTTCTAGTAGAGGACATGGTTAGTAAGTGCTTGGGGGCTATAGTGAAGCCCAAAATAATTAAGATGGAGTCAATGATAGATGTAGATGAGAAAACTGGGAGGTGGATAGTAGAATGAGCAATACCTAAGTCTTATAAGCAAGTTTCTAAAGCTTTGGTTGAGGACTTCACTATTGAAAAGATAGACTTAGGGGTGGCAAGTAGGGTGGCGGATGCAAAACACCTGGAGTCTTCTAAACAAAAGATACTACACAGGACTTTCAAGGACGAGAAGGACAAGAAAGAACTAAAGGCTACCATACAGAGATTGGCAGAGTTCATTCAAGTAGTGCAAGATCCTAGTCCACTTCCATTAGCTCAAGTGCCTCATACATTTGACCCTCGTTCACCTAAAGTCTGTAAAATGCTAGACCAGATTCAAATAAATAAAATGGTAGTAGAATTTTTTAACAAATGGGTCATGGGTATGATCCAATGGAGAGGCAATTACATCACTCCATTAATTGAGACTCATGGAGTTGTGACAAAAGTCATCTCAGAACTATTGGCTAAACTGACAGAATGGAGGAAGGAAAGGAAAAAGTGGACTGGTATAGTCGATCAGCTGATGAAGATCGATCACTACGGAGTGCCTAAATTCCTTTTGGAAAATCCAGTTCATGGCCTGAGCGAGGAGGTCATGTACATTTCTGTGAAGAGTATTGAATGGAGAAACTTAATTATTAAGGATGGTTGTGATGGTTCGACCGGCCTACTCAATGATCTTAAGGGTTTGATCGATACCATGCAAAAAGATCTTAAATGCTTGAACATTGTTCTAATAGATGAGGGAACTCAAGATATAAAGAAAGCGGAGAAGATAACTGAGGAGTTGGAGGCAAGTATAACAACTATCAGAGATAGAAAAGAGCTCATGACAGAAGATCTTACCTCCATAGCTAACACTGAAGCTATGTTGGTCATCAGTATAGATCAACTTGAGTCTCATAAATCAAGCCTGAATCAAATATGCAAGGACAAGAAGGTTCTTGAACAAAGAATTGCTCTCATTAACTTACCGTATCATGCTATAGTTATCAGCGCGTCATTGGCTCATGAGGAGTGAAAGCAAACACGTGCACTTGGGTCATCCCAAAATTGAATCTAAGGCATCTAGCTCAGTCGAGATTGATGGTCTTTCTCCATGCTTTATTGGTCATTGTCTTTCAGTTTTCTAGTTTACTATTTTTAGCATTTTCTAGTTATTTTAAATAGTTGGGATCCGAAACTCGGGGAGTTTCAAAGACTTTATTATTTTTTATAATTATAATTAATGGCTATATAAAGCTAGGAAAAAACTATTGAAAGGGATGTTAGTTAGTTTATTTCTGCTTAAGTAATAGCATAGTTGAAGCTTTAGTATTTTCTATAAGGACTTGAATTAAGTTTTTATGAATCAGTGAATGAAAGAAACTTATCAGTCTAGATCTGTTGATTTATATTTTTGAGTGGATCTATGTTGGGGTATTCTACATTGAATGGAATTTCTTAATTGAATGTCTATGCTTTTCTTTGAATCTAAATTTAAAGTTGTGTTTTAGATTGGTATAGTGTTTATTCACTGAAGTATGTGAGCTTCAGGTTTATTAGTTGCTATCAATTCATGGTAATTATATCATATTGATGAGGGTTACTGTTTCAACCTTACCAACTTTCTGGTCAAAAGTTTGATATTTGCATAAATGCATTATTCGTTTGCATAAAAATTCATTGAAAATATTTTTGGGAGTTGTACCATAATTCAGAGGGTTAAACACCTTAAGTTTAATCCATTTGTTAGTAAAGGGTTAATGTTTCATAGCAGACAATAGAGCATTAGAAATAATTTTTGAAAGAGACAAATTCATTTACTAACAAGATTGTAAATAAATCAGAGCAAAGATGGCATTTTTATTTCTCAAACTAAATATCTTAAAGAAATGTTGAAATTATGTGCTAAAATGTTGTCACACT
This sequence comes from Chamaecyparis obtusa, assembly GCA_027943335.1. Classification (NCBI taxonomy): domain Eukaryota; kingdom Viridiplantae; phylum Streptophyta; class Pinopsida; order Cupressales; family Cupressaceae; genus Chamaecyparis; species Chamaecyparis obtusa. Next base: position 590,928 of record BSBK01000804.1, on the reverse strand, counting down.
TCTATGAATCATTGTATCCAAGATTGCTCAAGAATGAGATCTCAAATGGAGACTCGTAGCTCTATATTCATGGAGTGCAAGGGTTTATGATGGAGGCCCTTAGATTTGACCTAGTTTGTGCCCATGCAAGTACACCATAAAATGAGAGATTCAAAGAGGAAAAGCAAGAATGCTAGTCTCCATGATCATCAAGTATGCATGCAAATGAAAATGAAAGCTATTCTATATGATAACAATGGATGAAAGGAAACTAATCTATGAAAGGAAATTCTTATGGAAGATTAATCTATGAAAGGAAATATGAATCTAATCTACTATGCAAATGCAAAAATTAATCTAAATGGATTGCCATGGAGCATGAGAGAAGAAGACAAGAAGAGAGAAGTTGCAATATCCAAGCTTAAGTGCTCAAGAATCTCCTCCAAAATTGCTCTCCAAACCTGTAGCATAACAATATGAAAACCTAGATATGAAAATGAGAAGGAGAGGGCTCCTTATAAAGGAAAGCAGATGGTTAAGATTAAGAGGCAAAAAGAAATGAGCAACGGTGGAGATTAAATCTTGGTTGATCCATGTGCTCAAAGATTCTTTAAGAGGCAAAAAGATGAAAAAGGCCCACCACTTAAAAGTATGTGCATTTAAAGTGGAGAGAAAAAGGGATTTTTATTTATTTTTTATTTATTTTTATTTCCTTTTTCAACAAAGAGATATTTAAGAGGGGATTTTATTTATTTATTTATTAGAAGAGGGATTTTAATTAAATGAGATTATTTTATTTAATTAAAAGAGGATTTTTAATTTTAATTAAATGAGGCTTAGGATAAAATGATCAAATGTTAGGAAAAATTAAAATAATTAAATTAATTACGATTTGATCAAGGAAATTGATTTGAAAATATTGCACAGCATTGATTCAAAAAATTGATAAATTGATTCCATCATTTGATAAATTGAAGAATGGGGCCCAAAGTCTAGGTGACCATTTTAGGGTGCATACATTTGCCCCTCTTTAGGTAATGTGTGATCATTCTGGGAACACATGTAGCCAAAGAATGGAATTGAAATGTGAGATCGATTTGGGATCACAAAACAACCCAGACGTGTGTTCGACGGATGGGAACACATCAAGACAAAGATAAGCTAATTGAAAAAAATAAGGTTTAATTGATAGGTTTGTTAGGAATGATTGAAAATTATTTTGGCAGTCATTCTATAGTAGTTGTTGTTGCATTCATGACTTAGATTGTCATTGATGTCAACACAGTGATATTTTGGATATCAGCAGGAAAGTAGGTACAGTTTTATTTTGTGCACATGTTGTATTTTAGATTGACTTTTGCATAGTTGATGGTATGTTCTTTGGTGTGTTATTAACCTATGGTTAACAGTGCAAAAAGAAATTCATTCATTCATGAGAGTTATGAGCATTTTGGTGAAAGCAGTGTTTAGACAGTGTTTTTGTGTAGCGATTTTTGAAAATCGGAGGATATCTCTTAACTGGGATGGAATCTAATTTTGCACAGTTAAAGGGATGTTGGAGACTCATTAATGATGATGTGGTTCATAGCAAAAACTTTGAGGATATGTTTGGAGAAAGTTATAGTATCTGGAAGCTGACAGTTTTATGTGAATTTTGTGTGTAGTGTGTAGAAATTATTATTTTGTAATTGAGGACCGACTCATTTGTAATTATTTGAGTTTGGTATATAAGAAGGAATCTTTTCCTTGTTGTAATAAGAATTGAGAAAAAAAGAATTGAGAAAAAGAGAATTGAGAAAAAGAGAATTGTAAAAAAAGAGAATTGAGTAGAGAGGATTGAATTGTGAAAGTTGAGATGCGAATATATGCATGAAGTGAAGAAAAGAGCTAATTCAGTGATGAAGGAAGACTTGTGAGTACAGAGATCTGGAATTGTGATCTTGTGTAGCAGAGAGTGCAGTTTTGGCATAGTATGAAGGAGGTAATATATTTCATATTATTCTATTGAATAATTCTAAGATCTTTTGGACAGTGGGTTCAGAGATCTTGCCTTGAAGCTATTTGGGCAGTGGGTCCTTCTGTCTTCCATAAACTCTTAACTGGGTTAGAATCTTTTAACAGGGATTCAAAATCTCCTAACAGGGATTTATATGTACTGAAAATATTTCATAAGACTCCTAACAGGGTCCATCCTCTAACAAGGAACTTTCATTTTAGTGCATCATTTTGTGGGCATCATTCCCACCAAGGTTTACTCTATTCAAGAGGTTCCCTAGTCAACATATCTTGTGTTATTGTGCAATTGTGTATGGTTATCTTTCTATGGTTGATTACTACATTGATTATATTGTTTAAAGTAGTTGAATGGTTAAATTATCAGATAACTAATTCACCCCCCCCCCCTCTCATTTATCTTGGGGATCTTTACTTTCTAACAAGGTTTGATAAAGCTGAATCAAGGATTGAAGTTTGATAAGTACTGCCCCCTCATGATCGAAATCAAAATGAGATAGAGGAGAAATAGTAAATTGATAAATTTGATCAAATCGGACTAAAGATAAGGTTCTTGATGTAAGATGAAAGATATAAGGATCGCAGAACCAAGGTAGATCATCATGAAAGGTTATGCCCCAAGGTTGCATTAGAAGAAAAGAAGTGGGGTGAAAGTGAATGGAAGATAGAAGTTTGGAAGAAGTGGAAAGAAATGAAGAGAAGAAAGAGAATTTACCTCAAGAAAGAGAATGCCTCAAAATCAATCAATTGTTTAAGATAGGAATTTTGATTGAGATCATGAAAGAAGATAAGGAAATGAAGATCAAAATGTGACCACAGTTGATTAAAAGTCCAAAAGAAAGATGAAGGAAAACCCTCTCAAACTCTTAATGCAGCCCAAAAATGCAAATTAACATGAAGTCTAACAATGCAAGCTACATGAAAATGCAAAGGTGTACTTGCAATAGAGTAACTATAACATAGGATTTTGTGTTCATCATTCATTAGAGAATGTTAAAGAACTTATTTTCATCATTGGGCCATTATTAACGGACATCGAAAAATCACACAATCATCACTAGTCACAAGAGCAACTATGAAGATATGAATGTGATTTATATCGGATTGGAATGTGAAAAGATTCTAACATAAGCATCAAAGACATAAAGGTCAAGATGACTTCGATGTTAGCTAACCCAATTTAATGTAGCAAAACCATGCTCGCATCAAGGCACAGATGCCAGGATGACCATAAGAATGGTTGTGCAAAAATAGTCAAGGATGATGTCTCAAATCTCCTAAGTGTTACAAGAGAACAACAAGAGACACCCTAGAGCTTCAAGACCACACCCACAAGAAAAAAGAAAATAAAAACATGCCCCATGCCCCATGTCCCAAGTCCTCTAGCTATGCATCTCAAAGAGACTTAGTAGACAGGGACACTCAATGAAAATCAATAACAGTCAGCACACAAAGAAAAGATCATGACATAGCTCAAGCATTAAGTGTTGTGTTTAAAAATTTAAGTGTGTTAACTGATACTGAGTTCTGAGGATAAGGATTGAATGCATGCAAGCAGGTAAGATCACATGACAAAATTGGGTAAGACCAAGTTGATAAGTGTTGAAAAACACTCGATATCAAGGGTTGTGTTGAAAAACACAGTTTGTGAGGTGTCCTAAAGACTAACACATCCAAGAGACCAAAGCTAACACAAGTTATACCCCCTAGACAAAGATAAAGACCAATTCCAAACCAAGGCAACAAGGACAAGGTGTGATGGAGAAAGGCTAAGTGCCGAGGACACGTTCTAAGAAACAGGGGTGCAAAGGCCTCAAGTAGCGCCCATTTCCAAGTTTTCACCACTTGGATTTTATTACAAAATTTTCTCTTTTTTTTTTTCAGGACTTTTTATAATTTTTTTTATATTTTTGCTACTAAGGCGCCTGTTTCCAAGTTTTCACCAAGGCATTTTTTCTATTTTTTTTTTAATTTTTTTATTTTTTTGGTATTTTTGGAATATAAAAATTTTTTGGAGATACATCAAAGTGCCTATTGCTAGGTTTTCACTAAGATGATCATTTTTTTAGGGCATTTTATGATTTTTAGAAATTTTGACAATATATCATTTTTTTGGATTTTTTTAGGATCAATAAGTATGTACAAAAGATGTCCCCAGATAGAATAGGCATCATGGATAGAACTTCTTTAGGTACAAGACATTGATAGGATCAGGAAGCTGCTCTCCCTCTTTAGTAGATAACAAATAAGCACCTATACCAAAAGTTGTTGTAATGATGTAGGGTCCAAGCCAATTAGGTTCAAATTTACCCTTTTGATCTCTATGTTGTTGATTCTTAGCATTTTCATGTAGGACAAGATCTCCCACTTGGAATTCTCTAGGGCAAACCTTTTTGTTGATGGCTTTAGACATGCACTTTTGATAAACCCTCATTTGGTCAAATGATGCTTTACACTTCTCATCTAGAAGTTCTAACTCTTGGAGTCTCATGGCACCGTAATCTTCATCTGTAACTAGACCTTTGAGGGAAACCCTAAGTGAAGGAATCTCAACCTCTAAAGGTAACACTACTTCAACACCATAAGTAAGGGCAAAAGGAGTAGCCCTAGTAGGAGTCTGAATACTCATTCTATAAGCCCATAAAGTTGGATTTATCTATAGATGCCAATCTCTACCATTCTTGTGAACTGTTCTATGTAGGATTTTAAGAATAGCTTTATTTGATGCCTCTGCTTGACCATTTCCTCGCGGGAAGTAAATGGAGGACCAATGTTGTTTTATCTTGAATTTCTTGCAGAGTTATTTAAGGTCCTTATTTTTGAACTGACCTCCATTGTCAATGATTATCTTAGAAGGCACTCCATATCGACAGATGATATGGTTTAAAATGAATAGAGAGACTGTCTTGCCCGAGACAACAAAAAGTGGGACAGCTTCTACCCATTTAGTAAAGTAATCAATAGCAGTGATGATAAATTTATGTCCACCTGATGAGTTGGGATGAATCTACCCAACAAGATCAAAGGCCTAGTGCTGAAATGGCCAATGAGAAATAGAAGGAATGAGCTCCCTGCCTAGAGCATGTATCAAGTTACCATGTTTTTGACACTTTTCACATGATTTTGCAAAAGCTACTGCATCAATCTGCATTTTAGGCCAATAGTATCCCACCCTAAGTAACCTTTTGGACATGGAAAGACCATTGGAATGTCCCCCATAGATGTCCTCATAAATGTCAACTAACGCTTGATCAGATTCATCCTTTTCTAAGCATCTAAGAAGTGTCCCATCTAAACCCCTCCTATATAGATCACCAGAGAGAAGGGTATGGCAAGAGGCATTTTGGGTTAAGTTTCTTCATTCAGAATGGTTGAAGGTTTTAGGAATAATGCCATCATAGAGATATGAGTAAATGGTGCCATAGTGGGATGACTCATGGCCAACAAGGGTACAAATAATTTGGCTTTCTTGGGAGTCATAGATAGGATACTATAGCTCTTCCACCAGGAATTCAAATCTGGATTCATGTTGTTCTAACTAAAGGAGTGAAGCAAGTGTAGCCATAGTATCAACTGCTTTGTTTTATACTCTAGGGATTTGTTGAAATGTGACAAATGTGAAATATCATCTCAATGAGTCAACCATTTTCTTGTAGGGTACCAATTTGTCATATTTTGTTTGATATTCTTCATTAACTTGGTTGACTATCAATTGTGAATCCCCATAGATGTGCAACTCTATGATTCTCCATTCTATGGCCATTTTTAATCCATTTGTTAAAGCTTCATACTCAACAATGTTGTTTTTACATGGGAACAATAAGTTGTAAGACTTAGGAATTGTGTACCCATGAGGAGAAACAAACAACACTCCAGCTCTTGAACCATTTTCCATGAAAGAGCCATCAAAGAACATCTTCCATGTTCTCTCAATCATGTACATTAGGTGCTCATCTAGAAATTCAACTTGAATAGGTGCATTATCTTGAATTGGAAAATCAGCCAATTGATTTGCTATGGCTTGTCCTTTTATAGCTTTACTCTCAACATACTCTATGTCAAACTCTGAAAGAATCATCATCCATTTAGCAAGTCTACCTATGATAGCAGCCTTACCAAGAAAATATTTGAGAGGATCAATCTTTTCTATGAGGTGTATTGTATGTGCAACCATATAATATCACAACTTTTGGGAAGCAAACACCACTGCAAGGCAAGATTTTTCAATACTGGTGTAATTGACCTCATATGAAACAAGAGTACAACTGATGTAATATATATATCTCTTTCTTTCCCAGTGTCATCAAGTTGAGCTAATAATGCCCCCAAGGAAGATTATGTTGCTGAAACATATAGTATGAGTTGTTTTTCTGGGATAGGAAGCATTAAAATAGGAGGATTTGCCAAGTACTTCTTTATTTGGTCCATGCTCTTTTGACAATCCTCATTCCAGACACATTTGACTCCCTTATACAAGTTCTTATTGAAGGGTTGAGCTCTATCTTCCAGCTATGAAATGAACCTCTTTATAGATTGAAGGCATCCTTGAAGACTCCTCATTTGGCTAATGTTTTTGGGAGGTGGCATATGTAAGGAAACTCAAGTGCGGAAACAGCTTCCTACGCTAATCTCTATAGTAGAGTATTGTGCAAATTCTTATAAATCCTTACAATTTCAGATTTTTTAACTACTTTAACAAAGATATTGCAACCACATACCATGCATATAGAAAAATAGAGAATGACACAATGATATACCCTGGGGAAACCTTTCGGTAAAAACCCCAGCACTCCAAAACCTGCACAATGTATTGATCAAAACTATTATAGCTTACAATACACTTGCAATGCAAGTTCTTTCAGAAGATTTCAAAACCCTTGAAGACAAATCACGGCAGCATAAAATGTTCCAACAATACACTCACATCATCACTCTTCGCAACCCTAAAAAAGCTTATATCATGCGCTACACTTTTTAGGGCTATTCCCAAAGATAACCATATTAGGGTTTTACCATTCTCCGAGAAAATAGGAACCCCAAAAAAATTTTACCCCATGATTGGGGAAGAGTGTACAGTACTCAAATTTATCAGCTGCCACATGTCTTCTCCTATCATTGAATCTTCCTGACATAGCTCTTACATGTCATAGGAATCTGTCATAACCGTTTTAGCCATGATCTCCTTACACACAATTCAAGATGCTGACACATCAACATTATTTGCAAGAAATACATTTTACAAAACAAATAATAAGAATAGGAATTATCCAAGGTTGAGACACCTTATTCCTAACACATAATAGCTTGAAATTTTTCTGGGTCTACCTCTATTCCTTTTGCTGAAATGATGAATCCTAGAAGTTTTCCAGAGGTGACACCAAATGCACACTTTTTAGGATTTAATCTTAATTGAAATTGTTCCATACGATCTAGAATGACTTCTAAATCACCTAAATGTGTGTCTCTTTTCTTAGATTTAGCCAAGGTGTCATCCACATAATCTTCCATATTCTTATGCATCGTGTCATGAAAGATAGTTGTCATAGCTCTTTGATAGGTGGCTCCTGCATTCTTCAATCCAAAAGGCATAATGTTCCAACAATAGGTACCCCATGCACAAGTGAATGCAGTCTTTTCTTGGTCTTCAAGAGCTATCTTAATCTGATTATATCTAGAAAACCCATCCATTAGAGAATAGATCTCATAACCCACGGTCATGTCCACTATCATGTCTATGTTGGGGAGTGGAAAATCATCCTTTGGGCATGCTCTATTAACATCTCTAAAATCTGTGCAGATGCAAATGGACTTGTCATGTTTAGAAACTGGGACAATATTTGATATCCATTCAGCATAGTCAATAGCTCTTATAAATCCTGCACTAAGGAGTTTTTCTAGTTCTGCTTTGACTAGAAGAGCTATGTGAGGATGCATTTTTCTCAATTTTTGTTTGACTAGTTTTACACCTAGAGCTATGGATAAGTGATGCATAATAAGATTAGTGTCCAATCCTGACATATATGAATAAGTCCATGCAAAATTGATCTTCTTTCTCTATAAGAACTTGGTGTATGCTTCTGTTTCCTATGTTGATAAGGATTGAGCCAAATGTACTATCTGTGGAGCCTCATATGTATTCAAGTTGACTGGTTGTGTTGGCTCAACAAGCACTGAAGATCTATATTGGAAGTAACTTGGGAGATGATCAAGTACCTCATCCTTAGGTTCCTCAAAGAGGTTTTCACCCTTGGATACGTCATTTATTTTTACTTTTTTAGGTTCTAACACCGCCACACAGTGGTTTTCGCCATCAAAACTCTTATTCTTTTTTTCTTTTCTTTTTATTTTGTGACTAAGGTACTTGATGTCTGGTTCTATCATGCTCATAGTCAGTTCATTGGTGGAAGAGACTACAAGTTCAATGGCATTTAAATAACAAGCTATCTCATAGTCATTTTGGAAATTTAAGATTTCATGCTTTTGATAGCGTTGAGACCAATCAATGAGGTGAGGATGAGCAAGGGGTAGGTCAATGAATGGTTCAAGGTTGTGGATACAAATGGTATCATCTCTGGTGACCAAAGAGTTGGAATCTATCAAGTATCCTTCTAAGCTACCCAAATTAGGATTCATCCTAACAAGCAAAGAATCATCCACTAAAGCAACCTGTGGGATCAAATCCTCTAATCCTACACTTGACTCGTTAGCTACCTTAGGTTGAGAACTATAAGTATGGATGACAACAACATCCATGTCAACTGTAGAAGCATAAGAGAGAGATTCCCATTCATATTCATGTGAATCTATTTCTGAATCCCGACTGGGATGTTTACACCATGAAGGCTTGGGATGGCTTGATGTAGAAGATCTAATGTCATCAAGGGTAACATCTCTCTCCATATCTAACTCATCTTGTTCTATGTTTACAACTATTGCATGAGTAACTAGATTATCTGAATCTCCCCAAAGGAGATTGGTGGAAGGGACCCAATCTTCACACATATCTTGTTGGTTTGTCAAATTAGGCCTATATTCTAGTTCATCTTCACTATCCAACTCATCAAGGATAGGAGCAGTGTTCCTGTTATGATTCTCAAATCCTAGGCCAATTGTCTTCTTAGACTTGCATCCAAAAAGAGCATGATTGAGAGCTTCAGCTCTAGCATCCAATCTATGACTAAGAGGGCCATGTTTAGAATAGCCCATCTGCTTAACAAGAGTATACCCTCTTCCATAGGCCTTAGGAGAGGGAGAGAAGTTCTCATTGTGCTTGTATTTTTCTTCTCTATAAATCCATTTTCTAACAGCCACCTCTTCTTTCTCATCTTGAATAGGCATTGAGGATTCTACAAATGTGCCAAATAAAGTCATGGCTGAAGAGGAAGGTCTCATTTCTTGTGAAGGTTTTCCATAGGACCTAGGTGAAACTAGAAGCTTTGCAAAGGATTCAAGTTGATACCCCCCCATACCAAGGTCTATTGATTTGAACTTATCCTTACATTTCGCTAAAGTTGCATTGAAATCTTTTGCTTCTCTATTGAGGGGAACATGAGTACTTACTGAAATTGCATTGGCAGACAAAGTGCTATCCCCTGGTATACAAATTTATACTCCATTGTAGGGGAACTTAACACACTGATGGTAGGTAGATGGCACTACTTGCATATCATGGATCCATGGTCTACCAAGTAAGATATTGTATGCTAGAGGACCAGCATCAACAATTTGAAACAAAATGTCTTTTTCAACAAGGCCAATCCTAACAGGAAGGACAGCTAATCCTTTGGAACTTCTTTCTACCTATCATAGGCTTTTATAGTGATCTTTCTTCTAGCATCAATGACATCTTCAAAATAACCCAATATTTTTAAAAGACTTAAAGTACAAATATTAAGCCCAGCACCCCCATCAATCAACACATGTCTAACATGGGTTTTGTGAATCATGACTTCAATATGAAGGAAAGATTATGCAGATGGCTCAAAGCTTTATCATCTTCTTCTGAGAAAGTTAGGTAATGAGGGCTAGCAATATGACTAACCATGTTTTGGAATTGATCAACATCTAAGTTATTAGGGACATTTTTTATGTGCAAAGCATCCTCAAGGACTTTCTTGTGTCTTGAAGACAACTCTAAAAGCTCAAAAATTGAAATCTGAGCTGGGGTTCTTTGCAACTGATCAACAAGACTATAGCTCAATTTGGGATTAATTGTTGGCTTTGAGGTGACATTCTTGGATGCCACTTGCTTTGGTTTACTGGATTGAAGTGAATTAGGTCCTCTAAGGATAACCAGACCTTGACTTCAGGTGACAACATTGGAAGCTTGAGATGGCATTCTAGAGTTGGGACCCCTTAGTACCACAATGGGTCCTTCATCAAAGATAGGAGGAGAATCCATGTCTAGATCATAACCATAGGGATCTCTATTTCTTATCATGTTGACACTTTCTTCTACCACTTCAAGCATATTAACAACATTTTCCATAGCTATGTAAGTGTAATTAATCTCAGCCTTGCCATTCTTAGGTTTAGAGTTTTCCCCTTTTTCATACTTGGGCAAAGGCTCTTTGAATGCCTTATGATCAGCATTGGTGTTCAATCCATCTATTTTAATCTTGTCACTCTCAATGATATCTTGGATGATATGCCTAAGTTTCCAACAATGTTCAATATCATGTCCAATGCCATTATGAAATATGCAGTAGGCTTTCTCATTCCACCAATATGGCTTAACTGCAAGTATGCTAAAATTTGCTGGATCTTGAGGATGCACAAGATTGTTGGCAATGATTTTTTTGAAGACATCTTCATATGATTCACCAAGCTTTTCAAACTGATGCCCTTCTTTCTTAGGCTTATCTTGGTACTTTGGTTTGTACTCTTGTTGATTAGATGAGTTGAGCTTCATAGCTTGAACAACACTAGACAAGTGAAGAACACCTTGATCTTTGGATTGAGAGGAGTCCACAACTCCATCATTAACCACTTGTTTGTTCCTATTCTAGTGTGAGTTCTTTCCCTTATCCTTATTAGAGTTGTTATTTTTACCATTGTTGTTGTTTTTGTTGTTGGCCAAAATTCCTTATTCTTTCAAAACATCTTCAATCCTACATGCGGTTTTGACCATGGTGTCAAAGGAATCAAAGACCATTTTCTTAACTTCATATTGCATCTCAGGAACCAAATTGCTAATAAGGATGTCAATTTTTTCATCTTCATGAATGGTTCTAGAATATCGAGAGCACTATCCTCTCCACCTTTGTAAGAAAGTAACAAAGGGTTCCCCTTGATGTTTCTTTAAGTTGCATAAGTCTAACATGGTGACAGATCTTGAAAGATTGTAACCAAAGTGTTGAAAAAATCTATGGACTAGCTCTTTAAAATTCTTGATGGGGGGAGTTATGTTGGTGAACCATTCCATCACTTGACCTTTGAGACTTCTTGGGAACAATCTCATAAGGTAGGAATCATCTTGATCGAACTCAAAACTCATAGTATAGAATTGGCGTACATGATCATGCAGATCTCCATTACCATCATACTTGTCATATTGTGGTATCTTAACTTTTCTAGGAAAATCCTTCATGCTCACACTTTTGTCGAAAGGATTAGGACAGATTGAGTCAAGATTGAATGAGCTCTTAGGTGCTGACATTTTGTCAATCTTATTCTATAATTGTTGGATCATTTCTTCCATGGATGGACCTTGCTTCTTGATCTTTCTGTCTATATCAAAGTTGTAAGGGACCTTAGCTCCTTTGTTGATCAAACTCTCCAAGAATTTATCTTTCTTTTGTTCTACATATTTCTCCACATATTGTTGGAAGGATGGTTCTTGTTGCATTTTCATAAAATCTAAGGAGTCAAGACCATGACTTGAGCTACTTCCCCCATATTGTGAACCATGATGAGCATGTTGAGAAGGTTTCCTTGAGTTCCTAGGAGGTGTTGGTCTCCTATAATGATCATATTGTGGAGCCCTTCTTCCTCTAGGGCTAGGAAATCTTGAAGGTGATCTTGAATATCTTCCACTTCATGGAGTCTTAGGAGGAGTGAGTGGAGGAGAGTTGTTTCCACCACCAACATACATGTTTTTGTATTGATCATTGAGTTGTTGAGCCAAAAGTTTGTCTCTCTCTTCTTGTGCGGCTCTCCTTTCCATATCCAATAAGGCTTCTCTTTCCTCCTCTAGGAGTCTAAGTTTCTCTTCCTTCTTAGCTTGTAATTCATCTAGGAAGGCTTTCTTTTCATGCTCAATTATTTTAAGTCATGCTCAATTATTTCATGCTCAATTATTTTAAGTCATGCTCAATTATTTCATGCTTTCTTTTCATGTTTTTGTATTGATCATTGAGTTGTTGAGCCAAAAGTTTGTCTCTCTCTTCTTGTGCGGCTCTCCTTTCCATATCCAATAAGGCTTCTCTTTCCTCCTCTAGGAGTCTAAGTTTCTCTTCCTTCTTAGCTTTTAATTCATTTAGGAAGGCTTTCTTTTCATTTGTATATCTTGGAACTAATTGGAGAGGTGAACTTGGTCTTGAATGTCTAAACAAATCATTTGTGTATGCCACATTCACATGAGTTTCATAAGTCTCACCATCTTGGCTACCATGTTGTGATTTCCCTCCATGAGAGTATCTCCTCATTTCTCTTTCAACCCTTTGATGTGCATCTAGATATCTAGTAGACATGAGAGATGAGTTGCCATAAAGAATGTTATCTCTTTGTCTTTGGAGTATGTCATCAAGATTGCTATCCATTTCTTCCCTTTCTTTTCGAGTCCTTGTGTAACTCATATCCATATCTGAATGAAAGGGTGCTGAGGGTGTGCTCAACTCACTAAGATTTCTTTTAGGATTAAACCAAGCTTCTGAGGTATTCCTAGGGGATTGATCAAAGATAGGCTCATTTCCCTTATGTTTTTGGCGAGTTTGAACTAAGGGTAATTGGTCAAAGACTACTTGAGGTCATTTTCCTTGATTTACTTGATATCTTGTTGTAACCGACATGAAAGAAAGAATCCTAGGTGATAAGACTACCCTAAGAAATGTTGGTACCAAACTAGGATAGTAACAGCACTCAATTGTCCAAAAGAGAGGTGATAAGATAGAATTTTTTCAAAAGGAATAAACTAACACTGCCACAGAGGTGCCTAATAAATGGATAACTATCCGAACACGTATGGATCAGGAGGATGATTTACCCAAAATATAATTGATTGAATTTGAAATTGTATGGAAGTGGATTGGACAAGAGATTACTAAGACTCACCAAGTGTGTTATCAAAGAATCCAAAGATTGATCTTCTCAACAAGGATGATTTCTAACCTACCGATTCCAAGCAAGATCACTTGTGAAATCAAAGATTACTAATTCAAGAGGTCAAATCACATGAACCCAAGGTGCAAACAGACTTCTAACAATGGGGTAAGTTACCCACTAAAATTTGGATCGACCAAGGAAGAATGAAAAATGTCACAAATCAGGAAGACAACAAGATGGCTCTATGTGATAGTTCACAAGATAGCAGGACGATATAACCTTTCCAGATGATATTTCTCAAGAAGTAGTGTGACAGAATCTAGGTAGCATATGTGATAAAATCCAAGAAAACAGTGCGATACAAAAGTAGCAACGAGGTATCACACGATAAAACTCAGACTAGTGTGTGATGATTTTTCAATATCATACGACTCTTGACTAGTGAGTGGGTAAAATCCAATTTTGAAGGCAATTTGGTCAAAGTTGGGAATTCTAGAACTTGGTTTTTATTCATTTATATAACCAACTAGATGCATCAATAGATTTTTATCATGAAATAAGCACGCAAGATAGCAATCAAGGATTTCAAGCAAACAATTTCTTCAAACAATGAGCAAGAGCAAAAGCAACCTTGCACATGAACAAGAATAGTGACTTAGTATTTCTACTCCTTAAGAACTACTTGTGTATGTTCTCAAAATGTTTTTCCAATCACACACATAGTCCTAGCAAAGAAAAATTTGGTTGCACTATGGTTCTTAGTAATGGTTTGACTCTATGACTTTTGTAATCTCAAGAGGGCAAACTCCAATCTAGGTGCACCGGGGTTTTGACACATTCTGAGAATTTAATCAATCGGAGATGCTGAGGAGATCTGACAGCCCAACAAGAAACTACGCCCGTGGATATTTCTTCCACAAGGATATTTATATAGCGGTTGTCACTACCATGGTGAAAATGGATATTACCGCTTGAGGTTCCATCCACGTGGTTTACCCAATAAAGGGAGTGTCCACTACAGTTAACCCTCTCTAACAAGGTGACTCACAAAAAGGACCACATGGGGACTTGGTTTAGATTCAAGGATTTGAGTTTCTGGTACTACCCAAAAAGGGAGTAGAGTATAATCCTATAGCCTCTTCACTTCACCAAAACATAGAAAACATATTCATTGACACGCTAAGATTGAAACCACCTCACCAAGGTTTGTAATGTCAACAACAATATCTATCGAGCTCTCTAAGTGGGTCCAAGAGAGAACGTACCGATCAATGTTGAAGACTAAACCAAGTAAAACCATGAGATAGTAACAATATCCTCCCTACCTAAAAGGGGTTCTATCATCAAGAAGAGCTTTGCAAGAAACCCACTCTCTCAAGAATGCCACAAATAGTGTTCATAGGGCCTAATTACAATGTGAAACACATATGCAAGAAAGTGAATCTATGTTCTTTTTTAGAGCCCAAATTTGAAGTGTAATCTATGAAAGAAATAAACACTCAAGCCAAACACATGAGAGATTCATTTTATTCCAAAATTTAAATGTTATATAGATTCAAAAAACTACCTCAAGTCCAATACAATGCGCTTAGTAGATTTTTGTTGAGCGTTTTTTGTGCAAGCAAGCCACGAACTCTCCAACAAGCAAATAAGCAAACAAGATATGCAATGTATATCCAACTTATGCAAACCCTAGGGTTAGATCTGAAAATAAATTGTTAGGAGCAATAATAGCCAACAAATAATTCAAATGACAACTCATATCATGCATTGAACCATGAAAAATAAGTGCATACTCATCACAAAATTTTATTTTTTTTGCATTTGACCTAGTCAACAAGATCTAATTTTTTTGATATGATTTCGGAAAACAAAAATGGAAATGAAAAATAGAGACCCCTACTAAAAATCAGAGAGCTTTCCAAAAATGTAAAAATTTTAGAAAAATCTCTTCATTTGTGCCCTAGAAACCCATTTTACCAAAACAGACCAGTTTTTGTAAATCAATTATTTGAGCTACAATATTGCATCCAAATTCAAAACATAAAGAATGGATCCCCTGTATAATTTGAAGAGATTTTTGAAAATGTAAAATTTTTTTTAAAATATGCTAATTTGCGCCAAAAATTAATTTTTTATGAAAAATAAAGAAAAAATTATAAAAATTTGAAAATACCTTGGAAAATTCTAAATTTTTTATTGGAGCTTCTCTAATATGTCTCCAACTTGTAAAAACATTTTCAGACTAAAACACCAAGCTGTTTGGGAGATATGATCAAATCTATGAAAATCTAGAGTTTTAGTCTCCAAGCAAATCTGCACAAGGGGGTTAGCTCCAAAAATAATCAAAACCAACCTGTAAAAGTGGGTTGCCCCATGGTGGGCACCAAAAAATGTGTGCTAAAATGTTGTCACACTTCTATGAATCATTGTATCCAAGATTGTTCAAGAATGAGATCTCAAATGGCGACTCATAGCTCTCTATTCATGGAGTGCAAGGGTTTATGATGGAGGCCCTCGGATTTGACCTAGTTGGTGCCCATGCAAGTACACCATAAAATGAGAGATTCAAAGAGGAAAATAAAGAATGCTAGTCTCCATGATCATCAAGTATGCATGCAAATGAAAATGAAAGCTATTCTATATGATAACAATGGATGAAAGCAAACTAATCTATGAAAGGAAATGCTTATGGAAGATTAATCTATGAAAGGAAATATGAATCTAATCTACTATGAAAATGCAAAAATTAATCTAAATAGATTGCCATTGGGCATGAGAGAAGAAGACAAGAAGAGAGAAGTTGCAATATCCAAGCTTAAGTGCTCAAGAATCTTCTCCAAAATCACTCTCCAAACCTGTAGCATAACAATATGAAAACCTAGATATGAAAATGAGAAGGAGTGGGCTCCTTATAAAGGAAAGCAAATGGTTAAGATTAAGAGGCAAAAAGAAATGAGCAACGGTGGAGATTAAATCTTGGTTGATCCATGTGCTCAAAGATTCTTTAAGAGGCAAAAAGATGAAAAAGGCCCACCACTTAAAAGTATGTGCATTTAAAGTGGAGAGAAAAATGGATTTTTATTTATTTTTATTTCCTTTTTCAACAAAGAGATATTTAAGTGGAGATTTTATTTATTTATTTATTAGAAGAGGGATTTTAATTAAATGAGATGGTTTTATTTAATTAAAAGATTTATTTAATTAAAAAGGGATTTTTATTTTAATTAAATGAGGCTTAGGATAAAATGATCAAACCTTAGGAAAAATTGAAATAATTAAATTAATTATGATTTGATCAAGGAGGTTGATTTGAAAATATTGCAAAGCATTGATTTAGAAAATTGATAAATTGATTCCATCATTTGATAAATTGAAGAATGGGGCCCAAAGTCTAGACGACCATTTTAAGGTGCATACAGAATTTTTTTGGAATGGAGGACTACAAACCAATCGACACACCCATGGTGACTGGTAATAAGCTAATAGTTGATAATGAATCAAAGTGTTTTTTTCAAACCTTGTACAAATCAATGGTTGGAGGATTACAATATCTGACCCACACTAGACCAGATATTTCTAATGTTGTTAGAATTGTAGCTAGATATCAGGTAGAACCCAAAGAAACACACCTAGCTACTGTGAAAAGGATACTAAGATATCTGAAAGGAACCATAGACTATGGCTTATGGTATGACATAAATGATAGCTTTGAACTTTGTGCTTATACTGATGTCGACTGGGCAGGAAACATTGATGACAAAAAAAGTACTAGTGGTTGTGCATTTTCCTTGGGAAAAAGTTGGTTTCATGGCTAAGCAAGAAGCGAGATTGTATAGCTCAATCTACTGTGGAATCAAAGTATGTTGTTGCTGCTATAAATTGCACTCAAGTTGTTTGGATGAAACAAATGCTAACAAATATTGGAATAAATTTTGATGAGTATGTGGTTATCCACTGTTATAACACCAGCATAGTGAATATGTCAAAGAATTCAGTGATGCACTTTAAAACTAAACATATTTCTATCAAGTATCACTTCTTGAGAGACAAGGTGGCAAAGAAGGAAATAAAATTAGAATATATTAGTACAAAAGAGAAGATTGAAAACATCTTCACAAAGCCGCTGCCAAAAGATACCTTTGAATATCTTAGAGGTATGCTTGGGGTTCAAGCCCCTCCTATTCTGAATTAAATGATGCAGAGATGTATCAGTCCAGAGATTTTTTAGAGCCTTATCATATTCTGGACTAGATGTAGGGATCTACTCCTCAGGGGGAGTGATAGTGGTAGAGAGATGTTGGAAAATAGTTGATGACTCATGGCACCCTTTGTCATTGTTGTTAAAGTGGGAGTGTTGCAATGAGAAAATCCCCACTGTATAGGGAGATTGTATACAATACTATTTGGTTGCAAAACTTTGGATTGATATAACTGTGGGATGATGGATTTCCCATATGTTGACATCAATGCCAAAGGGGGAGATTATTGGATATTGCTAATGCAAGGGGTGGTGATTGATACATTTAATATATTTAATCACTATGTTACTAAATGGGCATTCATACTGTTGTTATTTTTGGTTTGTCACTGATGTCAACATATGTCTCTGTGAAGAGCACAAGTTGATTATGACAGTGTACAGACACTGTACGAATGTTTCAGAATGTGTAAAAATAGATGAAAGTATAAGAAGATGTTGTGATTTTATATCCAAGATTGCATCATGCAATGTTCCATATTGAGAGAGTTACACTTGTTTTGGTGAAGACTGGTTACTGCACAGTAACAGTTGAAGTTGATAGAGTGAGTCTCTATATTTTTGGTATATCTTACAGAAGATATGGATTCAGTACATGTGAGTTTGAGAGATGAAAGACAAGGCACTGAAGGATGTTTGTTGGTTAGTGAAAGGTACGGAATGTTGGATGATGTCAGTTGTGGCATTTGATCTGGAGAATAATTATTTGGGAGTTGACTTCACAAGTGTAGCATGCATTTTATTTTGCAAAGATAAATTAAGGATGTCGGTCCTTAATTGTTGTAATGGAATCATTGTATACTTGTTTTAGGTATCATGTGTATCTTAGCAAGAGTTTCTATAAATAGGAAATCTTAATTAGCTGACCTGATCATGTAGAATGTAATAGGGTATATATGTAAGATCTTTTCTTTGTAAAAGACATGGTGAGAATGAATGTGATATAAAGAGGATTGTAAGAAGTTGTGAGCTTGTGTCTGTTGAATGTAGAGCAGAGGTTTACTAGTGAACTTCATTGGAACTGATCAAGAAAAGAAATTTTTTATTGGATAGTTCAAAATATTGTGTATGTCTTCATATACACTTGTTGGGAACAGTGAGTTCTGGAGGTGGATTTAACCTTCTTTGGGCAGCGAGCTTGGACAGTGAGCCCACCCTTCTTTCTTGACTCCTAATAGGGTATGTCCTCTAACAAGGACTGTGTATTGTAATGATTCAATAAGCTCCTAACATGGCTATATCTTGTAACAAGGATACTATACTCTCAGTACATCATTTGTGCGTGCTAATTCCCACTAGGGTTTTTACCTTTAATAGGGTTTCCCCGAGACCAAAATATTGTGTTATTGTGTTGGCATTACTGTGTTCATTGGATCTGATATTGCTGCTAATCAAAGTTTAAAGTTTAATAATATATCATATAACTAATTCACCCCCCCCTTCTCAGTTGTATTGTGGACTATTATTCCTAACATAGCCTACAAAATCAAAGTGACGAACCTGGTACAACAAAGAACCAAAAATGCAAGAAATTGAGCTAAATGTTTTAGACCATGCCCATAGTGGGTGATACAGATGTGTGATCAAAAGTGTGACACACTTATATGAACCATTACACTTTAGAGAATTCATGGACAAGGAAATATCAAGAAGCGTCTCATAGCTTCCTAGTTGAATCGAGTTTAATCCTTCTCATGATGCTCATCAAATTGGCATAGAGGATTAGTGACTTGACTACTCCAAAATGGAAGCTTCAAAACTAGAGAATGAAACTAAGAATTCAAGCTATAATGAGAGATTAAGATAGAATGAATGAAAACAACTAGTGTTCTAGAATGAAGATGCAAGACCTATTCTATGAAACAATGCAAGAAAGTAAACTAGATTAAAAATGCAAAATTGAGCTATAAATGAAGCTAAGCTAAGCTAAGAAATGAGAGAGCTAAAGCTAAGAATTCAAATGACAAGGTTATTCTAATAAGACAAGAGAGAGATAGAATGCAATATTGCAAGATGCAACAAAGTTAAGATTACTAAAAAATTAGGGACTAGAATGCAAGAGACTGGACCCTTGAGCAAAGGAAGAGCTTTCTTTTAAAGGAATTGCCTCAAGAATGAAGGGTGTAGATTAAGAGGCAAAAAAAAAGTGATTGAGATGAAGAGGCAAAAGGAGATGCAAGGTTAGGTAGAAATGAGTGGTGATAATTAAGAGGCAAAAGGGAAATATTAGGTAAGATAAGATAAAATAGCAATTTTGAAAGCACAAATCTCTTTTAATTACTAATTAATCAAGATTAAGTATGTACACATGTGAATGTGTTCTTTTAATAAAAGTGTAGAAACTTTATATTAAAAATGATATTATAGCAAATAAATAAATATGCAAGCTCTAGAAATTAGACCATAGTATAAGCTTGATATAAGATTTTTGATGTTTTGATTTAATTATGAAAAGGGGAATTTAAGGGTTATCGTGCACAATTATGCCTAATAAAGATGCCTTTTGAATTTAAGATTTAATTTGAGGCAATTTGATTGAAAATGGGCTCAGGATCTACTAGACCAATTTTAGGTGATTACAAATATCAATGTGGGTATGGAATTCAAGGAGGGCTTGGTAAAATAGAGAACCAAGTAATTTTTGTGTGTTTAATAATGGGAAGGATGGAATTGGGAGTTGTATGAAACTTGGTGTGGGAAGAGGTTATTGACCTCATTTGAGGGTATAGTGAATGAGTTAAGGGGGTCAATAACCCCTTCAATAGCTACATTACCATGACACTTCCAAAAATCCCCTTAAGTCATTCACCATACCCTAAAATGAGGTCAATAACCTAGACCTATAGGCTAGCCACACCAAGTTACATATAAATCCCCAATACTAACCTTCCCATTGGCAAACACACTCCAAAAGTAATTATGCTCACATCAAGATCTCCTTTCTCAACTTTTGATTCACCATTTGATCATTCTATCCTTGAAAACAACCTGACCCTTTAATCTTCTAACTCAAATTACTCAAATGGTCCATTAAGCCTTGTAAAGTAAGGATTGTCAACACAAATCTTCCATACCCCTATTTGGAGAATCCCTTCACAATTTTAAATTCAAGCTACAAAAGGACTCAAACCTTGGGACTTTATTATTTAGTTATGACAATACCCCTTCACTCATCAAATACAAAAACAAAAATCAATGGTGAGGAATGATTTTGAAATAAGAGAGAAACCTTCCAATCATATGACTGTCATAACTATGGGCCTTTGAGAGTGAGCATGTAGACAAATACTTCAAGAAATTAAGGGATAATCTCATATAATATAAAAGGGTCATCATACACTTTTCCAACCTCCTAACTCTTAACATAAATGACCTTTCAATAGTTACACTCCTATCTCAATGGGTCCATTATTTTGACTATCATATTCTTCTTCTTGGGGATAGTGCTCATTAAATGTTATCAAATTCATTCCTCCTGCACACAATATGTGTTTGACACCATATAAAGGGTCTTAAAACTTTCAAGGAAACATAAAAATATCCTTCCAATCCATATAGACTCATATAAAAGGGTTATCAATGATTGTCACAGTTGTGGAACTTAGAGAATTAGGACTGTAACAAATCAATCAGACCTCAAGAACCATTTGGAATATTTATCCAAAGAGTGAGTAAGGTTATTTTAGTCCCTCAATGGTTTATTATGATTCCAATCAACTGTACCACTACTTACATGGCAGTGAACAACATGGATTTAGAACCAAGTAACCCAAGTTTACTTTGTCACAAATTTATGTAACTATGACTGTAACAATGCAATCAGTCCCCAAAAATAAATAGGCCTTCTGATCCAAAGTTTTTAGAGGAATATTTAGATCCCCTTATATCTCTTTTAATCAAATTTAACCATTAAGACCTTTTACTATACTTTTTATTGTCCAAACAAAGGTAATATGCAACCACAATCACAAATTACATAGATCTAAATGCAATAGTTAAAGGCCTCAATTATGCCCGCCAACTAATGATGTTATTTATTTTAACCATAATTGTGTTGAATACTAATTACTTCACTTACATATTTGGTAAATTTTTGCCAATATATTTTCTATTGATGCAATTTGTATTAAAGTTTCAAACTGATTACATGTTGAATGAAGCTTGACAGACAAAAAGTTGATACATAAACAAAAAATTGAAACAAAAATCAGAAATATTAATCAAGGACCTTTCCTATGATGGTCTCCACTAAGTAACTTGTGGTTTTTTTGTTCATGTTGGATCTTTTGGACCCTACAATTAAGACTCAATACACATTATTCAATAAGATTAATAGTGGAGCATAATGAAATATTGAAAAGTGTGTTACCTTATTGAGCTTCTCTTTGTTTCAATAATAGTTTAATATTCTCTACTTAAGAAGGCCAACCGTATGAAGGTGGAAGTTCATTCCCCCCCCCCCCCCCCAACATCACTCTAAATTCCCCATTAACATATAAAATTCATTCATTCTTTCATCCATTAATAAAATATAACATTCATTCATTATCACATAACATTTATTAACACATAACATTAATTATCATTCATTAACATTCATTCATTAACACATAAAATTCATCATTAACACATAATATGATTACAATCATTTGTTTTTTTGTTTTTTTTAAGCTAAGTAAAGACGAAGTGGAGCATCATTGTCTTCATCATTTTTCCTCTCTTTTGTTGTTGTTCCCTCTGCTCCTGATCTTAATGTATGCCTAGTGACATGACATGGAGGCCTATGCAAAGGGGGGTCTATTGCAATAACAAAGAAATAGGTTAAATTGATAAGTTTTTTTTATTATTTTTACAACTATTTCATTAATTAAAAGAACATTATAGGGGTTTTATTTACTTGACGAGGCCGCATCATCTTTCTGATCATGTCATCTAGCCTTATCCTCAACATGATGAACACCCTCTACATCCTCTAGAGTTGAAACATGAAAGGTTACTTTAATCAATAGACCAATTGCAATTAAATTTGTTTAAAAGAATAACAGTGTTCCTCTTTACCTAATGACGACACATCACATTCCTAATGTACTTGTCTAGCCCGATCATGCTCAACATGTTCATCATTATCTACATGCTCTAAAGTAAAAATAGAAAAAGGTTACATTAATTACTACACAAATTATAATTAAAAATGTTTAATTATATTAATAATTACATAAAAAGTTTTGTATAGCACATGAATACCTCTAGTATTGGGATCCCCACCATGACCTTCATGTGCAAGTTGTGCTCCACCCTTAGTGGTTTGCATTCCAATGTCATGTGCATTGTTATCAATACTTGTGTATTTAAAACAAATAGGCACATAGTCACTTTATGGTGGTCATCAATATCGAATAGATTGCACAAGTATTCAATTTTAAATAATCTTCACTTAGGTTATTTACATGTGTGTCAGATGCAATGGAATCTTGTATTTTCCCACTCAAGTCTCTTAGGCATTCAACCATGGCTCCATAGCCTTTCTGGAAGGAAATCTTCATGTCGTCTTGTGTGGGCACTCTATTGAATTCATAGCCCTGCATTTTTGCATAATATCATGAATCTTGCTTCTATTGTGTGATAAAAACAAAAAATGTTTGCAATTTATTATTTCAATGCAATATTTCATTTATTGATACTTACAATTCATGTGGAAACTTATATATAACCACCCGAGCCAAGTTTGTGATGCCTATATTTTTTTAGTCTTGCCTTTGTTTCCTTCGATGTGTCGGGAAGCCTATGTAAATTTTGAATATGCTATATTATATAAAAATAAAGAGTAATCAGTATATAATTATATTTTTGATAGTATCACATACCTTGCTTGGCCCGGTGGTGTATGTCCTTTTCTCTTTTCAGCCTTCTCCTTTCCATCCGACACTGGGTCCTTCCACTTCCTCTCTAGAATCATGGGGGACGCTCATACTTTTTGTTTTTCTCTAAATGTGACCTCTATTGATCTCTCACATACTTTAGATATGTACCATCTTGCTGAAGGACCTTGGTTTTGTTGAATGTGTCATTTCTGAAAAACTAAACTAAACATTTTATGAGTTCATCTTTTAATTATTGATTTTGGGAATTCCACTGTGTATGTATGGTGGGCCCGAAGATCTCAAATGTATTATCATTTATATTTTTATAAAAAACATCATTGCCTGCAAAAAAGATCATGGGATCATTAGTCCAAAAAGAGTGATCAATAAGTAAATTACAATTGGACTATATATAATAATAACTAAAAAATTAAAAGTACTTGGGACGTTCTCTATCTTTATGGGAAGAAAATCACCAATCACCAAAAATGTGACCGAAAATATTCTCATACTAGTAATATGATAAGATCCAAGAAATGTTGCTAAAATATCACTATGACTACTAGTTGCCTCCTCATCCCTAGGTGTCCTGGTGCACCCTCTGCCATGTTTCCACAGATAGAGAGTGCACTAATTAATGCCTACATGTTGTGTGTTGTTGACATTCTAGTTGGCAATATAGGCATAGGTGATGGGATCAAATGAGGTAGTGTATGCATAGGAACATGGCCAATAGATAGAGTACCCTAATCATGGCCAACAACATCATGAGAATGAAAATAATCCTATAAAAAAAATACATATTTTAGTTCATGAAATAAAATAGTATAAAATATAAACCATGAATGAACCTATGTTATAATTAAAGATCTCATGACAACTTACTTGCAAGTTTTTTTTCTCACAGTAAATTGTTTCACCCTTTCTTTTATCTCATCAGTTTGAGGGACTATGAATAACAATTGAAGGAGTTCTTTATTGCATTTTTTTTAGTCTTTCTTATCAACTCAACAGGGTTTGTGGAAAATGTGATATCATCATTGCATGATAGTGATTCCACCTCTGTATTGATGTTCTCATCTATTGCAGATGCCTTTCACTGAACATCAAACTATGACAAGAAAATTAGTAACATTATCAAAATTAATCCAAAACTCTAACGAAAAGAACATAATAATATAACATTTTTCTCGTATCTAATTTGTACAATTACAATGAGGTATACCTATTGGGTAGAAGCACCTGGATATGTATCCCAATCTATTGCATGGGCCAGAGACTTCCCCCTATGATCAATGTCCTGATGTGACAAAAATTAAATATAAAAAATAATAGCAATATGATACCATTATACTTATGAAAGAGAAACATAATAATAAAATTGCATATTGGATTCATTAATTGGAGGTTAGTTAAAATGGCATATAGTAGATATCACCCCCATAGTAACTTTGTTTATATCTATTCAATTCAAATTGTAATTGATTAGCAGCTCTTCCCTTGCAGTTATTATTTTTATCGCACATACAAATACACGGTTTCCCTCATGTGCCTCAAATATGCAATTGGGTTGCCTATTTGTCGACCCAAGTCATGTAATTTTTATAAACCCTGTAATATTATCTATTGCTTTTGGCCTTCCATCAATGTGCATAGCCACTCTTCTTGTTTTATCATTATCTTTTAGCTATATATAATTTTCTGACAGTGCATACCTATGCATACTTCATATATATCAAACCAGTTGCATCCAATCTTTGTAAATGTAACAAGGTCTGACACACTCCATAAATTTAGCAACTTTTTTGTAACATACCTTTATGTCTTCTGTGGAAAATAGACCCAAACCATGTAATGATGATGGTGCTATGCGATATATCATCTCGTTAATACAAAAATCGGTATTTATTGGAGGAAGTTCCTTGGGTACCCATTATTTATGTAGATGTTTGTACCTCAAGGACACCTCGACTGAATCACACAAAGTATATATATGTAATCAACACCAACAATTTAGTATCGAAAGCATTATATTTTTAATTTGATAAATAATACATTAAATATATGAGCAATAATACAAACATGTGTTTAGCATCATAAACATTGTATATATTTTGTGTTTCTTGCCTTTCCTTTATTTAGACTATGCAAGATCCTTGAAAAAGGGTTCAGGATGTATTTACTCAATTACCTGTTTCCACCAAGGGTAACAGAATCACTCAAAATATATACATGTAATCTACACCAACAATTTAGCATCGAAAGCATTACATTTGCAATTTGATAAACAGTAGATTAAATATATGAGAAATAATACAAACATGTGTTTAGCATCAATAAAAGAGCATCATAAACATTGTATATATTTTGTGTTCATTGTCTTGCCTTTATCTAGACTGTGTGGGATCCTCACCAAAAGGGTTCAAGATCTTTTTACTCAATAACTTGTTTCTACCAAGGGTGACAGGATCACACAAAATATATACATGCAATCTACACTAACAATTCAACATCGAAATCATTAGACCAAATTTATTTGAGGCATTTTTTTAAAAGTTTACTCCATTGCTTATGCTACAATGAGATCCAGATGGTATAAGGTCTAGTGTTTTGAGTTCATTTCATGGAATACGGTCTATGATGATAATTTGTTATGTAAGTAATGGCTATGACTCTATTTTTTGAGGTATTGAGCCATAAAGATGTAATCTTATGTGTTTATTTTGAGATCAAACTACCAAACCACAATCATTATTGCCCAAACAATGACTAAGACAAAAAATGGACATTTTTGTTGAGAATTTATTTATAGGCATGTGATTAATGGATTAATATGGTGTAAATAGGTTGTAATAGTTTCAAACATCTTATTCCTTACTCTATACAAGTCCCTAATGGTACAAGGCACCAATACAGTCAAGATTGTTTGATGTAAACCTCTAACTGTCACCTATTATATTGGGTATGATGACAATTGCAGAGTTTTGTACTTTATTTCTAATGAAAATCCTTCATGTAAGGATGGTTGAAGGAGTAGGGACAGAAGTAGTTATTATGAGATTCATTTTTAATCCATTTTGAATGAAGATCTAATGAGAAAAATGATGTTTTATCTTAGATTCTTGAGTGTTCCTATAAATAGTCATATTTTTCTGTTGTTCGCAATCATTTTCCTACTGGTAGCTGGATTGAATGAATGTTAAAACCTATTGGAATGCATAGTATGATGATTCTAATTTGTTCCAAAATAAATTTGAGCACCATTTGTGGTTTGTAGAGAAA
The DNA here is from genome assembly GCA_027943335.1 of Chamaecyparis obtusa. Taxonomy (NCBI): domain Eukaryota; kingdom Viridiplantae; phylum Streptophyta; class Pinopsida; order Cupressales; family Cupressaceae; genus Chamaecyparis; species Chamaecyparis obtusa. Next base: position 564,270 of record BSBK01000804.1, on the reverse strand, counting down.
GAATGATCTATTTTTCTTAAAATGGTCTGGAAACCCTCAGTGGCATGGGTATGAAGAAGGATTTAGTGATATCTTTCATATTAACCATTCAAAAATTATGATCTTCTATTTTTTGGTAGATCCTTGAATTTAATTGAGATGGAATTGGCTTTATATCTAATGGGGTTTTCTTTGATGAGAAAAGTGATGCCCTAGGCGGCTCTCACAGTGAAATTTCCATTATTTTAATAGCTCATTACATTGTGTGGGAAATCATTTGTGTTTGATGACATAAGATGGAAATAATGATCAATGGTGATTAAGATAACATAAATAGATTCATGTAAAATTCATGAAAATGGTTTTTGGAGGATTTTGGAACTGATTTTATTGAAATACAGTCTAACTGTCATGGGAGTGAGTCATAGCCATAGAAGAACTTTGTTTATTTGAAATGGCTTGTTCCATTGTCTCAAGAATCTTATAATAGATATATATTGATCCAATATCCTTGATGATTTTATGGAAAGAGATCTTGAAGGTTGGGTTTGATATTTTATGAACACAGTTAAAATTGTCATGCTATGATAGTCACAACAATGAATGATTTTTGCTCATTTAAAATGGTCCTTGGATTCAAGGTTCAAGGTTAGTTTGTGATGGATACATGTTGAAAATATACTCCTCTATTTAGATGATAGGGACTTCTAATCCCTTTTTTGGGGGGATTTTATGTTGTTGTGGTAAATGATTTTTGTATGTAGACAGTCAACATACAATTATTAGTTTGGGATCAGTAAACAAGGACCTTTTGGAGTAGTACGAGCAAGGAAGGTATTAAAGGGTATTGAAGTCAATGTAAGTCTATGTTACTAATTGTTAAGTTTCTATGTTAAATGATATTGTATGGTGGTATGGCACCAAGGCCTAATATGCTTTAAGGTCTAGTTTTATAATATGAGCTAATGGTATGAGTGTGTTCCTTGAAAGAAGTGAAGTGGAATGTTAAGATTCTTGGGTATAATAAGTTTTTGATTGAATGCTTGAGATGCATGGGTTTGGGGTGAATATAGTTGATTGGTTCCTATGTGCACTAAGGGTCCTGAGGATGATTTGGTGATAGTAGTTGATTATTTGAGAATGCCTCTATTGTATTGAGTTTATTTGATGAACAAAATGGGTGTTTTGAGGGCTTAATCTTGATTGATAATTCATATTAAGGTTAATGAAACTTGAAATGTGTTTGTATCATAAGGATCCTTGGGATTTTGGGTATTTTTCAATCTTATGCCTTGCTAAAATGTGATCTTATTTGTTAAATTTAGATTCAAATAATATTGTCAAACACTTTGAATACAATCCTTAATCTTGTTGGATACAAAGAAGGGTAAGTGCACCAATATGGTGTGCACAAAATGGGGTATAAGTGGCCACTTTTTTTTCCTAAAATTAGGTAAACTTGAACCTCAAAGAGGAATTGGAGGGTCTTGCACTCAAAATTAGAAGATGTCTAAAGAATAAGATTTGTAGTACTCTGAATCTAATTTTCTAAACTACTAAAAAAATTTTAAAAAAGATAAGATTAAGAGGGTCAAACCCTCCACACAAGAAAAACTATTCCTGATTTATTTAGAAAAACATAACATTGTTGTTTCTATGCGCTTAACAAAAGATATAGTTAGATTTAGTATTTTGAAAAATGGTTTGGTAGGATGGTTGGTAAGAGTGAGATCTAGAAATTGTGTATTTTTTCCTGATTTTCTGTTGAGTACTTTTTTTAATGAATTCTTGAGGTGGCCGCCTCTTGAAAATTTGGTACATTTTCATGCACTTGGCATAACTTGCATCAAAATAATAAAAAAATACAATCTTCTTGTTTTAAAAGTGTATAGATTCAAGTGTAGAATAGTAATATGTAATTTTTTTGGCAATCCATCAAGTAGATCAAAAATTATTAAAAAAAATGGTAGACATATGTTTGTGAGGCCTATCAAGACACTGGTAAAGAAAATTAAATTTCACTATGTTAATATTGTCCAAAAATTGAAAAACTTATATGGTTAGAAAGATGAGAAGATGTGTGAGATTATGTTGGTAATTTTAGAGATACCCGCTTGATCATTTGTAAACATGATGAGCATGAAGTCAAGAATTAATGTTGGAAGATGAAAAAATGTGTAGAGGACTAAAATGGAGGGAAAATAGGCTTTCAAGCCTTAGGGTTTTTTACCAACCCTTTTTCCAAGCCTAAAATTTGTACGGGTTTTGGTGTCCATCATAACGTGCTCAGGTTTTGAAAAGAAAAAAGTTTATTTTAAGTCTTTCATAATGCATATGCATTTTGGAGATGTAAAGACATGCCTCTTCTCATTTCCTCTCTCTCGCATCTTCCTTCTCTCATCAACTTCTCTATCTATTATGAGCCATAATTATCCTTCTTGATCTCTATCTCATCTCTCTCCCACTCCTTCTCTTTTCCTCATGTATCTCACACTCTTCTCCTTCTTATGCCCTCTCTACCTCTTTTCTCTCACCCTCTCCTCATACTCTCTCTCTCTCTCTCTATTCCTATTTTTATAGAACCCGTACAATATATGGAAAAGTAGAGTTGAACCTCTAATTTTTCATAACCCGTACACATTAAGAGGAAAATGTTAACATGAGTTTTAGGTTTCCATAACCCGTATGGGTTGTGATAAAATCTATATAATATATTCCCAATTCCATAGATGCCAAACTTTATATAAAAAAAGGGCAATGAGCTACCATGTGCATATTAGATGTCATTTTTTATGTAAAAAAAGGGCAATGAGTTTCCATGTGCATGTTAGATGCCAAATTTTGTATATAAAAAGTGCAATGCGCCTAATTTACAAATATATTATTTAAATATATATATTCAATCCTCTCAATCCCTACCTTAGAAGAATATGGTATTTAATTTTGAACTTTACCTTTTATTTTGTATGTTCAACAATAAAATGTGTTAAATCTATTTAAAAATTTCTTACTTAAATATTAATTACCATTACGAACATGTTTAGAAATTTCTTTAAAAAATCTATTCTGTAAATGCCATAACATGGATGTGACTGCAAAATTTGAAAATATGTGTATGTACATTCTTTAAAAAGCTCATGTCATATGAAGTAATGGAACACATTAAGTTGATAAGACGGAAAATGTCATTATTGAAATTGATTTAATGGATATATATTTTTATGTAGACTGTTGGTGCAAGAGAACCCAATGAATCATGGAGGTACAAGAAGACAATTTCCACTTCAAGTTTTTCCAACCCGGACTCAGTTGGTCTGATTAGCAAATAATCAATTGCCCAAGGTTACATTCATTTAACCATCTTCACAATGCTCCTTCCAAACACACAAATTTGATAACCAAATTCAAATGTGGAATAAATCACTTACTAGGACCTCTCTATACCCTATCCAACATGTCCCAACTAACAAATAAAACATATTCATTGATTGGGTAATTTATCCCTACCCGAACTCAAACTAGGCACTCCTTGTAGTCCCTCCAATCTTGTTTTCAGACTTTTCTCCCAAACTTCCCAAAAAATTTGACAAAATAATTATTGATACACTTTTTAGAAATACACAACATATGTCAAAAATAAATATCACTCTTTTGGACCAACTATGTGAACGTTACCTTGACAATCCTCGAATAGGCCTAATTAGCCCACTTTTACAAAACAAGTACTAACAAAACTTGGTTCCAAACCTTGAAAAAGTCTTAAATTATGCCTTAAAAAAAATTATTTTAAATTTTTTTTTATTAGCCACACTCATTTTCCCTCTCAAACAAATGACCCTCCTTTTTAGGCCTTTCCAACTAGGGCTTCCACAAAACTCGCCTTACCAACACTTCTAGAATCAAACAAAGGTTGATTCACCATGTAATAATCATGTTAAAACACCTTCTAATAGAAAACTACATCCTCATTAAGGGAAATCTTTAGATCCATTACCTTAGCCTTTATGGGCATGCACCTTCAACATGCAATCTTTACCCTAGGGTATCAACTTTCAACTTCTCACTCTTTTTTGCATTAAATATTGCTATAAAACATTATAATACACATGTTTGATCCATCCCACAAGCCAAAGTAACAACATAAAGTGGAATGGATCAATATTTCATTGTGACTCTCAAAGTCCTTATGTGTGCACAAACGTTATTTTGGACTAGTTTAAATGTGAACAACAAAATAAAGTTAAAAATCTTTCAGCTGGAAAGAAACATGTTTTATATACCTATTAGATGCTCAAGGAATCATGTCAATTCAAATAATGGCTAGATATATTATGTTTCATATTTCATGTTTCATGTTTCATGTTTCATGTTTCATGTTTCATGTTTCATGTTCCATGTTTCATATTTCATATCTTTCAAACCATTCACTGTGGGATCAAATCATCTACTCCATTAGCTCTTGTTGGCCAGGTAAATGCTAGTGATAACCCCATTTTTCCTATGGACTCCCTCAAACGTTCGTGATCACACCTAACCAAAGTGCCCCTAAGGATCAGTAAGCAACATTGGGCAGCAATATTTCTTGGGGAATATCTCAAAGCTCATGTGAGCTATCAACAAATCATTAGGTACTACAATAATATTTTATGGAGGCCTACAATTACCCTCCTCAATTTTGGGAGATTCCCTTTCATTTTAATTTGGCATCCCTATCTTAGTTTATGTCAAAAGTTGTAATGTTGCTCAATTGAAATGAGAAACATTGGGTATCTTTCAATCCATTTTTCGTGGGATCAAGTCATCTACTCCATTATCTATGGTTGTCTAGTTAAATGGTAGTGCTAACCCCATTTCACCCATGGATTCCCTTGAACATTCGCAAGCACATTGGACAAAAGTGTTTGTAAGGGTCACTAAGCAACATTGGACAGTGATATTTCTTGGGGAATATCTCGGATCTCATGTGAGGCATCAATGATTATTCAAGTTTTATAGGACTATATTATTGAGGCCTACAATTACCCATCTCAATTTTGGGAGATTTCCCTTCATTTTAATTTGGTATTTGTATCTCAATTTATGTCAAAAGTTGCAATGTTGATCAATTCAAAAGAGCAACATTGGGTATCTTTCAATCCATTCATCATGGGATCAAATTTTCTTCTCCATTAGCATCAATTGGCTAGGTAAATAGTATTGCTAATCCTATTTCACCCATGGAGTCCCTCAAACATTCACAAACACACCGGACCGAAGTGTCCCTAAGGGTTAGTAAGCAACATTGGACAACAATATTTCTTGGGGCATATCTCAGAGCTCATGTGATGTATCAATGAATCATCAAGTGCTACAAGACTATGTTATGAAAGCCTATAATTACCCATCTCAATTTTGGGAGATTCCCCTTCAGTTTAATTTGGCATCCCTATCTCAGTTTATGTCAAAAGTTCCAATGTTGCTCTATTGAAATGAGCAACATTGGGTATCTTTCAGTCTGTCCACTGTGGGATCAAATCATCTTCTTCATTAGTTTAGGTTGGCTAAATAAATGATACTTCTAACCCTATTTTTCCCACAAAGTCCCTCGAACATTCATGAGCACACCGGACCAAAGTGTCCCTAACGGTCACTAAGCAACATTGGGTAGCAACCTTTCTTGGGGCATATCTCAGAGCTTGTGAGAGGTATCGATGAATTGTTAGGTGCTACAGGACCATGTTATGGAATTCTAAAATTAGCCATCTCTATTTTTAGATATTCCCCTTCATTTTATTTTGGCATTCCTATCTCAGTTTATGTCAAAAGTTGCAAGGTTGCTCAATTAAAATGAGCAACATTGGGTATCTTTCAATCTATTTGTCATAGGATTAAATCATCTACTCCATTAGCTCTGGTTGGCTGGGTAAACACTAGTGCCAACCCCTTTTTTCCCATGGAATCCCTAGAATTTTCATGAGCACACTGGACCGAAGTGCCCCTAATGGCCACTAAATAACATTGGTAAAATTGGGTGTTTTACATTTTTCACCAAGTTGTTCAAAAACACTTGATAAAAAAACTACACTTATAGATACCCTTTTGGAATTTATTCAACATATCCAAAAACTAGATACTATTCTTTTGGACCAACACACATGACCAATACCTTGCAATTCTCAAATTAGGCCAAATGACCCCAAAATAGACCAAAATTACAAAGGAACTATATCAAATACGTGTGATGAGAGCCCCAAACCATTGAGAAGCATTGATTTATGATGAAGAAATAAGTAATTTATGGGTTTTAATGGATACCATGCTCAATGTTCTCCCAAATCATGTACCTTCACTTTTAGGCCTTAAAACCTAGGGCTTTCTCAAAATGAACCTTCCAATCACTTCCAGACTCTAAAAAGAGTTTTTCACCATCCATTAAACATATGTAAACTAATTCCATCATAAAAATATACCCTCCTTAAGGCATATCTCTTATGCATTCACCATAGCACCATCCATGCACCCTTTTCACAAGCAAACTTCTACACTAGGGTATCAACCATCCATTCAATAATCCTTCATGCATAAAAATATGTTAGTAGACATTAATATACATATTGCATGAACTAATCCACAAGAAACAAAAACCACATAAACCACCCATTAATATACATCTTCCTATGACCCTTATTTGGTCAATTAGGACAATTTGACACAATAGAAAAAAAATCATTACATATTTTGGGTTTTCTTGCCGTATTACATAAACTTAAGTTACATATGAATTTGATTACATTATCATGCCAAAATGACTTTGATAAACATGTCTCAATTCTATTATATCAAATAATGAACAAACATGTTTGATTAATTGCAAAAAAATAAGTTTTGAAGTACACAGGTATGCACACAATGAACAAATTGGATCAAATTTCAAGTTTCATATATATCAAAATGAACAATAATCATGTATATTTCAAAAATGGCATACATTCCAAATCAATAATAGAGTTATAAGAATATGATCACATCTTCTATGTCAACGTTCATATATATAATACAAATGTTGAATATATATAAATGTCATTTAATGACCACAACTACATCTATATATCTCTATCAATATTTATGACTTTGTTGGATCATCAAAATTGAGCATTTTTGAAGAAGAACGTAGCTCGCTAGGTGTCTGCACAAGAACAATTTAAATGCTAAATTAGATATCTTATCTCCAAATACTACCAATATAACTAAATACTGGACTGCGATTTGTTGGCAGTTGAATTGTTGATTACCTCATCTCTTTCTTCTCCACTTGGGTTGTGTAGTAATACTAATGGGCTCCTTCATGGTTAAGGAATCTTAACAAAATGGAATGGTAAATAATCTATAGGAAGTTGTGAAGGGAGCTATAATAGGTAAAAGATAATTAACACAAGTTAATAACCCCAAGTTGATGACAAACACTACAAAAATAAAAATGCATGTACTCATATCTAAATCCATATGTTAAACATATATACATATATATACATATATATGTATATATATATATATATATATGCATATATATGTATATATATATATATATATATACATATATATATATATATACATATACATATATATACATATATATATATATATATATATATATATATATATATATATATATATATATATATGTATACATATATATATACATATATATATAGATATATGTATACATATATATATAGATATATGTATACATATATATATACATATATATATAGATATATGTATACATATATATATACATATATATATATATGTATACATATATATGTATATATATATATATATATACATATATATATATATATATACATATATATATATATATATATATGTATATATATATATATATATATATATATATGTATATATATATATATATATATATATGTATATATATATATATATATATATGTATGTATGTATGTATGTAGGTATGTATGTATGTCAACTAGTACACATACATACATACACATACATACATACATACATACATACATATATATATATATATATGTGTATATATATATATATACATACATATATATACATACATATATATACATAGATACATATATATGATGAACTACAACTGATTTAGAACCTAATTGAAGATCAGTGATTAGAGATCACCGAGTTGCAAATTAGATATGTAAGATGATTAAATCAGTGATATGTTGTCATTGATGTCAACTAGTTTTAACAACACTTATCTTGTAAGTTACAAATACCTAAACATCTGTAGAAAGGAGAAAAAGAGATGAAGAACAGATATATCTACATTGAGGAAGATGGATATGATAGATGAGGCTAAGGAATACATTGGGTAAATTATTGATGAGTCTATGACCTTATGTTATTGAATTGATTATGTTGCATTCATCTATGATGAGGAAAAGAGCATAAAAGACACAAGGCAATGTGGTCGGTTAATGAAGCATTTCAGTATAAACCGAGTAGTGTAGTGTATACCGAGCATGATATAAATTGAGCTTGTGTTCATTGACACATTTCTTTGTTATCCGAGCAGAAAGAAAGGAAATAAATGATTACTTTAGCCGATGGAAGTTGATGAGCTAGAAAGTACCTCATGATCAGAGTTGGAGATAATGTTTGTTATGAAGATCAATAGCTGACAAAATTTGAAGAAGATCTAAGGGATGGAAACAAAACATGTTACTGACACATCAGCCAAGGAAGGTTTAAGTGAAAAAACCAACGAAGGAGATTAAGTGGCAAAATTTGATGGATGAAAAGAAAAATGGATTACTTGTCTATTTAAGAGACTAGGGTTTCATTATGAAACTTATGTCAGAGGAAGGAGACTACAGAGATATCACGTGAACAAGATTCATGCATGTCTAATCAGACTGGTTAAGGATAACCAAACTACAGAGTCTATCGAGCGTTAGAAAGCTATAACCAAGAGACAGTAAGTTACTATAACCAAGAGACAGTAAGTTACTGAATATTGTTGAAATAGAATTGATATATTGATCAGAGGATTTGAATGAGCATAATATAGATCTAAACATCTACAATAGAAGTTGTATTGTAATCAGATCACCTACTGTTACAGTTTAACCATTGTAATCAGATAAATCTCTTAACCGAGTGGACTTGAAAGTCTTGTAATGTCATTCATATAATGTAAATTTGTTATCCTGTCAACCCCATAGTGAATGTTGGTTGGATGATAACTGTTAGTGTTAAATCCTCTAACAAGGTCACACCTTACAATGTGTTTTGTAACCTTTAACAGGGTTGGGTCTTCACCGACCTCACTTCAGAAGAGTGAACAATTTTTGGGTTGTCGATCCTAGGTGGTTTTTCCCTTTATAGGGTTTCCACATTAAATATCTTGTGTTATGTGTTCATTGTGGTGATTGTTTGATTGTCATACTTTACATATTGCATATTGGATTTGATCAGTAATCACTACAAGTTATTAATTGGTAATCGGTAAAAGCACAGACAGTTTACTATTTTATGTTACCGAGCTGCAGAAGTTTGTGTAAATTGTTTTTGGTTATACATTTTGTATTTGGGACTATGGATAACTGATTCACCTCCTCTTAGTTATTCTAACAATTGGTATCAGAGCACTGGTTGCTTGGAATAGAGTTTTAAGGACTTCAGCACAAAGATCACAAAATGTATAAGAGAGAAGTGCCAAAGCTAAACGAGGATAACTTCACAATATGGCAAAGCCGAATGAAGCTGCATGTATCTGGAATTGGAAATTCTTCCCTCACTATAATGGAGAATGGCTACCTTGCACTGCCCACTGGACCTTTGACTCTTGATCAGTTAAGAGATAGACATGAGCATAATGTCACTATGATGGAGATTGTTACTACTCTGACAGATGCCGAATTTGAAGCTATCAAAGGTTGTACTAATGCTAAGAAAATGTGGGATAAACTTGCTCAAGTTTATATTGGTGATGTAAATGTCAAAAGAGCTAGAGCTAAAAGTTTAAGAGGAATATTTGATGATATGAAGATGAAAGAAGGTGAAAAAATAGTGCAATATACAAACCGAATAAAATAAGTTGTTAATGCAATTAGAGGATCTGATGGTGTTATTAATGAAGACATTGTGGTAAGCAAAATTCTTAGAACCTTAGTACCAGTTTATGCAATCAGAATATCTGCAATCCATGAAATGAGGTCTGCACCTGGTAGTACTCTCACTCTTGATAATCTGATTGGTAAACTAACTACATTTGAGCTTAACAATTATGATAATAGTGTTGTACTGACTGTTGAATCTGCATTCATGACTTCTCTAAAGATTGGTAAGTCTAGTAGTAGACATGATGATAATGATAGAAATACTGATAATGAGCTTGATGAACTTGAAGCTCTTATGGCCAGAAGATTACCTAAAGGTAGAGGTAGATATAAGGGAAAATTACCTTTAGCATGCTTTAACTGTAAAGAAGTCAGTCATATTGCTGCTAGATGTGCAAACATGAAGGAAGAGGATAGAAAGAAAGACCGATCTAGTAAAGGAAGCTATGAGAGAAGAAACAATAGAATTTACTGGCAATATAATAGAGACAACTAAGATAACAATGATAATGGTAAAAAGGTATGTTACATTGCTAAAGAAGATGATACTGACACTGATTTAGATGATGATGTAGAAGTTGTATTTGTTGCTATGAAGGATGATTATGAGGAAGAAGAAAGGTATGTAGAAACAACACTGATTTTTTAAGTTAATAAAAATGATACATGGATCATAGACAGTGGCTGTACACATCACATGATTGGTGATGAAGAAAAAATTGATCATCTTGAGAAATACAATGGAGGATCTATAAAAATGGGTAATGATACACCCTGTATGGTAAGAAGTAAAGGATCCCTGATGATAAATGATAGAATCAAATGTGATAATGCTTATTGGGTAGAAAGACTAAACTATAACTTGCTAAGTGTGGCACAGTTGGACAATTCAGGTCACCGAGTTTCTTTTGAGAGCATGAAAGTAAAAATATTTGATGATGGAGGAAGAATTGTTGGAACAAGAGCACAATCAAAAGGTAACTTGTTTTATCTTAACAATGATGAGTCTTCATGTTTAATGATGAAAAATGAGGATGCTTAGTTATGGCATAAAAGGTTATGTCATGTGAATTTTGATAACATGATTAAGATCAATAAAAAGAAAAAGGATAGAGGTCTGCTTAACTTATCAAAGCCTGATCATGTTATGTGTCATGAATGTCAGAAAGGTAAAATGACAAAATCTAGTTTCAAAAGAAAAGATTATTCAACAAATAAAATACTTGAGTTAGTTCACACTGACCTATGTGGTCCCATGAGAACTCAGAGTTACTATGGAGACAGATATTTCATTATTGTTGTTGATGATTACACTAGATTAATGACTATCATGTTCTTGAAAGAAAAATTAGAAGCATTTAAGATTTTCAACTGGTATAAAGAAAAAGTAGAGAAAGAGACTGGTAAAGAATTGAAATTCTTGAGATTTGACAGAGGTGGTGAATTTATTTCTGATGAATTTACTAACTATTGTAATGAGCATGGTATTAAAAAACAGGTCTCTACACCAAGGACACCTCAGCAGAATGGAATTGTTGAAAGGAGGAACAGGTCAATTGTTGACTACACAAGGACATTGATGATAGAGAATAATGTAGCTCAAACATACTGGAGAGAGGTTGTTAGCACAACTATTTATGTTTTGAACCGAGTACAACTGAAGGACACTAACAAAACACCCTATGAGTTATGGTTTGGCCACAAACCCACTGTAAGTTATTTCAAAATTTTTGAAAGTAAATGCTTTATTCTAAAAGATAAAAGAAATGGAAAGTTTGACTCAAAAGGTGATGAAGGGATATTTCTTGGATATTCCACTAAAAGCAAAGCATACAAGTGTCTAAATAGAGTTACTAATAAAATGATTGAAAGTACTAATGTCAAGGTTGATGAGTTTGATTATCAGAATGTAGAAGAGAGAAAAAAGGAACTGGAAGACTATAGTAGATTCACTTACATTGAAAAACCTGAGTATCTACTGAAGCCACAGACTGTGACAACTGGTCAACAGGAAAATAACACTGAGGAACGGGATAGAGAAATCAATGAGCAGGAAGGACCTATCGAGCAAGCAAATGAACCTGCATAGGATGAACAATAGAGAAGAGATCAAGTACTGGCAAGATTTGTCAAGAAACATCATCTTGAGACCCAAATAATTGGAGACAAACAAGCTGGAATGATGGCAAGGAGTAAGATGAGACAAGGTACATGTTTAGTTTTTGAATATGAACTGAAGAATGTAAAGGTTGCATTGGAAAATGAAGAATGGGTTAATGTAATGAATTAAGAAATAGAACAGATAGAGAAAAATAAGACATGGACTTTAGAACCCAAACCTAAAGATAAGAATGTTATCGGTACTAAGTGGATATTCAGAAATAAGCTTAATGAAAATGGAGACATAACAAGGAATAAAGCTAGATTGGTATGCAATGGATATGCACAGGAGGAAGGAATTGATTATGGTGAGACCTTTGCACCTGTTGCTAGATTAGGAGTCAGAATGTTACTTGCATATGATGCACACAAAAAGTTCAAAGTTTACCAAATGTATATTAAATCAGCTTTCCTGAATGGGATACTTGTGTATGCACCCAAAAATGGTCACCTAGACTTTGGGCCGCATTTATTTGATTTATCAACCCTGAATCATTTTGATCAATAATCAATATTTTCAACATTATCAATTCCTTGATCAAATCTTAGTTTTTGTCATTTATTCGGTTATTATTCTATGGGCTAACCATTTTATCCTAAGTCTTTATTTAATTAAAAGGAATATTTCCTCCTCTTTTATTAAATAAAAAGCCCCCCCTTTCCTCTTATCCTAAGTTGCACAAATAAAACATTATTCCTATTTTATAAAAAGGAGAAAAGCACCTTTTGTCTCATATGGACATAAAGTCAACTCCTATTTTCCTATTGGAGGATACTTGTGCACACAGATTGCTCCTCTTTCAAGCTCCACCATTGATTGAGACTTTTGCCTCTTAATCTCCATGGTCCATTCCTTTGCATTTCTTATAAAAGGAGAGCTCTCTCCTTCATTTGCATATCCATTATTTTTTATGCTATTGTTATGCTATAGGTTTCCTAAGTCATTTGGAGCTCTTTGAAGACATTTTTGTGGCATTGCATTCTAGTTTCATATTTGCTTTCTTAGTTGCATAATCATGGCATGTTAGCTTAGTTTCTTTTTATGCAATAGATTAAATCTCACATAGCTTAATTAGGAGGGATTGTAAAACTTGTACTTTCCTTTCATAGTTTAGTTGGCACTTTACTTTCATAGATTAGATTTCCTTTCAAGCATTGCATTGTTATCATTTAGCTTAGCTTGCATTTTCATCTTTAATCTAGCTTGCATTGCATTTTCATAGTGATTCTTGGGGATATTGGCATTCTTGCCCTTGTCTTCATTGTGAATCTCTCACTGTGTGGTTGACTAGCAAGGTCATATGCTTCATAGCTCTAGCTGAGAGCAAATTTATAATCTTGCAACTCCATGCATAGAGAGCTATGGATCAATTTGTGAGGGCTTATTGTTGAGTTTTCTTGCATGTAAGGATCCATAGAAGTGCACTACTTTTGTGTGTACATTTTTGGTGCCCATCGTGGGGCAGAGTAGATTAACTTTGTCCTTTATTTTTTGCATTTCCTCAAAAAATTTCATCAATTTTTGGCTTTATTTTCGGTATCTGGTTTTTCTGTCTCAGAGTGTCGCGTGACACTTTGCCATTGTCATGCGATAGTTTTCTATATAGAGGCTCGACACTTTACCAGTTAAAAGTGTCACCCCCTTTGATAGGAAGTGTCGCACTATTTGAGAAGTTCTATCACCCGTGTATAGCACGAACTATCATCCAGAAAAAAAGTGTCTCACCCGTATATAGAAAAGTGTCATGCGACATTTCTGGTGATTGTACTATCGTCTATACCTGACAATGAGTTTTTTTAGCCCCTTTTAGCTGAATTTAGATTGATTTGTTTGATTTTCTATGGCTAAATAGATTGCATTTCCAGATTTCAGTTGGTTTACTTGCTTTCATAGGCACATCTCTTTTGGGTTAATAAAAGGACATAGATTTGTTGTTGATAGTTTGTAAATGCTCTTTGGTTTCCAATATCAAACATCTCATTTGAGTGATTGAGGGCATGGATTCATTCCTTGTTTACATAGGGAGTTAAATGCAACACTTTGTGGACTCACTCTATGTTTACTTGGAAAGTTAAATATTCCATTGTTCAACCCTTTTTTCATTTGTGAGTAGTATTGATTAGCAGTCTTAGATTGCTTGTGATTGATCTAGATTGCTATCTTGGGTTATTGGACTCGCTAATCCACCAGCCCCTCATTTCCACCCCATGGTTGCAAGATTTGTGCCACATTAAAGGGGAGGGGTCTATAGGAAAGAAGCGTTAATTGCTCCACTAGGCAACCCTTTTGTGCTTTTTGGAACTCACTTGTTTTCTAAGGTGTGGACTCACTTTGAGTTGATGTGAGGAGTTAAATGTTCCACTTTTGGGCTCACTTTGAGTTGATGTGAGCAGTTAAATGTTCCACCTTTGGACTCACTTTGAGTTGATGTGAGGAGTTAAATGTTCCACCTTCGGACTCACTTTGAATTGGTATGAAGAGTTAAATGTTCCACTTTTGGACTCACTTTGAGTTGGTGTGAAGAGTTAAATGTTCCACTTTTGGACTCACTTTGAGTTTGTGTGAAGGGTTAAGTGTTCCACTTTTTGGACTCACTTCACATTTTCTTGAAGGGTTAAATGTTCCACTTTTGGACCCACTTCACATTCTCTTGAAGGGTTAAATGTTCCACTTTTGGACTCACTTCATATTTTCTTGAAGGGTTAAATGTTCCACTTTTGGACTCACTTCACATTATCTTAAAGGGTTAAATGTTCCACTCTTGGACTCGCTTCGCATTCACTTGAAGGGTTAAGTGTCCCACTTTTGGACTTGCTTCACGTTTACTTGAAGAGTTAAGTGTTCCACCTTTAGTGCTTTAAATACTTGTTGATAGTAGATTTCTTGGAGCTAATTGGATTTTAGGATTGTTCTAACCATTGTGGAGCTAACAAATTGTGCTTGTAGGTGATCTCATTGCTTGAAAATTTGCAAAAAAAAAATGCATGTAAAAGAGGGCTACTAATGGTTTTTACAGGGCTGCCCTAAGCATAAAAACTAAACCAAATACTTGTTTAATTTCTTTCTTTATTGAGTGTGGCATATACTACTTGTTTCATTTCATAGGCACTTAATACCTTGTTGTAGAAATTTTGAGGTGGTAGGAGA
Organism: Chamaecyparis obtusa; assembly: GCA_027943335.1. Classification (NCBI taxonomy): domain Eukaryota; kingdom Viridiplantae; phylum Streptophyta; class Pinopsida; order Cupressales; family Cupressaceae; genus Chamaecyparis; species Chamaecyparis obtusa. Next base: position 548,874 of record BSBK01000804.1, on the reverse strand, counting down.
GTATGCTCTTCACCCTTGTGGTGAAATAGAAATCTTGACCCATCTTGAGATTTTGAAAGCAAGGGGGTAATTGAATTTGCTTGGTGTGTTTGGGAGAAGTTTTGAGATAGGGGATTATGCTCTTCACCCTTGTGGTGAACCAAAAACCTTGAACCTCAAAAATTATCCACTCTTTGTTTAGTACAAGCATCCTTTAGCGGGCCTGCCTTTGAGCAATCAAGGGGAATGACCCAAGAGGGGACAAGCCTTTTGCCAGCTATTCTGACCCACTATAATCTCAAGGCTATCAAGGACACAAAACTTTGGTAGACATAACACTTGTCTTCGCTTGATGTGAGTAACTCATGGGATTGTGACCATGGGGAAAGCATTGAGCAAGAATGCTTAAGGTACTCTTGAGGCCGCGAGGTCCTAGTCCTTTATGAGGAGCAAGAGGGGTGTTATGAATGAAAGCCCTTACTAAGAACCATAGGTTAGAAGCCTCCTTTATTTAGCCGCTTATCTTCTTAGTGCAAGGATTGATCCAAGTGGACTAACCTGGATCACCCTAAGATACTCACCATATGTGTCCCTTTGGTTGTGTTGATTAACACTTCCACGACAAAGCCAATATCTCTTGTGGGCAACCACTTTGTGTGAGGCAAGGGAGCATCAAGTTGTGGGCTAAGTTGATAAGTATTGAGCCTTGTCTTGTAGGTAGATATTGCTTGAAGTGTCCTCGATTGTGTGATACCAGTGTAAACGTTCTCAACATACAAACAATCAGTAGCGTGCATAGGGTACTTTTTTCATTTTGATATCACAATCATTTGTCTTAGCAAGGTTTCTTTTGCCCTTGTTCCAAGTGTTTGAAGACATGTTTGATCATGTACTGTTTGCAAACCTGTCAATTTGCTGCTATCATTGTGATTACATTCAAAAAATTAACCCTCAGACTGAAAATATCAAATGAACAAGCTTTAAAATTGAGATTTTGACACTCACTGGTCATAGAGTCGTACAAAACTGAACAAGTGGTGCACCCTGTTGTGAGAATTGTCGTGAGCTAGTTCACCCCTAAAAGATTGTCACCCTGTTTGACAAGAAGTGGCACACGGATAGCCTGGCAACTGTCACCCGGTTTAAGGTGAAGTGTCACCTAAATATAAACTATCACCTAGATTAAGGTGAAGTGTTACCTAAACATAAACTGTCGCCCTCCTTGCCTGGAAAGTGTCACCTGGGTAGTTTCTGCTGGTTTTTTTAGTTTCAGTCAGTTTTAGTTGCTGCTAGTCAAATTGAGTCTTGGAGTGGGTTTCTTGCTTTGTTATTGGAGACCTATTTTGGCTTTAAATCTCTAGTTTTTGCCCTCTAGGAATAGCATCAATTGGTTTACAAGGCCACTTTGGAAATATTTTTCAAGTTAGAAGGTATTCTTGGTGAGAAAGTTTATCTCTAGGGTTGTTAGCTACATTCTTGGAGAATTTTAGTGCTCTTATTGTCCAAATCACTTTCATTTAATCAAATTTCAGTTATATTTCAGCCTAGTCTAACCTCTTGGTTTAAAAGTGCAAGGGTAGTCACCCTTTGATTTGAAGCACCTCTTTGACAGTGTTGGTAAAGCCTATTTTTCTATCTTTTCATTCTACTTTGGACAATAGAGAACTTTGATTACCCTAGTCTGGTGTTGACATTTCGGGAGGTCATCCTATCATTAAGAATCCTTTCCTTTCATGTTAGTTACAACAAGGTACCAAGTCAATCAAGAGAAGTGACCCCCTGTTGTCTTTAGCCAGTTACCATCAGTTAAGACTCGTCAACAGCACAAGGGAAAAGAACCCCTTTTCGATCAATCTCCTAAAAGTGAATCTGAGGTTTGTTTTGATCCAAAAGGTAATCCTAGTGAAGTGAGCACCTCTTTAGCACCACTTTCATCAAGTATGGACATGAGTTACACTTTCACTCAACAACAAAGAGAAGCCATGAATCAAACTCTTAAGGATATCTTCCAACGGCATAGGAGAGAGTACGGTGGTTCTTCTCATGCTAGTCCACCTGGGTCACCTCCCAACAACACAAGATATTTTGATGCTCACCAATGAGCTGAGAAACATTATAAGCAAACTCACTCACATTCAAGGTCACAACATGAGGACCAGAACAATGAATCTAGTGACCATCACATCAACGCAGCCAATGCAATAAGGCATTCAAGACAATCTTCTCCACTTAAAGATACCTCTCGATATGCAAATACAAGGTTGAAAAGTATTGAAAGGGAGAAGCAAGCTTATCTAGATGAACAAGCTGCCAAAAAGGAGAAATTCAGACAACTAGAAGAAGAGGAACGTGCATTATTGGACATAAGAAAAAGAGTCACCCAAGAAGAAGAAGATAGGCTCTATGCACAAAAACTCCAAAATCAATTTAATGGGAGGGGTACCAATAGTGGGACCAACTCACCCCCATCTACACCTTCACCAAGTCTTAAAAGAAGGTCAAGGACACCCTTAAGATCCCCAAGTCCTAGAGGTAGCAGGACTTCAAGATATGATCACCATAGGAGACAATCATCTCCTAGACTTTCAAAGCAACCCTCTCAACGAGCACATCATGGCTCACAACATGGAGGAAGTTATGCTGACTTCAATCATATAGATTTTATGACTATGCAACAAGAACCATCCTTTGAAGCATATGTAGAAAGGTATGTGGAACAAAACAAAGATCAGTTCCTAGAAAGTCTCATCAACAAAGGTTCTAAGGTCCCATACAATTTTGATGTGGACCGAAAGGTAAAGAAGCAAGATCCATCAACTAATGAGGTGATCAAACAACTTCAAAGGGATATAGAAAGGATGAGGGCTCCTAAGAGCACCTTTAATTTGGATTCCATATGTCCCAACCCAATCGACAAGAGTGTAGTGTTGGTTGAGTTTCCTAAGAAAATTGAGTTTCCAACCTACGACAAATATGATGGCGTTGGTGATCCTCATGACCATGTTAGACAATTTTATATAATGAGTTTTTCTTTTCACCATGAAGACAATATTTGATGAGATTATTTCCAAGGAGCCTCAAGGGTCAAGCCATGGAGTGGTTTACTAACCTTACTCCTCTAGTTAAGACATTTAAAGAGCTTGTGGAAAGATTTTTCCAACATTTTGCTTACAACTTATCAAGGTCGGTCACCATGCTTGATTTGTGCAAACTCAAGCAGAACCAAGGGGAATCCTTTGTTACCTTTCTACAAAGATGGAGACATTTGTGCTTGAAATATCCAAGGACAATTCCTGAGGAGGAAAGAATAGACATCATTGTGAGCAATTTAATACCAAAGCTAAGGTATGAGTTCAAGAAGATCCCATTTAATTCTTTTGATACCATGGTGGAAATGGCATGTCGCATAGAGGATGTCCTAAAAGAACAAGGAATTTTGTCTAAACCAACTAATAACAACAATGGCCAAAACAACAACAATAATGGTAATAAGGACAAAAAGAACCCTTATTGGAACAAGAATAAGCAAGTGGTCAATGATGGAGTTGTTGACTCATCTCAACCTAAGAATGAAGGAGTTCTTAATCTCTCCAATGCAATCCAAGCCATGAAGCTACAAACATCTTCAACACAACAAGAGAATAAACCCAAGTATCAAGCGAGACCTAAAATAGAAAAGAGGCAATTTACCAAACTTGGGGACTCCTATGTAGACATTTTCAAGACATTAATTGCTCATAATTTGGCACACCCCCAAGATCCTGCAAAGCACCGCATACCAAATCCTAAGCCTCATTGGTGGGATGAGAAGGCCTTTTGTGTCTTTCACAATGAAATTGGACATAATATAGAAAATTGTTTTAAACTTAAACATCTTGTCCAAGATCTAATTGAAAGTGGACGATTACAAGTTGATGGTTTAACCACTAATGCGGATCATAAAGCTTTTAAAGAAACCTTGCCCAAATATGAGAAAGGAGATAATTCTAACAACAAGAATGGCAAGGGTGCTATCAACTACATCTACACAAATGCTAAAAATGTTATTAATATGCTTGAAGTTGTTGGTGACAATGTCAACATGATGAGAGGGAAAGACCCTTATGGATATGATGTGGATTCGAATCCTATGCTTGATGAAGGACCCGTTGTGGTCCTAAGAGGTCCTCACTCATGAAGGATGTCTCAACCCCTCAATGTTGTCACTAGAAGCCAGTCTCAAGCTCCCATTGTTATTAGAGGTCCTAACTCTAGTAAGTCTAAGCAGCCAGTGTCAAAGGGTGTTCTTCCAAAATCTGTTGTTGGTCCTAAGTTGAATTATAATCTTGTTGACCAATTACAATGTACGCTAGTGCAGATTTCAATCTTTGAGCTTTTGGAACTGTCCCCTAAGTGTAAGCATGTCCTTGAGGATGCCTTGCGAGTGCCTAATGTCCCTAATGATATAGATGTAGATCAATTCTAGAATATGGTCAACCACTTGGCTAGCCCTCACTACCTTACATTCTCAAAGGAAGATGACAAGTCATTAAGCCACCCACACAATTTGGCCCTTCATATAGAGGTTATGATCCACAAGACCCATGTCAGGCGTGTGTTGATAGATGGGGGTGCTGAGCTTAATCTTTGTTCTTTGAGCTTATTGATGGCCTTGGGTTATTTAGAAGAAGTCATTGACATAAGGAAGAAAATAACTATCAAGGCTTATGATGAAGCAGAACGTAGTTCTAAAGGATTGGTCATTCTTCCTATCCGAATTGGTCCTGTAAAGAAAGATATTTTGTTCTAGATTGTTGATGCCGATCCTTTGGCTTATAATATTTTGTTAGGTAGACCATGGATGCATGAGATGAAAGTGGTCCCATCTACCTATCATCAGTGTGTAAAATTCCCTTACAATGGAATAGAAGTCTGCATACCTAGAGACAGCACACTGTGAGTCAACACAATTTCAGCAAGGTCTCACATTCCTTTGAATAGGGAGGCTAACACTTTTGATACTGCATTTGAAAAATGCAAGAATAAATTCAAGACCATAGATCTTGGTATGGGGGATTACAAATTGGATTCATTCACAAAATTGCCAATTTCCCCTAGGTCTTATGGCAAACCTTCTCAAGAAATGAAGCCCTCGTCTTTGGCCATGACATTGTTCGATAAGTTTGTGGAATCCTCAATTCTGATTCAAGAAGAAAAAGAAGAGGTTGTCATTAGGGATTGGATTTACCGAGAAGAGAAATACCGACATAATGAGAATTTTTCACCTTCCCCTAGAACTTATGGGAGAGGGTATACATTGGTCAAGAATATGGGTTATCCAGGACAGGGTCCCCTTAGTCATAGGCTGGATGCTAGGGCTGAACCTCTTAACCATGCCCTTTTTGGATGAAGGACTAAGTCAACAGTTGGCTTAGGTTTTGAAAATAAGAAACAAAAAAGTGTCCCTGTCTCAGCTACGATGGACAGTGACAATGACTCAGACTACACACCTAATCTCTCTAATCAACAAGACATGTCTGATGATTGGGTGCCTTCAACAAATCTCCTTTGGGGAGATTCCCAAGATTTGACAACTAACAGTATGAATGCTATATTGACAATGGAAAGTGTTGCTATCCTAGCGGTGATGGATAGTAACAATGCTAGTGTTAGAGAAGGGGAAACTCTTCCCAATCTTGAGGCTTCTACATCCCAAGGCCCAAATAATGATTTAGAAATAGACTCACATAAGTTTGAATGGGACTCACTTTCAGATGCAACAGTTGATTTGGACATGGATGTTGTCCATACTTATAGTACTCAACCTGATGTGACCAACGAGCCTAGTGTAGGACTAGAGGATTGGACTCCTCGAATTGCCTTAGTGGACGACGCTTTGTTTGATAGGACAAATCCTGACTCGGGTATCTCAGGAGGGGACTGGATGAATCCCGATTATATGATCACCAGAGATAACACCTTCCACATACACAATGTTGAACCATTTATTAACCTACCCCTTGTTCATTTCCACCTAATTGACTGGTCTCAGTGACATCAAGAGCCTAAACTTCTCACTTTTCAGAATGACTATGAAATTTCCTGTTATCTAAATGCTCTTGAACCTGTAGTCTCTTCCACCAGTGAATTGACAACAAGTATGACAGAGCCTTATATTAAGTACCTCAGTCTAAAAATAAAAGAAAAAGAAAAAAAGAAAAAAAGGTCTGATGGCAAAAACCACTTTGTGGTGGTGTCAGAACCCAAAATAGTAAAAATAAATGACGTATCCAAGGGTGAAAACCTTTTTGAGGTGCCTAAGGATGGGGTACTTAATAACTTGCCAAGTTACTTCCAAGATAGGTCATTAGTTCTCATTGAGCCCACACAACCAGTCAATTTGAATACAGAAGAGGCTCCCCAAATAGTGCACCTAGCTCAGTCTCTATCAATTGGAGAAAAAGAGGCATATACAAAAATTTTGCAAAAGAAGAAAATCAACTTTGCTTGGACATATTCTGATATGCCAGGGCTTGACACTGATCTTATTATGCATCATCTATCTATAGCTCTAGGAATAAAACCGGTTAAAAAAAAGTTGAGGAAAATGCATCCTCACATAGCTCTTCTTGTTAAAGCTGAATTAGAAAAGCTCTTACGTGAAGGATTCATTTCGAGCTATTGACTATGCTGAATGGATCTCCAATATTGTTCCAGTTTCAAAACATGATGGGTCCATTCACATTTTCACAGACTTTAGAGACCTCAACAAAGCATGCCCAAAGGATGACTTTCCACTCCCTAACATAGACATGATAGTGGATATGACCGCAGGCTATGAGATATACTCTTTAATGGATGGTTTTTCTAGATATAACCAAATAAAAATAGCTCCCAAAGATCAAGAGAAAATAGCTTTCACATGTGCATGGGGAACCTATTGTTGGAATGCCATGCCATTTGGCCTAAAGAATGCAGGAGCAACATACCAGCAAGCTATGACCATAATTTTTCATGATATGATGCATAAGAACATGGAAGATTATGTGGATGATACCCTGGCTAAATCTAGAAAATGGGACACACACCTCGACAATCTGGAATTAATTCTAGATCGCATGGCACAGTTTCAGCTTAGATTGAATCCAAAAAAGTGTGCATTTGGAGTTGCCTTAGGTAAACTCCTAGGATTCATAATTTCAGCAAAAGGAATAGAGGTTGATCCCAAAAAGGTCCAAGCTATATTAGATATGCCACCGTCAAGAAATATCAGTCAAATGAGAAGTCTTCAGGGACATCTTCAGTCGATCACGAGGTTTATTTCTCAGCTTGCAGATAGAGCACAACCTTTTAATAAGACATTGCATAAAGGTGCTTCTTGCGTGTGGAATGAGGAATACCAAAAGAGCCTAGATCAAATTAAACAACACTTGGCTAATCCTCCAATTTTGATGCCGCCTATTCTTGGGAAACCATTGATTTTATACATTTCAGCAATAGAGTCTTCCTTAGGGGCATTGTTGGCTCAATTAGATGATACTGGGAAAGAAAGGGCCATTTACTACATTAGTCGTACTCTAGTATCTTATGAGATCAATTATAATAGCATTGAAAAGTCTTGTCTAGCAGTAGTGTTTGCTTCCCAAAAGTTGCGACACTATATGCTTGCTCATACTATACATTTGGTTGCAAAAATTGATCCTCTTAAGTACTTGCTTAGTAAGGCCACCCTCACAGATAGGCTTGCCAAGTGGATGATGGTTTTATCTTAATTTGATATAGAGTACATTGAAAGAAAGGCCATAAAAGGGCAAGCTATTGCTGACCAAATAGCTGACTTTCCAGTTAAGGATAGTATGCCTATTCAGGTAGAATTCCTAGATGAACACATACTGTATATCACTACCCACACTTAGAAGATGTTCTTTGATGGTTCCCACATGCAAAATGGATCAGGTGCTAGAGTATTATTTGTCTCTCCACATGGGTACAACATTCCAAAGTCTTACAAATTTTTATTCCCATGTACAAATAATATTGCCGAATATAAAGCTTTGACCAATGGATTGAAAATGGCTATAGAATGGAACATAACAAAATTACATGTCTTTGGGGATTCACAGCTAATTATCAACCAAGTCAATGAGGAGTATCAAACCAAGGATGATAAATTGGTACCTTACAAAAAGATGGTTGAATCATTGAGACGTTACTTTACATTTGTGACATTTCAACATATCCCTAGGATAGAGAACAAAGCTACAGAAGCTATGGCCACATTAGCTTCACTCCTTCAGTTGGAACAACATGAATCAAGATTTGAATTCCTGGTGGAAGAGCTACACCATCCCATATTTGACTCATCTAAAAGCAATGTCATTTGTACCCTTGTCACACATGAGTCTTCCCAATATGGTGCTATCTATTCATATCTACACGATGGCATCATCCCTGACACTTTCAACCATTCTAAACATCGAAACCTCATCCATAATGCCTCTCACCACACCCTCATCTCTGGTGATTTATATAGGAGGGGTTTCGATGGGACACTTCTTAGGTGCTTGGAACAGGAGGAATCCAACCAAGCATTAGCAGACATCCATGAGGGCATTTGTGGTGGACATTCTAATGGTCTTGCCATGGTCTGAAGGTTGCTTAGGGTAGGGTATTACTGGCCCACAATGCAGATAGATGCAGTAGCTTTCGCTAAGTCTTGTGAGAAATGTCAAAAACATGGAAACCTGATTCATGCGCTAGGTAGGGAGCTAATTCCTTCCATTTCTCATTAGCCATTTCAGCGCTGGGCCTTTGACCTTGTTGGGAAAATTCACCCCAACTCATCAGGTGGACATAAGTTTATCATCCCAGCTACTGATTATTTCACGAAATGGGTAAAGGCAATCCCTCTTTCTATTGCCTCAAGAAAAATAGTTTCCCTATTTATTCTGAATCATATTATTTGTCAATTTGGAGTGACTTCTAAGATTATTACTGATAATGGAGGTCAATTCAAGAACAAGAACCTAAAGCATTTATGCAAAAAGTTTAAAATCAAATAGCATTGGTCCTCTGTCTATTTTCCATAGGGAAATGGACAGGTAGAAGCCTCTAATAAAACCATTCTTAAAATCCTTCATAAAATAGTACACAAGAATGGTAGAGATTGGCACTTACAAATCAATCCGGCACTATGGGCCTATAGAACTAGCATTCATACACCTACACGAGCTACTCCTTTTGCTCTTACCTATGGCACTGAAGTAGTGTTGCCTTTAGAAGTAGAGATACCTTCACTTAGAGTCTCACTCAAAGGTTTAATTATAGATGAGGATTACCACACCATGAGGTTGCAAGAACTAGAACTTCTAGATGAGAAGCGTAAGGCTTCCTTTGATCACATGAGAGTATACTAGAAGCGTATGTCCAAAGCATTCAACAAGAAGGTTCACCCTAGGGAATTTCAGATAGGTGATCTTGTTTTGAGAGAGAACCCTAAGAATCAATAGAATAGAGAACAAAAGGGAAAGTTTGAACCCAGTTGGCTTGGACCATACATTATCACAGCGGCTTTTGGTATAGGTGCATATTTACTATCAAATGAAGATGGAGAATAGCTCCTTGAGCCCATCAACATTGTGCACCTCAAGAAGTTCTATCCTTGATGCCTATTTTGTCTGGGGGAATCCTTTGTACATATCTTATTGATCCTGAAAAAATACCAAAAAAATATATATGTGATGCTGAAAAATCCTAAAAAGCATATATAGTCCTAAAAAAAATACAAAAAAAAATCAAAAAATAGAAAACAAATTCAAAAAAATAGAAAAAGTGCCTTGGTGAAAACCTGGAAACAGGCGCCTTGGTAGCAAAAATTCAAAAAAAAATTTAAAAAAGGGAAAAATTGCAATAAAAATCCAAGTGGTGAAAACCTGGAAACAAGCGCTACTTGAGGCCTTTGCACCCCTATTTTTTAGCATGCATCCTCGACACTTAGCCACTTTCCATCATGCCTTGACCTTATTTGACTTAGTCTGGAATTGGTCTTTGTCTTTGTCTAGGGGGCATACCTACTAGCATAGGTCCTTTAGGTGCGTTTGTCTCTTGGGGCATTTCACAATAGGTGTTTTTCAACACCACCCCAAATAGTGTTTTTCAACACTACCCCTGCGTTGAGTGTTTCTTAACACTTATCAGATGTCTTTCCCAATAGTCTAAGTATGATGCAATATTTCTCATTAGCAGATGTGATAACTAGAGTCTAACTCTATGACCAACACACATGCACTTAAACAATCAACTTGTTGAGATATGTTGACTTTATTTTTCTTTGTGTGCTGTCTATGAGGATTTCTTTGATGAGTGGACTCTCTCTGAGAAGTTTTCAATGATGCATAGCTAGAAGACTGAAGGTATGAGAACATGTTTTCTTTCATTATCTACTTATGGGTATATTTTGTTGATCCTAACTATCATGAGCATTTATGCTGGTCTTACTTGACACTATGGATTGACAAGGTATTATCCTTGACTGTTATTGCGAGTGTGTGCTTCTAGTTATCCTAACTTTTATGCATCTTGATACAAGCATAATCTCACCATATCAAACTTAGGTAATCTCACTGCATTAGTCATCTTGACCTACATGTCTTTGATGCCTAGGTGGGATTTCCACATTTCTATCTGATAGAGATCATATTCATATCCACATAGTTATGTTAATGTGCATTATATGATCTTACGATGCTACCCATAATGCTAGATGATGATAATTAGATGTCTATAAGCTTTGTGACCTTGCAAGTCAACCACTTTTCATAGTAGCTTGTATTTTTAGGGTCATGTTAGTCTAGTTTTGCATTTTGCATATGGAGAGAGCTCTTCTTTTCATCTCACATGGACCTGTCAGTCGACTGCGCTCGCTTTTCCTTTTTCCACTCATGTCTTTCGCTCCATGTCTTTCATATCATGACATGTTCCTGTCATCACAAGGGGTTAATCATATCATCATATCATATAAAAATTGTCATTTTCAAGAAATATGAGTCTACATCATACACATGAGAATCAAACAATGCGAGCGAACATACATGCATGAACATTTTTGAGCAAAATGACAACACAATACATAAACTGATACATCCATCACAAGTGAGATGTAAACACATGATATATCAAACATCCAGTAATCTCATATATAAATCAATGTCATGATACAATATACAATACAATATGAGATCCCAAAATATGGATCAAAAGTCTCATGATATGTCCAAAACATCTAAACCTAAACCTAAACCTAAGACTCGCTGCCACCATCCCAAGGACCGGGTGGTGGAGGGGGTGGTGCCACATCCGATACCACATTTGATCTGCCTACCACTGCTAAGTAGGAAGGAGCCCTCTGACCCACTGGTACTACTTGTATGTAGAGACCATGATAATATGTAGCTCGCGCTACCTCTCTCTGTCTCTCTGCAACGGCAACCTGTAAGGCTCTCTCTCGCACGCTCTGTCTCTACCCGCTGATCAGTAAGCTGCTACTATCTAACTACTATAGTGATCCTCAGCTACTGTATCTCTACCTATAGAGCTTGTATCTGGGTTCTCAGATCCTCTCCTCCTGTAGGTGGGTCCTACCTAGCCTCTACTTGTTGGCAAGCTGGTCTCACCTCATCCTTCGAAGTGGCTGATCTCTATCCCCGTGACCATTTTCAGCCACCTGATCTAGATCCCTCCCCTCTCTCCATCCCCCTCCCTCTCCCTCTCCCTCTATCTCCTTTGTCTCCCCCATTGTCCCCCTCATCCCCCTGTGCTACTGGTAGCTATACATCTGGGACCGTAAATCTAGGAAACGGAGTCTTGTGCCTCTCTGCCCTATATGTTGCATCTCCACCCGCATCTACCATATCTGGTAGGTAATCCTAGGGCTCCCAGCGTATAATAGCTATATCCTATGCTACCTATTGGTAGTCCAGCATCGACAGCCAACCCTATCCCTCCTCATCTCAGAACCGAGCATGTGTCGTGGTCTCTATGGACACCCTCTGCTGGCATCCAAACTGCCTCCAGACTCGCATAATCACGAACCTCTCCATAATGTCTGGGTGACGGCCTACCAATGGCTGACTGCACAACATGTAATCTAGCTCCCACCTATCACTCCACTACTCGCATGACCTGTACGATCTCCATGTGAATGAGGCAAACTCATCCAGTATCCTACGATAATAGGAAACATCCCCATTATGTGTATGTGGGATGAACCCTGTATACATGTATATATAGGGATACCTGGACTCCCTAGGTTGTACTCATGGACACACTACTACAATATGCTCCCACACCCATATCTGAGCGAGTATAGCCCTCCATGCCCAAGTCCTACCATCTCTATAGACGATCTCATGCAGCTCATAGTACATATCGACTAAGATAGTTGGGCCCCATGCCATCCGTCGTGGCTGTGCCACTAGGTCTGCTAGTAATCTCCCCATCCCAAGGGGAAGCCCTTCTGACTCCTGTCAGGGATAAGGGCCTGTCCAATGAGCGATGCCACAATACATGGCACCAGGAAGTCTCTGCCAAAGTCATCCATCAACCTGTCCTAGCTGACGTGCTGATCTAGGATCGTGACATCCTGGAACATCCCTTGGATAGTATGTCATCCTACCGTCACATCCTAATCATAGTATACCTATGCCAACAAACAATCATGTTAGTTTCTATCATATGGAAACTTTACAACTATGCTTATCTATAAACATAGTTTTTCTTACAGGCTCTCCATGGCACGGAACCCGTAGAATTTGATAGACATCCTCTAATGTGATAGATGCCTCTCTTGTTAGTAGATGAAAGGTGTTGTGCTCACTATGCCATCTCTCGGCAAGAACAGTTAATAGTCCATGATCCACTTGGATATGCAGAAATTGCAATAGATAATGGAATCCCATGGCTCTGATATCGGCCTTGCCCGGATCATCCAGATCTTGGACAAACTGCAATCCCGTCACTTGGGGTGCTTTGATCTGAAGCGCAAGGAAGACCTCCTGTATGTCACAAAACCATACCAAATGTTAGAACATATCATGAAGGATGTATCAGTACAAAGCATCTTAAAATCAAACATTGTCAGGACTCATGTCATTTTGGCTCGAAAATGTTAAAACATGTCAAAATTTTACTTAGGCGACACTATTTTTTGACTAAGTGTCGCGTGACACTTTCTCTTAAGCAGTGCGACACACTTTGTTTGGGTGACACTTCACGTGGTGTCGTGCGATATTTTGCCCTGTGTCATGCGACACTGGTTTCCATGTTCGCATGACACTATTTTTACCTGTGAAGTGTCGCGTGACATTTTCCTTTAAAAAGCGTGACACATGTAAAGTGTTGCGTGACATGTCACCCTAATTTGGAAATTTGACATGTTTTAATATATTACATGCAATAAATGACTCAAACAATGGCTAGTTTTCAGATACATACCGAGGCACCGTAATGTGGAGGCCGGTTGTGCAACCGAGCATGCTCAAATTGGTGTCTATGGATGGGAACTCCTGCTGGTTGAGCCATCGCTATCTCTCAGAGCTCTCAAAATTCTCAAATCAATAAAAGACAAATGATTTTTGAAAATGACATTTTCACCCCTTTTATAGCATTTTGACTTTTTTTACCAAATTCCAGAACACCTCAAAATTGCACAAAAATTGCACCCCTGGCTAATTTCGACGTCTTGGACCCATTTTTGGACTCGAAATCAAAATCCAATGTCATCTTGCTAGTCAAAATCATGTTTCAAATTTTCCCCTTCTTCTGAGTAGTTGACTGACTTTTTGAGGTATAATCCAATTTTTGATAGACTTTCTTCCTTCCATGTCTCTCAAATTTTCTAGTCTCTCATTCACTCTATTCCTAGTCTTCTATTTCTATTCTTCTACTTCCTCACTGGGGGATGTTTCACCGCCTAATGGTTACCCTATTGACCTATACATTCAATTATGATTTCATTTTGATTTGATCAAATCTTTATCAATTTTTTCTCTCCTCTACCTGATTTCAATTTCGATTCTGAGGGGGCAGTACTTATGGGATTCTCATCCCTGATTCTCTTGATTTTCTTGATTCAGACATCTTTTGTGAGCTTTTGCTCAAATTTGAGATTCTTATCTCTTACTTTGAATGTGATCTTGAATCAACCTCATATTCAAGGCCTTTGTTTATGTTTGTCCGGGTGTGATCCTGAATCGACCTCACATCTAAGTTATTTTGTGATCCCAGATCGATCTCACATTTCAACTTCATTCTTTGACTACATGTGTTCCCAAATCGATCACACATTAGTCAAAGAGGGGAAAATGTATGCACCCAAAAATGGTCGCCTAGACTTTGGGCCCCATTTATTTGATTTATCAACCCTGAATCATTTTGATCGATAATCAATATTTTCAACATTATCAATTCCTTGATCAAATCTTAATTTCTGTCATTTATTCGATTATTATTCTATGGGCTAACCATTTTATCCTAAGTCTTTATTTAATTAAAAGGAATATTTCCTCCTCTTTTATTAAATAAAAAGCCCCCCCTTTCCTCTTATCCTAAGTTGCACAAATAAAATATTATTCCTATTTTATAAAAAGGAGAAAAGCACCTTTTATCTCATATGGACATAAAGTCAACTCATATTTTCCTATTGGAGGATACTTGTGCACACGGATTGCTCCTCTTTCAAGCTCCACCATTGATTGAGACTTTTGCCTCTTAATCTCCATGGTCCATTCCTTTGCATTTCTTATAAAAGGAGAGCTCTCTCCTTCATTTGCATATCCATCATTTTTATGCTATTGTTATGCTGCAGGCTTCCTAAGTCATTTGGAGCTCTTTGAAGACATTTTTGCGGCATTGCATTCTAGTTTCATATTTGCTTTCTTAGTTGCATAATCATGGCATGTTAGCTTAGTTTCTTTTTATGCAATAGATTAAATCTCACATAGCTTAATTAGGAGGGATTGTAAAACTTGTGCTTTCCTCTCATAGTTTAGTTGGCACTTTACTTTCATAGATTAGATTTCCTTTCAAGCATTGCATTGTTATCATTTAGCTTAGCTTGCATTGCATTTTCATAGTGATTCTTGGGGATATTGGCATTCTTGCCCTTGTCTTCATTGTGAATCTCTCATTGTGTGGTTGACTAGCAAGGTCATATGCTTCATAGCTCTAGCTGAGAGCAAATTCATAATCTTGCAACTCCATGCATAGAGAGCTATGGATCAATTTGTGAGGGCTTATTGTTGAGTTTTATTGCATGTAAGGATCCATAGAAGTGCACTACTTTTGTGTGTACAACTTGAAGAAGAAGTCTACATAGAACAACCAGAAAGGTTCATAGTTCCAGACAAGAAAGATATGGTATGTAGATTACATAAATCTTTATATGGTTTGAAGCAAGCACCTAGAGCCTAGTATGAAAGGCTGCATAATTATTTGTTGAGTATTGGTTTTGTTAGAACAAGTGAAAATAGCAATCTGTATATGAAAGAAAATTTAGATGATACTATCTTGATTGTTAAAATATTTGTTGATAACATAATATTTGGAGGAAAAGATCACATCTATAAATCATTTGCTGATGAGATGAGAAAAGAGTTCTAAATGTCAATGTTTGGAGAGATTAAGTTCTTTCTAGGCTTGCATGTTATTCAGCAGAATGATGGTATATTCATCACACAATCCAAATATATCAAGGAAGTACTGAGAACATTTGGCATGTAAGATGTGAAACCTGTTGGAACACCGATGGATACTGGATGTAAACTAACTAAAGAGGATGAAACTACAGAGGTAAACCAAACACTATACCAATCTATGATTGGTAAGTTGATGTATGTAGTTCACATTAGACCAGATATAGCACATGTTGTTGGGATAGTTGCTAGATTTTTTGCAAATCCTAGGGAGTCACACATGGTTGCTACAAAGAGAATCTTAAGATACCTAAAGAAAATAGAGGACTATGGATTATGGTATCCTAAGGAAGGCAAGTTTGAACTCAGAGTCTACACCGACATTGATTGGGTTGGAAATGTGGATGACAGAAAGAGTACCACCGGAGGAGCATTTTTCTTTGGTGAAAGACTTGTTACATGGACAAGTAAGAAACAACCTTGTATTTCTCAGTCCACTGCCGAAGCAGAGTATGTTGCTGCTACTACAAACTACTCAAATATTGCATATATCAAGCAAGTGTTGGAAGGGATGAATGAGGTAATCACTAAGCTGGTGATTATATATTGTGACAACACTATTGCAATTAACATTTCAAAGAATCCATTGATGCACTCAAAAATAAAGCACATATCTATTAAGTATTACTACTTAAGAGAACAAGTACAAGAGAAGCAAGTCAGATTAGAATTTCTTACATCTAAAGAACAACTTGCAGACATATTTACCAAGCCTCTACCGAAGGATACATTTGAATAATTAAGTCTGTCCCCTATCTACCGGTCACTAATGTGATCTAGAGGTTGCATCAACCTAATCTTATCAGAAGATCATTCATGTTGATGCAGCATAGTTCACACTTTGGATTCTATCTAAAGTTGTGAAAAGTTTGAAGAACTAGAATAGATTGGCATAATCAATATACAAAGATACAGTACATAAACTAGAAAATAGAGAGTTACATGGCTACTATAGAGCTCTATATTTATGTGTTTCTTTGGAATTGTTGTCAAAGGGAGAGATAAACAATATGAACCATGGAACAACTATCAAGGGGAAAGAGAACTAAAATGAAAGGGAGAGATAAACTGAAGAAGATTTGTTACTAAGAACAAAAGAAGGAATCTAAGAGATGCAAAGATCTTATCTGCAGAAGATAGTCTGCACCTGCAATGTTGTTAATTAATGTAGTGATTAAACATATTAAGCTAGGGAGAGATTATACCGAGTTACAACGTTTGTTTACAGAGTTTTAGAATGCATGTTTGGTATGTGTATGGTACACTTCATATTGCTTGTGTTGCCATCAATGCCAAAGGGAGAGATTGATGAACTACAACTTATTTAGAACCTAATTGAAGATCAGTGATTAGAGATCACTGAGTTACTGACTAGATATGTAAGATGATTAAATCAGTAATATGTTGTCATTGATGTCAACTAGTTTTGATAGCACTTATCTTGTAAGTTACAAATACCTAAACATCTGTAGAAAAGAGAAAAAGAGATGAAGAACAAATATATCTACATTGAGGAAGATGGATATGACAGATGAGGCTAAGTAATACATTGGGTAACTTATTGATGATTCTATGACCTTATGTTATTGACTTGATTATGTTGCATTCATCTATGATGAGGAAAAGAGCATAAAAGACACAAGGCAGTGTGGTCAGTTAATGAAGCATTTTAGTATAAATCAAGCAGTGTAGTGTATACCGAGCATAATATAAATCGATCTTGTGTTCACCGACACATTTCTTTGTTAACCAAGCAAAAAGAAAGGAACTAAATGATTAGTTTAGCCGATAGAAGTTGATGAGTTGAAAAGTACCTTGTGATCAGAGTTGGAGATAATATTTTTTACGAAGATCAACAACTAACAAAATTTGAAGAAGATCTAAGGGATGGAAACAAAATGTGTTACTGACATATCAATCGAGGAAGGTTTAAGCGGCAAAACCAACGAAGGAGATTAAGCGGCAAAATTTGATGGATGAAAAGAAAAATAGTTTACTTGTCTATTTAAGAGACTAGGGTTTCATTATAAAACTTATGCCAAAGGAAGGAGACTACAAATATACCGTGTGAGCAAGATTCATGCATCCCTAATCAGACTGGTTAAGGAGAACCAAATTGCAGAGTTTATCGAGCATTAGAAAGCTATAATTGAGAGATAGTAAGTTACTAAATATTGTTGAAACAGAATTGATATATTGATCAGAGGATTTGAATGACCATAATATAGATCTAAACATCTACAATAGAAGTTGTATTGTAATCAAATCACCTACTATTACAGTTTGACCATTGTAATCAGATAAATCTCTTAATCAAGTGGACTTGAAAGTCTTGTAATGTCATTCATAGTATGTACATTTGTTATCCTATCAACCCCATAGTGAATTTTGGTTGGACGATAACGGTTAGTGTTAAATCCTCTAACAAGGTCACACCTTATAGTGTGTTTTGTAACCTTTAACAAGGTTGGGTCTTCACTGGCCTCACTTCAGAAGAGTGAACAATTTTTGGGTTGCTGGTCCCAGGTGGTTTTTCCCTTTACAGGGTTTCCACGTTAAATATCTTGTGTTATGTGTTCATTGTGGTGATTGTTTGATTTTCACACTTTACATATTGCATATTGGATTTGATTGGTAATCACTATAAGTTATTAACTGGTAATCAGTAAAAGCACAGACATTTTACTATTTTATGTTACCGAACTGTAGAAGTTTGTGTAAATTTTTTTTGGTTATACAATTTGTATTTGGGACTTTGGATAACTAATTCACCCCCCTCTCAATTATTCTAACAATACACACACACACACACACATATATATATATACATAGATACATATATATACATACATATATATATATACACATACACACACACACACATATATATATATATACATAGATACATATATGTATACACACACATAGAGAGATATATATATACATACATATATACATATATACATATATATATATAGTTAGGAATAACAGTCTACAATACAACTGGGAGGGAGGGGGTGAATCAGTTGTATGATAGAATAGTGAACTTTAAACTTTGAATATCAATAATATCAAATCCAATGAACACAATGAATGCCAACACAATAACATAATATTTTGGTGTCAAGGAAACCCTGTTAAAGGTAAAAAAACCCAGTGGGAATTAGCACCCACAAATGATGGACTGAGAGTATAGTATCCTTGTTAGAAGATCTAGCCCTGTTAGGAGCTTATTAAAGTATTACATTACATAGTCCTTATTAGAGGATAGAACCTGTTAGGAGTCAAGAAAAGAGGGTAGGCTCACTGCCCAAAGAAGGTTAAGTCTACCTTTAGAACACACTATATGCAACACAAGTGTATATGAGGAAATAAACAATCATTGTGAACTGTCTGACAGCAACTATCTTTACTTGATCAGTTTCAATAAAGTACATATAATTATCTTCTCTACATCTAATAGGTACAAGCTCACAGCTTCCACAATATTCTTTCACATTACATACATCTCATCCATATCTTTTCCAAAGAAAAGATCTTACATATATACCCTATTACATTCTACATGATCAGGTCAGCCGATTAGGCTTTCCTAATATATAAAAAATTACATAAACCCTTGCTAAGATACACACTATATCAAAAACAAGTATACAATGATTAAATTACAAGAATTAAGGACCGACATCCTTAATCTACATTCACCAAAAAAATGCACACTACATCTTCTGAAGTCGGCTCCCAAATAAGTCTTCTCTAGATCACATGCCACAGTTGACGTCGTCCTACTTTTCATGACTTGCATTGACTAATGAACATTATTTAGTACCTTTTGTGTCATCCCTTAAGCTCACATATAATGAATCCATACCTTCTGTAAGATATACCAGAAATACAGAGACTAACTCTATCAACTTTCACTGTCACAGCCCAGTAACTAGTCTTCACCAAAACATCTAGAACTCATCCAATATACAACATTACATTATGTTATCTTAGATATAAGATCACAACATCTTCTTGTACTCTCATCTAACTTTTCATGTTTTGAAACACTTGTACACTGTAATAACCCACATGTTCTCTTCACAGAAACATATGTTGACATCAGTGACAAAACACTAATGACAACATCAGTAGCTCCAACATCACTCAACCTAGTGATTAAACATATTAAATATATCAAGCATCTCCCCAATGCATTAGCAATATCCAACAATCTCCCCTTTTGGAATTGATGTCAACATATAGGAAAATCCATCCCAAAGTTTTATCCATCCAAAGTTTTGTAACCAAACAGTACTCTCATAGTACACCTCCATACAATATCCCCATACAGTAGGGATTTTATCATAGCAACACTTCCCATTTGACAATAATGGAAAAGGGGTCCTTAAGTCATCAATTGTTCTTCTCAACTTTCTTCAACGATCACTCCTCCTAAGGAGTAGATCCCTACATCAAGTCCAAAATATGATAAGTCTCTAAAAACCTCTTGACTGGTGCATCCCTACATCATTTAATTCTAACTAGGAGGGGCATGAACCCCAAGAATACCTCTGAGATATTCAAAGGTATCTTTTGGCAATGACTTTGTAAATATTTTTGCAATATGTTCCTTTGTGCTAATATACTCCAACTTTATTTCCTTCTTTTCCACCTTATCTCTCAAGAAGTGATACTTGATATAAATATGTTTAGTTTTAGAATTCATCACTGGATTCTTTGACATATTCACCATACTGGTGTTATCACAATGGATAACCACAGGCTGATCAAAAGTTATTCCAATGTCTTTTAGCATTTGTTTCATCCAAATAATTTGAGTGTAGTTAATAGCAACAACAACATACTCTAATTCCACAGTAGATTGAGCTATACAATATTGCTTCTTACTTAGCTATGAAACCAACTTTTTCCCAAGTAAAAATGCACCAACACTAGTACTCTTCTTATCATCAATATTTCTTGCCCAATCAACATCAGTATAAGCATGAAGGTCAAAGCTATAATTTCTATTATATCATAAGCCATACTCAATTGTCCCTTTTAGATATCTAAATATCCTTTTCACATTAGCTAGGTGTGTCTCTTTAGGTTCTGCTTGATATCTAGCCACAATTCCAACAACATAGCAGTATTTGGTCTGGTGTGAGTCAGATATTGTAATCCACCAACCATTGATCTGTAATTTTTTTGAAAAACACACTTAGTCTCATCATTACTTCATAGTTTATTACCAATCAACATGGGTGTACCAACTGGTTTACAATCTTCCATTCCAAACTTCTTTGACATTTCTTTAAGATACTTAGTCTGAGAAATAAAAATTCCATTCTTGTTCTTAATTATTTGCAATCCTAGAAAGAATTTCATTTCACCTATCATGGACATCTCAAATTCATTTTCCATCTCTTTATAAAACTTTTTACATAATTCATCATTGCTTCCAAAGATAATATCATCAACAAAAACTTCTATTATCAAAACTTCATCTTCACTAGTTCTTAAATATGAATTACTGTCAGCATTACCTTTTCTAAATCCAAGGCGAAGTAAATATTTGTCTAACCTTGCATACCAAGCCATTGGAGCTTGCTTTAGTCCATATAGTGCCTTCTTCAACTTTCATACCATGTCTCCATCTTCGGATAAAGGAAATCCATCATGTTGTTCTATATACACTTCTTCTTCAAGATCCCCATTCAAGAATGCAGATTTCACATCCATCTGATATACCTTGAAGTCTTTATGTGAAACATAAGCCAAGAATAATCTCACAACCTCTATTCTAGCAATAGGAGCAAATGTCTCTTCAAAATTTATGCCTTCTTGTTGTGAATAACCGTTACATACCAATCTTGTTTTGTTTCTTACTACAACCCCTTCTTCATTCATTTTGTTTCTGAAAACCCATTTAGTTCCTATTACATTTTTGTCTTTACGTTTAGGAACCAATTCCCAAGTGTTATTCTTTTTTATCTGATCTAACTCTTCCTTCATAGCATTTATCCAAGATTCATCTCTATAAGCTTCATCTATAGTCTTTGGTTCAACTTGAGAAATCAAACAAATTTATTCTCTAGCCTTTGATCTAGTCATTACTCCTTGATTTGTATTACCAATAATTTTCTTTTCAGGATGATTTATCTTTACATGCCTTGGAGTCTTAGGAACCTCAGTAGGCTCATTTCTATCATCATCACAAGTCTCATTTTCACATTCAATCTCAACAAGTTCTTCTTCTTTTGTAGCAGCACCCTCATTGATCTTTGTAATCTAATTATAGTTATACATTCTCTCTTGTATCTGAAACTTCTCATCTAACCTTACATTGTTTTTGATTAAGGTAAAAACAAGTTTTGAATGGAACCCAAAACCATTTACATAATATCATAAAGATTTTTCATTTCAGCTTTTACAAAAAGAGACATCTGCTATGAGGACAAAAGCAGGAGCCAAACCAACCTAAGACAAGACAACAAAAACAAAAAGAAATAGTTACTGGTACAACTACTAGCAAACTACCAGCTACCAATCAGAACATACTACTTATTATTAATAGTCTTCTCCACCCTCTTCTACAGGTCCTCCATCTTCCAAATGGCTTCTTTTAAATCTTTCAGCTCCTTTGGAATTTCAAGGACCTTCCTCTTGATGTGGCCCCTAGTTCTAGTTCCTGAACCAGTGTTCCCAGCATCATCATCAATCATTATGGTATTATTTTCTAGCAGAGCTTTTTCCAAATAGTTGTATAGCATTTTCAGGTTCATAAAACAGGCACTAAGGCCATCATTGTTGTGCTTCAGGACCTCATTTATTTTGTACCCATTGTAACTAATTTTTTCTTTTAGTTCTTTAAGCTTGTTGTCAACCATCATTTTAATTTCAACAGTAATATCCTCATTCGGGTTATTATTTTTTACCTTATCCAAAAAATTATTTTCCATCTTTGTTTTTCAGGGTATTCATATTGTCTTTCATGGCCTAAAGTTGATGTTTCATTTCCTGCATCTCCTGCAATATCCACTTTTCCAAATGAATACTGTGACCATCGGTCTTCTTAACCTCCTCCAAAATACTAGCATCCATCTTGAAGCCTAAGGTAGCCTCCTTTTGGCTATCACCTTCCTCATAGCTCAGTTGGCCCTTCCCTTCCTCTTTTTCAATTAATTCTTCTTCTTTCTCTTCTAGTCTTGGGTCTTCCAGACCATCTTCCTCCTCCTCTTCAATTTCTTCTTCTTTAATGTCTTCCTCTTCAATTTCTTCTTCTTTACCCCCTTCTTCCTCATCATCATCTTCTTCCATGCTCTCCTTTTCCTTCATGGCCTCCTCCTGCACATTTTCTTCAGGATTTGGGTCCTCTTTTTTCTGTGCTTCCTCCTCTTTTCCAGAGTCCTCTTTGGCATTATCCTCCTGAGTGCTTCCCTTTCCCTAAGACAAAGGGATCTTATCTCCAACATCATCACCACTGATATTGACTTTTTTCTTATCACTTTTGTCTCCTACATCATCACCACTATCAATGGGATTTTTCTTGTTTCTCCTTTCCTTCTTTTGGGTTTCATCCTTACTCTCTTCTTCTCTATTTTCCTTTCTTTTACCAGTAACCCTTTTAGGAATAGGTTCAAGGATAATATCCCTAGCATAGTCTACAATGAGGAGGATCAATCCCTCATGTAGCACCAGATTTCTCGCTTTCTTCCTGTGCTTAGTAATACTGTTGTTCAAAGAGCTCAGTAGGAAGTACAAGAAAGATACCTTTTTGTCATGCCTAAAGTGGTTAGCTAGAACAAAGTGCAGATTATAAATTTTAGAGTAACACCCATCCAACGTGAAGTACTCAATCAACACTTTCATCATTTTAGCCCAAAACTCCTTGATTTTCGTAATATCTACATAATCCCCTTTTCCTTTGGTCATCAGAGCTTCTTCATCCACAGTTTTAGGAAAAAGCTTAAAGGCTTCAAAACCTATATGCTTATTGTCCCTATAAAAGTGCATTCCTTCCATGGATAAACTAGTAATCTCATAGATAAGGGTAAGAGTAAGGGGGAAAGATTTTCCCCATAAATTAACTTTTCTGTTAACCCATCCCTTAGCAAACTTAGTAGTTACCTGTTTATCATAACCATGAAGCTTTTCAATGTATGGTGTGACCCCTCCTTTCTTCAATTTCTTCTAGACCTTCTTCTCTTGTCTCCATTTCTCACAGTCAAAAGGATCCTCCCTTCTCAAATCTCCTCCCATTTTCTAAATTTTGTTACTGTTCTGGCTCAGAATCTTACCAATTTTTCCAAGACTCACAACTCAGCTTACTCTTGCTATTCATAACTCTTAAAATTACCTAGAACATGTGTCTTGTTAAGTCTAAAATGATGAACGCACACTTTACCTTACATGCAGCACTCCTCAATAATTGCTTCATCCTTGTCATCATTAATTTGAGTGGTTTTTCCCTCCTTGTGATTAATTTTATCATAAGTGATCAAACTTATTATCTCTATTTTTAGATTTGCTTCCCCTTTCTAGGTTTTTGTGACATCATTATGGGGCCCCTCATTTTCCAACCTATCTGTCAACTTATTACCTTCATAGTATATATGGGTGATGTGGCTTTCCTCAAAAGTTTGGATTATCATCTTGATTTTATCAATTATGTGAGCTATAGTCCATGAGCTCTCATTTTTACCTTTAATACAATTAATTAGGTTGAGGGAATCACCTTCCAGCCATAGCTTCAAGCATCCCATATCTTTAGCCAACTTCACCACATAGAGCACCGCCTCAGCTTCCACAACATAGTTAGTTTGAATTCCCAGTGGAGCTGCTATAGCTCCCAAACAATTACCAGCCCAGTCTCTTATTAGGCCTCCCCCTCCGGCCCTTCCAGGGTTTCCTCTAGAAGAGCCATCAAGATTCCCTTTTAACAATCCCATAGGAGGAGAATTCCACATAATATTGTCTCTAGGATTCAGATTTGTCCTACTCTTCAAGTTGTCCTGAGATATGGTATTGTCATTATTGAGATTAGGATTCCATAAGATAGAGTCTTTCTTTCCTATGCTTCTAAAATTTTCCATGAGGCTTCTACACACAGAGTTAGCAACCTTATGGGAGGGCACTATTTTTTCTCTAAAGACTATGTTGTTCCTCTCCTTCCATATTTTCCAAGTGAAGTGAGGGATAACAAGTTTCCAAAGATCCTTAGCATTTTTTTCATGAAAAGGGCACTGCTATTGCTGAACAAAACCCTAGAGGTTTTGAGGCTTAACCCACTTCAAGCTCAAAGTATTGAGATAGAGTCCCACACCTCTCTAGCAAAGGAACAATGGATCATTAAGTGATTATAGGATTCAGCCTCTTCACAGCACAAGATGCATCTATTTGGCATTTGGAATCCTCTTCTAGTGAGGTTGTCCACAGTGAGGATTTTATTCTGAACAAGCAACCAAAAAAACATGTTAATTTTTGGGATGAGATCTTTGCTCCATACCTAAGAGCAGAGGAGTTGGTCATCTTAAGGGATTAGGAGGGCCAAGGTAGAGGCAACTAAGAACTTTCCAATGTTATCAGGGCCCCAAATTATTTCATTAGACACATTTTCTCTGATCAACCAATTATTAAGTTGTTTATTCACCTCTTTGAATTTGTCATCCTTCAATTCAAGATCTATCCATTCATCGTTAATCCAGTAGTCACTCACCATTTCCCTGATAGTCTCTTTACATTCTTGGATTGCTATTTCACATTCCTAGTTATCAATTAGATACTTTTCCATCAGCCATTTATCATTCTAGAACTAAATCTTCCTGCCATTTCCCAGCTTCCATCTAACACCTTTTCTGACCAGTTTCTTACCCTTGCTGATACTATTCTAGACATTCGATCCCTGGATGTCAATGTGAGAGTGTAGAGTGTCTTCTAAAGAAGTAAGATGATATTTTCTTTTAATGATAGAGTTCCATTCTTTTTCTTCTTAAAAGATCCTCCAACATTTCTTTGCTAATAAAGCTTTGTTTGTATTAGTAATATTTCTAATGCCCAGCCCCCCAAATTTCTTTGGTTTACAAACCTTATCCCAGGCAACCAAGCTGAGTCTTTTTTTCTCCTCAACCCCAGTTCAAAGGAATATTTTTTGGATTTTTTCAATTAGGTCGGCATACATTTGAGGTATTTTAAACAAACTGAGAGCATATACTAGAAGATTTTGAAGATTTTCCTTCAGCAGTTGAACTTTTCTAGCTTGGCTAAGAGTAGGTCCTTTCCACCTAGCAAGTTAATGTGGAATCTATCAAGGATTTCATTCCAGAAATAGGCTTCAAGTTTCAGGCATAGATGCAAACCCAAATAAGGAGAAGGAAGCATCCCTATCTTACATCCTAAAATAGAAGAAATTTTATTCTTTCTTTCTTCACGAGTATTACTAAAGTATAGAAAACTTTTCTCCCAATTGATAAGTTGACCCATAGCATTAAAATAAACATTGAGGACCTTTTTAAAATTCCTCACTTCTTTGATAGAGGATTCTCCCATAAGAATTGTGTCATCAAAAAATTGTTCATGAGAACATTTAAGACTAGAGGAAGAAGGTTGGAGGCCATAAATCTACTTGTTAGTGACCATACTATTAATAAATCTCCCTAGACATTCAACCATAATAGAAAAGAGGATAGGAGAGATAGGATCTCCTTGTCTCAAACCTCTGGAGGGTCTGAAGAAGGGAGAGGAACCCACATTCACAATGACATAAGAGGATAATGTAGTAACCAATTGCATGATAAGTCTGACCACCCCCGGATCAAAACCAAAAGCTTGAAGAATTTTAGGTAACCGCTCCCAGTCCACTCTATCATAGGCTTTCAACTAATCCAGCTTCATCAAGAAACCCTATTTCCTAGATTTCTCCAATGAATGGATATTCTCATGAACAATTATTATGGAGTCTAGAATCTATCTCCCTAGGACAAAGCCATTCTGTTGAGGAGAAATAAGATTAGGAAGAAGTTTTAAGAGTCTAGAAGTAAGGACCTTAGGCATAATCGTGTACAAGGAGTTATAGAGACTGATAGGCCTAAAGCTATTAGCAGCGTTGGCTCCTGGTCTTTTTGGAATAAGAGCTAGAAATTTGGAGTTAAGTTATTTTAGGATAGACTTAGAGCTAAAGAAGTCTTTCATAACATAGCACACATCTTTCCCAATGATGCTCCAGAAGGATTGAAAAAAGGAACATTTGGAACCCATCTAGTCCTAGAGATTTTTCTCCTTCAAAGGAGAAAACCACCCTTTTGATTTCTTCTTCCTTAGGGATACCTTTTAGGGAATCATTGTCCTTAGACTCCATAATTCTAGGAATGGAATGCAGCAAAGTATTATGGTTCTCCTAGTTTAGATTCGGCTCTTTAGAAAGAAGGGAGGCAAAATAGCCCATCATTTCTTCCCTTATTTCCTCTTCTTTTGATATAGTTCCCCTAGTAGTAGCTAAGGAATTAATTATGTTCATAGCTTTATGCTTCATGGCAGTAAGATGAAAAAATCTTGTTTTTTTGTCTCCTACTCTAAGCCATAGAGACCTAGATCTCTGCCTCTAGAAGGTCTCTTCTTTCGAAATGATGTTGTGGTAATCTACCAAGATTTGATATTCCTCTTTTTTCAGGTCCTCGGTTAGTCCTATACTTTGGATCTTATCTTGTATTTATTTTAAATCAATTTGAATCTTACTTTTGGATTGGAAGATGTCTCCATAGACATCCTTATTCCATTGTCTTACTTTGGCTTTAATATTTGCCATTTTTTTTGCCACTTGAAACATAGCTTTTACTTCAACTTTAATATTCCACCAATCCCTTATTTTTTTTCAAGGTTGAGGTGAGAAAGACACATCTTTTTAAATCTGAAGGGAGCATTTCTTTTACCACTGAGAGAATTAGCAGAAAAAGAGATAGGATAGTGATCTAATACAATATAGTCGAGGGATGAGAGAGAACAAGATAATTTCACATACCACTCTCGAGATAAAAGAACCCTATCAAGCTTAACCTGAATAAGATCATCTCCCACTCTCCTATTAGACTAGGTGTAGTTTATTCCTTCAAGATCAGCGTCCAACAAACCTTCATTACTTATGCACTCCATCAAATCAACCTTGCTTTCCACTTGAGTTATATTCCCACCTCTTTTATCCATTTCTTTTAGGGGGGTGTTGAATTCTCCCATAATCACCCAGTTCTTATCACGATAAGATATCCTGAAGTCATGTAGCATTTTCCAAAGTTTACATCTTCTTGACTTCGTATTAGGAGCATACACATTGATCAGGGTCCATGAGAAGTTATCCTTAATGCTACAAACTTTAACTGCCAAGAAATTCTTCTCCTCTCTCAATAGGTAGCAATTATAACAATTAGTATTCTAGAAAATAACCAGACCTCCTGAAGCTCCATCAGAATCACTACCAAGATTCTTCCCTTTTTTAAGAAGGTTAATTTTAGCAACCTTATCTTTCAACATCTTAGTTTCTAGTATCATAAGAATATTAGGTTTAGTATCTCTTACTAAATTCCTAACTACATCTTTCTTATGAGGTCCATTAAGACCTCTTATGTTCCATGATAAAATCTTCATTTAAGGATTGGAGAACAGACTTGGTCGATGGTAAGTTGTCTTCCATCCGCTATGTTCTATTTTGCTTCCAGCTCCCTCTGGTCTTTTTTAGAAATTCTTCCTCTTTCTCTCTTAGGTGTACCAGTGTCCAAGAAAGTACTATATCTATTGATTACTAAGAAGGATTATGGAAGGGGTGATAACAATAGAACCTAGAGAAAGGTTGAGTTATTTGATACTTCAATGAGTACTTGATTATGTGGCACAATGATAAGATAATGTATTGTTTATCTAAGTAAGAAGCAAGATTGAACAAATAGGCTTAACCGAGCAAAAGTGAAGAAATCTAGTTTAAGTCAAGTGATGTCAGTGTTGACCGAGAGCTAGTATATGCTAAGTAAATTCAGTGTTGACCGAACATCAGTTTATTGTCGAGTGACAGCATTAGCTGAGCGAGACAGTTTGAACAGATGACCGAGCTACGTAGGGGTGACCGAGGATTTGAACACAGTATTGACTGAGCATTAATAATTTACATTTGAAGGAAGAATTCAGATTCCTAGCCAACTTACTTTAATTCTTGGATTATGTAAATCGTGTTAACTTTATTAAGTGAGTATATGGAGAATTTAATGCATGGTAAACCATTTTATTATGGATTCAATGAGGACATTAATGATGTTTCTAGAAGGATGGATGGAGAACTTAAATGTTACAAGGATTCGATGAATCTGACCTAAACCTAAGATCTACAAAGGAGATTAAGTGGCAAAAGATGGATCTACCTATTGAAGAGGTATAAAGGAAAACCTAAGTATGAGGTTAAAGAAGTATGTTGATGTTATTGACTGATAAGTCTAAGCAGAAAGGTTGAAGGTGAAGGAGTTGATCAGAGTTGTGATTGCTTGAAGTGAATTCCAAGCATATCAGTGATGGAGGTGGAAATGGAACTCAGTCAGTAAGCCAGCATATATGTGTGAATTGGATCTATTATTTGCAAAGTGATTTATATGTTTTTTAGATCAAATACTACCGGTACTTTCTAACCATTGTATCAGTCTAAATCCTTTAATTAAGGTTGACCTAACAGTCATTGATTAAATCCTTTAATCAAGGTTTCATTCTGATGGAATGTACTTAAGTCCTCTAACAAGGCTCACTCCTAATAGGGTGATTAAAACCCTTTAATAGGGTCACACCTATAAGTGTGTTTGTAAACCTTTAACATAGTTGGCATTTCATAGAGCTCATGTCAGAAGAGTGAAAATGTCAGTAACATCTTACAAAGTGGTTTTTCTCAAATTGGGTTTCCACTATAAATCCTGATGTCATATTTGTATGAATGTTTTGGTGTGAATGTTTCTATGTTTTGCAAGTTAAATATTGTTGGATAGTGGATTGCATGTTATATGTTTCTGGCATACATTCTTTAATGATCAAGTAATGTTGGTGATTAAATATAAGATTGTTGAAGTGTTTAAAAGTTTAATTGATACATCTAGACCAAAGAAAAATTGATTCACCCCCCCCCCCCCCCTATATGTTACTCTAAATCATATTAACAATTGGTATCAGAGTTGTTGGTACTTACAAAGAATAAGTTTGAAGGTACTTGAAGCAAATGATCAAGATGTATAAAAAGGAGGTACTGAAGTTGAATAAGGAGAAATTCCCTACATGGCAGAGTTGGATGAAACTGCATCTAGCTAGTATTGGTGACTCAGTGAAATATTATGTTGAACATGACTATGTTGCACCTTTGACTACCAAGGAGATGAGAGCTAAATAGGAACACAACCAAGCAATGTTGGAGATTACATCTGCCTTAAGCTATCCTGAATTTGAAGACATTAAAGATTGAAAAAATGAAAAGCAAATGTGGGACACTCTTGAAAATATCTATGGTGGTGATACAAATGTACTAAGGGAAAAAGATGAAAGCCTGAGAGGTAAGTTTGATGAAATAAAAATGCAAGAAGGTGAAAATATTGCTGAATATTGTGGTAGAATCAAGGAGGTAGTAAATGCTTTTAGAGGAGCTAATGGAACTATTGATGATGAGATTGTTATTGGAAAGGTATTGATAAATTTTCTTCCTCTATATGCCATTAGAATTTCAGCAATTCAAGAATCTAGATGTAACCCTAATAATGTTCTAACTCTGGAAACTCTTGTTGGTAAGCTTACTACTTTTGAGCTTTCTAACTATGATAACTACATTGTTTCTAATGTTGAATTTGCATTCAAGTCACAAATGGTTTTTCATAAGTCTAAGAGGGAAAAAGAAAAATGTATAAGTGATAGTGACACTTCTGATGAGGAACTAGAGGATCTTGAAGCTCTTATGGCCAGAAGATTGAAAAGAGGAAAAGGAAAATACAAAGGTAAACTTCCTATCATATATTTTTCATGTAACAAAGTTGGTCATATAGCTACAAGATGTCCCAATAGGAATGACAAGGATGAGGAAAGAGAAAGCAAGTACAAGGATAAGAGAGAAAATAGAGGTTACCGAAGGTACAAGGACTACAAGAATACAGGTAAGAAATCATGTTATATTGTTGAAGAAGAAACTGACACTGATAATGATGATTTTGAAATTGAAGTAGTTTATGTTGCTTTGAAAGATGATTTTGATGAAGATGAGAAAATTGTACTTGTTTCTTATGTGAGCAAAGATGATAAATGGATTATTGATAGTTGTTGCTCACATCACATGACTGGTGACAAAAGTAAATTTGAAACCCTAGATCATTACAAAGGTAGAAGTGTTAAGTTTGGTAATGATGCACCATGTCTTGTAAAGGGTAAAGGATTAATTAAGCTAACTGATAGGATCACTTCTGAAAATGCTTATTAGGTTAAAGATCTTAACTATAATTTGCTAAGTGTTGCACAACTTAATAACATTGGTTACCAAGTGGAGTTTCATCACAAAAAGGCTAAAATATTTGATGCCTCTGGTGAACTAATTGGAAGTGGAGAACATACTAGAGGTAATTTGTTCTATCTAGATCTATCTAAAGAGACATGCTTGTTTTCACAATTTGATGATGTATGGTTATGGCATAAGAGGCTCATATTAACTTTGACAATCTGGTAAATATTAGTAAAAAGAAGAAAGTTAGAGGTTTTTCGAGACTAACTAAACTTGATAATGTGATGTGAAAACAATGCTAGTTGGGTAAAATGACAAAGTCTAGTTTCAAGAGCAAGACTCTTACTTCTGAAAATATTTTGGATCTGGTTCATACTAACCTTTTTGGACCTATGGGTGTACAAAGCTATTGTGGTGCTAAATAATTTATTCTGTTTGTTGATGATTACACTAGCATGATGACTATAATGTTTTTAAAAGAAAAATATGATGTATTTTAATTGTTTAAGTGGTATTTGGCCAAGGTTGAAAAAGAAACAGGTAGAAACCTGAAATGTCTAAGATCTGACCGAGGTGGAGAGTTTATATCAAATGAGTTCAATCTATTCTACAATGAGAGAGGAATCAAGAGAGAGATGTATGCACCAAGAACACCTCCATATAATGGTATAGCTGAGAGAAAAAATAGATCTATCATGGATTGTGAAAGAACACTAATGATTGAGAAAAATGTTGCACAAAAGTAATGGAAAGAAGTTGTAAGTATAGTTGTTTATACCTTAAACTAAGTACAAATCAAAAAAGAGAAAAATGAACAAGAAATCAAAAGAGAACCTGAAGATTATAGATCTTTTGTCTATGTAGAAGAAGGAGAGGCAAGTAACACACTTACACCTGATGCAGAGTCATGGGTAAGAAATGTCGACCATCAGGAAGATAATGTCGAGCATCAAGAAGATATTACCAAGCATCAGGAGGATGTTTCTAAACATTAGGAAGAGGTTTTCGAGCAATCAGAAACTAAATCTGATAATCTTACTGATGAACCTGAAGAGCAAGGAGAAAAGAAATCTAAACCTACATTGGTACAATATGTAAGAAGATATCATAAGCCTAAGCAAATCATTGGAGATGAAGAAACTGGATTTCTGACTAGAAGTAAGTTGAAAGATCCTACATGTTTATTGTGTGAGTTTGAGCCTAAGACAACAAGGGAGGCATTAGAAAATGAACACTGGATTCAAGCTATGAATGAGGAAATAGACCAAATAGAAAAGAATGATACCTGGACTCTGGTGCCAAGACCAAAAAACAAAAATGTCATTGGAACAAAATGGGTATTCAGAAAAAAGCTTAATGAACATGGAAAAATCACAAGGAACAAGGCAAGGTTGGTATGCAAGGGTTATGCACAAGAAGAAGGAATAGACTATGGGGAGACATTTTCCCCTGTAGCAAGATTAGAAGGAGTGAGAACTCTACTTGCATATGTTTCTTACAATGATTTCAAGGTATACCAAATGGATGTCAAGTTTGCATTTTTGAATGGTATATTAGAAGAAGAAGTGTACATTGAGCAACCTGAAGGATTTGTTTTTCCAAACAAGAGAAATATGGTTTGTAAGCTGAACAAGGTGTTGTATGGATTAAAGCAAGCCTCCAGAGCATGGTATGAGAGGCTACACAATTTCTTGATACAGATTGGATTTTCAAGGGAAAATGACAACAGCAATCTATACATGAAAGATGAAGAAGGTAAAGGGATTTTGTTAGCTAAAATTTTTGTAGATGATATCATATTTGGAAGACAAGATGCCCTATGTAATAAATTTTCAAATGAGATGAAAATTAAGTTTGAGATGTCTATGTTTGGTGAGATAAAATTCTTTATTGATTTGCAAGTCTAGCAAATGGAAAAAGGTATTTTTATCACTCAATCTAAATATGTCAAAGAGATACTAAAAACCTTTGGTATGGAGGAATCAAGGCCAGTAAGTACTCCCATGGCTACTAGACAAAAACTGTCTAAAAATGATGATACTGTTGAAGTAAACCAAACCCTGTATAGATCCATGATTGGAAAGCTACAATATGTAGTTCACAATAGACTAGATATAGCCCTAGTAGTTGGGATTGCGGAAAGCTTCTCTACCAATCCTAAGGAAAGGCATATGATGGCTGTGAAGAGAATATTAAGATATCTGAAAGGGACAGAAGACTATGGACTTTTTTACAAGAAGCATGAGAAATTTGAACTGAGAGTCTACACTGATGCAGATTGGGCAGGAAATGTTGATGATAGGAAAAGTACTAGTGGTGGAGATTTCTTTCTTGTATGGAGATTACTTTCCTAGACAAGCAAGAAACAAAATTGCATTTCCCAATCTACAGCTAAAGCCGAGTATGTAGCAGCTTCAGTGAACTGTTCAAATCTGGTATGGATTTAGCAATTGTTGAAAGGCATGAAAGAGGAGATCACTAAACCAGTTGTCATATACTGTGACAACACAAGTGCTATCAACATATCAAAGAATCTAGTGATGCACACAAAGACCAAACATATTTTTATCAAGTATCATTACTTGAGGGAATTGGTACAAGATAAAGAGGTGAGAATGGAATATGTGAATACAAAGGAACAATTAGTAGACATATTCACGAAAGCTTTACCTAAGGATTCTCATGAATATCTTAGAGGTAAATTAGGGGTGCTTCCCCTAACTAAGGCTTCCTAGTTAAGCTAGGAGTGCTACATCAAATGTGTTGCATGGAGTATCTGACAAATTGATGCAGAAAATGTCACACTTTAGGAGCGGCCTAGAGTTGTGAAAAGTACAAAAAAGATAATAATCAGTCATAAGAAAGATGATAGAGGGATAAATATTGTTACTAAAAACTAACAATATGACATCCACATGTGAAAGATGCAAGTTCTAGATGTTGCTTTGGAATTATTGTCAAAGAGGGAGAGATTCAGATGAAAACACATAAAAGAGGAAGAAACTCAGAATTAGAGGAAAAGAGAGACAGAAAAGATTCAGAGGGAGTAACTTTGTGGACAGTCAAGCAAGCAAGGCTAAGTGATTCAGAATCACAATGAAGCTAAGGATATTACAAATATTTCTGATGCAATGACAAAGTTTTGGATTGGTTGGTGAATCATGTGTTATTCATATGGTGTTGCCATCAATGCCAAAGAGGGAGATTGTTGGAAACTACAATTGAAGAAATTGTTATATTGTCATTGATGTCAAACCTTAACTAGTAAGACAGTTGCTATCTAATAAAGTACTATATCTATTGATTGATGAGAAGGATTAGGGCATGGGTGATAACAATAGAACCTAGAGAAAGATTGAGTTATTTGATACTTCAATGAGTACTTGATTACATGGCACAATGATAAGATAATGTATTGTTTATCTAAGTAAGATACAAGACTAAACAACTAAGCTTAACTGAGCAAAAGGGAAGAAATTTAGTTTAAGCCAAGTGATGTTAGTGTCGACCAAGAGATAGTATATGTCGAGTAAATTTAGTGGTGACTGAACATCAGTTTATTGACGAGTGACAGCATTAGCCGAGGGAGATAGTTTGAAGAGATGACCGACCTACGTAGTGATGACCGAGGAGTTGAACACAATATTGACCAAGCATCATTAATTTACATTTGAAGGAAGAATTCAGATTCCTAGCTGGCTTTAGTTGAATTCTTTGATTATGTAAATCGTGGTGACTTTATTAATTGAGTATATGGAGAATTTAATGCATGGTAAACCGTTTTATTATGGATTTAATGAGGAGATTGAAGATTTTTCTAGAATGATGGATGAAGAACTTGAATGTTGGAAGGATTTGATAAATCTAACCTAAACCTAAGATCTATGGAGGAGATTAAGCGGCAAAAGATGGATCTACCTATTGAAGAGGTATAAATGAAAACCTAAGTATGAGGTTAAAGAAGTATGATGATGTTATTGACTGATAAGTCTAAGCAGAAAGGTTGAAGGTGAAGGAGTTGATCAGAGTTTTGATTGCTTGAAGCAAATTCTGAGTAGATTAGTGATGGAGATGGAAATGGAACTCAGTCAGTAAGTGAGAATATATGTGCAAATTGGATTTTTTATTTGCAAAGTGAGTTGTATTTTTTTTAGATCAGATACTACTGCTACTTTCTAACCATTGTATCAATCTAAATCCTTTTATCAAGGTTGACCTAATAGTCATTGATTAAATTCTTTAATCAAGGTTGCATTTTGATGGAATGTACTTAAGTCCTCTAACAAGGCTCACTCCTAATAGGTTGATTGAAATCCTTTAACAGGGTCACACCTAGCAATGTGTTTGTAAACCTTTAACAGGGTTGGCTTTTCATAGAGCTCAATTTAGAAGAGTGAAAATATCAGTAACATGTTACAAAGTAGTTTTTTCCAAATTGGATTTCCACTATAAATCATGATGTCATACTTGTATGAATGTTTTGGTGTGAATGTTTTGATGTTTTGCAAGTTAAATATTGTTGGATAGTGGATTGCATGTTATATGTTTCTGGCATACATTCTTTAATGACCGAGTAATAATGGTGATTAAATCTAAGATTATTGAAGTGTTTAAAAGTTCAATTGATATATCTAGACCTGAGAACAATTGAATCACCCCCCTCTCTATTGTTCTAAATCATATTAACAACACTTACTACCAAATATTCTAAAATATTTTACAGTAGGAGTATGATCAAACCATAATTCATAAGGAGTCTTACTTTTACCTTCTCTGATTTTAAATTTATTTAATGTGTACACCATTGTACCAATAGCTTCTCTCCAATGCATATGAGATACATTTCCTTCAAGCAATATATTCCTAGCAGCATCAAGTATGGTCATGTTTCTTCGCTCTACTATCCCATTTTGTTGTGGATTCCTTGAAGCAAATGTATGTCTTTGTATACCATGCTCTTCACAGTATGAATTGAATAATTCTGAAGCAAAATCTCCACCTCTATATGACCTCAAACATTTTATCTTTAACCCTGTTTCATTCTCTACTTTTTCTCTAAATATCTTGAATTTATCAAATTCTTCTAATTTTTCTTTCAAGTAAGTAACCCACATCATTCTAGAAAAGTCATCAACAAAAAATATAAAATACATTTCACCATAGTATGATCTTGTCCTTGTAGGTCCACATAGGTCAATATGTACCAAAT
This sequence comes from Chamaecyparis obtusa, assembly GCA_027943335.1. Lineage (NCBI taxonomy): Eukaryota > Viridiplantae > Streptophyta > Pinopsida > Cupressales > Cupressaceae > Chamaecyparis > Chamaecyparis obtusa. Next base: position 512,477 of record BSBK01000804.1, on the reverse strand, counting down.
CCAACTTTCCTTTTGATGTATATGCTTTACTTTTGTAACTGCGTCTATTATATTTTCCCATAACACATTCTCTGCATATAGTGTTAGATGGTTTCACAATCTTTGGTAGATCTCTTACTGCATTAGTCAAACTTGCCTTCACAATATAATCAAAGTTAACATGACAAAACCTTTTATGCCATAACCAACTTTCATCTACCTTTGCAACAAAATAAGAGGCCCCAGATGTATTTAATTCAAATACATTACCTCTAGATTTAGTACCGATTGTAATCACCTTTCCTACCTTACTTATGATAAAATATTTACCATCATTGAATTATAACTGAAACTCTTTGTCAATCAACTGTCCAACACTCAAAAATTCATGCTTAAGTCTATCAACAAGTAGTACATTGTCAGTATTAGTTTTTCCATCCAGAGTAATAGACCCTACTCATATGATACGTTTAGGAAAATTGTCTCAGAATCTTACAACACCACCACCATACTTCACTAAATTAACAAACTTATTTTTGTCTCTAGTCAAATGATGTAAACAACCACTGTCTATAATCCATTTAGATTTCTTATCGACATGTGATACTAAAGACTTTTCCTCATATACTAGTTCATTTTTAATAGCAACAAATCCAATCTCCTCATAATCTAAATCATCATCATCATAACTACCTTCACTAGCATAATAACATTCCTTATCCTTTGAATACTTAGACTTGAAAAACTTAGGCTTGTACTTAGGAAAACTTGTAGGACATCTAGATGAAAAATGACCTACCTTATTACATGAAAAATATTTCAAAGGTAAGTTTCCTTCAAATTTACCCTTACCTCTTTTTTCTCTTCTAGCAATCAGTGCAACAAGTTCATCCATCTTTCTTTCCTCTGCTTATATATGTTCCCATTCCTTAGCATATTCACCAAGCTCTTCTTTTAGGTTCTCACTGTTGGTGCTTGGAAGAGTAGACATTATCCTCTTGTGTTCAAATCCTTTGAATGCAGATTCACCTTTAGGTACAAAGTTTCCCATTTCAATAGCTTCAAAGGTAGTTAGCTTTGCAATCAACATCTCTCTGCTAAAGTTCATAGTCAAAGGTATAGTTTATTGTATAGATATAGCCTTAGTCTTGTAAAAAGGTGTCAATGATCTAAAGATCTTCACAATGAATTATTCATCATCATAAGTGCCTCCACAATTTTTTATTCCAACCACAACCTCTCTAACCCTTTGAGCATAAGACCTAATGCTTTCATCATCCTTCATTTGTAGCTTCTCCATTTTTGTTTTCCAGTTCTGTAACTTTGCTTGCTTGGTATACTTGTCTCCTTCATATAGTGCTTCTAATCTTTCCCAAATCTTGTGTGTTGAATCCAAATCTTTACCCTCATTAAATTCTCCTTTAGAGAGTGCACTAATAAATGCTTCCCTTATGACCATGTTATATTAAAATACCTTCTTTTCATCATCAGTAGCTTTTGAAAATTCATCCTCAGCCTTCATAACAACTTGATTCTTTGTAATCAGCTAATAGTCAATGCCCAAACATAGAAAATGAGTTTTCATCTTGTTCTTCCAACTGTCAAAGTTTTCATGATCATATTTTGGATTATCCTTCCTATAGAATGCCATCTCCAAGATCACCTCAAGTTGTTAAGCTTTCTCTTTAAGGACCAAAAACTCTAATACCAATTGTTAGGAATAAAATTCCACAATACAACTAAGAAGGGGGGTGAATCAGTTGTATGACAAAATATTAAACTTTAAACTTTAAATAGAAGCAATATCAAATCCAATGAACACAATGAATGCCAACACAATAACTAGGGTAATATTTAAGAAACCCCCCCTTCAAAAGAGGTGTAAAAAAGTGGTGAAATTTAGAAAAAAAAATTATTGGTTAAAAAAATTTATTTTCAAAGAAAAATAAAGAATCTCAATTGGTGAATTATTCATGCTCCCTAAAACTATGTGGAAAATCTTGGTGAATTGTGTTTTTGTTTCAGAACTACCAAAAAAATATATTGGTGAATAAAAAATATACATTTGTGAATATTCAAAACATAGTGATAGGACTACGTGTCAAGTTGGGTAATACGTGTCATTTACTGATGACCAGTTTGTGAGGACAGTTTGCATAGCTTTGACAAGCTAAAAGGAGGGTCAATGGCTAACAGTTACAAAGATACACAATGGTCATGTTGATGGTGTGTGTGACTTTGGCTATTATGTTGGTGGTTTAGAGTTGTAGGCCACGAAGATATGCAAAGGTCGAGTAAGTTTGTGGTTGATAGTTTGGCATTTGCATAGCTTCAGCATAGTTTGTGGTGACTGGTGATAGTGTGTGTAGCTTCGGCAGGCTAAAAGGAGGGTTGATGCTGACAATTATGAAGATACCTATGGTTAGGTTGATGGCGTGCGTGACTTCAGCAATTATGTTGGCAGTTTGGAGTTGAAGGCCATGAAGATACGCAAAGGAAAGGTTGACAGTGTGCGTGACTTCAAAAGTTATGATCGTAGGTACGATATGGGGGTTCCGAGGCCACGTTGGCAGTCTGTGTAACTTAGCCGTAAAGTTACAGTGACATTGAACACTGAAATGCAATTAATGAAACTTATTGATGACAAGATTTTGATTAGACATTAAAAAGGATAATTTGTACGAGATATGAGCTATGATTTGTAAACATTCATTATTTTTCTTTTCAGAGCCAAGTCACCTCAAGTGAAACAATCCTTCAAAATTTAATGCGGCTACCAAGTTGTCAGTTCAAAATTTAAAATCGCAGCTAGGATATGGTGGTTCTGAGGTAACGCTGGCAGTCTACGTAACTTGAGTAGTACATAATCTAGGCCAAGACTTTGATTAGACATTAAAAAGGATAATTTTACGGGATATGAGATGTGATTTATCAACATTCATTATTCTTCTTTTCAACTTTGGAGCCAAGTTACGCATGATACAAGTGTCTACAATTTTTCTTTATCGATATTCATTAATTTCCTTTTCCCAGGCAAGCCACCTAACGTGAAACATTCCTTCAAAATTTATTGCAGCTGGCAAGTTGGTGATTATTTTCTTTATATACTCCTCGGTAGTGGAATTGCAAAACACAGGGTGCTTTCTAAATTTCTAAATTTGGAATCTTGGATGACATAATGGGTCTTCCAGTAGATGAGGGATCATCAAATGAGAACCTAGAAATTTGGATATGGAGGAGGAGATTCAGCAGGATGTCCTCAGTCATCTTATGTCTGCAGCATGGGATCATGCTACCAGTTATGCTGGATACCAAAGCAACATGTTTGAACTCGAAGTAGAACATGACAAGGTAGAGATGCACACCATTTTTTACAATCATGGCTTTGACTAGGAGGGGTTCTAGGAGGAGATGATTTGGTTATTTGTTGGTTTGTGCATCAGCTAATCTTTTTTTCTTTGTGGATAGTATTATTATATTATATTATAAAATATTAAAAAATTACTATTAGTTTATTAGTATTAGGATATGTAGGATTCGATTGTCGGACTGTCAGACTAAGCTTTTGTAATTTCCTCTGAAAGTTCAATGGATCTTAGGAAAAAATTTATTACTTGTAATTTGAAAATATGAAATTAGAATGTACTTTTCATTTTGGTTTTGGAAATGGTTGGAAGCTTGTCGCTTCTCCTTCTGGGGAAACCACAACCATTCAGTGAATCAGTGATTCAATTACTAGTATTATGTATACCAATTTTTTAATTTAATAGTAATACTATAGTTTTTATACATATGAGAAGACTCTTTTTCAAATAGTGTTATTATTTTTATTTTTATGCGTTATTTGCTAATACTTCAAATTTCAATAGTCAATATAGTACAATGTTACGTGAACCATGAAATTGAACAATAGTTTTATTATTTATAAATTGAAAAATATGTAAATTGTAATTACTAATAGTAATTATTAATTAACTTGAACTTTGAAGTATCTGTCAGTGTGGACTTTGATTCTGTATAAAATTATAAATACCTATTAACTGATTCAGAATGCTAAATCATGATTCACTTCACTAACTAAATGAGAAGCTTGACGCTTCTAAAATCTAAATCCCACATGGCTCATGGAAATTTGGAACCCACTCCAAGCTCTAAAGTTACACCTGACTATTTCATAACTTCTCAACAGTTAATTTATTATGATGGTGATCAATTCCGAAGTTACACCTGGTTGTTTCGTAACTTCTCAATAGTTAATTTATATCATGGTGATCGGTTCTGAAGTTACGCCTGGCTATTTCGTAACTTCTCAATGGTTAATTTATTATGATGGTGATTGGTTCTGAAGTTACGCATGGTTGTTTCATAACTTCTCAACGGTTAAGTTTTTATGATGGTTAGGGGTTCCGAAGTCCCGACTAACTTCGTGCGTAACTTTGTAAGGTGTTGAAAAGTGAGAGACTGAGAGTAAGTTGCATGCCACATGGAAAGTGCCAAAGAATGGAATGTTTGCAGAGCTTTGGTAGGGTTTCTTGGCCATTTATGATGGTGGTTATGAAGTACAAGTGTCATGCCAGGCTATGTCATAACATCTCAAGGTTTTATTTTCCTGGTCAGTTTAACAGTTTTGAAGTTTTGAAAAGGTGTTGCGTGACTTCACAAGTCTTAAAGTTTTAGGATTTCAAATTCAAAGGGCCAAGGGCCAAGGGCCTTGATTTGCAAGTATCAATTTAGCAAAGTTGAGATAGGGACCTAGGGTTAGATGTACCATTAGCGTAACTTTGGCAACATGCTAATTATTTGCTCTTAGATCGCTGCCAAATCTATGCTAGAAGTGAGAGTTGACAGTGACACTTTTTTGAAAAAGGTAATTACTAATTTCATGCATGTGCGCTTAATGAGATTTTAATTTTTAATAGAGTAGGTGGCCTGGTGGTTGGTTGTGAGTTTCTTGTTACTTGTTAGTTATTAAAGATAGTTCACACTTCATAGAGCATCCATAATTTCCAAAGTCAAAGAGCAACAGAGAGTTGAAACCTTTGATGTTAAGTGCAGAAAAAGAGCTTACTGATTAGAGTTTAGTATGCATAAAGAATGGCAGAACAAGGATCTATTGATTTTTTTTAGTACCAGGAAAGAGTGTCGTTGTGGTTTCAAGAACAAAGAGGCCAAACATATACGCTGAAGAATGGATGAAACTATTGCCTGGATCCTCAAATTTGCAATCAGCTAACACTTGTGAATGGAGGGACTCTTTTGCATTCTACAAGGATGTTGTCTACCCAAACACAACTGGGTATGAGCTCTTCATGTATTTCTATAATAATAGATTGAGAGGCCCTCCTATTTCAAACCCATGGGATAGGAACTTGGGAAATTTCATAGTACCTAAGGTATTTTTGGATGTAGACCTCATGAAAGTGCTAATTCAAGCATACAATCTAGTGACACAAGCTTTCCAAAAGCATGAAAAATCTATACTCTGCATGTTAGACAAAGTGACTTTTATTCAAGCTTTCAAACTTCAGGGACCTATGAGTGTGGATATTGACCTAGTAGAAGAGGAGGCCCTGTTTAATAAACAAAAAAGTTATTACATTGGAAGGGTTATGAGGAGGCATATTCCTACAGAAAAGAAAAAAGGCATGGTTGTTACTGAAGAAGGTTATAGATTCATTTGATATTGAGATTTTCTTTCCCTATTTCTAGAATACCATCTATGGTCTATACAAAGTTATTGGAATAGATGGAAGTTTGACAGTGTGTCATGACATTTATGTCATGGCTATAGATGTTCAGGACTTGTACACCAACAAGGAGTTTGATTATGTGGGGCACATAATCAATGTAATGCACACTCAGTTGATGAATGCAAAGACTAATTTGAAAAGCTTCAAATTCAATCACTACTCCATGTTGATGCACTTGATCCTCTATTTCAATATTGGCTACATCAACCCAGAGTTCATCGATGAGACCGAAAATGCAAGAGGAACTATTCTGGTTCAGTTGTGGACCAGGTTATGGCATAGAAGTTACCATTTCTCTAATTCCATTACTTTTTATAGTGATTTTGTGGATCTATTAATGAACATGTTAGGTATTGTGAGGGATAGATTTGCTTTACTTGTTAGAAAATTGCTTAGACCCTTAGCATTTAAAATTGACAATGACATTAAGCACAATTGGGGTGATATGTTTATTTTTTAGAATTTTACTATTATAAGAGTGTATGCTTGCCCTCAACCTCCACACATACTGCCAAAATTTATCCCAGAAATATTGGCAATAGTAGAATTCATGTGGCAGCTTATCATGGTGGATAGAGAGCACTTAGGCCCAAAAAGACATAAGGGAACCTTTCTGGAAAGGAGGTTCCAACTATGGGATTTCTCTATAAGTAAAGATGTTGTGGACCAAATCCATGATTTCTTGAGATAATTTAGATTACCCTCTGGTAAGGCAATGATTTTTGACCCTAAAGACTTTGTTAGAGGAGCACTGAGAGAAATGAGGAATCACAATTTGGCTCTAAATCAGCCTATGGAAGATGGGGATATTATTAGAAATGTTCTCAGTCAAGATATCTATGAAGAGAGAAGCTATAAATGGAAAAATATTGTAAGGGTAGAGGAAGAATTGAAAAAGGCAAACCCTACTTTCCCCGGTTTCTTTCCTGATCTCAAATACATACCGAGAATTGACATGTGTATAGATAATTATGAAGATATTATGTCTAAATTTCCAGACATCCCTGAGGAGAAGGAGGAGGAAAGAGTAAACCCAGAGGAAATTTAACTTGATGTGGTGTTTATGGTAGAAATAGAACAAGATGAGCCATCCACATCTGAGCAGGGGCCCTCAAAGAAACAAAAGTTGATGAATGTACCACAAAAGGCAAGGCAAAAGGCACTACAAATATTGCCATGTAATAGCCATTACTTTGTTGACTTAAGGCAACAATGTTTGACATCATAGGCAGATGAGGGAGAAAAGGCCCTAGATGAGTTAGAATTGGCTGTAGCTAGATTGGATGACAGGGTCATCTAAGCTAAAGAGTTTATAGATGATGATGAATTCATCAAGTCCAATGAGTTTAAAATTTTTCTCTTTAGATTTAAGTAGAATGAATTAACATTATCTTTGAAACCAGGGGAATCATAGGAAAAGATTGTTGAAATAATTGAAAAATTATAGGCCTATGATCCCAACAATGAAACATTAACTGTGGAGGAGGCAAGAGATCTTGTAAAGAGAAAAGGAATGTTGTTGATCCCTAGATGGGACTTGGAGTCCTCATTCTTAATCAACCAAATCAAGAGGCAAGATAAAGTTGTAGCTTATGAATCTTTTAGCCCTAATAGACTACAGAGGGGTTCTCGATTCAATATGGACACTAAGACAGTAGTAGTATGGTGTGTGGCCCTAGAATCTAATAAGCCCAGATTGGTTGACATCCAAGACACGGCATAGGGTAGCCAATTAATATGGAGGTTGCAAGATGAAAGACACTATAGGATCAAAGATAGAAAATCTCCTACATCATGTATCCTCCATGAATAAAGTAGTGGTTGAGGACTTAGAGAACAGACTAGCCAGGACATTCAAAGATTATGTGGCAACTAGAAAAAAAAGTTTGAAGAGGAACTAAAGAAGAATTTTTTCCTGGATAAGACTATCAAGGAGCTAAAAGATGAAATAAATACTCTAAAAAATCAGTCCAGTGAATTTATAGAGGTCTATGATGTTGGGGTCCAAACTGAGTATGCGGGGGGCTTAGCTCCAAAACTTGCAACAGAAAAGATAATAATAGATGTTGATCAGCCTGCTGATACTGGAATTGTTGAAAATGAGACTTTGAAGAAGGTGTTATTGCACAAAGTAAATATTTTAAAAGGGAAGTCTCAAATCCTTCATAGTACTTTCATTTCTTTGCAGGGGACAAAATATCAATGTTCTAATGCCTTATTTGTACTAACCCCATTATTTAATACTTGGGGCCCATACTTGCAATTCTTTGATAGGTTAGTTTTACTAATGGGAAAAAAATGGAGTTACCTGACAAAATAATTGATGTTAAGGAAATGGTATTATTAGTAAAGGATTTGTATGGATTTTTCATTGGCAAGTTACAAAATGTTCAGGAAAAGCTTAAGGTTTTTGCTAAAGAGTCTGAAGGATATATTCCTACTATTGTGGATGCAAAGGGACACTTGAAGGAATGGCAAGAGTGGGTTGATTCTTTCAACCAAATTTTGGATGCTAGCAAAGTGGCTTCTTATTTTGTTGGTGATGCTTACATTTTAACTTTTTAAGAAGTTGTGGATGAATTTTACAAGCAAGAGATTGACATAAATAAGTTTGTTGCTGAATCTCGAGCCATAACGGATGCCAAGTGGAACAAATGCCTTAAAGACTCGGATATAATTAGAGTGGTAACATGGCCATCAAAGAGGGAAATTGTGGTGTGGGAAAACATTGGAGAGATTCAAGCCTTGGCCTTGCCACATTGACATGGATGATGGAAGTAGTTGAGATAGTCCTGGTGTTAGATGAAGAGCCAATAGAGGGAGGTCATTTAATTTGAATAGGGTGTCTTATGTTTGCGGTTCACCTACTATGGATACACCTTTGGTGCAAATCAAGACTGATTTTGAAGAATCTAGGCTACCAGTTGTCGCTCTAATAACTATTTCCAAACTTGTTTGCCAAATGCCAATGTTAGTTTTTATTTTCTAATTATTGATCATTGATCATTGTTCATTGGTCATTGGTCATTGGTCATTGGTCATTGGTCATTGGTCATTGGTCATTGGTCATTGGTCATTGGTCATTGGTCATTGATCATTGATCATTGACCATTGGTCATTGGTCATTGGTCATTGATCATTGATCATTGACCATTGGTCATTGGTCATTGATCATTGACCATTGACCATTGGTCATTGATCATTGATCATTGGTCATTGGTCATTGGTCATTGGTCATTGGTCATTGACCATTGGTCATTGCTCATTGCTCATTGACCATTGACCATTGTTCATTGGTCATTGACCATTGACCATTGACCATTGACCATTGGTCATTGATCATTGACCATTGACCATTGGTCATTGATCATTGATCATTGACCATTAACCATTGATCATTGACCATTGACCATTGACCATTGACCATTGACCATTGATCATTGATCATTAACCATTGAGCATTGGTCATTGGTCAGTGGTCATTAGTTATTGGTCATTAGTCATTGGTCATTGATCATTGACCATTGACCATTGACCATTGGTCATTGATCATTGACCATTGACCATTGGTCATTGATCATTGACCATTGACCATTGGTCATTGATCATTGATCATTTATTATTGATCATTGATCATTGATCATTGATCATTGATCATTGATCATTGATCATTGATCATTGATCATTGATCATTGATCATTCAGCATTAACCATTGGTCATTGACCATTGACCATTGGTCATTGCTCATTGCTCATTGCTCATTGCTCATTGCTCATTGCTCATTGCTCATTGCTCATTGCTCATTAACCATTGACCATTGGTCATTAGTCATTGATCATTAACCATTGACCATTGGTCATTGATCATTGACCATTGACCATTGGTCATTGATCATTGACCATTGACCATTGGTCATTGATCATTGACCATTGACCATTGGTCATTGATCATTGACCATTGACCATTGGTCATTGATCATTGACCATTGACCATTGGTCATTGATCATTGACCATTGACCATTGATCATTGATCATTGACCATTGACCATTGATCATTGAGCATTGAGCATTGAGCATTGATCATTGATCATTGATCATTGATCATTGATCATTGATCATTGATCATTGATCATTGAATTTTAAGGAAGTTAATACAAATATACAAGGATATTTTGTAATTTTCTGATAGAAGTCTGAAACTTCAAGTCTCTATCCTCTCACCTTTGAGTCTAGTTACTGGTACTATAATCATTGATCATTGATTCTTGAAATTAAAATTTTGATGTATAAATTTCAAGGAAGTTAAATTTAATACAAGGATATTTTGTAATTTTCAATTTTTTTGTCACTGTGCCTGTGTAATTTTGTAAAGAGCTCAAGTCAAGAATCTCAATTCTGATTCCTAAAGATCGCAGTTGCAATTTGTTTAAAATTAAATGTATAATTGTATATTATGTATAATGTCAATGGTCATATTATTATATTAATATTTTCTTTTAGAAATTAGGAAATTAGGAGTTTAGGAATTAAGTAAAATTTAAATGGTTTTGATTCAAGGAATTAAGGAATTAAGTAAATGCTTAGTATTAGGAAATTAGGAAATTAACAAATAATAAATTGATAAATAATAAATTTTCTAATGAGTATGAAAAATAATAAATTGACAAATGATAATTTCTAGGAAATTAGGAAGCTTTGACCACCGGCAATGTTCTGAAGTAACACCAGGTTATTTCATAACTTCTCAATGGTTAAGTGGTTAGGCTGGTGATGGGTTCTAAACTTTTGAGGGACTCCCGACTAACAATGTGCATAACTTCAAAATTAAAGAGACAGTTAGTTAAAAGTGACAGTGTGTAACAGTGTTGAAAGTGACAGTTAGTTGCATGCCACGTGGAAAGCACAGAGGAATGGACTATGACATGTGTCAACGAATGGATTAATATTTAACACTTTGTCAGGAACAGTTCCAAACCTATGATAGTATTGTTCAATTGGTTTACGGAGCTTCACGAGGGTTTGTTGGCCATTAGTGTTGATGGTTATGAAGCTGTGATGAAGCATTTGGCAGAAAGGCGTAAGTTCAAAAAGGTTAACCAGTTACAAGATTAAATAGTTCAGAGGTTACAAAATGCTTTGTGTGGGGCTTCGTAAGGTTATATGAGAGCAGGGATGTTAAGAAGATCGTCAGTTCATCACTGTAACTTTGGAAGGGTTACAAAGGCCTCTAATTTTCATGTAGCGAAGTTGAGACAAGGTTAGATGAAATGTTTGCATAACTTTGAAACCAGGCCAACTTAAGTTTTGAATCTTATTCTTGATTATTGAAGTTAAAACTTGAAATAACATAGCTGCATGACTATGAGGCATTGAGGGCCAAGGCGTTTACACTTTACACTGAGGAAAAGGACATTAATAATTATATCATTATACTTCAAATTTCATGAACATTCTACACTACAAAAATCATGAATTCAAATTACAAATTACAAAAATCATGAACAATACTTATTACTTGTAATATGAGTCAAATTGTCAATAATAAATATTCAGAATCCAGTCCGTTATCAATTTATCCAACAAGTACATTAATAAGTATATAGTGTATAAAATTATAAATACCTATTAACCGAATGCTAATTCTAAATCCCTTCAGTCTTCACTCAGTGTCAATGAGAAGTCTGTCACTTCTATATTCCACATGGAATCCAGCTCCTGAAATTGACTACTACTACTAGCAAGAGGTTCTTCTTCATTCTGAGTTGGGTATTCAAAATCAAAAAATTCTTCATCTTCATTCTGAGTCTAGGACCAAGATTCATCGTTTGTCTCAGAACCACCATGTTTTGAAGTGTTCACAATCCCTTGTCTTTCATGCAGGGAATTCCAAATTGCCAATGCCCTATCATAAGGAAAGTCTCTAGCATTGTACTAAGTTACAAACAACCTCAAGAAAGTTTCCAAATTTCTGTCTAGTTTGTTTCCAATCTTTGATTTCAAAAACCCCAATGCACTAAAAACTCTTTCATCGGGTCCCCTAATATCATTGTTTGACATAAATCAGCAAGTTTTAAATATTCTGATATTGAATCACGCAATACTTCACTCTACTCTATCATTTTCCAAAGCCTGGTTATTGCACTAGGTTTAAATGGATTCTCCAAGTTTTTTAACTGTAATTTCATACATGATGCAAATTATCTACATTGTTTTTTAAGATTAGCTGAATCTATAATTCCTTCAATTGGTTTCCCATTGCAATCTACATGTTTTAAAAAATCTCTGATCAATTCATCATTTTTTTTAGGAAACATATGAGCATCAATTTGTTTATCTCCATCATTTTTCCAAAAATGAGGAAACACAGAACCCATGGCTTCAAGAATTTTTTCTTAAGGGAATCTTTCACGAGTCTCACTTGAAAGTTGGTAGGAAATTGACTTCAAATTATCACTAATAGATTTACCAAACCTGTCAAAATTGACCCTTTTAACTGGAAGTAGTCTGCCTCGCTTACCCATCTTAGATTGGTGCATTGGTATTTGATATCCTTTCACAAATACACATAAATCATTTTTTGCATTGAATTGTTAAAAATTCTCAACGTGATTCAAATTTGTAATTATTTGCCAGCTGAAAAAAATTGGGCTTTGAAGTGTTATCATATCTGAGTATAAATTATCCAGGGCAAGGCATGTCATTCTACGTAAATCTGAGTACTCATGGATATACATAGTCCTGTCTTGGGATTTCTTAACAAGTTTGTTCATTAAATCTAGCATGGGGAGAAGACTGGCTAAAGTTAATAGAGTCTCTATATCACTTAACTTATGTAACAAATCAAGAGCTTTGTCTACTATGAGGCATTGCTCATATATTACTCTGATCAAGGATTGATATTTTGTTAGAACTCTTTCTACTGGTTCATGCAAAGAGATCCATCTGGTCTCAACATCCTTGAGAAGCTTGTTTCCCAGTGTTACTCCCTCTGAAAAAATCTTAAATTCTATAAAATATTTAGGACTTCTACAGAAGTAAGAGTATATGTCACGAACTAGATCTTCAACTTTTGACACTGTAGGAAAATTGCTTACAATTTTATATGCTAAATTCATTTGATGGGTCATACAATGTATGCCAAGCATGTAAGGTGCAATACTAGTTTGTAATCTTGCACAGAGACCATTCCTTTGGCCTTGCATTACTGCAGCTCCATCGGCTCCAACACACACTAACCTCTTTCCAATTGTCAAATCATCCATACTAGCAACTTCATTCAAAGCATTCTTCACTTCAAAATATAAGTTTTCTGCTATTGAATTGCCCCTCATTTTACAAACGTAGAGTAGATGAGCTTGGTGGATATGTTCTTTTACTATATACACATGCATACAAACCCAAGTAGTGTTATCTAGTGCAGTAACTTCATATATGGATAATGAAATGAATCTAGATTGTTTTACTTTCTCCTATAAATTTTTCTTTTCCACCTCAGAAAGATAGTTTTCCATTTCCCATCCAATGTTTGTTGACCAATGTGACATAGGATAGTGAGGAACTTTCAAAAAGGATAATAAATTACCATATTCTAAGAAGTTTCTCATAGGACACCCTCTGGACATAATATGAAAAACAACACTCATCCAAACGGTCTTTTCCAAGTTTGCTTCATTGGCTGCATGTTTAAACCCAACCTTGATTGGATTTTCACTATTAGCAATTACTACCATTCTCTTGTTATGCTCTTCATATTCTATGGCATACTTAACATGAAGACATTCTTCCTTTGATTTCCATCTCACTATTGATATTTCTTGTCTGTCTATGGTCTATTTTTCATTAACCTTACCAATATGCTTTTCTATAGTGTCAAGCTTTAGCTACAACTTCTTCTCTCTTTTATTTTTCTAGGTACAAATCTTACACCTGCATTATGTTGGTTGTTCATCATTACTTAGGACTGTTTCAATGAACCAGTACTTTTCTAACCAATCAACCTTAAAATTTCTTGTCATTTCCCACTTTCGCCCCATTTTTACTTCCCTTTTTCTTTTCTTCCTGCCAACATCATTATTATCTTCATTGCTATCATTTTCATCCAACTAGTTCTGTGTATCCCTTATAACATATTCTCTCATGCCACCATTGTTATCCTTAGTTGATGCATTTTGATTTTCATTTAACTCAATGACAACCCTAGCTTGTGGTACTGGTACTGGTGAGCTATTGTGAATGGCTTTTGAACTTGCAATTGCAGATGTTGATGGAGCAGAAACAAATTGCCAACTCCAAAGAAAGCCTTTATGGTAGTATCCTTAAGTTTTTGTCATTTTTATGGCCTCCCAAGCCCTTCACTACCTTGTGGAGTCTTACCCTACCCTTCAATGCCCTAAGGAGTCTTACCCTTATCTAGCTTTCCAATCTCTTCACTGCTCTGAGCACAGTGAGAAGTCTGAGTCTCAACCTTCCCTGATATCTGAATCACTTCAACACTAGCAACCTAAGGATACTCACTCTTAGGATAGCCACCCTTTTCTGACATCTTCACCTAATGACCTCTTACTAGTCACTAGGATTCTAGCCTCTAGGAATTAAAATTAATAGCAATACTGTGAAATGTGAACAAATAATTGCTTACCTTGGTCCTGCTTCCTCTGAATTCAGACTCTCTGAAATGATGAATCCTCTATTTACTATTGCAAGATTGTTATTTTTAAATCTGGCCCTCCAAAAATTTGTAATGGGACATGATAAGACTACTTTTGTAAATCTGATTTGAATTTATATCAATCCATGAGTCCAAATTCCAAACTTCTAATTTTCATTTTTTTTAAATTCCTAGGCTTTTGGCAAAAAATGTGTCGACCTGATCAATGTTGAATATGGGAATTAACAAAAGGTTGTCGAAATACATCATGGTCAATAAAATAATTAATTAACGGGTGGTGAAATAGGTCATGGTTAAGATAACAATATAATCTATTTAGCTATTTTAGATTTTATATGCAATTCATAATTAATACCCTTGGCGAATAAGAGATTGTTAAAAGAACCACATCATATTCATTATAGGAGAATATATTGATAAACATCATCAAATAGAAAATCTAATTGGAAATTCTAATGAATATTTACCAGTTACCATGTCAAGATTGCGCGAATATGGGCCACCGTGTACCTGCACGATTTACCAATTCCGCCAAATGTATTTCCTAGAATTTGCCAAAAGGTGAATATTTGCCACTGAAAATTATGTTGTTGATTACCATACACGCAAAAGAAAAGGTGGTGAGAGTGAAATGATGTTGGCGACTGCATGTGTCAGCTGACGTGGCTCTTATTGAAAACATTGAAAATATAAAAAGTGGATGACGTGGATGGTGAGTGAATGGAAGAGAGAGAAATAGAATGGGTTGAAAAGAAGAATAAAGAAAAATGAATGGAGAAGTGGAATTCATGTGGCATGAAGTTTTATTATGGTCTTACTTTGATGGCATGTTATTTTGAAGCTGCAAGGAGAAGTTTTTCACCTTCTACTGTAGGAAATGTTACCTGTTGCGCTACTGAAGTGTTATTGCAGAATTACTACAGGAAGTCCTCTGTTTAGGGTCAGTGATACAGACGTACTTGATGTCCATTGATGAGTAGTTTAAATTGTACTAGATCTATTATGGTCAATTGGACTCCTCCATCTTCGAAGATGTATTCAATTGCATAAGTTCCCAGCCATTTGGTCTATAACTTTCCTAGAATTTCTTTGAATCTAGAATCATACAATAATGCCCAATCACCCACATGAAACTATTTTCTCTTAATATGCGAATTATGCCACCTCTTCCATTGTTTTTTTACCATCTCTGTGCGCTCCAATACAAATTTATGCATTTTATCTAAGGAATTAAGGTGTAGAAGGCATTTTGTCTCTGTTGCAGGAAGATTGATGTTTAATTTCAGCCTTGTATGCAATGTCTTGTGCTCGAATTCAATTGGTAACATTGTGGCCTTCCCATATACTAATTCAAATTGGGTGAATCTTGTGGTTGTTTTTCAGGTTGTGTAGTAGGCCCAGACTGCTTCTGTGAGTCGGTAGTGTTGGAGAAATTTTAAGTTTTATGAGAAAATGTCTTTCTTGGTCTTTTTCCCTACCTTTTTTGTGTTTCTGCAAGGTCTTTACCCCTTTTGGGGTTTGAAAATTTCAAAGATTCACTGTGTGAAAGTTCTCATATATCTTTTCCCTAGGTCATTTTGTCCTCGGTGGGGTTATTTCTCCAAGATGTCTTAAGTGTGCCCTAGATTCTTATGTTTTCATGTTACTTTTTTGGCCACTTAAGAATTCGAGTCTGCATGTGGTCTTTGATTTCTTAGTGTTTGCTGAACCTTGAGATTAATCTTTCAAGTCACTTTTTATTTAGCGAACCAGCGACTGTGTCTAGGTCCATGTCATGTTTCCCTTTAGTCGCTAGGTATCCAAATACAATCCACAGTTAGCTTTCCTTTCAGCGATCCAACAATTATGTAGTCTCCTAATCTCATGATCTTTAGCAGTTTTTTCCAGACATTCAACAACCCAGCACAGCAGTTATCTCCTATTCGCTTGATTAAATGATTAAGTCTTAAGTTATTCAGCAATCAAGTGATAGTCATTGATGCTTCCCAAGATCAATGGTGGTCTTTTAATCTCAAGATGGATTGTTTAGATGATAAAGTATCTAGCGATCTAGCGACAATGGTTTTCTCTTGTTCGCTAGATTTTGGCAGTTTTGATAAAAAGATTTGGTGATTTAGCGAAAAAAGTGTTAAAGGTGTAAGGTTTCCTCAGTCTCTAGATCTTAGGATAAAATGGCTAAGTCCTAAGTCTTTTAGCGACTTAGCGAATAAAGCATTTTCTCAATCTCATGATCAAGTAGTGAAATTGTTGGTGTAATTAAGTATTTACTAATTACACTTTACTTAAGTTTACTTAGGATAATGCATTTGCATATTAGTTGTCATTATGACACCTAGGATTTTGCATTTCATTTTAGCACATGGTTAGGAGAATTTCCACTTTAGGTGTGATAGTTGTCTTCACATACCTCTTTATGTGTGAGATCCACCTTTAGTGCTCTTATCACATTATCATCTTCTCATTGTTGCACATGTTTCACATACTTTGATGTACAATAGAGGATGATCCACCTTTGGTGGACATGTGATTCCACCTAGCAATATCTCAGTCATCCAGACTCCTTTTTTCGAGCAATGTTTTTTGTTTTGGGGTAGAATTTTTTGATCTACACAATGGTGCAAGTGGTTGTTGATCTCTACTTCTAATATTTTTTTAAAATTGCAAATCTCAATTTTTACAACTTTAGAGGCTTCGTTCGGGCTCATATGGACACATTTTCAGGTGCTATTTTTTTTTAAAGTTCATGATTTTTTGTCTACTTTCCAGATCTAGTATTAGTTTGGATAAATTTTTGGTAGACATAGTACTTTCAGAATATGGTCTATTTTGGCCTATTTTGGCACTTGTAATTGATTAGATCCTTGAGTGATCTTGTATCTTATTTGTTTGAGTCTACTATAGCTTTCTTATTTTATGTTGTAATCTTTAAAATTAGAAGTACACTTTGGTTCATTTTGGCAAGTGGCAATTGTAAACGAACTATATATAAAGTGTCAAAATCATCATTTTGGGGGGGTTCTTTGGTTCATTGTATTTTGGGGGGTGCATTGTTTTTTTTCTCATTGTTTCATGTGAGAAGTTCATCATGGATGATTTAATTAAGTTGACAAGAGGGAACTATAAGAAATGGAGTGAATTGGTTCTTTCTCATCTTAGTGAGCATAACCTATTGCCCTATTTGTATGAGTATAGACCTAAAAGTCCTTCTTTCGACTGGGACTCTTACTCAAAAATTCTTAAGGTTATCTATTGGAATATGGATATGGTTGTTATGGATTCCCTTGATGACTATGAAGATGAGACAATAATTGTTCCTAATCTTTGGATTGTTCTATGGAAAATGTATGGAGATCCACATATTTCTCCACTTCCAAAATGTCCAGAGCCTCCAGTTGCAGCTCCTACTCCTCCTATTGAGATCACATCTATTGATGATGCTTACCTTCCTATAGCCATTGACTCTTGTGCTTCATTGCAGTAGAATATTCATTATCTTCCAGACTTGGTTCCATGGGATGACTACTTGACAAACATTGTAGGTTTGTTTGTTGAGTCCTCCATTTCAGATTTGGGACACTTTATTAATGTCATTCATCTTCTCTTTGTTGAGGATGATCTTTCATCAGTTGTTATGAGGGAACACTCTGGCCCTCATCTTCACTCTCCACTTGATCCTTCTTTATAGATTGACATGATTGAGGATCCTTTGATACAAAATTTGGAGGAGATTGCTTTAACTTCAAAAAAGACATTTGAGTCTTTGGAGATTGGTTTTCATGAGTCTCAAAATTCACTTGAGATGTCACATTGCATGGTTTAGGTTGATCATACTCATGTGTTGGAGATTCCCATTCAGTTTCCTGAGATATCATACATTTTGAGAATTCTTCCTATAGATTGGGGAGGATTCATTGATACACCTATGGACTTGTTTCTTCCTAAGGGGAGGAACATTATTCAATTTTCTTGGTGCAGTTTCTACATTGATCTAGGCACACCTATCATGGGTGTACATTCTACATCGAGGGTGGGCTTTCTTGATTCTCTTCCCTCTTCTTTATTTGAGAAGGTATCTTTTTCTTTGGAGTTTGATCCAAATTCTTACATGGATCAGTTACCATTGGTTCCTTGTTTGTTACCTTCTATTGGGATTGTTCCTGATTGGTTCGTATCATCTTCATCAACCAAGTACATGGTGACACATCAGCATACTTCAGAGACATAATACTTCATTTGGATTCCCCTTCCTACTTCCTATCCACAATGGGAAGCCTTCTTGCATCTATACTTAGTGTATCTTCTTCCTAAGGGGAGAAATGTTGTTTGTAGGCATTGGACTATGTTTTGTCTTCAAGAACTCACCATCCTTGGAGGAGATTACTCATTATGGGAGGGATATCATGTCTCCTTCTTTCCTTCCTTTGGGTGGATTCTTTATTGTATATGCATGATGTATGTCATAATGGGGGGGTCTTGATTACTCCATCCATCCATGCATCTTATTTTTCATCTCTCTTTTTGGGGGAGATTTTTGCCCATGAGGTTTTCCCTCTTTCTCTGCTTTATGAGAGATTACATTGCTCTTGCATATTGTACATGGGTACCTAAAATGGCCTAGTAGCAAGGACCCATCATGCATTTTCATACATCATTGTTAGCTTAAGTGCATTCTCCTAAGTTACACTTAAGGGGGGGTGTTGGTGTAATTAAGTATTTCTTAATTACACTTTACTTAAGTTTACTTAGGATAATGCATTTTAATATTAGTTGTCATTGTGACACCTAGGAGTTTGTATTTCATTTTAGCACATGGTTAGGAGAATTTCCACTTTAGGTGTGATAGTTGTCTTCACATACCTCTTTGTGTGTGAGATCCACCTTTAGTGCTCTTATCACATTATCATCCTCTTATTGTTGCACATGTTTCACATACTTTGATGTATAATGGAGGATGATCCACCTTTGGTGGACATGTGATTCCACCTAGTGTGGTTGATAGCTTATCATCTCCTAATCATGTAGTCTTATTGCATTGCCTATATATTTAGGCACTCCTTTATATCCATCAAGCATTATCATTTGATTATTATTGACTCTATTCATTTGATCATCTTGTCTCTTTTGTGCTATCTCTTGAGCTTCTAGATCTTGGCATTTTATTCTTTGCATTAGGTAAATTCTTACAAAAACCCTAAAGCATCAATTGATTCAGGGACAACCACAGATAGCTTTCAAGATCAATGGCCAATGTTTAATCTTGTAATGAAACCTGAGTTAAGTGAAATATTCAACAACTTGGCAAATAAAGGTATTCAATGAATCTTGTGATAGAACCGTGGTTAAGAAAATCATTCAGAGAATATGAGAAGTATTTGTTCGCTTAATCTCATGATAGACTAAGAGTTAAAAGAAGCTTTCAGAGATTAAGAGATGCAGTTGTCATTGAATCTCCAGATAAGGACTGCGGTCAGATTAAAGGTACTCAGGTTTAAAAGGAAGCTCTTGTTCGCTTGATCACCAGATGAGTGTTGTGTTAAGTTAAAGGTTACAAGAATAAGTGACGTCTTCAATCACTCATTCTCTGGATAATAGTTGGGTTAAGGTAATGGTTTGAGGGTTAATTCAAGACTATTGATGCTCTTCAAGATCGACGGTAGTTGTTGATTCTACTGATAAAGTCATGGGTTAATAAAAGATTTAGAGATCACGAGAAAGGATTTGTCGATTGATCTCCAAATTTAACCTAGGATAACCAAAACATTCTGAGATCATGAGAGTCTTTTTTTGTTGGATCTCCAAATAAAGTGTGGTTAAGTGCTCATTAATGAAAAGGGGATAATAGTTGTTTCTACATGGAAAAGTAATCTGTCGAGTTGGAATAAAGAAAAAAGCCAGCCAATCAGGTCTAATCAAGGGTTTTTATCAATAATTGAGGGTTTCAAAGCATGATACTATGATCATTTCTTTTCTTGTTTCTTTCTGAGTTTTTTAATAGATTTGTCAACATCTTACACTATGGCTAGCCTTGATTTGAATTTGGTGTTGTGTAGAATTGAATGTCAAAGTAATTGGGAAAAGATTTGTAACAATCTTGGAAAATTTACGCATTCAATGACTGATGATATATAGAAAGGACATCCTTTCTTTCAATACTTAAATTTTTTTGAAGATAGTTGAGATTTTCAAAGCATTGGCAGTGAGTGTTGGAGCAAAGAGAAGTTGAAGAATTCAAAGCTACTCAGAGTTGAAAGATGAGCCAACCATAGCCAAGTCTAACTATTCAGAAGAGTTCATCAAGTTACTCCCTAGCTCAAACCAGAATAAAAAGGTTAGTGATGAAGCTTTTGAGGATATTATGGAGAATTTTAGGGATCCTGTCACTCCATCAGGTTCTGGTTACACAATTTTTACATATTTTTACAATAATAGAGGCAAATCTATCCCAATTTGTAATATATGGGCTTTAGGAATGGAAAAATTGATAATCCCTAATGTTTTCTTAGATGTTGACCTCATTGTTGAGTTGGCTAGGTTATATGACCCTATTTCAAAAACAATCAGGAAAAGTGACTAGTCAACCCTAGTAACTCTGCATAGGGGGTCTTTCATGAAGGCTTTTGATTTTTATTCCTCATCTTCTACAAAAATAGACTTGAAAAAGGAAAGGGACAAGTATAAAAGTCAAGTAGGACTTGTAAAAAGCCAAATAGTCAGACATATCCCAAAGACTGGCAAGTATATAGCCCCTCTCCAGCGCACATGAATGCTCGCTATGAGTTTAAATCCCTCAACTTCTATATGAAGTTTTTATGCCATGGATTGTGTAGAGTTCTAGGGATGGATGGAGATGCAGAGATGTTGCAAGCAGACCTATCAATGATCATCCTTGATATTCAAAATTCCCATGCTAACATAGACTATGATTACTGTTGCCCAAAAATTCCCTGTCTTTCATTTTTTGGCCACGGTCCTGTTTTCCAAAAAGAAATGCTCAAGTGTCAAAAACCCTCTGTGTTTTCTGCCTTTTAGTGTCGAGAGTCCAGTGTGTTTTCTGCCTTTGGCCTGAAAAAACCCAGTGTGTTTTCGACCTTCTCTCTAAAGGCTCAGGATGTTTCTGCCTTTTGGTCTGAAAGCTCGGTGTGTTTTCAACCTTCGCTTGAAAACCCTCTGTGTTTTTGACACCCCTTCTATGTTTTCAACCCTAAGCGTGCACCTCTGATAGGCAGGTCCCAGTTCCTCAAGCTGTGCCAGTGCAGAGAAGATCTGATGGTTGTCGCATGATCACATGGGATCTTTCGATCCCATGAGATCATACAACAACCGTTGATGTGGTATCAGCAGTCAGGATTCGGCGGTCAACTCCAATGTCTGGCGGTCAGTGGTAGCATTTTTTGGTTGGTCGCATGATCGCATGAGCTCTTTCGAGCCCATGTGACCATGTGACAAACCATCAATGGTCCGGCAGGGGTTAGCATCTTGCGGTCGGCATAAAAATTTTGTTTTGGTCACATGATCGCATGCGGCTTCCTAACCGCATGTGACCATGCGACAAGCGGCAAGTGGTAGGTTTGGGTGGTGACGTGTCTAGTTTTCAGTGGTGCCGCTAGCGGTTATCAGGTAACCTCATGCAATTGGTTGCATGATCGCATGGGCTCTTCCGAGCCCATGCGACCATGCGACAAACCATCAACTATCGACAAGGATTTTGGTGGGCCCGCTTGTCAGTGGAGCTACGGCTTACTAAGATGAGCGGCTGGTGCAAGATCTCAAAGAATATTTAGGGGCCATGTGATCTTGCACCTGCCGTTAGATGGGAATCTAAAATTTGAGTGGGTCCGTGTCAGGAAAGTGCCAAGGTGTTTTCTAATGTAGTGGCTAGAACGAATAGAGGGATGACATGTGGTGGTTCTGGGCCCAGGGTTGGTAAGCGGAGCACGGTTGCACGGTTAATAGGTTTTTGTGTGGTCACTAAATGAACCCAGGGTTAAGGAAAAGATCAAGCGGTTCAGTGACTGAGGGAAGGTGAACTCGAGGTAAGCTAGGGTTAATCTTGCAATGCGGTCTTGTAGGCCCAGGTGTCTTGCATGGCAACGGAGATAGTTTTAAAAGGGCAATCACATGATCACATGAGGCCTTTTGGGCTCATGTGATCATGCAACTGTTGACTTTTTCAAAGGTGACTTGGTGACCAAAGGGAGAGTGAGCGCAAGGTGTCTTACGTGGCAGAGGCAAGTTTTCAGAGAAGCTTGTCGCATGATCGCATGAGGCTTTTTTAGCTCATGCAATCATGCGACCAATGTTATTTCAAGGTGGTGGAAGTTTGCAAAGATAATGATGGAGATCTGGGTGGCTGTCGCGTGTTGATTTATGTTCCTGAGGTACAGTGCGGTGTTCTTGCACCGAAAAAAGGCATTAAAGAGCTGGTGTCGTCTGTGTTTTAAATTCAAATTCTTGCAAGGATCAGATTTGGAGCCTTAATGGCTTAGTGGGCTTGCAGGGGGTTGTCAGGTCAAGGTCTTGTGTCTGCAGGCATGATCAATTCAGAGATGGGCACGTAAAGGAGAGATATCTGATCAGTTTTAATGTTGCAGGGATATCTTTTATGATCAGAAGTGACTGATTTTAGGGTTGATTATTTTATGCATATTTTTGTGGCCCTAAAAAAATTTTGATTCCTACCTGCATGCAAGGGATGTATATATTCATTTTTGGAGCCTGTAGTAAGGGAGAATTGGCCAATTGTAAAAGGGAAGAGTTTTCTTTCTCAGAGAGAAATTTGTGGCATTTTTGCCCCTTTGGCTTTCTATGGTTGTAAAATTCCCATTGATAATACAAGTATTGCAGAGGCAGTTTGTGACAATCCTTCATGTCCTTATGTTTCCCTGTTTGCATTATCTCTTATTGGATTGAGGTTTATGAATGTTTTCAATGATGTCTTAGTTTCCCTGATTCCTCTTATTTTCTGTAACTATGTGTGTTATTGTGTTTGATCTGATTTAGATGTTTTGTGGGTATATTTCAGCCCCTAATAGTCTTGTCTCAATCCTACATTGAGTTATAGGAGTGAATGTTTGTTTGCAGGTCATGGATTGATGTCTAATCCTAAGAGTCTTGTTGTTGTGAAAGAATCTTCCTCTTTCCCTGAACATCCTCTTTTGTTTGTAGACCCTTCCATGAAACACTTATGTAGGCCTATTCAGTAAGCTATGATCTCCTAGACCTAAGCCTCTCATTGGTTTCATTCCTCTATACTGAGATTCAAACCCTAGTTTCGGTGCATCACCTAGTAGGTAGATTTGCTTTCAGTCATTTCCCTTCCATGCATTCCTTCTATCCCTTTCCCCTCAAAGTTTACTTTCCTGTCTAAGAGAAAATCTGGGTGACTATCCAAGAGGAACCAGCCTAGAATCTGGAGGTCTCATCTCGGTTAGCAAAAGGTCCCACAACCTTGAGATGAGTCCCATGTTATACCGGATTATCAAGACTACGAGAGCTTGAGATCAGAGGCACAAATTCAATGTATAAAAATTGCATCCAGTATGTAATTGATAGAATGCATGAAGGTTTAATTGTGATTAAACAAAATAAGAAGCCCATTAGGTTCATGCATTATTCCCTTCTAATGCATCTAATTTTGTACTTCAATGTTAATAGCTTAGATGTGCATATGTTGAGGCCTAGGGTTATGTTTGAGGGTCAACCTAATCCATTGCAATATTGGTTGGGGGTGTGGAATTACACCTCAAATGAATGTGACTTATGTGCTTTCCATAATTGGATTGTTTTCCTAATTTTGAAGATGTTGGGAACAAATTTAATAAGGTTACCAGTCAAGGTATTAAGGTTTCTTAAACCCCAGCAATTTGTTGACAAATGGCAAGCAAGTCATAATTGGGTTGATTTCTACCTAGGGGAAATTTTCACTATAATCAAAGTATATGCATGCCCATAGCCCCCACATTTGCTACCAAAATTTGTACCTCTAAGGGATGCTCAGTTGGAATTTATCTGATAGCTGATATAGACTGATAAGGAGCATTTGGAACCTCACAGGAAGGGCACTTTCACACCATGACAATTAAGGATAGGAAACTTCCTGATTGGTAAGAGGGTGCTACCATAGCTCAGTTCTTGGCTGAACCATTTCAATTTGACCTCTGGTATCTGTAGATATGTTGATTCTAAGAACTTTATCAGAACTGCAGGGATGACATTGATTCCCAATATTGGTATAATTAGGCAACATGAGTGGTGTGACAAAGAAGATATGATAAGAAACATCATGGATGAAGATAAGATTGGTAAAAGACTTAACAAGTTCTATGACTTGTTAAAACTGGAGGCTCAAGTCACAAAAGCAAAGATTTCCTTTGGAGGTTTCTTCCCTGATCTCCCTTATCTGAAAAGAATTGGTAGCATGGTTGAAATGCATATTACCCTATCTAGCCAACTAGAGGGACAACTTGAGGAGAAATTGGATGTGGATAAAGATTAATCCTCTTCCAATTATGAAGAATATATTGATGAGTTGCAAGAAGGTGACAGTCCACCTCAAGCCAATGACACTCATGTCATTGATATCACTCAAGACCCACCAGAGGTAGAGGATGCTCCTAAATCACCACAAAAAAGGTAGATACTTGAGGTAGGTGGGCCCTCCAAGGAGAATAAATAGAGGAAAGTGATAGACAAAGCTTCAGCTCTAGTGCCTAGTAATAGAGCCTATTATCACCAATTGAGGAAGATCATCAGAGAAGGAAAAAAGGTGGCCTCAAAAGAGGGAGAGGAATTGCCTCTATCGCTTGGAAAAGATGATAGGGAAATGTACCAGGAGGAATTCCTTAGTGATGATCAATTCATCAAGAGTGAGGAGTTTAGGAATTTCCTCATATGGAAGAAACAATAAGATGTTGAAAGAGCATTTTCTGAGGGAGAAAGTCTAGATGATGAAACTTTGAAGGCCCTAGCTGCTTATAACCTTGAATCAAAAAACTTCTTAGTTGAGGAGGCTAGGGAGATGGTCAAATATAGTGGAATTCTCTTGGTACTTGGATGGGATTTGACATCTACTTTCATCATTGATCAGATAAGGAAACAACCAGAGGGAGTCCTATCCTATGAGGCTCATATTGCTGATATGATCAAGGGAAGTGGATATGACCCCAAATCTCAAGTTGTGGCAATATGGTCCTTAGCTCCTAGGACCCAAAAAACTTCTTTGGTTAGCATATAAGATAAAATGGAAGGGGACAAGATTATCTGGACTGTCCAAAACACCAGTGATATTAAAGTGTCAAAGGTTGTGACACATTTTGCCCATTTGAATGAAGAAAAGATAGCCCAACTGTCAAAAAAATATGCAAAATTGTTTGAGAATTCAATGAATATAGCCAAGGAAAAAGATAAAGAGCTGATGAAGATTAAGGTCTTGGAGGATGAACTAGAAGAGCTGAAATCTAAGCTTGAAGAATCTTCTAAGGCAGTTCCCCTTCCAACTCTACAAATTGAATTTGCAGTCCAACCAGTGGTAGAAACTTTTGATAGATCAAGATGATTAGGGGAAAGACAAACTTGGTGTAGCCTTAAAGGCAATCTCTGACATCATGCAACATAGATGTGAAAATATTAAGGAGAAAATAGACTCAGTTCATCAATCATTGAATATGTTGCAGAAGACTAGTGAGAATGTGAAAGAAGCAGTGGCTACTTTGGAGCCACTTTTTAATGTATGGTCTGGAAGAAGTACCCTATTTGAAAAGCTAGAAGCATTACAACCTCATCAGCATGACATCCCTAAGGTGGTTACTAAAGTGGGAGATAAAATAGAATTGATTAGTACCACTTGGAGCTTTTTCAAAGGCAAAACAAATCAAATAAAGGCAAACATGGCCATGTTTGGTCAAGGCTATAGTAAATATTTTCCTTCATGGTATGGAGCTGATGGTAATATCATAAGCCTTAAAGAGTGGAAATCAAGCATGGGTCAGTTAATAATCAGGTAGGAGGCCTTTCACAGTAATAATGTCTCCTTAGACATGGATGGTTGCAACAACATTCTTGATAACTTGATCAAAGTTGAAGATGATTACATCAACTTTGTTGCTGACATAAAGGATATCATTGACTCTAGATGGGATAGGAAAATCAAGTTTTTATAGGTTTTGAAGGGATACAATTGGCCCTCAAAAGATGATGTGGTAGCATGGGACAAGAATACCAAACCAAAAAAGAAGAAGCCAGTTGTCATTGAGTTAGAAGCAGAAGAGGAAGAGTGAATCACACTTGGCACCTAATCCTAAAATATAGGGAGTGCAATTATCATACAAAGAATGATGTAGGTTAGCCTATAATGGTAGTCTTCATTCATGTAACAACCTCAATCAGTTGCTCAGAAATATCCTTAGACAAAGGTGCCACCTGTGAAGATTCCATTTGATATGAAGCAACTTTTTGTTCCTTTAAGTTTCTAGTCATCATGTAATGTACTTTTTGGTTGTAGTGCAAGTCACTATCCTGGCTATCCAAAGCTTGTTGCATCCTTTCTTGGAGGATTCCAAGATAGCCAGTGATATAAATAGAAAAATTTCTTCTTTTATAAAAAGGTGGATGAATATTATTTTGTAAAGAGAGTTCTGATAATAGTACTTTTGTTTTACAATTCTCTATCAAGAATGTACTACCGCAGTAAAAATATCAATAAAATATACTGGAACTCTTTTGCATATTCAGTTTGTCTTCATATATGGATGTTGAATTCTTTTATGTATTAAATTCTAAGGCATTTTGATACATTGTTTACAAGGTAGATATAGGGGTTAAGCTTGAGTTTCTTTCAAGGGAAGGGTAAATCTCAATGGAGATCTCTGGGAATTTGTAATTTGTATAAGAATTTGATAGCAGGATAAGCAATTGGTAAAATGGAGTGTAAGGCACCTCATTTGGGTTTTGGGATATTTGTTTTGAAGGGTTTTTTTTTTATGTATATTTTATGACTCTGATGCCCTAGGATTTGGCACTAGTTATAGCTTAATTTGCATCTTTTCACCATCAACAATTCAAATAATCTATTCATTTTAAGTTTTTTATATAATCTAAATGTGTATTGTCTATGTTGAAGACATGGATAATTGTTTTAATGCAAGAACCAGATTTGAAAGGTAAACCCGCCTGAGTTTGAAGCTCGAAGTGAAGAAGGTTTTTAACCTTAGTACCTTAGTGTTTAAATTTTGTTAGATGCATCTATTGGGAGTGCTAGAGTTTTATATCAAATATTTTTTAATCATGTTTATCATCTACAAGTTTGAACACTAATAAAATTGGTGACTCTTCTGGGGATAGATAATGCACAATGGACTTGTTTTGTTTTTTTTGGTCTATCACAATTTTTTGTATTGATAAGAAGAGAATACATAGAGATAAATGCCATAAGGCTTACAGGCATGCCTTCATGCAACCACAGCATAACCAAAGAAGAAGGAAGGGATTAAGAAGGAAAGAAACACCCTGCAAGGCCCAAATAACTAGAGGAAAGGCTGGAGGGAAACCAACAATACATAAAAGTAGAAGAAGAGAGAAGAGGAGCTAGTCGTAAGCCAAAAAAGAAGGCCAAAATCAGTAGATAGGGGCAAAAGATGATGCCAAAACTTCATTAGGTAGCATTTTGCTTTACTTTCTGCTGACCATGCTTATTTTGGGGGATGTCCTCGAAAACAACCATATCTCACTCCTCCTGCATTTTGCTAAGGTCAGATAAAAGAGCTTTCAAATGGCTCCACTTGACTCTAATGTCCAGCTGATAAGCCTCCTTGTCAACTTTTCCCCACCACCAAAGGAAACAAACATGGCCAAACTCAAAACCATCTTTGAGCTCTTCAAAACATTCACTATAATCAAAGCCACGACTAGGAACAACCCATTCCAAGATGGAGTCAAGGCCAAGAAAAAGATCCTTATCAAATAGAAGTTCAATAAGTCATTAATCTCCATTTCTAGTTCTCCAAGCTGCAAGGCCCATGTGATCACAAGAGAGATGATATCGACATTGGAGTGACACTTTGCATATCGCTCCTGGTATTGACTTTCCAGCACATCCAACACCACATTAGCCAGAGCCTCATGTTTAATGTTTAGAAATCCCATTATGTTTTCACGGCTTGTAGGGCCCTCAACCACTTTCTATTGTTTTAGCGTGTGCACAGAGAAAGTCACCTCCATCTAAGAACAAGATAAAGAAAACTAGTAATGAAGGAAGTAAACACTAGCAATATAAAACATTAGGAAGTAAGAAGGAAGAGAGGGGAGCCATTGGTCAACAAGCATCCACTATCAAGAGGATACTGAGAATGCTGCATGGAATCAACAAGCAAACACCATCGAGCCCAAAAGAGCCTACAACCGTTAGGAGAACAATAGTTCATCAAGCAACTATCGACAGAAGGACAAGAAATCCAAGGCATCGAAGAGAACAAAATCCAGCACCTGATCCAAAGCTGCAACGGCAAGAAAAGGACTATGACCATGGGAGGGATCATGTGTAACATAAGAAGGAGGAAACACAAGGAAAAGGGCACAACCTGTTAGGAAAAGAAACATATAGAGACCTGCAGCATCAGTCATTCAAAGAGTCAGAGGATCTAGAAAATATTTTGAGATGACCTCATTAACATTATCTAAGTTTGTTTCCCATTTTGAAATAATGTCAGCCTCCATGTTGCCTTCCCTAAGGACATGGTTGATTTTAAACTCCAAGAAAGAATGTAGGAGAAGGGAGATCTCATTCAAGACATTCACAAGGTGCCAAGCCTGAATAACACCATTTTTAATTACATTTACAATAATAAGAGAGTCTCCTTCCAAATGAACATGTTGTAGATTCATATGCTTAGACAATTGAAGAGCCAAAAGAGCAGCCCCAGCTTCAACAAAATTATTGGTCCCAAATTTAAGCCTCTGGGCAGCTAAATCTAGAACATCCCCATTCCAATCCTTAGCAATAACCCCTACCCCCAAAGGACCAGGATTTCCCTAAGAGGCACCATCAAAGTTGATTTTAACCCATCCTTGATCCACTTCAACCATTTAACATGAGCTCTAGAAGTGGACCAGGCACAAACACCTTGAAAATTCCCACTTCGGAATTTTAAACACAGCTAATTACGATGGAGCAAACTATCAAAATGAGAGTAAACATACCTACCATTAGAAGAGAGGATAGCAGCTTTCATAACCTCTTCAATCGAGGTGCATATAGAAGACTTAATACTAAGATGGGAGTGTTCCTTAGCCTGAAAAATCCTCATGTTCCTTTCCTTCCATAATTCCCAAACCACAATAGAAGGACTAACCTTCCAAAAACTAGATAAAGCTGAAGAAGATATAGGGACTGGCCAGCTCTGAAAGACTGCTTTAACCTCATGCTGAAGAGGACCAAAAAAATTTATCTTTTCCATAACCATATTCCAACATTCCACAGCAAAAGGGCATTTAATAAGTAGATGATCAGCATCTTCTGAGGCCTCCTTGCACAGAATGCACCTAGTCGGGCCATGAAGACCAAATCGCTTCCTTCGTTCGGCAGTTAAGATTCAATTATGGACAGCCAACCAAGCAAAAGCCTTAGCTTTGGGAAGGCAATGCTTATCCCAGAATAAAGTGGTAGGCCAAGAGATGGGAGCCACATTCTCCTCTAGGGATAGATAGCCCAACTTTACAAAATAAACACCACTACTAGCACGGAACCATATCAAATTATCACTCTGATTACTCCTTGTGAAGCTCCTTTGCTATAGCAGGTCTTGCATAACAACCTTCTGTTGAGGAGATAAGTCAAGGGGATCCAAACATTTCCACTGCCACACTGGGCCAAGGGTAGATTCTTTACATTCTAAATAATCAGAGACCTTCAAACCCCAGCAATTAGTAAAAAACTAGCTCAAGTCATAAAATCTATTATCATCCTTCAAAGATGGATGGTTATTCCATGAGTCTAATTGAAATAAGGCTTTAGAGCCATCCCCAACACTCTAAGAGACATGCCAATTGATGACATGTCTGTAGTCTAAAATGAAGTTCCAAATTGAAGAGCCCTGAGGAGGGTTAGCGATAGTAAGAATTCTTTCATCAGAAGAAGAGTCTAAATATTTAGCACATAAAATTTTAACCCATAAACTATCTGGTTGACAACACATAAACCAAACCAATTTAGCACCCAAAGCTAAATTCATCTTTCTCCAGTCTTTCAAACCAGTACCACTAGATACTTTGCTCTTACAGATTTTTTCCCAAGCTAGGAGGGGCCATCTGTCACCAACACCGTCCCCGTTCCAAAAGAACTTCCTCATACAGGTCATAATAGAGTCTAAGGCTTTATGAGGAATTTTGAAGCAACTCATAGAATATATAGGAATAGCAGAGATCATAGATTGAAGAAGCAAAATTCTGCCAGCTGAAGAGAGCCACCTACTTTTCCAACCATCCATTCTATTCAAACAAGAATCCATAAGATTCTTCCATAAGTGTGGTTTAGAAGCACCATCAAATAAGGGCACACTAGATATTTGCCTGGGAGTCATCCAATTTTAATATCTAGTGTTTCACTAATGTGAGCTTGAACACATCGCTCAGTATTATAAAAGTAAATCTCAGATTTATGCCAATTGATACAATGACCAATAGCCTGACTATAACTATCCAAAGTTGCCTTAATAACACAAGCTTCTTCCACTGAAGCCACACCTATAAGGAAGTTATCATCCATAAATTGTAGATGAGTAGTGGCCTCAACACACTCAGCAATCTGAATACCTTTCCACCGCTCATCCAACCTTTTCTTCTTAACAAGCCTACCAAAAACCTCAGCCATAATTATGAATAAAAAAGGGGCAATCAGATCACCCTATCTAATTCCATTAGTGGTTTCAAAAAAGCCTTGGGGGATGCACAATGGACTTGTTACATTTCTATTAAACCATCTATTATTTTTTTGTAGACCAGTTTATAAATCTATATCCCCATTTGTTCGTGGGTGGTGACTCTAAGATCTATGTTTACCAATTGCTGGTATTTGTGCTGAAATTTAGTTATATTTTTGTTGAAAACACAATGAGTCGACAATGATTTAGTAGGTCATATTACAAAGATCATCTAGAGAGTAATGTGGGTGATGAACTCCATACACTTAGTAGAAAAAAATAGTCTAGGAGAGGTCTCTTCAATCCTAATTCTCCCAGACCCTCTAGAGATCAAATTCCCACACCCATTCGTAAAAAAGCCTCTTCTTCTTCTTATGGTCCTGAACCTATTAGAAAAACCAAGCCTAGTGCAGTCAATCCTTCTCAGGAAGATGAAGTCACAGAAATAGGGTTTTTCCCTACAAGAGAAAGTCTAGATCCACTAGGAGAAACCTCTGCTGTAGAGACTGCCTCTTATGATTCTGAAAAGTTGAGAGAGGAAGTAATAGCCTTGAGGAAGAAAGAGTGTAAGAAATTGTTTGAGATTGCTAATAAAAGAAAGGTGCGGGAACAATAGATTTATGAGTTACTCATGGAAAGACAAGATGTCATGAGAAAGACAGAATAATGAGATCCAAGCTAAAAGCCTAAATCAAGATTTCCAGGGTCTAGGCAGTGAATTATTTGGTGATATGGGAGCTTTAAGAAAAGAAGCTGATGGCAGTAAACCTAGTCCACAAAAAGATGGATTTGAAGGAGAAGGTCATGTTTTAAGATAGTTGCATCCATCAGAAGTTAAAAGAAATGAGGATCTCAGAAATGCTACAAGGGATACCTCTGACAAAGGGAAACAAAAGGTGATCGGTATAAGTATAAATGAACCTAAGAACACCCGATGAAGATTTAGTTGGTGACGTCCACTGGAGCAATATTTTTGTTTGTGTAGTTAACTGAAGCTTCTAAAAAGTATGAGGATACCCCATCTCAGTGTGCATAAAGTTTGGAGCAATATGGACAAAGTTATTCAAAGTTTACCGAAGACAGTTTTTGCAGACAGAACAGTTTTGGAGACAGTATTAGCAAAAGAGTTAAGGGATTATTTTTGCTTGTCAAAATAATGACTTAACATTATGAAGGGATGACATACTAGATGTTTACTCTTGGATAAAGATTTTGGAAGCCGACCATGTAAAGTTATTAGCTCTAATAACTCATATATTAGGCATACTTGAAATGTAATGAAAAGATGTATGTGATATGTAAAAAGAAAGAAAAGATAACTTGTGATAGTTGTATATTGTGATAGCAGCAAAGGCTATTGATGTGAAGTTGTAAGAAGTACCATACTACAGTCAAAAACATTTTGTATTACCTATTTGGGCAGTGAGCTCAACTGGTGATCAAGTTTTGTAATCTAACTCCTAACAGGGTTAAGGCTTCTAACAAGGCCTAAAGTCCTTTAACCAGGATAGATCTACTATATATTGTAAATTGACTCTTAACAGGGTCCAATATCCCTAACAAGATACTTTTTATTAGTGATCTTTGTGGGTACCATCCCCACCGGGCTTTTCCCTTGGCCAGGGTTTCCTCGAGAACATATCATGTGTTATGAGTTCTTTCTATTTACTGCTATGTTTGTTAATCAGCTTGCTAATCTTTGTATGCACTAAAGTAATCTGTTATATCCATAAGTAGGCAAAAGTAAAAGTTTGTGAAATACTGATTCAACCCCCCCCCCCCTCTCAGTATTTCCTATTTCTAATAGGATTTAGCTATCCATCTTGAGAAATTGGAATTGGAAGCTACTGCAAATGAAATGAAGAGAAATATTGCTTTCTTGCATGCTAACATGAATATGACTTCTAGTAGCTCAGTCCCTATTACTTTAGGGAAAATGCCACAAAATCAACCTTGTGGTATAGTTCCCAATCCCAAGTTTCCAATCCCAAACAAGTTGCCCTTGGACCAGTTTCAAATGCCAATCCAATAGCCCCATTGACTGGTGGTCAAATGGGAAACATGTCCTATCAAAATATTTGAGGAGGGGCACAAATCCTATAAAATTTCCAAACAATACCAGTTCATTTGGATAGATATAGACCTTTATTCTTTGATGGTATCCTTGATCAGCCTAATATTATCCCTAATGAGGTAAGAGAGAAGATCCCTAAGTTTACTGGAAACAATGTTGTTACATGTGAAGAGAATCTGAAATTTTTTACAGATAAAATTAATGATTATGAAATTGAACATGAAGATGTTGTAATAAAGCTTTTTGTTCAATCATTAATTGAAGATGCAAGGGATTGGTATAGAGGTTTGCCATAAAATAGCATTGCATCATGGGATGAATTTGTTAGAAGCTTTAAGGAACAATATGTAGAACATGTCAACTCTATTTATATGCTCAATGAATTTAATAATATCGAAAAGCATCAAAATGAGAGCATGTCAGAATTCAATGGTAGATTCCAAAAGGAAATGTACAAATTGTTTCAAGTTTTGAGGCTAGATGATGCAATTTTCTTGACCACATATTTCAACACCTTGGATGCCAAGATGTCATATCTTTTAAGAGATAAAAGTCCTCATACCCTAAGAGATGCTTTCAAATTGGCTATAAATATTGAAAGAAATAGAAAAGCATCTGGTCAAATGTATAAAAGGGGTGAAGGTGGATTGTGGAAGGAAACTAAGCCACATGCTGTGAGACCAACTAAAGATGATGATAAGGTTGACAAACTGGTGATTGTGGTTAAGGATCTCTCAACCAAGATTGAAAAGGGTGGGAGAAATTCTCAAGGCACAAGACCACCATATCAAAGGCAAGAAAGGTTCCCAAGATTACAAGATCAGCCTTTCAAGACAAATTGGAAAGATGGGAAACCTATCTATGATAACCATGAAACTCAAAAAGGGAGGGATACCCCTGACCCTTTGAAGAAAAATGCAGCACATAATGTCTAAATAATTCCTTGGTGTGTGGCTTGTAATATGCCTCACTCACCTTACCAGTGTGTTGAAGCTCAAGCTTTGGAAGAAGAAGCTGACAATTCACATACATGAGATTATGAAGAATCTAAAAAGCCTGTAGTTAACATGTTTACCACTGAAAAAGTGGAAGAAATCCTATCTTCAGTTGATGAAGAGATTTTTGTTGATATTGATCATAAATGGAGGATTCTCCCAAGTTATGATCAACAAGTGTTTACCCATTTTGATCATGATGAGCTTGATTATGATATGTGAAAAACTAATATGATCATATCAGAGTTGGATCGAACTCATTGGAGAAAGCCCAGTGAAGAAGAAATCAGAACTTTGACTATGGCTACTATTTCACAAGCTAGGTCCTCATACAACTTGAGGAATAGAAGAGTGGATGCTGATTAAGGGGTACCTAGGTCAGTATTTTTTAAAGATGATCCTCAGGACAAAGAGCCCTTTAAACCAAATGTTGTCAAGGGTAAGGGTGGAAATAATAGGAGAGAGGAACCTATTGTTGAAGGTAAAATGAATGAGGAAATTGTCACGAACAAGGTCAAGAGGAGGATTGGTAAAACAAAGGACACTTTTGATTTTTCTACTGACCCCCTACTTTTGACATGAGACATGCCTTGTCTTAAATGAAGGTTTCTATTCCTTTATTAGAAATGCTAAAGATTAAAGAGCATAAGACAACAACTTTAGCTCTGATAAGTGAACAAGGTGTAGATCTTGTTATACTAGAAAAGGGAAAGCCAATGGATAGACCTGAAGCAACCAAGGATATTTCTAACTTTTGTGTTGGAAACATTGCAACACAAGAACCATCTTCTATTGACCCTTTTTATGTTACATTGATTGTAAACAATTTCTTGCTAAAGAATTGTATGATAGACTCTAATGTTGTTGCCACTCAAATGCCCTGCCATGTTATTAAAGAATTAGGATTACAAGTTGATACATCCAATGGTAGGTATTATGCTATGGATAATAGGGCAGTGCCTATGGTAGGGACCCTAGTGGGGATAGAAGTGAAAATTGTTACTTACCCAGAGGCCACATACAAGATGGGTGTGGTTGTAGTTGATACCAAACCCCATTATGGCATGCTTCTATCAAGGTAGTGGGCAACAGCTGTGGGAGGAAAGTTGCAGTTGGATTTGTCATATGCCACTATTCCCATAAATAGAACTGAAGTGAAGTTGTATAGGGAGCCTCGTCCCTCAGCTATGGTTGAGATGGTTGCACCTAAGGACTTAAATTGTTGTGTCGATATTGACATGGAGAATTTCAAGGTGGAAGAGATAGTACCTCAATTGAAAAATATTGATCTAATAGTTGATGAGTTGCTATTGTAGCAAGATGGATTATGGCATATGTACTTTGATGGAGGATTTTCTAAGGGAGGATCAGTACCTGGTGTTTTGCTTATATCCCCATCAGGTACTACCTTCAAACAATCATTTCTATTAACTTTCCAATGTACTAATAACACTGTTGAATATGAGGCTTTGATATTGGGTTTAGATGTTGCTATAAAATATGGTATAAAATGTTTTAAAGTCCATGGTGATTCCCAATTGATCATAGCCCAAACCAGATCTAAGTGTGTTTCCAAAGATGACAAAATAAAATTATATAAACATGCTATCTGGGATAGATTAGAATTGTTTGATGCTTTCAATATTCTTTGGGTGGAAAGGTCAAATAATATCATGGCAGATTTCCTTGCCAATGTTGCCCTGAAAAATAATGATGTTACTCTTACTGGTGTATCAATGTTAGAGATCAAAAGTAGGCCTACAGTGGTTGATAATGTGTATATTGGCAAGTCTTTGAGGATGATTATGATATCCTTAAATTCATTCAAAGCCTAGATCAATATGATGGGCAACAAATAGATTTTAATGCCTCACAGTAGATTATTGATGGAAAGGAATGTGTTATGGGAAATGAGATTGTTCAGTTAGCCTCAAACCATATACCTAAAGGATTGGTAGAATTAGAGGGCATGTTTAAGATAAATGATGGATACATGTCACAAAAGTCTAATACCAAGATTGAGGATTTGGAGGAAATAAACTTGGGTTCAGAAACATCCCCTCAAGTGGTATACATTGGAAAAAAGCTAAGTAGGGAGGTAAGGGAAAATCTGATAAGGTTATTGAAGAAGTATAAACATGTGTTTGCCTGGTCTTATGATGACCTCAAAGCTTATAAGGTATATTTATTTTAGCATGAAATCCCTTTGAAAGAGGACACTAAACCTTTTAGGCAGAAACAAAGGCCTATTAATCCCCTATTAGCCACTAAAATGCAAATAGAGTTGACCAAATTAAGAGATGCTAGTATCATTGAGCCTATTAGGCATTCCTCTTGGGTCTCAAACCTAGTGCCAGTCAGAAAAAAGAATGGTGACATAAGACTCTGTGTTGATTTTAGAAATTTAAATGTTGCTTCACTAAAGGATAATTATTGACTACCAAATATGGAGGCTATGCTACATAGAGTGACTAGTTGTGAGCTATTGTCTATGATGGATGGTTTTTTAGGGTACAACTAGGTATTAGTCAAAGAATCTGAACAATTCAAGACAACATTCACTACTCCCTAGGGAACTTATGTTTATGTCTGTATGCCTTTTGGTTTGAAAAATGCTGGAGCAACTTTTCAGAGGGCAATGGATGTTTCTTTAAAGGATCTAATCAATGTACTTATGGTTGTGTATCAAGATGATTTGACTGCATACTCTAAGAAGGCTGAGGATCATTTTAACCACTTGGAAAATGTTCTAGTCAAGGCTTTAGAGTTTGGCATTTTATTGAATCCTAAGAAGTGCCAATTTGTTGTTACTGAGGGAAAATTGCTAGGACATATAGTGTCAAAGGGGGGAGTTAGGATTGACCCTAAAAGAGTTGAGGCAATCAAAAAGGTCCCTCCTCCAAAGAATATTAAAGGTGTGTAGTCCTTTTTGGGACAAATCAATTTTGTCGGGAGGTTTATTGCTAATTTTGTAGAGTTAGTTAAACCCATAGTCAAGCTTCTAAAGAAAGATGTAAAGTTTGATTGGAATACTGAAGCTCAAGGGGATTTTGAGAAAATTAAACAAATAATCCAAGAAGCTCCTATCCTAATATCTCCTGACTATTCTAAGCCTTTTTCTTTGTTTTCCTTTTCATATTTTCATACCATTGCAACAATTTTATTACAGAAAGATGGGGAAGGATTTGAGCATCCAATTGCTTTCTTCAGCAAATCACTACAATCTATTGAGTTAAATTATGAACTAATGGAAAAGCAAGCTTATGCATTAGTTAAGGTAGTTAAGGATTTTGGACCTTATTTAATTTGTGCAAAAGTTAATGCATATGTCCCCCATGTTGTAGTAAAGGACATTTTAGTTTAGAGTGAGGTCATAGGAAAAAGATGCAAATTGATTAATAGAATCCAAGAATTTGATTTGGAGCTCCATATTACTAAACTTGTAAGGGGTCTAGGACTTGCAAAGTTAATGACATAAGAGAATATGGACCTTGTACAAGTGAATAATGTTTCCATTGGTGGAGGAACAATTACTAGCATTGAGATGCAACCATGGTATACTAACATTGTTCATTTTCCTAAGAATGTTAGTTGCCCATAGGAATTGAGTGATAATCAAAAAAGAAGCATAAAATTGTAGGCTCATAGGTATGTGCTATTGCGAGGTGACTTGTACTAGAAAGACAATGATGAGTTTTTTCTCTTATGTTTAGACAAGGGGCAATCTAAAAAAGTTTTAAAAGATATGCACTCTGGATTGTGTGGAGGGCATCATTCAGCCAGGGCCATAGCTCATAAAATTCTAAGGGCTCAGTACTATTGACCTATCCTATTTAAGGACACTCATTCATTTGTCTAAAAGTGTGAACCATGCCAAAGGTTATCAAAAAAGATAAAATTCTCGAGTGCATTGTTGTTAAACCCTGTGGTTGCAGAAGTTCCTTTTGCTATGTGGGGGATGGACTTTATTGGAGAATTTGCTGAGAAATCTAATGGAGGACATAGTTGGATTTTGGTTGCCACTAATTATTTTACCAAATGGATTGAAGCAATCCCAACTAAAAATACCACAAGTGAAGTAGTGACTGAATTCTTGATGAATAATATAATTACTAGATTTGGTGTCCCCTTCAAGTTGGTAATAGACAATGCCATGCATTTTAGGTCACAAGAACTCACTAACTTTTGTTCAGAAATGGGAATAATTCTATCATATTCATCCCCATACCATCCATGGGCCAATGGGCAAGCAAAATCTAGTAATAAGAGTATTCTACAAATTTTAAAGAAAACTCGGGAAAAGAATAAAAGGAGTTGGCATGTAAAGTTGAAGTTAGCTTTATGGGAAGATAGGATTGCAAAGAAAAGGGTTATAGGGAAGTCTCCTTTTGAGTTGGTGTATGGTATGAAATCTAGACTCCCTCTAAATAATTTATTGCCCATCTACCAATTTATGCAAGAAGAAGAAACGGAAATTAGTGATCCTCTATAAGATAGGATGATCTAATAGGTTGAATTGGATGAGACAAGAAGGGAAAGTCAAAAATAAAATGTGAAGTTGCAGCAAAAGATGAAATGTCTTTTTGACAAGAGAGAAAGTGTTAGAAAGTTCCAGCCTAGTGATTTGATCCTTCAGTGGAATGCCAGGGCTAAAGACAAAGGCAAGCACAAAAAATTTGAGTCCTTGTGGTTAGGCCCATTTGTTATCCATTAGATTCATGGGAAGGATTCATTTTGTTTGAGAAATTTGGATGGTGAAGAATAGGAATTTCCAGTGCATGGACAATTTCTGAAGTATTTCTTCAATTAAGTTTCAAGCTTTTACATGCACAGTAGCCTTGTAAATATGTATAGGTGTGTTTTCTTCTATTGTGTGTTTATTTCTTGTAGTAGGTTAGTGTTTTGTGGTCTTCCACCAAGAGATTCTTGGTTACTTGTTATGAACTTGCATTCAAGCATCCTCAAATAGAGCCACTATTGGAGAAATTTTAGGTTTTCTAAGAAAATATTTTTCCTGGTCTTTTACCCTACCTTTTTTATATTTTTGCAAGGTCTTTACCCCTTTTTGGGTTTGAAAATTTCCAAGATTCACTGTGTGAAAGTGCTCATGTATCCTTGCCCTAGGTCATTTTGTCCTCGGTAGGGTTATTTCTCCAAAATGTCTTAAGTGTGCCCTAGATTCTTATGTTTTCATGTTACCTTTTTGGCCACTTAAGAATTCAAGTCTGCACATGGTCTTTGATTTCTTAGTGTTTGTTGAACCTCAAGATTAATCTTTCAAGTCAATTTTTATTCAGTGACCCAGTGACTGTGTCTAGGTCTATGTCATGTTTCCCTTTAGTCACTTGATCTCTAAATGCAATTTGTGGTTAGCTTTCCTTTCAGTGATCCAACGACTATGTAGTCTCCTAATCTCATGATCTTTGGCAGTTTTCTCCAGACATTTAGTAACCCAGTGCATCAATTATCTCCTATTCACTTGATTAAATGGTTAAGTCTTAAGTTATTCAATGATCAAGTGATATTCGTTGATGCTTACCAAGATCAACGATGGTCTTTTAATCTCAAGATGGATTGTTCATATGATAAAGTATCTAGCGATTCAACGACAATGGTTTTCTCTTCTTCGCTAGATTTTGGCGGTTCTGATAAAAAGATTTGGTGATTCAAGGACAAGCGTGTTAAAGGTGTAAGGTTTCCTCAGTCATTGGATCTTAGGATAAAATGGCTAAGTCCTAAGTCTTTTAGTGACTTAGCAAATAAAGCATTCACTCAATCTCATGATCAAGTAGTGAAACCCTAAAGCATTGAGCGATTCAGTGACAACCATAGATAGCTTTCAAGATCAATGACTAGTGTTTAATCTCATAATGAAACCCAAGTTTAGTGAAATATTCAGCGACTTGGTGAATAAAGGTATTCGTTGAATCTCGTGATAGAACCATGGTTAAGAAAATCATTCAGAGAATATGAGAAGTCTTTGTTTGCTTAATCTCGTGATAGACTAAGAGTTAAAAGAAGCTTTTAGAGATTAAGAGATGCAGTTGTCGCTGAGTCTCCAAATAAGGACTATGGTCATATTAAAGGTAATCAGGTTTAAAAGGAAGGTCTTGTTCACTTGATCGCCAGATGAGTGCTGGGTTAAGTTAAAGGTTACAAGAATAAGTGAAGTCTTCAGTCGCTCATTCTCTGGATAATAGTTGGGTTAAGGTAAAGGTTTGAGGGTTAAGTCAAGACTGTTGATACTCTCCAAGATAGATGATAGTTGTTGATTCTCCTGATAAAGTCATGGGTTCATAAAAGATTTATAGATCACGAGAAAGGCTTTGTCGCTTGATCTCTAGATTTAACCCAGGATAAGCAAAACATTCTGAGATCACGAGAGTCTTTATTCACTAGATCTCTAAATAAAGTATGGTTAAGTGCTCATTAATGAAAAAGGGATAATAGTCAATGCTACGTGGAAAAGTACTCTGTAAAGTTGGAATAAAGCAAAAAATCTAGCCAATCAAGTCTAATCAAGGTTTTTTATCAATAATTGAGGGTTTTAAAGCCTGATACTATGATCATTGCTTTTATGCTTTATTTCTGAGTTTTTTAATAGATCTATCAACATCCTACACTATGGCTAGCCTTGATTTGAATTTGGTATTGTGTAGAACTAAATGCCGAAGTGATTGGGAATAGATTTATAACAATCATGGCAACTTTACGCATTCAATGACTGATAATATATAGACATGACATCCTCTCTTTCAACACTTAAAGTTTTCTGAAGATAGTTGAGATTTTCAAAGCATTGGCAATGAGTGTTGGAGAAAAGAGAAGTTGCAAAATTTAGAGCTCCTTAGAGTTGAAAGATGAGCCAACCAGAGCCAAGCCGAGCATCATCCAGTGGAGAAGCTATGGGACAGAGTGGCGAGGAAAAAGGAAAGCCTAACTATTTAGAAGAGTTCATTAAGTTACTCCCTGGTCCAAACCTGAATAAAAAGGCTAGTGATGAAGCTTTTGAGGATATTTTGGTGAATTGATCAGGTTTTGGTTACACAATTTTTACATATTTTTAAAATAATAGAGGCAAAGCTATCCCAATTTGTAATGCCTGGGCTTTAGGAATGGCAAAATTGATTGTCCCTGATGTTTTCTTAGATGTTGACCCCATTGTTG
Source organism: Chamaecyparis obtusa (assembly GCA_027943335.1). Lineage (NCBI taxonomy): Eukaryota > Viridiplantae > Streptophyta > Pinopsida > Cupressales > Cupressaceae > Chamaecyparis > Chamaecyparis obtusa. Next base: position 470,933 of record BSBK01000804.1, on the reverse strand, counting down.
AGTTGGCTAGGTTGTATGACCCTATTTCAAAAACAATCAGGAAAAGTGACCAGTCAACCCTAGTAACTCTGGATAGGGGTCCTTCATGAAGGATTTTGATTTTTATTCCTCATCTTCTACAGAAATAGACTTGAAAAAGGAAAGGGATAAGTATGCAAGTCAAGTAAGACTTGTAAAAAGCCAGATAGTCAAACATATCCCAAAGACTGGCAAGTATATAGCCCCTCTCCCAATGCACATGAATGCTCCCTATGAGTTTAAATCCCTCAACTTCTATATGAATTTTTTATGCCATGGATTGTGTAGAGTTCTAGGGATGGATGGAGATGAAGAGATGTTGTCAGTAGACATATTGATGATCATTCTTGATATTCATAATTCCCATGTTAACACATACTATGATTACATCCAGTATGTAATTGATAGAATGCATGAAGATTTAATTGTGATTAAACAAAATAAGAGGCCCATTAGGTTCATGCATTATTCCCTTCTAATGCATCTGATTTTGTACTTCAATGTTAATAGATTAGATGTGCATATGTCAAGGCCTAGGATTATGTTTGAGGGTCAACCTAATCCATTTCAATATTGGCTAAGGGTGGGGAATTACACCTCAAATGAATGTGACTTCTGTGCTTTCCAAAATTGGATTGTTTTCCCAATTTTGAAGATGTTGGGAACAAATGTAATAAGGTTACTAGTCAGGGTATTAAGGTTGCTCAGACCCCAACAATTTGTTGACAAATGGAAAGCAGGTCATAATTAGGGTGATTTCTACCAGGGGGAAAATTTCACTATAATCAAAGTATATGGATGGCCACAGCCCCCACATTTCCTTCCAAAATTTGTGCCTCTGAGGGTTTCTCATTTGGAACTTATCTGGCAGCTAATATGGACTGATAAGGAGCATTTGGCACCTCACGGGAAGGGCACTTTCACACCATGGCAATTAAGGATAGGAAACTTCTTGACTAGTAAGAGGGTGCTACCACACCTCAGTTCTCAGCTGAACCATTTCAAATTAACCTCTGGTATCTGTAGATATATTGATTCTGAGAACTCTATCAAAATTGTCAGGATGATATTGATTCCCAATATTAGTACAATTAGGGAACATGAGGGGTGTGACGAAGAAGATGTGATAAGAAACATCATGGATGAAGATGAGATTGGTAAAAGGCTTACCAAGTTCTATGACTTGTTGAAACTGGAGGCTCAAGTCAAAAAAGCAAAGATTTCCTTTGGAGGTTTCTTCCCTAATCTCCCTTATCTAAAAAGAATTGGGAGAATGGTTGAATTGCATAGTACCATGTCTAACTAGCTAGAGAGACAAATTGAGGAGAAATTGGATGTGGATAAAGATTACTCCTCTTCTGATTATGAAGCATATACTGATTAGTCACAGGAAGGTGATAGTTCACCTCAAGTCAATGACCCTCCTGTCATTGATATCACTCAAGACTCATTAGAGGTAGAGGATACTCCTAAACCACCACAAAAAGAAAGAGACTTGAGGTAGGTGGGCCCTCCAAGGAGAAGGAATAGAGGAAAGTGATAGATAGAGCTTCAGCTCTAGTGCCTGGTAACATAGCCTATTATCACCAATTGAGGAAGACCATCAGAGAAGGAAAAAAGGTGGCCTCAAAAGAGGAAGAGGAATTGCCTTTGTTGCTTGGAAAATATGAGAGGGAATTGTACCAGGAGGAATTCCTTAGTGATGATCAATTCATCAAGAGTGAGGAGTTCATGAATTTCCTCATATGGAAGAAACAACAAGATGTTGCAAGAGCATTGCCTAGGGAAACAAGTCTAGATGATGAAACTTTGAAGGCTCTAGCTGCTTATAACCCTGAATCAAAAAACTTCTCAGTTGAGGAGACTAGGGAGATGGTCAAATCTAGTGGAATTATCTTGGTACCTAGATGGGATTTGACATCTACTTTCATCATTGATCAGATAATGAAATAGCCAGAAGGAAGCCTATCCTATGAGGCTCATATTGGTGATATGATCAAGGGAAGTGGATATGACCCCAAATCTCAAGTTGTGGCAATGTGGTCCTTAGCTCCTAGGACCCAAAAACCTTCTTCGGTTAGCATAGAAGATAAAATAGAAGGGGAAAAGGTCATCTGGACTATCCAAAACACCAATGATCTTGAAGTGTCAAAGGCTATGACATATTTTTCCCATTTGAATGAAGCAATGACAGCCCAACTGTCAAACAAATATGCAAAATTGTTTGAGAATTCATTGAATATAGCCAAGGATAGAGACAAAGGGTTGATGAAGATTAAGGTCTTGGAGGATAAACTGGAAGAACTGAAAGCTAAGCTTGAAGAATCTTCTAAGGCAGTTCCCCTTCCAACTCTACAAATTCAAGTTGCAGTCCAACCAGTGGCAGAAACTTCTGATTGAGCAGCAGATGATTCAGAGAAAGACAAACTTGATGTAGCCTTAATGGAAATCTCTGACATCATGCAACATAGATGTGAAAAGGTTAAGGCAAAAATGGACTCAGGCAATCAATCATTGAATATGTTGCAAAAGACTAGTGAGAATGTGAAAGAGGGGGTGGCTACTTTGGAGCCACTTTTTAATGTATGATCTGGAAGAAGTACCCTATTTGAAAAGCTAGAAGCATTACAACCTCATCAACAAGACATCCTTGAGGTGGTTACTGAAGTGGGAGAGAAAATAGAATTGATTAGTACCACTTGGAGCTTTTTCAAAGGCAAAACAAATCAAATAAAGGTGAAGATGGCCATATTTGGTCAAGGCTATAGTAAATATTTGCCTTTAGTGTATGGAGCTGATGGTAATATCATAAGCCTTCAAGAGTGTAAATCAAGCATGGGTCAGTTAATAATCAGACATGAGGCCTTTCACAATAATAATGGCTCCTTAGACATGCATGGTTGCAACAACATTCTTGATAACTTGATCAAAGTTGAAAATGATTGCATCAACTTTGTTGCTGACATAAAGGCCATCACTGACTCCAGATGAGATAGGAAAATCAAGTTGTTATAGGATTTGCAGGGATACAATTGGCCCTTAGAAGATGATGTGGCAACATGGGACAAGAATACCAAACAAAAAAAGAAGAAGCCAGCTGTCATCGAGTTAGAAGTAGAAGAGGAAGAGTGAATCACACTTGGCACCTAATCCTACAATATAAGGAGTGCAATTATCATACAAAGAATGATGTAGGTTAGCCTTTAATGGCGATTTTCATTCATGTAACAACCTCAAGCAATTGCTTAGAAATATCCTTAGATAAAGGTGCCACCTGTGAAGATTCTATTTGATATGAAGCAACTTTCTGTTCCTTTAAGTTTCTAGTCATCATGTAATGTACTTTTTGGTTGTAGTGCAAGTCACTATCCTAGCTATCTGAAGCTTGTTGTAGCCTTTCTTGGAGGATTCCAAGATAGCCAGTGATATAAATAGAAAGTTTTCTTCTTTTGTAAAAAGTGGGGTGAATATTATTTTGTAAAGAGAGTTTTGATAATAGTACTTTTGTCTTACAATTCTCTGTCAAGAATGTACTAATGCAGTAAAAATATCAATACAATATACTGGAACTCCTTTGCATATTCAGTTTGTCTTCATATATGGATGTTGAATTCTTTTATGTATTAAATTGTAAGGTATTTTGATACATTGTTTACAAGGTAGATATAGGGGTTAAGCTTGAGTTTCTTTCAAGGGAAGGGTAAATCTCAAGGGAGATCTCTGGGAATATGTAATCTGTATAAGAATTTGATAGCAGGATAAGCAATTGGTAAAATGGAGTGTAAGGCACCTCATTTAGGTTTTGGGATATTTGTTTTGAAGGTTTTTTTGTTGATGTATATTTTATGACTCTGATGTCGTAGTATTTGGCACTATTTATAGCTTAATTTGCATCTTTTCACCATCAACCATTCAAATAATCTGTTCATTTTAAGTTTTTTCTATAATTTGAATTTGTATTGTCTATGTTGAAGACATGGATAACTATTGTAATGCTTTAGAGAAGCAGATTTAAAAGGTAAACCCGCATGAGTTTGAAGCTCAAAGTGAAGAAGGTTTTCAACCTTAGTACCTTAGTGTTTAAATTTTGTTAGATGCATCTGTTGGGAGTGCTAGAGTTTTATATCAAATATTTCTGAATCTTGTTTATCATCTACAAGTTTGAGCACTAATAGGCTGCTCTAATCTCGTCGGTGCAGGTGACCATTTTTGTTAATATGGCTTCAATTTCTCTGTTTGTGACCTCTGCCTTACTATTTTCTTGAGGATGGTAAGGGTTGGACTTTTGGTGCCTAATATTGTGTTCTTTCATTACTTTGTTGATCAGATTCAATGTAAATTGTGCTCCCTGGTTAATTACAAGTTCTCTTAGCACTCCATAATGGGTGAGGATATCCTCATACAAAAACTTTGCTACCTTTTGATCTCCTGCATGCTGCATGGCTTTTATTTCCACCCATTTGGTCAGATAATTTGTGCATACCAGTATGTAGGATTTTCCATTTGAAGGAGGAGCTATTAGACCAATGAAGTTCATGCCCCATTTGTCAAATGGTGTTACCACCACTTGTGGGTTTAAGGGCATTTCATCTGATTTGGTTAGACAACCCATTCTCTGGCATTTGTCACAGTTTCTTGTATAGCTAGCTACATCCTTGTGTAGTGTTGGCTAGTAGTAACTTGTTGTTAGGATTTTCATAGTTGTCCTCTTGGTTGTAAATTGGCCTCCACATGGCTCATCATGACAAGCATGGAGTATATCATATGTCTCATCCTCTCACACACACCTTCTCATGATTTGGTCTGGTCAAGTGTAAATTAAGGTGTTGTCAATTGAGAAGAATTGGAAACTTTTCTCAACTAGCATTCATTTTTCCTTTGGAGAGGAATGTGGGGGCATTTTTTTAGCTACAAGGTAATTAGTGATGTCATCTTGCTAACATGCATGTGCTTGCAAGTTTGTTCATTAGATACTTTATTATTGCATGATCAGTATGGACATAGTTTGTTCATTATTACAAAGATGGGGTAACCTGTTACATAGTGGAGGAATTTATTTAAGGCATAAACTATAGCTAGTAATTCTTTTTCAATTATAGTGTAATTTAATTCTGGTCCATGTAGGCTCTTATTGATATAGTAAATGGCATTTTCAAGATTACTAGGTTTTTGTCCTAAGACAACACTTATTGCATAATCTGAGGCATCTACATGTATATGAAATGGTAGAGACCAATCAGGTCCTCTAAGGACTGGTGTAGTTGTTAGCAGTGACTTGAGCTGCAGGAAGGATTCATCACAAGTTGATGTCCATATAAACGTGGCCTCTTTGGTAAGTAGGGTGTATAGAGGACTAGCTATTTCAATAAAATTTTGAATAAAATGCCTATAATAGCCAACATGTCCTAAGAAGGATCTTACCTCTTTTTTCTTAGTAGGTGTAGGTAATATGAGGATTACCTCAATTTTTGTTGGGTCAACTTGGATTCCTACTGTTGAAATAAAATGTCCAAGTACAACGCCTTCCTACATCAACATAAAACATTTCTCACTATTGAGAGAGAGATTGTGCCCCTTGCATCTAATCAGTACCTTTTCCAGATTCTGCAAAGCTCCTCCAAAAGTGACCCCATATGCAATAAAATCATCCATGTATATCTCCATGTAATCATGTGAAATGTCAGCAAAAATACTAATTGTAGCCCTCTGGAATATTGTTGGAGCATTACACAACCCAAATGGTAGGACAAAATATGCATAAGCTCCCCAGAGGCATGTGAATGTCATATTTTCCTAGTCCTTTGGAGCAATACTAATCTGATTGTATCCACTATATCCATCAAGAAAAGAAAAATACTTCTTACCAGCTAAAGTATCAAGTACTTGATCAATGAAAGGTAGGGGAAAATGATCTCTCTTTGTAGCTTTATTTAATTCCCTATAATCTACACAGATTCTCCATTTTCCCCCCTTTTTAGGCACTATGACCAAAGGTGATACCCATTTTCTATCAAAGATCAAATATATAAAACCAACATCTAGTAGCTTTTACAACTCTATTTTGACTACTCTTAATGTTGGGTTAATCCTTCTCTGAGGCTGGCGGAGTGGTAGACTTCCCTCATTGATATAAATCCTATGAGTGCAAAGTGTGAGACTCACTCCCTTCATATCTTCATAGTCCCATATAAATGCCTTTTCATGTGTTTGTAGGATCTTGGTTAACTACTTCAACTACTGTGAACGAAACTTGTTGTTAACATGAAGGGTATGACCCTTGGAAAGCTCAATAGTAATGGTAAGGTTGAGTATGGATGCTTTAGATATTGGACTTGTAAATACTTCAAAGGTTAGTAACTAATGGATAATATTGGGTTATGTTGGCAAAACACAGTCCTCAACATTGTGTTCATAAGTAGACAACTCCAACATAGAGCTCTCAGAAATGTCTTTGATCACAACATAGTCATTATTAAGGATGCTCCTAATCACTGCATCTTCCTCTTGCAACTTCAGAAAATACTACCTATGTAACATCATGAGCTGAGCCACAGAATTCAACTCTTCTTCCCCATCTCCTAAATCTGGTTGGGGTTGAGCTGGAGGATATAATGCTAGTTTTTTAGTTGCTTTCCCATATGAAATTGTCATGTTCCCTGATCTACAACTAATGTTGGCATCATCTGTTGCTAACCATGGATGTCCTAGAATAGCAGAGTAACCAGCAAGATTGACCTTGGGTGATAAAATCATGAAATTAATAGGATATTCCCAAGAGTCTAGGGAAACTATTATGTATTCTATCATCCCATCAAGGGTGAGAGTAGAACTATCTGCAAGTTGCAAGATTGTTGGAGTACTTCACAATCCTTCTATACTCAGTTTATTCATAGTATCCTTAGTTATTACATTAATGGCAGTGCCTAAGTCTATTAAAGCATTTTTTATAGATTGACCATTAATTATAATATTAACAATCAGGCTCCCAGAATTAGAATACTTTGGAATTACAAGCTTTCCCAACATAATATCAGCTAATTGTCCTATAACATGAACTATTGTGGGATCCTTTTTCTTTCATCTAGGCTTTTTGAGACAAGCTTCCTTAATTTATTTTCCATAGATATGAACATCCTTAATGGCTTGAAATAGAGGAATTTGTATGTGCATACTTTTTAGTTGGTCAAGGATATCAAACGGTTGGTCTTCTTTGGGTATAGGTTTATCCAGGCTAAGCCTATGAGGAAAATGAGGTTTTACCAATGTCTTAACATTATCTTGATTGGAGACATTAGCTGGGGAAACTGTATTTGGCAAATCATTCTTTGGAAGTGGTATTGATGTTGTAGGAGGGTTTGGCACTTCCGTGATAAGAGGGGGTTTGGGTGCAGGTAAGGTAGTACCTGATCTTAGTTGTATATCAGCTATGTTGAGTGCACAAGCAGGGTATTGATGTGCATTAGTAGCATACATTTATTGCTATTTTTGTTGACTATTTGGATTTAGTTGTGGTTGAGCAGGTAACTGTGTCTATTTTTTAGGACCTGCATTTGCAGGAGGTGGCATAATTGCAGGTGGATTCACTGGACGTGGTAAAGGTGGATACCCAAGATTCTGATTAGGCCATTATTGAGGTCCTCTCCAATGATTAGTGGGTTACCAATTCCCTTGTGGTGACTTTCATTAATTTGGAAGTTGTGGCCATTGGGGTTGTTGTGGATTAAACCACTAGTTCTATTGATTATTGGGCTAGGCATTATTCCAATGAGATTGAGTATATTGAGGAGGGTTTTGGACATTTTGGTTTTACTACTGATTATTATAAAGATTTGAAATTTGTAGAGGGTTTCGAGGTATACCTTGTCTTGTGGCCATGGCTGACATTGAGCAACAAAGAACACTTGCTCGTCCTCTCCTTCTATCTTTAAGTACTCAATTGGAAGGTGTTGATTCTTGAGGTTCGTGACCATCTTGCAATGGCAATCCTTCTTTTGCTTGCGGCAATGGGGACAATATTCAACAAGTTGTACCTCTATGTCTGCATGTTTCTTCTTGTCAGTCATCATGTCCATGTGTGTAGTGACATCATTAATGATGTCCAGCTTCAAGTCTGACAACAGGTTTAGGATTTCCATCTTTGAAATGCCGAAGCTACTTCCTTTGGTAGTCGTGTGTCAAAATCCTCTCCCTTTCTTTACAGTCTACCTTAAATAATTAAGACATATTTTCTTGAGCTCATCCATGTGGACTATGATATATGCCCTCTAGCCATAAGGTCCAATGCTTCCAAATAGTTATCATTCACTCCTCTCAAAAAGATTAGCTTTTGTGAATCTTCCTGCAGTGCATGTTGCGGATTATTCTACAAGTTGTACATGAAGCATGAAATATAATCCTCTAGAGTTTCATCCTCTTTTTGTGACATCAAGAAGATGTCATCTCCTCTTAAATCACCTCCTTTACAGTATTCCTTATACTTCTGTAGAATAAAATCTCTCATCCCATCCCAATCAGTTGTTGTATTGGCTCCTAATCCCATGAACCATCTGAGAGATGACTCCTTCAATGTTGCTAGGAACAACTTGAGCTTATGACTATTAGTATTGTAGTTGAAATTACAATATAAAATGTCAAATTCAAATAAAAAGGTGTCAGGGTCCTCAGTAATAAGGCCATAGAACTTTGGAAGGGCTGAAGTAGGTATGTTCTTAAGGTTGGGATTGTTGACAAGGCTTGGAATAGGAAATGGAAAGGTAGGTGTTGCCATTACTGGAGGTAGTGGGTAATGAAACTGTGGCTGGTAAGTATTGTTAAATGAAAGGCTTTGGGTAACAGTTAGTGTTGGAATAGAGCTATCAAGAAAATTGGCTAATATCTCTACAAAAGGGCGAAGGTCAAATGGATCAAGAGGACCTCCCTATGTTGAAGATGATGCAAAAAACTCAAGACTCACATCAAGAAATGGTAACTTAAGTTATTCAACTTCTTCTTTTATGATCACAGGCTATTTTGGAAGAAATCTTCCATGAACATCTTGCCTTCTTTGATGCATGCAAGTGAGTTAATGAACTTGTGAAGCAAGCTCACAACTACTAACTATTTGACTAAGAACAGAAAACTATCTTAAAATTGAATAACTCATCAAGGTTCTCAATTTGACACCATCCCGACAACATCACCAAAAATGAACAGTCTTACAATAGGCAATGATAATCATGCCATCGTCTCTCTTAGGAATAATGTATTCATACTAAGGATTACTTTTCCCATCATGAAATGCATTTATATTGTCAACCCAGGTATGTATACTTGAAATGGGATAACATAGTTTGTGCATTAAGTCCCTCAAAGAGTCATACTACCTATGTTGCAAGAAGATAAAATGCATAAAAGAAACCTATGCTATTGCTACAAGAAAGTAAGAATACTTAACTACTTAATGAATTTCCTATTGAAAGCTTGTGAACTTAACCTAAGCTTGTTTAGCAACTCAAAGCATTCACTATGTCTATCTCTGCAAGTGTTGCAGGAACATTAACAGTAATAATGTTGCAGGAGTAAAAGAGTAACTTCTACTTGAAAGCACAAAAAAATGCAGAAAGCAATTCTACTCTATCCTAATCTACTCCACCTTCCAAGTGGGCCCCCTTGGTTGGCTTCAGCTAACTACTAACACAAAATTTACTTCAAAATTACTCTTTCATTATATTCTCATTAACTAATTACATACTAATGGAACAATACATGAAAAACAAAAAGAGTAACTCCTACTATGCTAAACACAACAATCATATATATTTCCTCATTACACAACTAAACCAATCAAATCCCTTTATATAGAGGGTTGACGCTTATTGAAAGCATGAAAGTAAGTTCTGACTAAGTCTCACCATAGAATAAGGAAATATAACAACCACGACAAAGTACAATAAAGTTTGGATAACTGATTTTAACAGAATAATGAGCACTGAGGAAATATAGCAGAGTTGTTTCTTATATTCTCTGAAATGATGGCTCATTTCTAGTAGTGGCATGATCCTCGATATTGTGATGGATTTATCTGTCAAAGCTGGAACTTCAACACCTCTTCTTTAATGTGGTCGATGGACACTCTCCAGTTGCTCCTTGTTTTCCTAGCAAGTTAGTAGCGTGCAGTATGTATATAAGTCAACTAGTCAATTCCTACCCAAATATTAGAATACAGATTAAAGTAGCTATATGAAGTACTGCAATTTATATATAATGTTCAGAAAAAACATGTCATATCTAACTACCCATAATCTTGGTGGTTCTAACTGTACTTATCACAAGTTCACATAGTTATAGGTCCATGAATGTATTGGAAATGTTTAACAAAGCATAAATATTATCACAAAATAGAGACAATAAATTGTCTCCTCACTAGGGATAGAGAAATTTTTTCTTTTTAGTATGGGCTACAAATCCAACAAACCCAAGAGGAGATGAGGATCAACTTATAATAGAGGATTAAGTTGAGGAGGAAACCTTGGGGAAAATGAGAATATAAATAATGTATGGGAAAAGGTCATGCATGTGGAAGGATTGGAAGCCAATTATGCATCAGAAAAATATGACTCTAATCAAATGATGGGATGGAAGAGGGATAGGTAAACATTCTATAATAGTTCGGTATTGAGAAAAACTCCTCACTACTAAAAAATCCCTTAATAGCAGCAACAAAGAAAAGAGGGGCTAAATCCAATAAGGCCAAATTGGTACTAACAAAAAATGTTAAGGGGCATATGAAATTAAGAAATGGGAAGGGATATTCCCTTTCCAAGGATAAATGAGGTTCATAACCTAGAATGCTAGGGGTATTACTGCCCCTAGCAAATGGCACTTACTCAAGAGTCAAATAGACTTAAGTTAGGAATATGCTATACTATTACAGGAAACTAAATGGGATAAGGAAGAAGCTCAAAAAAGAATGAGTGTATGGGGACAATGGGAAGGATTTTTTATGGAGTCCATTGAAGCATCAAGAGGAATTGGTGTGATATGGAATCCTATGTCTGTTAGCTTCTCATTGATAAGGAAAAGTCAATAATAGATGGTTGTCAAATGTAGGATGTTGAGTCAAAATAAGGAAACACAAGTGATTAATGTGTACAAACCAATCTCAACTCTAGCTAAGAGAATCTTATGGCAAAAGATTAAGCAATGGATAGATATGTAGAATGATAAAACTATTATAATTGGGGGTGACTTTATTGTTGCACTAGACAATTCAAAAAATCAAGGAGGTATACAAAATCTATCAAGAGTGCAACAAGACTTTCAAGCATTTGTGGATAACAATAATCTAAGAGAAATATTAGCCAAAAATGATAGATTCACTTGGACTAATAGAAGGAAAGGTTTCGCCAGCATAACAAAAAAGTTGGATCAGTTCCTTATATATGGAATTTATCAAATTGGATAAGAAAATCAACCCACAACTCCTAAGAATCACCTGCATGCAAACACCTATCACAGAAAGAGAAGCAAACAACTACAAAGGCAAAATTCAATGATCCATGAAAGAGACATTTTTATATGCAAAGAAATAATTTCAATACAATGTAATGAATACGATATTACAAGAGAGATCAATCCTTATACAAGGAGATCAAAACCCTAAATGTGAAACCTAGGTTGCATGATAATAATTAATAAAATAATTAATTATTATATGCCTAAAGTTTAGCTTAAGTAAACAAAGAGATAAGTGACTTAATAATTATTTCAATATGATTTAATTAATAAGAAAAACAAATTATTACTCTAACACCCCCCTTAAGATAAAATTAGGGAGTAGCTAAAAACCTAGAAACAACTACTGAAAGCAAATGGGTCCCAACAACAAAGGCTTGATCAGGTATCCAAGGAAAAAAGAGAATCTCTATAAAGAGAAGAAATAGAGAAACCACATGGGAAAAACTCTACTCCAAAAAGAGACGAAGTCTAGTGAAGCACTGAAGAAGCCTCCAAAACTAGAGAATAATACATAAAATAGAAATAAAGAATGAACATGCAAAATGCCATTAAAGAAAGAAGTTGCAAACTTTGTCAAAAAATAATTATTGATTTGAAGAACCTCCACTGAAATAGAACATGACCAGGTAGAGAAGACTATAATCTATATGAGTTCCCTCAAATGACACTACTTGAATCAGGAGGAAAAATAAGGCAAACAATTGAAGTCAAAGACACAAATGGCATATAACGCCAAAGCCTAAAGAGTTGATCAATCAAATATGGAATGTTGCCTCCAAAAATAGGAATGAAAGAGTGTCCCTATGGTAAATGATCCATCCCACCGAAATGCATAGGTACCTAGCCACTACATCCGCCTAGTACATAGGAACAAATATTGAACACATAGCTCACTCCAATAAACCAAGCAAGCATTAGAATCAATAGAAGAACCCCCCCCCCCCCCCATAATGAAAAAAAATGGATAGCTAAGAGGTACACTAAAAAGGACAGCCAACAAGAACTGCATGATGAAAAACAAGAAACATCAAAGGTGCAAAGAAAGTACAAACACATATAAAGGATAGTGTCATTGATACACATCCTGAGGCTAATGTCACAAAAGAAACACTCACTTGACAAAGGTAGATGGAAAACAAGACAATCATCAAACCCCTCATGACACTTTATAATGGAGTGCGAGTATAAAAGGCACAAAAATGTGCAAGATCCCAAACATGCAATAAAATGACACTTTATCTTAGTGTGTTTGCATAAAATAATGCTTACAAAATATGTCTACAATCATAAAAGAAGATAGAAGGCTATAGAAATGTGAATAAAAACCTAAGATGAGTTATCTCATAAAGGGAAAAGATCTCAGGACCTGAAACAACCAAGATATTCACCAGAGTGCAAAAAAGAAAAAAAGTACCTAGAGCGTATTCTAGAAATAAGACTCATAGCACTGGAAATTTTGTAGAACAAGTTTTCACAATATCTCATTTTCCAAAAAAGGAGACTAGATGCATAAGATATGGCTCCCATAGTGCAAAAAGGAACTTCTAGCTTTGACAACAAAAAATAGTAAAAAGAAGGGACTAAAGAGGAGAAAGAAGAAGAGGTAGATAAAAAAATATGAGGAAAGGGTTGAGGATGAGGAAGATGAAGCCCAGGTTTCCCCTACTAAGGATTATGAGAATGATGTCCTGGACCTCCCTGCTGATGGGGAAAAAAATGCCCACATGGATAATGAGGAAGGGTTAGACCTGGCTAGTAAAGATGATGGGGAACCCCTTAAGGTGGACTCTTTGGGTTCTCTGGAGGGGCAGGATGAAGAGGAAATTGAGATTGGTCAGAATTCCCCTATCATTGATGAAAAAGAGGAGGAACAAAAAGATTTGGGTGCTAGTACCGATCATAATGTCACTGAGGAGGAAAAAAGTCAAAAAGATGATCTCACCACTCCCCTGGGGGATGCTACGATCATGGACAAAGTTAACAAAGATGAAGGTCAGAGTATTCCTTAGGATTGGATCATTCAGGAGATTCAAGAGATTAAGCTCCACCTTCATTCTCTGGAGAAAACTACATATACCCTAAACATGAAGCTAGAGAAGCTGGAGAACAAGATTCTGGATAAAGTAAACAATAAAAGCTAGAAGGAGGAGATAACTGTCGCGATCAACAAAATTTTTGACAACAAGGTGAAGGAAATTAAGGTCAAAGTTAGCAACAATGGGAAAATGATTAATGAAGTCCTGAGCCACAGCAATGAAGGGCTCAATGCAGTTGTCATCAACTTGAATATGCTTCACAACTACCTGGAGAAAAATCAGCTAGAAATTACGACCATTACTATTGATGATAGTGTTGGGAGTGCGGGCCCAGGTACTAGAACCAGAGGGCATATTCAAAGGAAGATCCCTAAGAAGCCTAAGGAGCTGAAGGACCTCAAAAATGCTATCCAAAAGATGGAGGAGCTGAAGATGAAGGCGGACAAAATGATAAATAATTAGTTTTGTCCTGTTCATTGCTGGGTGCTTCTAGTAGTGTTGCTAGATCTATTTTCTTTGCTTTTGTTGTCGTATCTAGTGTTTTTTAGGGTCTTGCTCTATTCTTTCCAACAGGCATTTCTTTTTGAAAAACTTTAATGCTTTATCTTTTTGCTATGATGTAAATGGTTTTGGGTTCCATTCAAAACCTATTTTTACCTTATTCAAAAACAAAAAACACTAAAAAAAAGATAAATCAGAAATTCTAACCTATAGAGTAAGTTATGGCCAAAAAACCACAAGGTGCTCCAGAAGGGCCCAAAATGTGCATGCAACTTGTTGATGTAGTGTTGACATCAACAATTCATAGGCTTAAATTTGATGGACGTATAGTCATCACCACAAAAAAAAATCAAACTACCAAAAAAAATCGTCGGGAAAAAAGTGTTCCCAAAAAAACTCCAAACTTGCCAAAATATTCCTTGGAATGACTAGAATATTCCCAGCTATGTCCAGGTGATGCGCAAGTAGTCAGGTGGTGCAGAGGGTGGCGGAGCCACTAAATGTGAGCCAGAGGGTGGAGCAAGGGTGAAAAGCGGTGGGGGCCATTGGCGATGACCACTACAGGCGATTGTGGTGGCTGTTGGATGGCCGCTGACCCAAAATAAAATATTTTTTATTTGTTTCACTTGACTCGATATGCACAAGGTCATACGACCCTAGTATAATTTTTTTTTGCCTCAGATGGAAACTTTATCCAAATTGGATAAACTGTGTATGGAAATATGAGTATTTGGGTGCTTTGAGCACAACAGTGAAGTCCGTTAGAGCCCTAAGTGACTAGAATCAAAGGTTTGCCCATATCCAACACAAAACCTTTTTAAAAATGCCAAATTTGAAGAACAAGGCTGAATATCTCATGAAAATAATGAGAGCATACATATCTAAAGCTTTGATACCATATTGGAGTTGATAAGAAAATCAACCCACAACTCCTAAGAATCACTTGCATGTAAACACTTGTCACAGAAAGAGAGAAGAAAATAGTTATGGAGGCCAAAACTCAATGATCCATGAAAGAGGAGACATCCTGATATGTAAAGAAATAATTGCAATACAATGTAGTGAATATGATGTTACTATAACCACCTGAAAATGGACAAAGACAATTAAGAAATAAATCAAAGCAAATCAAGGCAAATCAAGGACAAGATCAAAGCAATTGAATCAAAATGAACATTTAGCCAATCAAAATTAAAATCAAGCTTCAATTCAAGATAAATCAAAATCAAGAGCATTTTAATCAAGTTAAATCAAATCAATGTGCAATTAATTATATTAATTGTATAGTTTTGGATTAAATCAAATTCAACCCATTCAAGGGGTACATCGCTAAATAAATGAATTAAATCAATTAATAAATCCTAATTTCTCTCAACAACCAAAAAAGGGAGGAAAATCAATCAACCAATAGGATTTGAGAAAGGCATTCACATGGATCAAGCCAAATTCAATCTCAATCACTCAAAGTGAAAGAGCATCTTGTCCACTCATCTTGTCTCCTTGTCCCAAGCTTTGAGGACACAATATTTAAATTATCTTCAAAGGGTGGAACCAAAGATTCAACTCAAGCTTAATCATGATCAACACAACTACACCCCCTACCCTTGCATAAATCTATAAAAGGAAGACCAAAATTAATCATAATTCATAACCACACATCTGAGAATTGCATCTAACCTCTTGAGAATTAGAGCTAGAAAGACAATCTAGAGTTAATTTGAGCATTTCTATTTGGAATTGAATTAATTAGCTTATCTTATCACATTTTCTCATTCTAGGACTGTCATTAATGGAGGCTTGCTAAGAGCTTCACATTAAAACTCTTAGATAGAGAGCCATAGGATGCTTAATTGTGCTTTATTTGCTAAATAGAGTACTAATTGTTGTTTATTTAGTTTTTATTTCATTTATTGTTCAATACTAATTCTATGAAGATACATTTCCTTGTACACAAAATGGCACCCACCGTGGGGCAGTATGTTTCACTTTTCTAATCTCTCAAAATTTTCATGTTTGTCAATTTTTTTGCTTGTTTAACTCTTGGGTTTTTAGGAAACAACGCTTCTAACAACTCAAACAGCGCTTCTAAATAGTTAAACAATGCTTCTGAGCACTGTTTCGGTGCTTCCACGATAAATTTGTGTGCCTTTGCACCGATTAGCAGTGCTTTCGAATCCTTCTGATCTCTGTCTAAATTTCTCACAGTGCTTTTTCCCTTACTACTAAGCGCGTTTGTGCATTTTTCTAGCACTTTTACTTAATTTTCACCACCTTTGCTTAATTTTTCAGTGCTTTTACTCTCCGTTGTTGCGCTTTTGAAAGTTTAAATAGTGCTTCTAATCAAATTAACAACACTTTTAAACAGTTAAATAGCACTTTTAAGCATTACGACAGCGCTTTTGAGTAAACTATAAATTTTCATAATCTGACTGTGGTAAAATTATTTTTATGACTCTACAGGATGTCTGATCATAGAAAAGTAAAAAAAAGCCAGAGAGCAGATTTAATCAAGAAGGCAAGGCTTTAGCAAGGAAAATCAAGAAGGAGAACATTACACATATCAAGCTAGTCCTTGAAGATTCACATCAAGAAAATTAGGTTTATGAAAATCATCTCAAAGTTGTAGAAGCATACAAAACTAAATTTGTGTCACTAAATTGGATTTTCTCACCTTAAATCAATTTTTTCTTAAAATTTGCAAATAAGGCCTTAGATTCAACTAAATCTTTGCTTCTTCAATTTCATTTTTGGTTTCCTTCATTTTGGTTGTTTTTATTGACTAACTTGCTAGTGGAAAAGCACATTAGAAAGGAACTATAGCCAAGGTAAGCATAAAATCATGGAAATAACTAAAAAATGCCCCTAACATTTGTTAGCTACAAGGAAAGGTAAGCCTTAAAACTTGGTGATTTGCATGCTTAAATTGTGGCTTTGGTGCTTTCAAGAATCTAGTAATTAAAAAAAACAACCTATCTTTGTTTGAAAAGTTTATCATTAGGCCTATGTTCTTCACTTCTTTTAGTGAATCAAAATGCCAAAAATGGTAAACTCTTTGATTAAGAAGAAACAAAAAATAACATCCTACAGAGAATACCAGATTAGATCTATAGTGGGATCGCCTCCCGAGATTTGCCTTAACAAGGCCGGTGAGAGAGAAAAGCCAAAGTGGGATACACTTGCTTTTTCCATGAGAATCCAACCCATTATAAAATAAAATTCATGAATCCTTAATGGGGTGTGTGGCAAAAGGATACTAAATTTTGGAACTTCCTCGAGTAGTCCTACGGGATTGTGCAAAACTCTGACATATCGGTGGTGGGAAGCCTCTTAATATACTTGGAGGATGAAAGTTTAATGTCCATTTTGAATGGAATCTTGACCAAATCCTTGATAAATTAGCAAGCCTACCTCATTAGAGCTATTTAAAAGCCAAATTTGACCTTAGGTAGATTGCTTGGAAGAATTTCTTGTGATAATTGATAAAATCATTGTGTTGTGCTTGAAGATCTTTGATTACAAAAAGAAAACATTCATTAAGATCCAAAAATCAATTAACAATAAAGATTCAAAAGAATATTCTATTCACAAGAATTCAAGAAATGGAAAAAGAAATGGAAACATTATCCAACCAATTCTCATTAAGAACATTGTTTCCTTACCTCTATGATCAAGAAAAACCTCATGAACGCCATATCTTTGATAATTCAAAATTTGATCAAAAAGAATATCATGAAAACCCTATATTTGATCAAAAATATCTTAATGATAAACCAATATTTGATGAAGAACCTATTTCAAAATATCAAGAGAATATCATTTTTGATCAAGGAAATCAAGAGGAATTAGTCTCATCTCAACAATATTCATCATATGACAACTCTTTGAGAAATACAAATACATCCAAATATCCTTGGGATAGATCATTTACTCCTTTGGGAATTTCATACGAATCAGCTTTGGAAAAACTCCTTGAAAATGATCTCATCACGTTGCCTCAAATCACTTCATGTGGTTTTATCTTTTTGAGTAACTATTGTGCATATCATAGACATAATGAGCATGAAACTTTAGATTGCATGGAGTTGAAACATAAAATCCAAAATCTTATTTATGATGACTTAATTGAAATTGAAGATCCTGATGAATCATCTAATGAAGATACTTTTCTCAAGAAAGATCAAACTTATGAGCACATGTCTAGTAGTGGTCCTCTTATAGCTTTTACTTATTCCATCATTCCTCTATTTCATATAGAAGCAAAGCTATCCAGTGTTCCTCTATCAAACAAAGATCCAAACTATTTTTATAATGACTATGTATACCCTCAAGGGCTACCTCTAAAAGAGATCCAAGCGAACCTACATCTTGCTACAAACTTCTTCCATGCTTCAAAGGTAATAGACCCCAAGCCTTCATGTGCTACAATGCCTATCATTTATATTTCAAATGAACCTTCGTTAGCCATTCAATAACCCCTTGTGCAGATCCAAACTCCTACATTGTCCTTAGAAGTGGCTCCATGTCAAGAGACTAATCAAAATGGCAAAGAAACAAGTCTTATTAAGGATCAAGATCAAGATATTATCCCTCCTTATCCTATATTTGACCAAAGTCCCATACCCAAAGAATCCCATGATGATCCTTCCATGCCCTTCCATTTCTTTCAAGAAGATACCCTTCCATCTCAAACATTTCATATTCCTTCACCTCTTATATCCTACCCATCTCCTAAGCAAGATCAAGACCATCTCTATTGAACTTATTTAAATGAAAAGAAAGGTATTCTTCCTAGGCTACCAAAAGATCCTTGTCAAGATCAAAGTATCCCAACATCCACTTTTCATAAGCTTCCATATCTACCTCAAAATTCTCTCATTCTTCCTAATCCATTGCATAAGAAAAAATGCCCTCAAGATTCAACTGCTCCTATAAAAGTCACTCCTGTCAAAGCTACATATAAGCCTGTTGGTACAAAGATAAATCCGAAAGACAAAATCCTTGGCCATGCAACTCATAATAAAGATGTTGATATCCTTCCCACATCCTATTTACCTCCATTTGCACATAAGCATATTCCTTATACATCCTCCAAATCCATCCTTGGTCCCTATATCCCAAATTTGAAACCATATACATCCTCCAAATCTATATTGGGTCCCTATGTCCCTCCATCAACCTTTCCTACCATCCCTATCCCACCATCCCCTTACCTTACCATGTATCAAGATCAACAAATAATACATACTCAAGAAACCAAGCACCCATTCATCTCAATCCTCCATATTAGACCATACATATCAACCTTATTCATCCACCAATCCCAAGTCCTTTGGAAGAAATTTAAATGCGCAACACAAAAATCAGAAATCCAAGAATCCACTTATGTATGAAGAGCACCATGTCCAATCTAATCGACATGTGAATGAAAGAAATAAATAAATATTCAAGAGACCACAAAGGTGCATCAAGCAAAAAGAAAAATCAAAGAAAATGTGGGTTCCTAAATCCCTCATTAAAGAAATGCATTCTAAAGCATCCAAAAGGAAAGAAAAATCAAAGAAAGTGTGGATTCCCAAGTCACTTTTGAAGGACTTACACACTAAAGAGAAATAAAATTTGACATTTAAGCTTCCAAAGGCTTCCACTTCACATTCTCCCAAACATATTCCATCTTATCCATCCATTTTGGGTCCTTGTGTCCCAAGATTTGTATCCTCTCTTACATCAAAATCCCAAGCTATCTCACCCATTTTTCCTCCATTATTCCACTACCCTTCAAGGTGAGTATCAATTTTGATCTTGATAATACTTCTTATCCTCCTATTCATTATCCTTCCATTCCCTTTTTCACTCCCACACATGGAAAGACTTATTATACTCTCATTCATTATCCTTCCATCTCCCTTATCCAATCCATTGCATAAAGCTTTCGCCGCCCTCTACCTTATCCACCATATCACATTTCCATCACACTATCAACATCTTTGAGCATACCTTTTAGCGGCCTTGGCCCATCATATCATACCTTTTCAAGGAGTATCCAAAGAGCATGAGGCTTGAGTCCATCCAAAAAAAAAAAAAAAAAATTGAAAAAAAAGGAAAAGAAAAGAAATCCATCCTATGGTGAAAACCACTTCTTGTGGCATCTTGGACAAGTACCATGATGAAAACCTGGCAAATAGGTGTCATGCGGAATTCCTCTCTCTTGCACTCTACACTTGGGGGCAAGTTTCATCCATCATATCCTCCATCTTTCTACCATTGATCTCACTTGCATCCATATTACATATTTCACCTTTGATCTTGACAAAGTTGAACATATCCATGAGTATTAAGTATCTTGACATGAGTTGTCCTATCCATCAGCCTATTCACTTGTTGCATTCACACTACCTTATCATGATCTTGCTTATCTTAAAGCCACCTTCATTATTTCTAGGAAGCCTTCCCATAATCCCAAACCATTCACTCATAGCCTCCATCACCCCTTTATCATGATTGTGTGATCCTATCCACATTGGTCCCTTAATCTTGATCCAAATGAAAAATTAAAAAAATGTTAGAAAAAGTATCTTGATATGTCCACTCCTTTGGACCATTGTCATGACACCAGGTCATTATTCCATATGCTATCCAACATAACATCATTGGCCTATATTGAGATATTATTTTTCCCTAGCTTGGATAATCTTGAGGAGATGGTCCTACAGGTAACACACTTGCTTCATCCATCATGACCTATTCATCTCACATCCATTAGTTTGCAAATCCATCTTTCATGTCCTATACCTTGCTAGACATTGGGGGAAATTCAATGTGATCTTGCTTGAGAACTAGTGATCTCTAAAAATCTAAAAAAGTGAAAATGTTTCTCAGAAAAATCCAAAAACATAAAAAATTTCTAAAAATCCAAAAACAACAATTTTTTTGTAAAAATCCAAAAAAAAATCAGAAATCTTTTGAAATCTAAAAAAATTAAAAAATTTCTAAAATTCTAAAAATCTAAAAATTGCAAATCTTAAGTAAACACTCAAAAGTTGCATTGCCCAACAAAGCATGATCTTTGCTAAATCAAACTAGGGGCACCAATCCGAATTCAACGAGTTTAGCAAAGTAGACATTAAGTGGCTCAAATCATTGCATCAAAATTAAAAAATGGCTACACTTGAACTTCATGATCAATATCAGATTTCAAACATCCAAATACTTGATCTAAACAACAACATTTGACAAATCAAATCACAATCTAAAAAGCTTAATCAAATAAAAAATCTTCAAAACAAAAAAATTAGATCAAAATCTAAAAGGCTTAAACATAACTAAGGATCAAAGTGGATGAAGTTTTTGAAATATGGTGTTGGAGATTTGCCAGCAGGCCAGTACTAACTGTATGTTTGTCATTGATGACAACATATGGTAAGTAGCATGTGTGGAAGACTTATGCAATAAGCTTCTAGTATATTCAACATGGACATGTTATCAGCATGATATCATGGACGCAGAGGTTAACTGTTAGTACAGATAGTTATATAGCAGCTTGTGTCAGCAGTGTTCCTGACAGAGTTATAGGCACTATTCTATGAATGATTGTTCATACAGTTATCATGGAGCCTTGTGCATTTGGATATGTGATGGAGACATGTTAGTGATGTTACATTCATGGACACAGAGTCTAATGATCAGTAGAAGGGAAGTTATCTAGTAGCAGTTTCCTATGTTTATTCAGAAGAGTCGACAGAGATTATATTGGTTCAGTAGTTGCACCTATCATTTCAGTATGTGCCCTTGGATTAGTGCTTGGAGAAGAGTTAGCAATGTTCGGTTAAGAGTGCATGATGTAATTCAGCTTGAGGAGAAAGTTTCAGTTTCTTTGGTAGAGCTGACAATGTGTAGCATGTGTCTACATTTATTATTATTGGACAGGTCCCAGAATGTGTTGCGTGCTTAGTAGAGCCGACATAATCATTGTTGGAGTATGTTATGGTTTCTCTAATATGATTTCAAGGTGGTTCTAATAAGACAACTTGATTATATCATTTGGAGATAAGATATTTATATGCAGTAATTTGTGATTGCTAAGGTGTGGTTTAGAGTTGATTATGAAGAGCATAGCAGAGTGTGTGAAGTATTGAGCCATCAATAGAAGGTCTATGTAACCAAGTAAAGATTTTGTGCTATACATTGGAACTGATCAAGACAACATGTCAAAGCGCAGTTCACCAAGATCCAGATATAGTGTGTATTTGTTAAACATAAGGTTTTAGCCTTCAACCCTTTGAGCAGTGTACTCTCAGACAATGCGTGCTCACCCCTAACAGGGTTAATTGTAAAAGACTCCTAACAGGGTCCGACCCTTGACAAGGTCTATTGTACTTAATATATTGTAAAGAAAATCCTAACAGGGTTAAGGATCTTCTAGCAAGGATCATAAAATACTAGTACATAATATTAGTGGGTGTCAATTTCCACTAAGGTTTTTACCTATTTGGGTTTCCCCGTAACCAAAATATTTGTGTTGTGTTCAAGTGGTATTTCATTGTGTTTATGCTTTATGTTTAAGTATACTTAATTGGATAAAGAATTAAATCTTGTAGATAACTTATTCACCCCCCCCCCCCCTCTCTCAATTATCTCTTGGGACTATTCCTAACAATTGGTATCAGAGCCAAGTGCCTCGGAGAGAAAGTTTAACAGCTTGAGTTTGATCAGATGGTATTCTTTAGAAAAGACAGTCCTAAGTTTGATGGAGAGAATTATCTTGATTGGAAGAACAAGATGATGACACATTTGTAGTGCATTGCTTTTGAAGCTTTTGAAGTAGCTATCAAAGATGTTCAGATCCCTTCTCTAGCAGATCTTGCAAAGGAAGATACTACTGGTAAGTAGAAGGATTTATTCCATCATAATGCAATAGCCAAAGAAGCTCTTATCAACGCCCTTTTTGATAGTGAGTTCTCAAAGATAAAGAAAGTAGACACAACCTACAAGATATGGAAGCACCTAGAAGACATGTTTGAAGGAGATAAACAAGCAAAGGATGTGCACATAAAAACATGGAAGAAAAGATACAATGCATTAGAGATGCTACCTGAAGAAAACATCGGAGCTTACAATCAAAGGATAAATGAAGCAGTTGCTAGAATCAGCAACAATGGTGGAGAGATCTCAGAGGAAAATATTATGGATAAATTGATGACTATTCTCACTCCAGAATATGAAAACAAGATCAAAATCCTTGATGAGACCATGTAGCTTACATCAAATTTTAAGAGAGAGACCTTGATCAACAAAATCTCAGCTTTTGAGATTTCAAGATTGAAGACAGAACCTAAAAGTGAGACAACCTTCAAAGCAATAGTCCATGGTAAGAAATCTGCAAACACTTCTGGTAATTTTGATGATGATGATGAAGAGAAAACACTAGATGATTTCATTGCTATGATTGCCAAAAGAGAAAAGAAGGGAAAAAGAAAATATGAAGGTCAATTGCCATTTAAATGTTTTTCATGTAATAAGATTGGTCACTTTGCATCTAAGTGTCCTACAAGAGCTAGAAAGTTCAAAAATGACTACAAGCCTAAATACTCTAAGGAATGTTACTATGCTGGAGATGGAGTATCAGGTGATGATTCAGCCAAAGATGAAATTGGATTCATTGCTATCATAGATAAAATGAATAATGGAGATGAGAAAGAGGAAGAAAAGTTAGCATTGATCTCACAAGAAGACATAAGGACAGATTGGATCATAGATAGTGGATGTTCATAGCACATGACTGGTGATAAAGATAGGTTTGTTCATTTAGACAAGTACAATAGTGACATGGTTAGATTTGGAGATAAAACTCCCAAACCCATCATTGGTAGAGGAGCCATCACCTTGGATGGAAAGAAAATCACTGATGATGTTCTTTATGTTGATGGTTTGAAACATAACCTACTAAGTGTTGGGCAGTTACTTGACAAAGGTTATAGATTGGAATTCAATGGAAACAAGTGCATCATTAACAACAAAGAAGGAGAAATGATTGCATCAGGATCAAAAACTAAAGGCAATGTTTTTCAGCTTAATCCAGAAGAAAGTTGTTTTATTTCTAAAGTAGATGACAATTGTTTATGGCACAAAAGACTATGTCATATCAATTTTGATAACATAGTAAAGATTAGCAATGTTAATGCAGTAAGAGACCTACCTAGCATAGCAAAGCCGGATGATACTATATGTAGGGAATGTGTAATGGGAAAGCATGTGAGGAATTCATTCAGGAGAAAGCATAACTCAACAAAGAACAAGTTGGATCTAATTCATATAGACCTTTGTGGACCAAATCAAACAAGATCATACTATGGTGAAAGGTATTTTATTTTGTTTGTAGATGATTATTCTAGAATGATGTGGGTTGCATTCTTAAAAGATAACTCAGAAGCCTTTGAGAAGTTCAAAATATTCAAAGCTAAGGTTGAGAATGAATCTGGACTAAAGATAAAGTGTCTAAGATCGGATAGAGGAGGAGAATTCACCTCTGATAGATTCTATAAGTATTGCGAAGAACATGGCATAAAAAGATAGTTAAGTGCACCTAGAACCCCTCAATAGAATGGGATTGCAGAGAGAAGGAATAGGATCATCCTTGATACATCATGCACCATCATGATTGAATGAAAAGTTGCACACACCTATTGGAGAGATGTAGTCAATACATCAGTCTATACCATCAATAGAATTCAATTAAGGCCTGGTGTGGACAAGACACCTTATGAGCTATGGTTTGGTAATGTTCCCATAGTAAAATACTTCAAAATCTTTGGAAGCAAGTGCTACATCAAGAGGGATGAAGCAATAGGCAAGTTTGATGCAAGAAGTGATGAAGGTATTTTCCTTGGTTACTCTACTAAAAGTAAAGCTTATAGATGTTTTAACTTAAGATTAAAGAAGATCATTGAAAGTGCTCATGTTAAGATTGATGAAAAGTTTATGGTTCAAGAAAGATATCATGATTACTCACCTATGATTAAAAAAGAACCCAGACCCTCCACTAGTGAGACAATTATTGAAGAAATGTTTAACAGTATTGATGTCTTATTTAATGACCCTAAGACAAGTGAAGAAGAAACTCCTAAGGCAGATGTGACAGTATCACCTAAAGCTCCAAAGTTTACATCTAGATATCATTCTAAGGATGACATCATTGGAGATCAAAGCGGAAAAGTCACAACAAGATCAAAAGCAAAGATTTATGCAAGCAATGAGGCGGTATGTTTACTATCTCAAATTGAACCCTTAAGTGTTGAAGATGCATGCAATAATTCAGATTAGCATGATGCTATGAAAGAAGAACTAGATCATATTATCAAGAATGATACTTGGGAACTGATCCCAAGACCTAGTGATAAGAATGTGATTGGAACAAAATGGATATTCAGAAACAAGATAAATGAAGATGGTACAGTAGTAAGAAACAAGGCAAGGTTAGTGTGTAAAGGATATGCGCAAATAGAAGGCATTGATTATTCAGACACTTTTGCACCAGTGAGTAGATTAGAAGCTATTAAGTTGTTTATAGCTTATGCAACATTCAAAAACTTCAAAGTTTATTAGATGGATGTCAAGTCAGCATTCTTGAATGGAGAGCTAAAAGAAGAAGTATACATTGAGAAGCCAGAAGGATTCACCCTATCAGACAGACCTGATATGGTATGCAGATTAAAGAAAGCCCTTTATGGACTTAAGCAAGCCCCTAGAGCTTGGTATGAGAGACTTGATGGATATCTAACAAAGATTGGATTCAAGAAAGGAGCAGCAAATTGTAACCTATTCATAAGAGAGACATCTGAAGGACTACTACTTATAGCTATATTTGTGGATGATATTATCTTTGGAGGTAATGACAGACTAAGTGTTGAATTTGCTAAGGCGATGCAGAGTGAATTTGAGATGAGCATGATTGGACCTATCAAATACTTTTTGGGATTGAATGTGCAGCAAACAGAGAAAGGAATTTTTATTAATCAGTCCAAGTATGTGAAAGAGATACTGAAGAAATTCAAGATGGATGATTGCAAGCTAGTAGGAACATCTATGATAACTGGATGCAAGCTTACAAAAGAAGATGATTCACTAGCAGTAGATATAACATTATATAAGTCTATGATTGGCAAACTCATTTATCTTACTCAAACTAGACCTGATATTTCCAATGCAGTTGGCATAGTTGGAAGATTTGCAGTAGAGCCTAAACAAAGTCACCTCATGGTAGTAAAAAGGATATTCAGACAATTGCAAGGCATTATAGACTATGGTCTATGGTATCCTAACTCAAAAAATATTGAACTTCATGTGTATATTGATGCAAATTGGGTAGGATGTGTTGATGACAGAAAGAGTACATCAGGAGGAGCAACATTTCTTAGTAATAGACTTGTCACTTGGACAAGCAAGAAGCAAAATTGTATCTCTCAGTCAATAGCAGAAGCAGAGTATGTTGCAGCAGCCCTGAATTGTTCTACAATTGTTTGGATCAAGCAGATGATAAAGGATTTTGGAATTCAGATTGATTATCCTATTGTAATTCATTGTGATAACACCAACACTATCAATATGTCAAAGAACCCTGTGATGCATGCAAAGACAAAACACATTGAGATCAAGTATCACTTCCTAAGAGAGAAAGTGGCAAAGAAAGAAGTTAAGGTGGACTATGTGAGTACTAAAGATTAGTCAGCAAACATATTCACAAAGCCCTTGCTAACGAATACTTTTGAGTATCTTAGGGAGAAGTTGGGAGTAATTCCCTTCGCTAATTCTGCTTAGAAGAAAGAAGAAAGAGCATCAGTCCTCAAGGACTGATGGATGGTTGAATACTCTACTTCAAGAGTAGTACCAGTGCTTAAACTAATGGGCACCCTTTTCCATTGATGTCAAATGTTGAGTAATATATAGTCGTGAAAAATAGAAGTAAAAGGAGTAATATACTAAGGGGGAGTAGTATTTAGTTATGAAAGCAGTTTAGTTGAGGAAATGGAGAATGTTGAAGAATATTGCAATAGATGGAGGATTCATCTTTGGGGGAGTTCTGAAGAGGAAATGGAGAATGCTATAAAATAAATCTTCATTTGGATTGGTGGAGTTTTTCATTCCATGTGTTTCCATCAATGCCAAAGGGGGAGACTGTTGGAGATTTGTCAGCAGGCCAATACTGACTGTATGTTTGTCATTGATGACAACATATGGTAAGTAGCATGCATGGAAGACTTATGTAGTAAGCTTCTATTATATTCAGCATGGACATGTTATCAACATGATATCATGGATGCAGAGGTTAACTATTAGTACAGACAGTTATATAACAGCTTGTGTCAGCGGTGTTCCTGACAAAGTTACAGGCAGTGTTCTGTGAATGATTGTTCGTATAGTTATCATGGAGCCTTGTGCATTTGGATATGTGATCGAGACATGTTAGTGATGTTACATTCATAAACATAGAGTTTGATGATCAGTAGAAGTGAAGTTATGTAGTAGCTATTCACCAGTAGTAGTTTCTTGTGTTTATTCAGAAGAGCCGACATAGATTATATTGGATCAGGAGTTGTGCCTATCATTTCAGTATGTGCCCTTGGATTAGTGTTTGGAGAAGAGTTAGCAATGTTTGGTTAAGAGTGCATGATGTAATTCAGCTTAAGGAGAAAGATCCAGTTACTTTGGTAGAGCCGATAGTGTGTAGCGTGCGTCTACATTTATTATTATTGGACAGGTCCCAAAATGTGTTGCGTGCTTAGTAGAGCCGACAAAATCATTTTTGGAGTATGTTATGGTTTCACTAATATGATTTTAATGTGGTTTTAATAGGCTGACTTGATTATATCATTTGGAGATAAGATATTTATATGCATTCATTTGTGATTGCTAAGGTGTGGTTCAGAGTTGATTGTGAAGAGCAGAGAAGAGTGTGTGAAGTATTGAGCCATCAGTAGAAGGTCTATGTGACCAAGTAAAGAGTTTGTGCCATACATTGGAACTGATCAAGAGATCAGGTCAAAGCGTAGTTCACCAAGATCTAGATATAGTGTGTATCTATTAAACAAAAGGTTGTAGCCTTCAACCCTTTGAGTAGTGTGCTCTCAGACAGTGCATCCTCACCCCTAAGAGGGTTAGTTGTAAAAGAATCCTAATAGGGTCCAACCCTTGACAAGCTCTACTGTACTTAATATATTGTAAAGCAACTCCTAAAAGGGTTAAGGATCTTCTAGCAAGGATCATAAAACACTAGTACAGAATATTAGTGGGTGTCAATTCCCACCGAGGTTTTTACCTATTTGGGTTTCCCCATAACCAAAATATTTGTGTTGTGTTCAAGTGTTCTTTCATTGTGTTTATGCTTTATGTTTAAGTATACTTAATTGGATAAAGAATTGAATCTTGTAGATAACTGATTCACCCCCCCCCCACCCTCCCTCTTAGTTATCTCTTGGGACTATTCCTAACATATGGATCTACAAACAAAAAGCAAAAATGTTCAAAGTGATTACTTGATTGGTGAAATCATGTCTGTTTAGCAAATCGATGAAGTCTTGGACTAGATGAGCAATGATGAAGACATGATATTTTCTTGACGTCTACTTGAGTGCTTGTTAGTTTGATTCATAGTAGTATGCGAATCCGTCTAATGACATGCTCATCAAAGAATCATCGAGGACATTTGTATATGAAAGGGATCAATTCTTTGTTTGAGTACTTGCAATGTTAAAATCCGAGGAAAGAGGTATTCATATCATCATGGTTGAACCAGTGATAGTTGTATGAATTTCATGTTCCAAAATCTCAATGATGAATATAAGCTCCAAATTTTTGAATAATGACAGTTAGTTGCATATCTTAGATTAAATGCATTTAAAGCATTTGCCTTTCTTAGCATAAAAACAAAATTGCAAGAGGAAAGCTAAAGGGGGTAAAGTTATCATCATCAAAAGACCAAATCAAGAGACATCAAATGATCAAAGATATCATCAATGGTACATCATCAAATTTCTTGAGATCTACATCATCAAATGTCCATCAATGTATAATCAAAGTCCTTATCAACATCATCAATGTCTGAAGTATCCATAATAAAAAATAATGCTCAATCTGATCATCAAAGGTACATTAACATCATCAAGATACAAGTACATGTAAATCATGATCCATCAAATGATTCATGCTTTATCAAGGACATCATCAATAATAAATCATGCTAATGAAATAAGGGGCAACCTAATTCTATCCATTATCTTCTCTTCTACCAATCCCTAATTTTGCATCATGAGAATATCCAATCAACTCCATATCATCAAAACATCTAATCATATCATGTATCAAATATCAATCAGTCAAATCATCCAATTGATCATCTAACGTCAATCAAGTTATCCTATCATCCATTTTCTCATCTTGAGCACATCAAATCTCCTAACTCTATATTGTGAGGAAGGACAATCATTGTTTTGTCTCTCTAGATCAACTTATCTAGAGCATCAACAACATCTTATCAATCAAATATTTTTGCATCAAATTCTCTCATGATCAAGGCATTTTCAAATTTCTATATCGAGAAACAAATCAAAATTTCCCAATCTTAATCAAATCATCCAAAATCATTTCGAATAATTTCCCGAGGGGGCATACCATTGGATAATCAACATCAGCAATATCATCATCGAATCAGGAGAATGACCATCAAATCAGAGCAAAAGCTTTTACCAGAAAAGTTTTTGTTAATCAATCGAATGGGGCATCACATCAAAGTATATCATGCAATCAAGCATCAAATCAGTAATCTAACATCAGAACGATCATCAAGGGTATCAAATCAATCATAACTATATTGGACATCATCAAAACTGCATCAATTTCATATCAGATATCAAGAATCAACCATTGAATAACATCAAATTAACATCAAAGATCGACCATTGATAGAACCAGGACCTATCATCAAGTAAAATCAGAGTATTCTTTGAATTGACATGCTTCACATGTCAACTCAAAGAGGGGCATTTGTAATCACCTGAAAATGGATAAAAACAATTAAGAAATAAATCAAATCAAATCAAAGCAAATCAAGGACAAGATCAAAGCAATTGAATCAAAATGAACATTTAGCTAATCAAAATTAAAATCAAGCTTCAATTCAAGATAAATCAAAATCAAGAGCATTTTAATCAGTTGTAATACCCCAAAAATGGGCTATAGGTTCATTAACCTTCTATATCATCAAATCGAATGAAATCGACATCGAAGTCCTAACCTAAGGCACATCTGCACATCAAGTCATCGAATTCTTAATTGATTTTATCATAATTCTGCATCGGAGAATATTCCTTGAATATTCTTAATTTATCTAATTATTTTTAATTAAATATTATTTGGTGATAAATCTCATTTATCCTAAATTTGATTAATTAAATATGATGAATATTTAATTAATTAGATTAATATTACCACTTAATTATTTAATTAGATTTAATTCTATTTATTCCTAATTAATATTGTTTTATTTGACAATAAATCAAATTTGCTAAAAATAATCAATTGAATTCTTATTTAATTGATTAAATTAAATTGTCAAATTTAATAATATAGTTTTGGAATAAAATTTGATTAAAATAATTGATTGACCCATAAATCAATTATTTTAAATATATTTTAAATATTATTTGGTGATAAATCATATTTATCCTAAAGTTGATTAATTGAATATGATGAATATTTAATTAATTAATTTAATTCTGCCACTTAATTATTTAATTAGATTTAATTCTATTTATTCCTAATTATATTATTTAATTTTGACAATAAATCAAATCTCCTACGAATAATTGATTAAATATTTATTTAATTGATTAAATATTTATTTAATTGATTAAATCCAAGTTGTCAATATTTAATAATATAGTTTTGAATAAAAGTTTGATTAAAATAATTGATTAACCCACAAATCAGCTATTTTTAAATTTAAAATTAGTTAAGTTGAAGATAAATCACTTTATTTATTTAATTAATTCATGATTATTTGTGCACATTCAAAGAGCAGTTAAACTTTAAATCAGAAAATCAATTCAAGTTGTTATCTTTTCGAAACTCGACATCTATTTTGAGTTCAAAGTTGATCTAAACTTCTGATTTGAGTTAAAAGGTTGTTCTTGCATGATTTTGCATGATTTTGTGAGTTAATATGTTTCTAATTTCTTGTTGACTCAAAAATCAACCTGAGTTTATCAAGAGTGATTTATGGCTTTTCTCAATGCATCCTCAAGCCCTGGATTTCTATAAAATCAAGGCTCAGCTCTTTACAATCATCCATAGAATTTGCATACTTCCTCTGGTGAATTGACATCAGAGGAATCATCAAGCTTCTTGCGAATTAAAGTTTTGTGAGATCAATCTTGTTTTCAATTCATTATAGTTTCATATTTCATATCATTGTTAGCTTAATTTGCATATCATTTCAATCCATTTAGATTAATTTATTATCAGTTTTTCTCATCTTATTGCATCAAAATATCAAAAAAGTCTAGATTAATTTGCATTCATATTTCATTGCTTTCATCATTTAAATCCTTCATTTAAGTGTTGCATTGTCACTGATCTCGGTTTGATCTAAGAATACATACTCGCATCTACTAGAAGGCAGTAAATCGCCTGGTTAGCTTAGTTTCAATTATTTGCATATTTTGATTTTGCTAACCTCTAATGTTTTATTGAAGTTTTGTGTCCACAGGTAGGTACAAAATTCACACACACATTTCTGGCACCCACCGTGGGGCAACCCACCTTTACATGCTGGTTTTGGTTTTTTTTTTTTTTGAGCTAAAACCTTAAAGTTTCAAAGATTTAATTTTATCTCCCAAATGGCTTTGAGTTTTGGTCCAAATTTTTTTTTGTAGGTTGGAGACATATCAAGAAAGCTTCGATAAAAAAATTTAGAATTTTATGAGATATTTTGAATTTTTAATAATTTTTTCTTGATTTTTTAGAAAAAATTAATTTCTGACGCAAATCAGCATATTTTTGGGAAATTTTTACATTTTCGAAAAGATCTTTAAATTCTATAGGGGGTCCATTCTTTGTGTTTTAAATTTGGATGCAATATAATAGCTCAAATAGTCGATTTACAAAAACTGATCTGTTTTGGTAAAATGGGTCTCTAGGGCACAAATGAAGAGATTTTTCTAAAAATTTTACATTTTTGAAAAGCTCTCTATTTTGCATTTCTATTTTTGTGGCTGAAATCATATCAAAAAAATCAGATCTTGTTGACTAGGTCAAATGCAACAAAAAATAAAATTTTGTGATGGGTATGCACTTATTTTTCACATGGTTCAATGAATGATATGAGTTGTCATTTGGATTAGTTGCTAGTTATTATTGCTCCTAACAATTGATTTTCAGATCTAACCCTAGGGTTTTTATAAGTTGAATATGTGTTGCATATCTTGTTTTCTTGTTAGAGAGTTTGTGGCTTGCTTGCGTGGGATTGCTTAACAAAGCTAAAAATCAGGTAAAATCTACTAAGCGCATTGCGAGGGAATTCAGGTATTCTATTGCATCTGAAAACATTTCAATTTGGACATAAAACAAACATCTCACATGTCTATCTTGAGTGCCTTTCCTGCTTTCATAAATTAGACTTCAATTTTTGGGCTATAAAACGAACATAGATTTGCTTTTTGCATATCTGTTACACATAGTAAATAGGCCCTATGAACACTATTTGCAGATGATCTCGAGAGAGTGGGCTTCATTCATTTTCTCATGCATGCAAGGCTCTTCTTGACGAAGGATCCCCTTGTAGGTAGGGAAGGATACTGAGATTGTCTCACGTTCCCTTGATTTGCATCCTCAGCTTTTGATTGATGCATTCTCTCTCCGAAAAGATTGATAGACCATAAGTTGTGGACATCACAGATCTTGGTGAGATAAATTTTGGTCTTAGCCTGTCAGATTAATCTATCTGTTTTGTCTTGGTGAAATGAAGAGGTTAGGGGATTATGCTCTACTTCCTTTTTGGATAGTACTAGAAACCTAGATCCTTGGATCCAATCCTGTCCCCCTATGGTATCTTTTGTGAGTCACCTTTAGCGAGGGTTAACCATAGTGGACATTCCCTTAATTGGGTCAACCACGTGGATGAAACTTCAAACGGTAATAGCCATTTTCATCGTGGTAGCAACAACCACTATATAAATGTCCTTGTGGAGGAAATCTTCATAGGTGTGATCTCTTGTTGGGCTATCAGATCTCCCTAGCAGCTCTTGATGTATTAAATTCTCAGACTATGTCAAAACCTCGGTGCGCCTGGATTGGAGTTTGCCCTCTTGAGATCACAAAAGTTGCAGAGTCAGACCATTACTACAAACCCTAGTGAGGCCAAATCTTTCATTTTATAGGACTATGTGCATTATTGGAAAAAATTTTGGAACATACACAATTAGCACTCCTAGGGATTAGCACATTCAATCACTTGATTGTTCATGCACAGGGTTGCTTTGTCCCATGTTCATTATTTTCAGACATGTTTGAAATCACTTGACTGCTATTCTACGTGCTTGTGTATTTACTTGGTTATTGAAAATGAATGATCCCAGCATAATCTTCAAATCTAGACAGAGAAAACTTTGCAAACATACTGATTCTTAAAACTGAGAAAATTGCAAAATCTAACGCAAAATCCCTTTCTGAAGTCAAAAGTCAATATTCAGGGTCAAAATCTACTATCAACTGTCGTACAAGTTTGTCAATTGTCATTTCAAAGCCTACCCACTATCATATGAGCCTGCAGAAAGTCGTATGAGATTTTTTTGAAAAATTGCTAGAAGGTTGTTGAAATTGCCAGCAATCTTATTTTTACAGCCTATATCCAAATTCTGTCAAACAAATAATTGTGTGAGGAATAGAGCAAAAACTAGAAAGAATTCAATCATTTTCCTAAAGTGGTCTCTTGAGTCTGATTTAGCCTTCTGTTTAATTGATTTGAGTCTTTTTCATCTTGTGTCAAAACCTTGTCAACATCTTCAATCAATTAAATCTTTATCAAAATGGCTAAGTGTTGCGAGCTCGTGTCCACTATCTTTTGGGCATCTACCCATACAACTAGGGTATAGTATCCTTCATTTACATCCAATCTAATCTTCAATCAAACCAATCTTGATAAGGTTGTGTCATTCAATCTTCTTGAATCAAGTCATTTCTCATTTGTCTTCATCTTGCTCTTTTGCTTCACCTAAGGTTAATGGTGGAAACCAGAGCTTCATCACAAAAGCAAAGAGATCAACCCACAATCTCTTTAGAGAAATCTTTTGTACTTGCTCAAACAATTCATCAACCTTACGACACAACCAAATTTGGAGAGGACGCTCTTGGCAATCTTTTCTTGACAGGTGGTTACGTCACTCCTCCTGCATCCATCCTTGCAGGAAATCAACTGACTCCTATATCAATTCACGACAGCTATCAGACAAATCCACATCAATCTATCCCTGGTAGCTCTCATAACAATAATATGTCTCAAGGAGGAATGAATCAAGGATCTCAAGGACAACATTCTCAACATGGTGTGGATCCAAAACCCACACCTTCTGAAATTGCTCAACACCAAAACGATGATAACTTCAAGAAAATGATGAGGCATTTCTTGAAGATAGAGAAACATACTTCCTAGAGTTAGCTCATCAAGGAGCTAAACTTCCTCCGAATTTTAATGTTGAAGATATTATCACGCATGAGGAAGAAACTCCAATCACCGCTATGATGAAACAGATGCATGCCATGCAAGTCAAACTTAACAAACTCGAAAAAGAGAAGGAACCCAAGGAGTTCTCCATGGAGGCTCTATGTCCTTTTCCATTTGACAAATACTTGTACATGCCACCATTCCCAAAAAGAGTGGAGATGCCTAAATATGACAAATATGATGGAAACTCTGACCCTCAAGATCATGTCAGGGAATTTTATACTCAATCTATGGAGTTCATGCATGAACCAACCTATCTAATGCGTCTTTTCCCTCAATCTTTGGGAGGGGCAGCCATTCATTGGTTCTCTAGAATGCCTCCTACAATCAAAACTTTTGAGGAGTTAATTAAATTGTTCTATCAACAATACTCCTACAATATTCAACATCTGGTCACCATGATCGACATTTGCAATTTGAAACAATATCCAGGAGAACCATTCCTGACTTTTCTCAAAAGATGGAGGAAGAAATTTTCTCTATATGCTAGGCCTATTCCAGAAACTGAGAAGCTGAAAATCTTCATCAACAATCTTGTTCTAGAAATCAACTATCCCTTACAAATGCAAAATCATACATCTTTTGATAAGATGGTGGATAATGCGATCAAAATTGAGAAAGTACTTGTGAAAAAAGGAGATATATCTCTTCAAAAGGACAAGTATGAATCTGGATCTAGTTCTAAAGATAAGAACAAAAACTAGAACAAGAACAAAGGTGTTGTCACAGATGGTGTTGTTGATACTATCTGTGCCCCATCTAAGGCACCCACTTTCAATCTCACTGTTGGTACCCAAGCCATCAAAGCCTCTGAAGCTAAAGCCATAGAGTCCAACAAAAAGAAAATTGAATATAAACCTTGGGCTATAGATCCTAAACGCGAGTTTACTCCTCTTGGAGAGTCCTATGAATCTGCTATGAAAACTCTATTGGCTAACAATATCATCACCTTGCTTGAGATCAAACACTTTGACCCAGAGCCTAAATTGAAATGGTGGAGGGAGAATAATTTATGTGACTTCCATCGTAGTAAGGGTCATAAAACTAATAATTGTATATGCTTGAAGCATCTCATTCAAGATAAAATTGATAATGGAGACATCATGATTGACAATCATAAGAGTAACAATGATCATATGGCCTTCACAGAACCATTTCCAAAACATGGTCAAGGAGATTCATCTTCTCAGCCTAACATGGGTGCTATAGTCAACTATGCCTACTCTAGAAACAATGCTATCATAAATAGGTGGAACCATGCCTGTCTCAAAGTTGCAATGTCATCACAATTTTAAGAAAATATAGAGACAATAAATTAGCTAATGCAATTACTCGATCACAATCTCAGGCACATTTGCAAGGACAAAATTCAGATTCATCAAATGTCCCTAAGATGCCTTTCAATCTATCATCTGCTTCTAAACAGAAAGCTACATCTAAATCTTCAAATCTTAAAGGCACAAGACCTGCTTCATACAGTATAGTCCAACAATTCTAGCATATAAATGCAAAACTCTCCATGTTTGAGTTGCTTCGAATATCTCCAGCTCATAGAGCCATTCTAGACAAAGCTCTGCTCGGATCCAATGTTCCTGACAACCTTGATTTAGACAGATTCTAGACTATGGTTGGTCATCTGACATCTCTGCAATATATCTCCTTTTTAGAGGAAGATGATAATTCTTTGAGTCATCCGCATAACCAGCCCTTGCAAATTGAAGTCTTGATCCAAAACTGTCATGTCAAACACGTGTTGATAGATGGAGGCATTAGTCTCAACATTTGTTCTTACAGCTTGATCACACAATTGGGATTATCTGAAACTACTATTGATCCCAAGAAGAAGATAACTACCAAGGCATATGATGAACAAGAAAGATCTTCCAAAGGCACGATTGTCCTACCTATCAGAACAAGTCTTGTTATCAGAGATATCACATGTCAAGTTCTTGATCTACCTTTGGCTTACAATATCCTTCTAGGGAGATCCTAGATACATGAAATGAGAGCTATTCCTTCCACATACCATCAATGTGTGAAATTTCCTTATGAAGGAGTAGAAGTAACCATTCTAGTGGACATATCTACAACTTGCAATACCTTGAAGGAAAGTGTTGATAAACTCATTCCTAATAATAGAGAATCTTCCACTAAGCAATCAGCCATTGCATCAACATCCAAGGTAGAGGAAATTGCTAAAGAAGTCAAAATTAAGGATAATGGTATGGGAGAATACATGATGGAACCAATTTTATCTCTCACATCTCTCTTGTTGTCTCCAAAATCTTATGGACAACCTTCAAATAAAGTGAAACCTAATGCTAAAGAATCCCAAGTCAAATTCAATGGGAGCTTTGTACAGAACAAGTATCTAAACAAGAGTTTGAGGAAGATGAAGTCATGCTTGCATGGTTATACAAAGATGAATCTCAAACCTGATCTGTCCAGAAATTTGACACTTCTTCAAGCAAAATTCCTCAAAAGTCATATGGACCAGGGGATAAGCTGATTGCTAAAATGGGATATACAGGAAAAGGACCTCTAGGATTACAAGGCAAAGGTCTTTTGTCACCTCTTGACCATCAGGGCCACACAAACAAGAATACAATAGGCCTAGGGTATAAGAAGAAGCCTTTTTATCTTAACAACAACTCTCCTCATGTCTTAGAACAAATTGAACCATCTATAGCTATTCAACAAAAGGAAGAAATAGAACAATCTGACAGTGATGATTCTGACACCACCTCTGAGCTGATTCCTTATGAGTGTTTGCCTAAAGAAATCAAAGACTTTCTTGAAGAAGAGGATAATCCAGTCAAAAGGATTAATGTAGTAGACACACGAGAACCTACTATGGAACAAGAGATAGTTGCACCACAAGAACCAGCTAATCTCAAAGACAATCAAACAGACAGAGAAGAAGGTGGATGCTATTCTAAGACAGACTCTCATGAGTATAAATTCAAATCTTAATCTGAGGGTAACCCTTCTTGGGGTATCCATCCTAACTTTACTCATGTCCTTAATTTTCTTAGAGGCATTGATGAGGAATCTAATGATTATGAATGGGGAGTCATTCTAGAGGAAGATGAGCTAATTACATAAAAGCATGTTGATGCTATACACCAATATGCACCTAAACCCAACGTCAGTCTAGAGAGAAGTAATGAACTTAACGAGTCTGATCCACCGATAGCTGAAGTGGACTTCCACAATGACATTGAGCCTATTCATGAATTGAATGTCTTAAGTTGTAATATCACCTTCAAACTTGAGCATTGGGTTAGGACCAATGATGACAATGTCATATCCATAAACACTATCTCCCAATCCTTCCCCACTTTGACTATCCAACATCCCAACCTTCTTGACCAAACTTCCACTGATCCAAGACAAGATATCTATACCTTTCCCAATGACTACGCCCTTGCTTGCCACCTCAATGAAGTTGAGCCTATGAGGACTTCCATCAGTGAACTGAGCGTTAGCATGATGGAGTCAGACATCAAGTATCTTAGTCAAAAGAATAAGAATAAAAATAAAAAGAAAAGGAGTTATGAGGGTGAAAACCACTTTGTGGCAGTCTCAAAACCTACAAAAGTAAAAATAAAAGACATATTCGAAGGTGAAAACCTCTTTGAGGTGCCTAAAGATGAGATATTTGATGTCTTTCCAAGTCATTTACAGGACAGATCTCTAGTTCTAATAAAGCCTACTCAGTCAATCAACTTGGGAACAATAGAAGAGCCACAGATAATCCATGTAGCACAATCCTTATCAGAAGAAGAAAAGAAAGCATTTACTACATTTCTAATAGAGAAAAAGATCAACTTTGCATGGAAATATTCAAATATGCCAGGACTAGATCCTAATCTTATAATGCATCATTTATCTATATCTCCTGGAGTAAAACCAGTCAAGCAAAAGTTGAGAAAAATGCATCCACATGTTGCACTCTTGGTAAAAGTTGAATTAGAGAAGCTCCTAAAAGCCGAATTTATCCGAGTTATTGACTATGCTGAATGGATCTCTAACATTGTTCCAATATCAAAACCAAATAAATCTATAAGAGTATGCACAGATTTTAGAGATGTGAATAAGGCATGCCCTAAGGATGATTTTCCACTACCCAACATTGACATGATAGTGGATATGACTGTGAGCTATGAGATGTATTCTCTAATGGATGGCTTCTTGGGCTACAATAAAATAAAAATTTCTCCTAAGGATCAAGAGAAAACTGCTTTCACATGTGCATGGGGTACCTTCTATTGGAACGTCATGCCATTTGGTTTGAAAAATGCAGGCGCTACATATTAGAGAGCTATGACGTCTATTTTTCATGACATGATGCATCACACTATGGAGGATTATGTTGATGATACTTTGGCAAAATCTATGATAAGATCTACACATTTAAATGATTTGAGAAAAATACTAGATCGAATGGAAAAGTTTAGTCTCAGACTAAACCCTAAGAAGTGTGCTTTTGGTGTCACTTTTGGCAAGCTCCTAGGCTATATTGTTTTTAAAAAAGGAATTGAAGTAGATCCAACAAAGGTTAAAGCTATCATGGAGATGCAGTCTCCCAAGAATATTAGTCAAGTGAGAACATTACAAGGGAGAGTACAGTCTATTAGATGCTTCATATCTCAGTTGGTGGATATCTCGTAAGTTTTCACAAGAACATTACATAAAGGTGTGACATTTACATGGAATGAGGATTGTGAAAAGAATTTTAACCATATCAAGCAATATTTGGTGAATCCTCCTGTTTTGATACCTCCTATTCAGGGGAAGCCATTGATCCTCTATGTCTCCGCTACAAATACATCATTGGGGGCATTGCTAGCACAACATGATGAGAACAAAAAGAAGAGAGCTATATACTATATTAGTAGAACATTGGTTGCATATGAGAAGAAATATTCAATGATCGAAAAATCTTCTCTAGCTATGATCTTTGCATCATAGAAACTGAGACATTACATGTTAGCTCATACAACACAACTAATAGCTAAAATCGATCCATTAAAGTACCTACTAAGCAAAGCTGCCCTCACAAGTAGATTAGCAAAATGGGTAATTCTCTTGAGTGAATTTGACATTGAATATGTTGAAAGAAAATCTATAAAAGGATAAATAATTGTAGATCAGTTAGCTGACGCACCAATGTTTGATGATACACCAATGCAAATAGAATTTCCAGATTCCTCTATCATGAATCTTTCTTCCAGAGCATGGGAGTTATTCTTTGACGGCTCCTATACACAGAATGGGTCTGGAGTAGGCATATTGTTCATCACTCCTCAAGGATACTCAATCCCTAAAGCATTCAGAATAAAGTTTCCTTGCACAAACAATATTGTTGAATATGAAGCTCTCCTTAATGGCATGAAGATAGCAATTGAGTGGAGAGTTACAGAGATACACATTCATGGAGACTCACAACTTGTAATCCATCAAGTCAATGATGTGTACCAAATAAAAGATGAAAAGCTCATTCCATACAAAAGAATGGTAGATGATCTAAAGAAGTATTTCATATCCATCACATTTGAGCAAATTCCTAGAATAGAGAACAAGGCTGTCGATGCAATGGCAATGCTATCTACTCTATTACAGCAGCCTGAACATGAGCTATGCTACGAGTTCCTGGTAGAAGCACTATCTTATCCTGTATATGATTCCCCTGAAACCTGCATGATCTGTATTATTGTTGGTCATGATTCATCCAGATATAAAAATCTTTTTTCCTATCTCCAAGACCAAATCATTCCCAATTCCTTTAACTAGTATGAAAAATGAAACCTTATCTGCACGACATCCTGGTATGTCATCATTGGTAACGATCTATACAAATGAGGTCTAGATGGTACGGTACTTAGGTGTTTAGAATGGGAAGAGTCTCAATGTGCATTAGAGGAAGTCCATGAAGGTATATGTGGGTCACACTTGAACGGTTTAACACTAGCTTGAAAACTTATTAGGGTTGGGTACTATTGGCCTGAAATTGAAAAAGAGGCTATCACATATGCAAAGAATTGTCAAAAGTGTCAAGTACATGGAAATTTGATTCACGCACTTGGGAGAGATCTAATCCCCTTTACTACATAATGGCCTTTTTAGTAGTGGGCTTTTGATCTTATAGGTGCTATCCATCCACACTCTTCTAATGGACATACCCATATAATCACAGCTACAAATTATTTTACAAAATGGGTAGAAGCGGTTCCTTTGACACAAGCAACCAACAAGAAAATATCACTGTTCATTCTAAACTACATCATATGTCAGTATGGTATTCCCCATTCCATAATCACAGATAATGGTGGCCAATTCAAGAACAAAGACTTAGATGATCTATGTGTTAAATTCAAGATTACCCAACATTGGTCATCTACTTATTATCCTCAAGGGAATGGACAAGCAGAGACTTCTAATAATAATCTATTGAAAATCTTGCACAAAATAGTTAATAAAACAGGAAGAGACTGGCATCTCACGATCAATCTAGCTCTCTAGGCCTACAGAACAAGTATCAGAACGCCCACTGGGGCTACTCCTTTCACTTTAGTTTATGGGTTTGAAGTGGTACTACCTATTGAGGTTGAAATCCCATCACTAAGAATCAAAATGCATGGTCTAGTAACTGATGATGACTACAAAGTATCTAGGTTGCAAGAACTTGAACTACTAGATGAGCACAGACAAGCAGCATATGATCATCTCAGAGTATATCATAAAAGAATGTCAAGAGGCTACAACAAGAAAGTCAGACACAAAGAATTTCAGGTTGGCGATCTAGTCTTGAGAGAGAATCCCAAAAATTAATCACATAAAGAGCACAAGGGGAAGTTTGAACCCAACTGGCTAGGTCCCTTTGTAATCACTGCTACTTTTGGCTTTGGAGCCTATCAAATCTCAATGATTGAAGGAGAATAACTCTGAGAACCAATCAACATTCTCCATCTAAAGAAATTCTATGCCTAAGGCATTCAGCCTATGGTAAAATGTCCTAAAAAAATCTTTAAAATCGGAAAAAGTCCTGAAAAAATGAACATCTTGGTGAAAACCTAGTAATAGGCACCTTGCTGATTCACAAAAAAATTGAAAAATTGAAAAAATGAAAAATACAAAAAAAAAAGTGAGAAAAAGAAAAAGTGCCTTGGTGAAAACCTGGAAACAGGCGCCTTGGTAGCAAAAATAGAATCTCTGTCAAGATGGTGAAAACCTAGCAAATAGGCGCCACTTGTTCAAAACGCTCCACCTATCAATGCAATCTTGGTCTTTCCCAGCTTTTAGTCTTGCTTTAGTGTGTACATATCTCTTGGTTTATTCCTGCATTCCTATTTTCAATAAGTTGATTTGTACACCAATCAGCAAAAATGTCTGTATCATATCAATGCTTAACACTTGGGGGCAATCAATGTCATATCCTATGGTCTCTAGTATACCTCAGACGAGTCATATCCAGTCAAGGTCCTTTGAATCTTTATCTGAGTCAGTCAATCAGTCTCCTCTCCAGAAAGGATTTTGCATCTACAACAACGCAATCACAAACATCAACACAAAATGAAAACAATATATGCTTCACATGCTTTTATCTCCTTGTATGATTATTGATTCACATTGAGATTTTTGCGTATTATATTCCCTTGAGCTCTTCGATGATGTCCTTTACAGGATTTAGAGAGTGATGACTGGGGGCATAATCTTTTCTTTGTCTTCTGCTTGTATGTGAAAATCTAACAACTTTGGAAATTTTGGATTGAAATGGTGTCTGTCTGTAAGAGCCTCTATCTCGAATTGGATGGCCATGAGTACCTCAACCATTGATACCCGAAAAATTCAAGGAGGTTTGATCTAACTATTGTCTTTTTGAGTACGTTCTTTCTCCTACTATGAAACACGATCTTACCTAAGGATGTGAATGATAAAGGGTCACTAAGGGTAATTCACATTGGATTTAGAATGATCTCTTGACTGCTTGATGTGTTTGTAATGCAAGGCGTATTCAGGTCATCAAAACGTTTATGTTTTGATGCTTATACAAATTGCTATATCAAAATGGACATGATATTCAGGTCATCCTGGCATTTATGCCTTGGTGCTTATATCTAATCTGACATTCCAAAAACAAAATCAATATTCATATGTCTATGGTTGTCTAGCCAGTGCGCGTTGTATTGATTCTTGAGCATAAAAAATATTATTCATATGTCTATGGTTTCATAACTAGTGGGCATTGTATTGAT
Organism: Chamaecyparis obtusa; assembly: GCA_027943335.1. Lineage (NCBI taxonomy): Eukaryota > Viridiplantae > Streptophyta > Pinopsida > Cupressales > Cupressaceae > Chamaecyparis > Chamaecyparis obtusa. The sequence goes on along the minus strand of BSBK01000804.1, from coordinate 427,857 downwards.
TTATCCGGTTACCTAAAAATTCAATGATGAGAATGACTGACACATGATCAGCGACTAGGTCCTAGGTCTTAGGTTTGCATTTCATTTTGCATATCTCTTTGCATTCTGCATGTTTGCATGGTCTCACAGATTGCTTAAACACTTAAACAATTTTTTTCAATCACATATTCGAATCTAAAAAAAGAGTTGAATCCTACAAGAAGGTTCATCCAATGAAACATCAAGTAGAACTCATTTTCGGGATCAAAATCAAAATTTGAGGTCATTTACTTTGTCAAAATTGTGATTTAAAATTTTCGGACCCACGACGGCTGACTGCTTGCATAATCGACCTTCTAAACATCAAAGAAATCTAGAATTCAACTTAACTAATTATCTTACATCAAACTATCAAATTTTCAACTTGGTCAACCATGGTCAACTCATGGTCAAACCTAGTCAAACTTGGTCTCCAGGACCTCCAAACGATGCAAAACACGTTCTCAGACGTGTATAACCACTTCTCAAATCAATTAACATGCTTTTAAACCTCTTAATGCTGACTTTTCTTGTCAAATTTCAATTTTTAATCCTGAAGGAGGCATGGTATTGCACATCATTCAAGTCTGTAAATCAAATCTTTCTCTCAGTGATCAAGACAATAACCACGTCTAGTTGCTGATTCATCTAAAGACCTCGTCGCTTGGGGCAAATCTATCATCGCTTGGGGCATATCAGATTCATCGAGATCCATATCAATCCGGTATCCTAATCAATCTTGTAAACTATATCAGCTTTTCATAACCATCGGTTCATTAGTGTTATTTCCTTGGTTCTTCATAATTGGAGGGTTTAGATGTGATACCAATATGATTCCTTCGACGATCAAGTCTGGAATCGGTCACTCACTTCTTCGTAATCATAAGGTTCAAAATCAGGTGTTTTGATACTTTTTGTAATCATTGGTTCATTGTTGCTACAGTTGACATCATCACGATTCTTGGTCGATCAAGACCTGAATCAGCTTTTCCAATCTTTCGATCGGTTTCTATCTCGAAATTAGTTCATCTTTCAAATCAGTTTCAATCCCAAACATCTTTATCATACACAGATGATTCTTTGAACCACTACACTTTGCACAATGATTCAAAGAGGGGCAAAATGTAATACCCCAAAAATGGGCTATAGGTTCATTAACCTTCTATATCATCAAATCGAACGAAATCGACATGGAAGTCCTAACCTAAGGCACATCTGCACATCAAGTCATCGAAATCCTAATTGATTTTATCATAATTCTGCATCCTTGAATATTCTTAATTTATCTAATTATTTTTAATTAAATATTATTTGGCGATAAATCTCATTTATCCTAAATTTGATTAATTAAATATGATGAATATTTAATTAATTAGATTAATACTGCCACTTAATTATTTAATTAGATTTAATTCTATTTATTCCTAATTAATATTGTTTTATTTGACAATAAATCAAATTTGCTAAAAATAATCAGTTGAATTCTTATTTAATCGATTAAATTAAATTGTCAAATTTAATAATATAGTTTTGGAATAAAATTTGATTAAAATAATTGATTAACCCATAAATCAATTATTTTAAATATATTTTATATATTATTTGGCGATAAATCATATTTATCCTAAAGTTGATTAATTGAATATGATGAATATTTAATTAATTAATTTAATTCTGCCACTTAATTATTTAATTAGATTTAATTCTATTTATTCCTAATTATATTATTTAATTTTGACAATAAATCAAATCTCCTACGAATAATTGATTAAATATTTATTTAATTGATTAAATCCAAGTTGTCAATATTTAATAATATAGTTTTGAATAAAAGTTTGATTAAAATAATTGATTAACCCACAAATCAGTTATTTTTAAATTTAAAATCAGTTAAGTTGAAGATAAATCACTTTATTTATTTAATTAATTCATGATTATTTGTGCACATTCAAAGAGCAGTTAAACTTTAAATCAGAAAATCAATTCAAGTTGTTATCTTTTCGAAACTCAACATCTATTTTGAGTTCAAAGTTGATCTAAACTTCTGATTTGAGTTAAAAAGTTGTTCTTGCATGATTTTGCATGATTTTGTGAGTTAATCTATTTTTAATTTCTTGTTGACTCAAAAATCAACCTGAGTTTATCAAGAGTGATTTATGGCTTTTCTCAATGCATCCTCAAGCCCTAGATTTATATAAAATCAAGGCTCAGCTCTTTACAAATCATCCACAGAATTTGCATACTTACTTTGGTGAATTGACATCAGAGGAATCATCAAGCTTCTTGCGAATCGACATTTTGTGAGATCAATCTTGTTTTCAATTCATTCTAGTTTCATATTTTATATCATTGTTAGATTAATTTGCATATCATTTCAATCCATTTAGATTAATTTATTATCAGTTTTTCTCATCTTATTGCATCAGAATATAAAAAAAATCTAGATTAATTTGCATTCATATTTCATTGCTTTCATCATTTAAATCTTTCATTTAGGTGTTGCATTGTCACTGATCTCGGTCTGATCTGAGAATACATACTCGCACCTACTAGAAGGCAGTAAATCGCCTGGTTAGCTTAGTTTCAATTATTTGCATATTTTAATTTTGCTAACCTCTAATGTTTTACTGAAGTGTTGTGTCCACAACTAGGTACACAATTCACACACACATCAGTTAAATCAAATCAATGTGCAATTAATTATATTAATTGTATAGTTTTGGATTAAATCAAATTCAACCCATTCAAGGGCTACATCGCTAAATAAATGATTAAATCAATTAATAAATCCTAATTTCTCTCAACAACCAAAAAAGGGAGGAAAATCAATCAACCAATAGGATTTGAGAAAGGCATTCACATGGATCAAGCCACATTCAATCTCAATCACTCAAAGTGAAAGAGCATCTTGTCCACTCATCTTGTCTCCTTATCCCAAGCTTTGAGGACACAATATTTAAATTATCTTCAAAGGGTGGAACCAAAGACTCAACTCAAGCTTAATCATGATCAACACAACTACACCCCTACCCTTGCATAAATCTATAAAAGGAAGACCATAATCAATCATAATTCATAACCACACATCTGAGAATTGCATCTAACCTCTTGAGAATTAGAGCTAGAAAGGCAATTTAGAGTTAATTTGAGCATTTATATTTGGAATTGAATTAATTAGCTTATCTTATCACATTTTCTCATTCTAGGACTGTCATTAATGGAGGCTTGTTGAGAGCTTCACATTAACACTCTTAGATAGAGAGCCATAGGATGCTTCATTGTGCTTTATTTGCTAAATAGAGTACTAATTGTGGTTTATTTCATTTTTATTTCATTTATTGTTCAATACTAATTCTATGAAGGTACATTTCTTTGTACACAGTTACAAGAGAGATCAATCCTTATACAAGGAGATCAAAATCCTAAATGTGAAACCTAGGTTGCATGATAATAATTAATACAATAACTAATTATTATATGCCTAAAGTTTAGCTTAAGTAAAGAAAGAGATAATAAGTGACTTAATAGTTAAATCAATATGATTTAATTAATAAGAAAAATAATTTATTAATCTAATAGAAGTTGGGATGATAATTAAGATTCATTTGAAGAAGCTATACACTGTATACAAGTCAGATCACTTCCTAGAGCAATTAGTGATCAATGTAGAATATCCAAAAGGTGGGTCCCCTTGCATATTTGAGAATATGTGGCTAAGGGGCACATCTCTATATGAATTAGTTAAAACCCAATGGAATGAAGTTAGAGTTGGTCATACATAAAAAAATGTATTAGTTTAGTCAAAATCTTCTACACACTAAAATGAAGCTCAAAGAATGGAATTGGGATAACTTCAAGAATATCTTTAAGGGAAAAGCTTGGGTGGAGAAGGTATTAAGAAATCTTCATGATAAATTAATTGAGCACGAGATGGGAAAAGGATAATTTGTACTAGAATAGTTAAAATAAGAGCTCACAAAGATTATGACTAGGGAAGAATTGTTTTGGAGGCAAAAGTCAAGAGAAATATGGCTTAAAGAGGGAAATAGAAATACAAAGTACTTTCATAAAACAAAAATTGCTAATAGGGGAAAAAAACACATAATGGAAATAACTAAAGAAGATGGTACAAGATCCCATTCAATAGAGGAGGTCAATCAAATAGTGGTGCAATATTTACAAGAAATTTTAAATTGGGCAACAACATATAATGAGCGGGAATGGGAAGAATTTTTAAATCATATTTTAACTCTAATTAGTGAATAAGAAAACAAAGAGATTTTTAAAACCATCCGTTTGGAAGAAACTAAGAAATCAACCTTCTAGCTAGGTTTAGATAAGGCCCCAAGGCCAGATGGATTCCCTACAAAATTCTATCAGGTGTTCTGGGAATATTATTGGTGGTGATTTACATAGAGTTGTTGAAGAGTCTAGAAGGAGAATGACGATGTTGGGGACCTTCAACTACACATTTATAGAAGTTTTTCCCAATAAGGAGGTACAAACCATGAAATTTTTTAGGCCCATTTTATTATGCAATATAGTTTACAAGATAATCACAAAGATCATAACCAACCAGCTAAAAACTTGTACTAAACAAAATCATCTTTAATGAGCTAAGTGATTTCTCACTGGGCAGATCAATCATTAATGGGATTATCATCACAAATGAGGCCATCCATGCTTCTAGAAACACTCAAAGGAAAAATATGGTTATCAAGTTGGATATAATTAAGGCATACGACCTAATGGATAGGCCATTTTTGCTAAGGGTCTTATAGAGATTTGGCTTTGGGGAAGGGTGAGCCAATTGGATATCCATTTGTATTTTGACCCTTGGTCAATGGGGTATCCCATGGTTTCTTTGTCTCTTCTAGAGGAGTTTAGCAAGGTGATCCATTGTCCCCTTTTTTATTCATCATCATGACATAGGCATTAGGGAGTGTTATTCAACACTACAGATTAGTGGGTCAATGACAAGGGATTGATATATATCTATGTCTAGAGGCTGCAACACACCAACATTTTGTCAATGATATGATTCTCTTTGGAAAACAAACAAGAGTAAAAGCTATATCCATCAGGAATATTTTGAATAACTATAATAAGTCTTCAGGACAACCAATTTATTGGAGAAAGCTAGAGGTATTTTTTCTTAATGTTCAATGAAATCTACAAAAGGACATTGCAAGAATCTTGGATCTTGGAATTGTAATCCTACCAAGGAAATTCCTTGGGATGCCATTATTTGGGGGAATTAATAAGAAATACTACTGGTAAAACCTAATCAATAATTGCAAAAGGAAAATGGAGCTTTGAAAAGGAAAATGACTATTCTTAGCAGGAAGTTTATTATTGTTGAAAGTAGTATTAACAATTATACCCATCTATTCTATGACATGCATGAAAATCCTAAGAGCATGGGAAGACATCTTAACTCAAATCATGAGAAAATGTTTCTGGAATGGACTAGAAGACAACAAAAAATTATCTTTATTGTCATGGGAAAATATTTGTAAGCCTTTTGGAGCCAAAGGAGCAAGTGTAATACAATTGCATAACATGAACCTTGCCATGGGTGAAAAATTGGTTTCGAGCATATTATTAAATAGGGAGTGAATATGGGTCCAACTATTGAGACAAATGTTTTCTAGCTTCAAATGTACCCATAAGAATAATTAACATATTGGACCCTCCAAATGGATCAACAATCTAGAACTTCATCCTTGAATGCAGGAAGATCATTACTCAGCACATAACATGGGAAGTCAACAATGGACAATGTGATCATTTTTTGGAGGATTCATGAGAAGGTCACATGGATCTTTGTTGCCTCTCAGACCTTAAAAACATCAGGGAAGAGACAACTAGAAGATGGGGAAATTTTTTTGTGTGACTATGGGTATGTGGCAAACAAAAATGGAAGTGGAAGTCCCTTGGTAACTTCATAGTTCCTTTATAACAAATGACAAAGCTATCAAGGATCCCATAAGAAAGAGGCATCATATGGACTGGCCTAAGTGATTATATTAATTGGTGTTCTTTGAAGGATGGTGGATATAAAGTCAAATTAGGCAATAGGGTGCAGGAGATAGTGGCAAAAGATCAAATATGGCCAAAAGAACTTCTACGGGGTAAATCTTTCTCACCTAGAGATGGGGCCTTTTCCTGGTTGTCTATACAAAGTTGCATTCTCACTCAAGACAAACTAAATAAAATCAAAATAATTGGACCAGGTAGATGTCTGCTATGCAAGAAGTGGGATGAGGATGTCAATCATTTATTGATTTCATGCCCATATTTAGAAAGCTATTGCAAACATTTTCTTCAAAAACTTACCTTGCAAATACCAATGCCAATAAATATAAAGGTTTGGTTTTGTATATGGTCTAAGTTACCATGAAGGATCCTATTTGAGAGCTTATGGTAGGTCATCCCTTCAATAGTTGCATGAGAAATATGGAAAGAACAAAACATAAGGGTTTTTAAGGGAGAAGCAATTCCCAAGGATAAACTAGTGATCAAAATTGAGGCATCCATTGTATAACTAGTCAATACAACTAAAAATAGAAGAAGAAGATAAAAATAATATGTTTACCATGTGGGATGATCTAAAATTATGAAGGCATTCATTGGACTTACTATTCATACTGTGAGGCACCACTGGTTGTACCTGAAAAAATACATTGTGTGAAGAAGTTCGCTGGAGCACCTTGAAGGCTGATTGGATGAGGATAAATTTCAATAGAGCCACAAGTGGGAATCCTGGACCTAGTGATATAGGATGTGTGGTTAGAGATGAATTCCAAAAAACCCTAGTAGAACATGCAAAGTATATCATATTTTCTACAAATAATTTCGTAGAGTTTAGAGTTGCACTTCATGGACTGGAGATTGGAATGGAATGTGGGGCTAGGAAGATACATCTCAATGATCGCAGTAGATGCTATCAGGTGGAATTATACACCCAATTGGAGATTGAATGGGTGGATCAAGAAAATAAGGAAAAATATAGAGGATTTAGATGACTTTGAGATTAGCCACATATATCATGAAGGTAATTCAACAACAGATGAAGTGACAAAGAGATCCATTACTAAGGAAAGTGGTGAGGTGTGATGAGTAGAGATTTGACATAATCAACTAATGATGTGTCTGAGATTTGAGCATAAGGGAGGATGTAATAAGTGTTTATGTAATACCAAGGTGAGGCGAAGTAATGAAACATACAGATTTGAGGTAGAATGATAGATATACTTTATCTTGCACATCAATGTAGACACGAGACAAGGACAAGAAGTGACAAAGAAATAACACATGTAGTGTACACGTTGCATGATGATTGGTAGCTTGAGAGAATTGTAATTATGAGAAAAAATGGAAAGTACACCCAAAAAGGTTGTTTATTAGCAGTTGCTCCCTATCATTAATGGAAAGGTCATGTCTTGAGATATAATGGGAGATTGTGTAGTAATTTGACATATGGAGAGAGGTTATTTATAAATAAAAGTGGCCAAATATGAGTAACTACATTGGGACTAGAGAGAGAAATACTTAGAGCTATGGATACACCGATTTGTCTTGAGACCGTGAAGAGCATGGTGTCATTCTTTAGAGAGGTAATTGATACACATCTATGGTGGATGGTTACAATAAATCATCCCTTAGTACTGCATGTGGTCAAGGAAGTCTTGGGGGCATGAGTTCCTATAGACATACCACAAGCACCATGTCAATGTGGACATTTCAACAATGTTCCTCGCCTTTGCGTTATGTAGAGGGGTACCAAAAGTAAAGGCAAAGAAACTGTACTAGAGACTTTTCAAGCATACATTTTTGGGTGAGATTGACATTGTGTTGGGCAATATGGATAACAATCGCGTGATTCTTGTTCCAAAATAATATTATCTAGGGGAAAGGTGCAAGAATAAGGATGAAATTAGAAAGTTTCCTCTCATCCTTTCGGTGGAGCTAGTTGAGTTAAAGACATGTTTGAAGGACATTGATAGGAATTTGGAATTTATGTGATGGTTGGTTGATGTTCTTCCTCTCCTAACAAAATCTTGGATGCAAGTGTGTATGCACCTAGAAGGATTATGGGTTGCAAGTGATAGTGATGAAGAGGACTTGTAAATTCAAATACCAATGTTACTAGACTATGACAAGGAGTGGATAAAGAGAGACCTAAGGGATGTAGAAGAGATGGCTAAAAGTTTGACCCACAGGCAATGTAAGTTTGATTTCCTGGTGAAGGTTTGTGTGACACATGCAAAATGACTAAATACATAAATGGAAAGGCGAGGAGCGATTGTAGACCTAGCGAGTCCCTGATCACAGAGCTTCGAGGCCCCAAGGACATGAAAAAAATGAGAACAAAGTAAGTTCTCTAGTTGTGTCAAGTATCATGGATATTTGTGCAAAATTGTGCATTCTTTTTTGTAGTACATATATAACTGATGAAGGGTAGGGTAGTTTTTTTTGTACTGGTTTGTATACGATAATAAGATTTGTTAGATGGGATGTTTGTAGCATCAATTTTGTTAAGTAGAATAGGGACAATAATTTGGAGGCATGCAATTATGTTTTATTCTATTATTTTTGAAGTCTGAACTTAGTAGTAGTTTTTTTTATATAATACAAAGGGTGCTGGCCCAACCCAACTATTAAATTACAAAAAAAGCATACATACACACAAACACACAAAGACATTTTCCACAATGATAAACCAATTTCAAATTAATCCATTTATTAAATGAAATTACAAATAAAAGATATTAAGGAATGTGACAGATACATGCTTTGTAACTCTGTTGTGCAAAAGGCGATACATAGTGAAAGTGTTATTTTTAGAGAAACTAACCCTCCTTTTATTATGTTGTAGCCAAAATAAACGAAAAAGGAAGATGTGATTCAATGTCAATCTACACCTGAGAAAGTTGAAATGATGATCCTAGATAGACAAGAAGTTGATGATAACTCATCTAGCTCTAAATCTTCAGAAGAGGAGGAAGAACCTCTAGCTCAACTTGTTCAAAGGTCTACAAGACATAGGAAACAACCTGGAAAGTATTCACTTGATGATTAGAGATGTATTTTCTCTTTAAATACTAACTAGATCTATAGAAGAGGTATTAGATATGGATGATGCAAAACCTAGAAAATTGCCAAGGATGAAGAAATGACAACTTTGAAAAAGAATGATACATAAGATCTTGTACCATTTCCAGAATGATGAAAACTTTTTGGTTGCAAATGGGTGTTTTAGAAGAATATTGATTCATATGGAGGTATTGAGAAGCATTAAGCAAGGTTGGTTCCAAAAGGCCATTCTTAAGTTGAGGAAGTTAATTATGGTGAGATATTTTCTACTATTGCAAAAATGACATTCTTTAGATTTTTGCTTTCTATTAGTGCTGCTCATAATTTAAAGGTTGAGAAAATGGATGTGATGTCAAACAACTTTCCTTCTAAAGGGCATCCATTTTTTAATTCTATATTTGCTACTTGGCCCTATATTGTAGTTTTTCCAATTTTAAAGCAATGGAGCTATCCCCAATGGTAACAATCTATTTGTTCAAAAAAATGAAAAAGTATAATACAAGTGTGTGTATATATAGTATTAAAAATAAAAACATAAATAAAAATTAATAAACATATAATATATCCACTATAATAAAATATAATATTCAATAACACACAACTCTTGCTAGAACATTAAAGGGAAATCACATCAATTCAAAGCTCTAGAGTCAACCATTTAGAGTACACTCTCAGTTGGTAGCCATTGCTAAAGATCAAAATGGATCTTTGCTCTCAATATTTAATATCATTATAGAAGATCATGTACTTGTATTCTTGGAGAAAAGTGATCATTTTTCTTATTGTAATTTGTTTATGATTGAAATCTATTGTTTTCACTAATTTGTTATTTTTTTTAATGCCTAGCTATCTCTAATCCAAGTTGTCTTTTTTAGGCTTTTTTGGCCCGAAAGTGCTTCTTTCAGAGTTTTTTTTTCTTGTACATTTTTTTTCTATTATTAATGCATTCATTTTTCTAATAAATATATATAATATATAATGATAAATTATAAACTTCTAATTAGTTAACAAGATTGATTATTTTTATATGAATAACCTTTTTAAATTTTTGACAGAGGTTTAGATTGTGAGCGTGGTGGTCCAACAAGGGCACGAAGCTCACAAACATACTAGTCTAGTAAGGGCCTTCACAAAGTAGTTTGAGCTACCGACATAGGAGTGTGAACATATAGACTGAAACCTCTTCGACTAAGAGCTTAGGACTAAGGGGTATCTATTTCGCTAAATTCGCTTGGAGCACAAACCCAACCTCATTCCTTATGATGTTGGAGCCTTGCACTCGACAAGACTTGATCTCTTATGCAATCATTTGAAACCATTCAACTCGAAAAAAAAATTAACAAAGACCTTTGATATCAATAATCTTTTAATCTTTTAATTATTTTTAATAAATTCATATGAATTAATATTAGTTTTTAGATTATTGAAAAAAAATGAACTCACCACCATCCAAGTACTTACAAAGTTGTCCTAGACTTCAATTGCTTCCAACAAATTGAAAAGTTAGAACAAAATTGGCGAGTAGCCAACAAATTAGAGCTTTCATTCTGAACCGCAAAACCCTAAAGTAGAGCTTTCTTTTCGCACCACTAAACCCTAAATTTTATATATTGTTCGTTCTTCTACCATATTCGCTTTCTTGCAGGTTTTCAGTTGTAATTTTCTTTTCTCTGTAGAGCAGGGTTTCATTTGTACGAGGATTTCGAGAGGAATCGGGTAACAAATGGGTAAGACGTATTCGATGTTTTTCGTCAGAATTTGCGCTTACAGCGGGTCAGCTATCACGCATTAAAAAAGATCTCTGTTGTAATTCGGATTGAAAGTTGTAGATATTTTTTTTTGTTGTTGATTTTTATAGTAATTTTGTAATCGGCAGCGAGGATCAAGGTTCATGAGCTGCGGACGAAGAGCAAGTCAGATCTGCTGAGTCAGCTGAAGGAGCTCAAGGCCGAGTTGGCACTGCTCAGGGTGGCCAAGGTTACAGGAGGAGCCCCTAACAAGCTCTCAAAGATGTAAGTGCTTATTCTTTTAGAACCGAGGTTTTAGGTTTTCCAGGGATTGCTTATATTGATGTGATTTTTTATAGGATTTATGGTCGTTAGGGATTACTGCAGATCACTAGAGTTTAATACAGACGCTTGGTTTTTCTCTAGGTTTCCATGTATGTTTTTATTTGCGTTGCCATTTTTGTTTTGGGTTAGTTTGTTTCTTGTAATAAAGTTTTTTCACCTATTAGTTCTTGTTTGAGCTCTTTGTTTATTTTTGTCTGGTTTATTGTTAAAAACACTGTTTATATACTGCTGATCTGTTTTTATTTTCAGAAAAGTGGTGAGGAAATCGATAGCACAGGTTCTTACTGTTATCTCCCAGACCCAGAAAAATGCTTTGAGAGAGGCATTCAAGAAGAAGAAGTACATGCCACTTGACTTGCGCCCAAAGAAGACTCGTGCCATTAGGCACCGTCTTACCAAACACCAGGTATTTTGCTTATCCAATGATCTATATGACGACTTAGCTACATTCAGTATGCATTTTGTTAGAACAGATCAACTGGAATTTTTTTTAATTTTTGTTTCAGGCTTCATTGAAGACGGAGAGAGAGAAGAAAAAGGAGAAGTATTTTCCAATGAGAAAGTATGCAATTAAAGTCTAGAGAGTATGACTACTTAAGTCTTGGACAGTAGAATTCTCAATCCATTCCCACGGGTTTCTATTTTTGATGAAGTGAGTTTTAATTGTTGAATATTGGTTTAGATAAATTGATTATACGATTTAATTATCTGGTAATACAATTTGTTTCGTTGGTGATACTTATTTATTGAGAATTTCAGGGCATCTTGATGTATTACAATTATGTCCTGTTTGTTAGTATTTTTCATTTGAATATTTCTTATGGAATCTGCAATGGATAAATTTCAAATAAATTGGCGTTTTTATTATAATTACTTGTAGTTGTAAGTGGTTTGCAGTATTTATGTCTGTATATGTGCAATGCATAATCTCTGAGATTATTTCTGGTCCCTGGTTTATTTTAACAATTATTATTAACAATTTGAATGCAATATGGGGATGGTGAAGAGTCCAATATAGGGCAGTTTCTTGAATCTGTTTTATATAATCCAAGTTTGCATGGAAACAGGGGCACTTGGGCCTTTGGAGATAGGAACAGTTACGGGTGCTGTTATTTTTCCAAAATAGGAGATGGGGGTACTTTGGGTCCATCAATTTTTTAAGATATAATTTAATAATCTATAGAAAATCTGAAAATATAAACATTGAGTTTTCAAGTTTTGAAATAAACTTGATAAACAGCAAGCTGATACTCAAACAGAAAACTGAAACAAAAATCAGAAATCTTAATCAAGGTCCTTAGCTATGATGCTCCACTGAGTACCTGGTACTTTGGTACGTGTACCAGTACCCAGTACGCATCCCAAGGGTATGAGTACAAGTACCCATGCAACATAGATATAATCTGAAGAACTTGTTGAGAATGTCAACATGCCATCTTGCTTGTTCCAGAAGCACATTAACTATATATATATATATTTTTTCTATTATTGATTCATTTGTTCTTTAAGATATCTTTCCCTTTGCTTACATTGGATTTCCTTGTTAAATAAAACAAACAATAAGACTCTGGGTTGTAGACTGGTTGGTTGAGCTGTTGGACGAGCAACCGATTGACCCAGGTTCAAACCTCGTCCGGTACCCAAACGGGTTACCCTGCCGTGCACATGGTGGGTCCCATGCTGGTTAATGTGCGGCCCAGTGGGTTTAGTCTTGCCTCGCTTGTTCCTTCCTGACCCCAACTTGGCAATTTGTAAGACCAAGGTAAGGCAGGTTGGGCGCTGGCTTGGGACAAATAACATCTTGATATGTGTGCCACAGGTTTATCCTGGCAGCTTTCTGAAACAATGTCGGTAGTTTTTCCAAACATATTAGAACTTCATCAAGAAGAAAAAATACTTAAATACTTACGTTGCTTTTTACACAGAAAACAAAGGAATCTCTTCTTTTCCAAAAGTGAATTTTATTGAAGGATTTTTGCCGTGTATCAGTAGTGCTGTGGTTTACTATTTGCAACTTCAGCGTGTTTCAAGTTACAAATGCATAACTTCAAAATGATTTCTCATAACATAAATGAAAGACAATAAAAATGTTTCTGGCACATGTTTCAAGACATTTTCATATTCATTATTTGAACTATTCATTTATTGAATATTTCCAGAAGAATTTCTTTAATTTTTTGGATGTTTCTAAAATATTTGTTAGGCTTATCTTAGTGGTTTCTATATCTTCTGAAAATTACCTTAAGGCCATACCTTAACTTTTGCAAGTGCTGAATAGTTACAGAGCTGCAGCTTTCCATGGTAATTTGATAGATGATGTGACATTGTTGAGGTGTCATTAATAAAGACAATGGTTTTTCCTCTCAGAGACAGTTTAATGTTTTGAAGTTCTTCAACATTTAAAGATCTTGAAGACAGCCGTAGGCTTCATGTGGCTCATTGTGTAGTTTACTCCAGTTCATTTTTACCTATAATTGCTTTCTTTGGTAAGTTAATTGGTGAAGATAAGAAACTTTTGCTTATTTACCTTTTAATATGACTTTTATCAGCTGAATGATTTCACTTGGTCAAGAGTATCGGTTTAATTTCAATGATCTGTTTCAAATAATAGGTAAGTAACAGAGTTGTCAGTCCAAATTGGATTGTATACCAAATTAGGGTTCTCGGAAACTAAGATGGTTTCTGTCCTTTCGAAGCATCTGAATCATCTAAAGTTATATTTAATCCATACAGAATAGAACAGAGCAAGTCTGCTCCCAAGTCTTAATTTCAAATATTGTGATCTTACAAAGTTATTTTCAAGTTAAGCAGTACTTAAAATGCAACTCTACACAGAGTTGGTATTGAAGATATGTTCTTAGAATTGAAATTTTAAAACAAGTCCAAGTATCATACTTTTTGGAATTGGGATTCAAGTGTGTGACATAGCCTCTCACAAACCATATACAGACAGCCGGTATTGAAGATATGTACTTAGAATGGAGGTTTCAAAATAAGTGCAAGCATCATACTTTTTGTAATTGGAATTCAAGTGCATAACATAAGCTCTCACAAATGCCTCTTTCAAGAGAGAAAAACCAGGGCATACAACTAGGAACAGATTTCAATCTAGAATATTGTGTTTAGTGTGATGTCAATGGAAGAGCTGCAATTAGGCAAGGAAAACCTTATTCACAGGTACTTAAACGTAAGTACATTGAGCCTTGTACTTTTTGTAGGGATAGGCTGACTTCTCATGCAATTAGGTTTTATTCCTGGGTTAAAATAACTGACTACTTGGCCTCTGGCTACCAAACCCCTTGTTTGAAATTTTCTCAAAACTTCGAACTCAAGCACCTCAATAACCATGAGTTAATATTTGAGCTATGAGCTTCACCAGCTCAAAAAGAAAAAAAAAAACATCACAACAATACCACCTTAACAAATAATAAAGGTGCATCAGTTCTATTCTTAAAACATAGGCCAGAATATTATGGCCCCCTGGGAAGTGCCAGTGAGATATTCTGACATTTTTGTCACGATGTTCTACCTCGGGCTTATTATTACTCATATCTAGTTAGCGAGGATCTTATGTGGTTACATTATTATATATGCAGATGAAACATATAGTGAGAAAACAGAAACCTGTTAAGGAGCATGCTAAATTAATTTTGAAACTTTGAACAACATTACCATTCAATGATTTATGTAAATCTTTGTACAACAAAACACCCTATCTGTATACCATTTGCTTCGCCATTGCTCCCCTGGATACCTAGTGTTTCTAAAGTTATTATTTTTGTGTAAAACAGTGATTTATATAACTTAGTTAATCAAGTAATTCATATATTCTTTAGGGATGGGGATATATCAAGAAATGGAAATCAGATCAATCTCTGTCACACTTGTTTTGGCACGTGCTAGCCTTGTGACTGATACATCTTAAAGCAAATTTCAAGTAAGTTTGCATGAATTGAAACCTATAGTGATCTATAATTTGAAGATAGGCAAACCCATTTTCTAAACATGTTTTGTTTCTGGTGTGCATTTATCCGGTACAGTTATTACCATGGGGTGCACTATTCACATCTTACTGAATCACAGGAAAGTGAATATGTGAACTTTGCTTTCCTGCGATTCAATAAGATGTGAGTGCAGCTTTGAGTCAACAAACCCTTTCAATCTTATCAGCCCATAGTTTAAAATATTGCCGATATCTCTGCAATAAGACAACTTATTGCGTGAAGTTTTTGCTCCTGTTAAACTGTGTAAAGTTATCATGGCAAATAAGTTTCAATTTCTAGCCGATATTTTGATGCTTTATTGCCGATATATCGACAATTTAAATAACTTATCGTGCAGGACCAATTCATACAGCAATCATACTAACGTATACAATATGCCAATCATTCGATTATCTGACTGAGAAATATTATTGCCAGTTGCGGTCTATACTGTTCGAAATAAAGTGAGGGACCTTTGCTAACGGGAACATTGTAAGGAAGAAAACAATCATCATAAAGGAGTCTATCGGCAAAGACATATCTTAACCATGACTATGTTACTGATCAAGGGCACAGCTATAGAAGTGATGAAATACAATTAGATAACCAACATCATTTATATTGGTGAATAATTATATGCAGTGCAGTGATCGGTGGTCAACTAATATTTGCTATTTTTAGTTTGCTTTGGAGTTCAGACTATCAGACTATGGCTACGAGCTATCAACAGTCCACAGGAGCATGCAATTATGTATCATATTTTCATTTATATATAATATCTAGATCAGCTTGTTTGGTTTGTTTACTCATTTACTGACTCATTAGATGCATCTCCTTATTGAATTTTGCAAAAAATATGCATTTTTCTAATTAAATTTAAGCAATTTTTTAAGTTCCCGATGTTTTCCCGAAAAGTGATATCTTTTTTTTTTAATCTTGGTGATAAGTTGCCAATAATGATATCACTATATAGCTTTACCATTGACTTGGTGTTGTGAGACGATAGGGGTTTGTTGGGATGAAATTTTGAAGTGGGACACCCAATGCTCAATCCTGACTTTGATAAAATATACACCTGATTTTTGTAAGGCTAGTTCCCACACCACATTTCATGCATTTCCGAGATGCAAAATGTTTGGTATGATGAATGGAAAGTTAAATGTAAGAATTTTGGCAATCTTATAGTTTTTTACAAGTTAGGAGACTTGTTCCAAAATTAATAATTATTTTTAGCTATTACACCCATTGGAGATGAATTATTCGATCACTACAAAAGTTCCCTACAAAATTACCCTATCTTCAAACCTCCGCAAATTCAGCAGACCTCAATACTTTGTAACCATGGTGCATCTTCTTAGTGATTAGTCATCTTATTGCAGAATGGAGATTTGAACCCGGGTCACTGTCTTGCACTGCAATTCATAGGATAGTTGCTCCCATACTAAGTTTTAGCTTTATTTCCTGTTCTTTTTCCTGCAACATATTTTTATAGTTTTTAACATTTGATATTATCAAGGCACCCAGCCCACGAAAAGCCCTCCCCTTTTTTTTTAATATTTTCAAACAGTCAAATTTTTTTTAATTTGTTTTAAATTTTATATTCTTAAAATAATAAAAGAAGGAGACAAAAAACATGAATAGCAGTAATTTAATTTAAAAATAAATAAATAGTAATACGATTAATATATATGTATATATATAATTTTATTACTTTGATCAAGAAAACACATGATATACAACTTTTCATAAATATACTCCAAGCCCTCCTATTCTTTTCTTTACTCAAAGGATCTATTTCATATGATGAAGGCTCCAATGGCTTCTACACCTGCAAAGATGCTCACCTCCCAACCAAGGCTTCTAAGTGGCCACCCCTGAGCTAGGAGAACCAAAACAGTGACGGGATTACATACATGCATATCTAACAATAACAACAAAACAACAAGCACATAAAAACTCCCAACTAAGGATATGAACAAAGGGTCTCACAATGACCCTATTCTTGGGGTGAAGGTGGACTAAGTACCAATGGGGAGAAAACCCATTTCAAAACAATAGAGACAAGTTTACACATGGCCTTCCCAAAATTCATTTCAACTACATTCTCAAAAGCCTCACAAAATCCTTATGACCCCCATGACATCAAGGCAAAATTACTCTTTTATGACCTTTAGTATAACAAGAAACGAAATGGCTACATGAAGCCAATACTTCCATGCTTTTTCCTTCTCCTTTCCAAGGAGAGACTCTACACCTATGACTCTTCAAAAAAGACCCTTCAACCCCAAGGCTACTCTTCCCCCCATAGGTGAGTGTGGCCTTGAGACTCCCAAACAAACATCACAACACAAGGGATCTAAATCACAAAACTTCACATTTGCAACACAACATATCTTGCACCAAACCAAGCACAAGATTTACATATGCAAAGACTACATTCAAGAACAACAAGATTTCTCAACATCAAGAACCATGAAGAAAACAAAATACCAATTTCTCTCACATACAAAATAGAATCTACATAAGAATTCAAAGTGGAGCCACCAAACTAAGTCCAAGCAATAATGGTGAGAGTTGAAGACGAGATCTTTTTTTTACCAAGCTTTTCTCTTATCCCAGCTTTTCCAAATTCATCTAGTCTCTAAGTTAGAGAGTGGGTGTTCAAACTCTTCCAAAAGAAGAGTCCCTTCTAAAAAGGCCTCCACACATCTTCTCACAAACCCCTAGGGATAAGGTTTCCTTCTCATTGGGTGGTCTTCCCTAAGCCCCTTACAAACTTACCAAAAATAGCCTCTTACAAAGGTAAGCTAAAAAGGTGGGCAAAAGACTAACATACTAGTGGATGGTGTTCTTACCAAAATTTGGTCCCAAAAGTTGATTTTCGGCCATCTTGGAAAACCAACTTTTGGATGGGTCTCTTGGTCAACTATGGGTTGCCCTATGGCGAAAAATGACCCTTACTCATATTAGCACTTAAACCTGCAGATGCTTGAAAGATTCAAAAAATTACTGAAATTAAGACTCATGTATTCCCAACACCTGCGTCTAGCAAAATCCAAATGCTAAGGTATTAAGGCTTTAAACCTTCTTCACTTCGAGTGTAAAACTCAGGCGGGTTTACCTTTCTTAATTGCTTCTACAAAGCATTACAATGTTGATCTATGTACTTGACATGGACAATACAATTCAGAAACATACAAATAAAAGTAAATTGAATAAGTTTTTGATATTTAGGTGGTGAACAAATGCAAATTAAGCTTAAACCAATGATTTATTCATCGGGCCAGAGTCAAAACCTAACATCAACAGAATCCTATCAACACAAAGTACTGAAACTTAAATGAAATGCCTAACAATCCATTCTCCCAATTCCCAACCCTGCCATCAAATTTATGTATAGATCTTTAATTCCCAGAGACCTCCTTGAAGATTTATTCCTTCCTTGAGAGAAACTTGAGTTCAACCCCTATATTCACTTTATGAATAATGCATTAAAGAGCCTTACAAATTAATGCATAAGAAAAACAAAGAATCCATACACAAAGACAACCAAAGATAGCAACGAAATTTCAGTATATTTGTATTAATTCTTAACTGTATCAGTACAATCTTAACAAAAACCTGAAAGAAGTCAGATTCTCTATTTAGAACTTTCTTTACAAAAAACTTTAGCCACCACCTACAAAAGAAGCAAAACTTGCTATATATACCACTAGCCATCTTGGATTCCTCGAGAGGATGCAACAAGCTTCAGATGGCTATGAAAATGACTTGCACTACACACAAAAGGTACAAACCATAATGACAAAGATTTGAAAAACAGAAAGTAGTTCCCAACTACTGGCATCTTCACAGTTGGCATCTTTGTCTGGAGATATTTCAGAGCAGTTACTTGATTTGTTGCATGAATGATGACCGCCATTACAGGCTAACCTACATCATCCTTTGTTTGGTACATGCTCTCCCTCTAATTCTGGATCAAGTGCCACGTGTACTTCACTCTTCTTCTTCATCCAACTCTAGGACAGCTGACTTCTTTTTCTTTGCACTTTTGTCCCAAGATGCCACATCATCATCAGTTGGCGAATTATAATTCTGCAGTTACTGTAATATCTTCAACTGCTCTTCCCACCTGGAATCAGTGATGCCCTTTACCTCTGTAACAAACCTTGTGCAATCAATTTCAACTTTGAACAAGTTGTCAATTATGTTGTTACAGCCTTGTAAGTCCAAAGAATTGTCACCCGCGAGGAAAGCCTCCTGCTTAATCAACAATTGATCCATTGATGACCTCCACTCATCCATACTTAGCACACCTCCATCATCACTATAAACATAAGGCATATACTTGCTATAATTTTTGTCAAACATGGCCAGCTTGGCCTTTACTTAATTTGATTTTCCTTTCATGAACTTTGAAACAACACTAAGCAACCCAATTTTCTCGTACACCTCTGTCACCACCTCAGGGATATCAGGCCTATACTCCTGTAGGACATCAAGCTTTTCAAACAACAAACTTCTCCCGGACCATGCACTGTAAAGTGGCTCCAAAGTAGCCAGTGACTCATTTATTTTCTCATTTGCCTTATGCAACAAAGTAATTGATTGATGGACTGATTCCATCTTTTCTTTTCTTTTATTCTGTATGTGTTGCACAACCTCTGCCATAGTCTTCAAGGCTGCATCCAGTCTCACCTTTTCTAAATCTTCAACTGGCCTGTCAGGAACCTCTGCCTCTGGCTGAGAAGGGGCCTCAATTTGCAAAGGAGGGGGAGGAATTGCCTTTGATGCTTCTTCAAGCTTAGCTTTTAAATCTTCTAATTCATCCTCCGTTTTCTTTATTATCATGAGCTTTAGACCCCTGTCCTTAGCAACCTTCATTGAATTTTCAAATAACTTGTCATATCTCTCAGACAGCTAGATGGTTTTTGCCTCATTTAGGTGGGCCAAGTGTGTTACTACCTTGGACACCTCAAGATCAGTGGTGTTTTGCACAGTCTAGACAATTTTATCTCCCTCCATCTTATCTTCAATACTCACTACAGATGGCTTGTTAGTTCTAGGAGCCAAAGACCATAATGCAACAACTTGTGACTTAGGGTCATAACCACTCCCTCTTATCATGTCATCTATCTGCACTTCATATGACAAACTACCCTTCGACTGCTTCCTTATTTGATCAATGATGAAGGCAAAATTCAGGTCCCATCCAGGCGTTAGAAGCATACCACTTGATCTAACCATCTCCCTTGCCTCCTCCACAGTTATCCTTTCAAGACTAGGGTCATATGAGGTCAGACTCCTCATAGTCTCCTCACTTGGTTGCATTCCTTCAGGCAGGGTCTTTGCTACTTCATTTTGTTTCCTCCAAATGAGGAAGTCCCTGAATTCCTTGTTTTGGATGAACTGGTCATCACTGAAAAACTCCTCTTGATAGAGTTCTCTTTCATCTTTACCCAACAACAAGGGTAAATCCCCTTCCTCTTTTGATTCAATATTTTTGCCATCTCTTATGGCCTTTCTTAACTGATGATGGTAAGCTCTGTTACCAGGCACAAGAGCAGAAACTCTATCAAATACCTTTTTCTATTTTTTCATCTTAGAAGGCTCACCTACTTCAAGCCTCTATTTTTTCAATGGCCGCTCTGAAGTATCCCCTCCTTCCTGTGGGTCTTGTGTCAAATCAATAATCGGTGAATCCCCACCCTGAGGTGGACTTTCACCCTCTTGTGAGTCATCAGTGAACTCTTCAAGCTCAAAAGTAGAATAATCTCTTGGTACATCCAACTTTTCCTCAAGCAACCCCTCCAACTGGTTAGACAGGGTGTCATGCATTTCTATCATCTTCTCCATTCTTTGCAGATATGGGAGCTTAGGGAAATAACCACCAAAAGCAATCCCGACCTTCTTAAGTCTGACCTCAATCTCTAGCAAGTCAAAATACTTGCTCCACCTTCTTTGGGCTTCATCTTGGTCCAACATGTTTCTTATCACATCCTCCTCATCCAAGCCTTCATGCACTCTGATTGTTCCAATGCTTGGGATCAAGGTCATCCTAGCAGTCTTGATAAAATCCTCAGAATCAACATACCGGCAAGCACCTGTAGTCATCTTGAAGTGATTGAGCCAACTACTAACTTGGTCCAGCACTCTCTTTCCAATCAAGAAACTGCCTATTCTGAATAGCCTCGGTGTGAAGGTGCCCTTCCTATGAGGTGCTAAATGCTTTCTGTCAGTCCATATCAATTGCAAAATAAATTCCATCATAGCAACCCTAGGAGGCACAAATTTAGGAAGCAGGTGTGGGGGCTGGGGGCAACCATAAACTCCAAGAACTGTGAAGTTGGCCCCTAAGTAGAAATCACCCCAATTATGGTTTCTTGGCTACTTATTTTCATATTGCATTGGCCTTAACACCCTCAAGACCTTAGTTGACACCCTTACAACATTTGTTCCCAACATCTCAAGGATTGGATGGACAAAATAATTCTAGAAAATAGAAAAGTTACACTCATTGGACATGTAATTCCATGCCCTTAGCCAATACTATACTGGGTTAGGGTTGCCCTCAAAAATAGTCCTCAATTTCAACATTCTTGCATCAAGGTGATTAACACGGTGGTATAAAATTAAATGCATAAGGAGGGAGTAATGCATGAATCTAATAGGTTTCTTACTCTCCTTAACAGACATCAACCCCTCATGCATCCTATCAATTACATACTAGATGTAATCATAGTCAGTATTGGTGTGGGAATTCTGAAGGTCTAGGATTATCATCAAAAGTTCAACATGCATTTTCCTTCATCCCCATATATCCCTAGAACCCTACACAACCCATGACACAAGAATTTAATGTAATGATTGAGGGATGAAAAATAATAAGGGGCATTCATATTTGCTGGGAGGGGGGCTATGTATTTACCCTGCTTGGGCATATGCTTAACTATTTGGCTTTTCACTGACCCAATATTACTTGCATATCTCTGCCTTTCCTTTTTCAAATCTATTTCAGTGGAAGAAGAGGCATAGAAATCAAATGCCTTCATAAAAGATCCCCTATCCAAGGTAATAAAAACAGACTGGTCTTCACACCTAATGGTTTTAGATATGGGGTCATACAACCTAGCCAATTCAATAATCAAATCAACATCTAAGAACACATCAGGCACAATTAACTTTGCCATCCCCAAAGCCCAAGCATTACAAATAGGTATAGCCTTATGCCTATTATTATAAAAGTATGAGAAGATGGTATAACCTGAACCTGAAGGAGAGATAGGGTCTCTACACTTGTCCATGAGATCCTCAAACACTGTATCAATGACCTTTTTATTTTTATTAGAGTCGGGAAGCAACTTGACGAACTCATCTGAATAATTTGGCTTTCCTTTATCCTCACCACTTTGCTCCTTCACCACTCCACTGGATGATGCTACACTTGTCTCTAGATGACTCATCTTGACATAGTAGAAATTTCACAGCACTACAATCTATCTCACCCCCCACTCATTGCTTCAGTGCCAACAATCTCAATTGTCTTCAAAATAACTTTGAGCACAGAAAGCAATGAAGTCATGTCTATATACCTTGAGAATTGAATGTGTACAATTGCTAGATCGTAAAAAATCCGGCCTTAGTCACTTCTGCATTCAATTCTGCATATTACCAACCTTCAAATCACAGCTAGCCATGGCATGGATGTTGACAGAATGATTTTAAAAAATAAAAAATAAAGCGCGAGGGCAATGATCATGGCTTTTGACATTAAAACCCTTAATTATTGATGCAAACCCTCGTTAAAACTTGATTGGACAACATTTTACCCTTTTCCGGCTTGGCAAAGTACTTTTTCCACGTTGCAACAACTCATTACATTTATCGGCATGAAAACTTAACTAGACCCGGTTCGGAGATCCAACGAACAAAGGATCTCATGATCTCTGAAAGAAATGTTAATCTGTGGTTAAGTTTGGAGATCCAGTGAAAAAGCCATTCACAGAATCTCGGAGTGATCTCTTAACTCATGACTTTACTTGGAGATTCAGCGACCACCATTGATCCCAAAGATGATCACCAGTCCTCAGACTATCTTTAAAAACCCATCATGACCCTGCCGTAATTAGAGATTTGGCGACTGAAGGCAATCTCATGTTCTTAGAATGCTCAGATCAACCATGGTTAAACTCAGAGGACAAGCGACCAAAGACTTCGCCAGTTCTCGCAACCTTTTCCTTAATTCAACAGGTATTTGGAGATCAAGCGAATAAAGCCTTTTACAAACCTGTGAAACATAACACCTTGACCACAGTCGCATCTGGAGAATCATCGAACAGCTAAATCTTAGTCTCGGAAAGCAATGCTTAACTCTCATTCCATCTCACAGTTCAGCGAAAAAGTCTATCTCGCATTCTCAAAAAGAAATGCTTAACCATGGTCAGACTCTGAGATTGAGTGAAAAACCCACATCTCCCATTCGCTGAACACTTTTCATACCTTAGGTTAAATCTTGAGATTACACGCTGACCGTAGATCTTAGAAACAATCAGTAGCTGTTGCTGGATTGCCCAATCCATTAAACCATTACCTTTTAATTATGAGACTCAGTGACCAATGCATTCGCTTAATCTCCCAAGGTTTGAAACCTTAACCTTTTCATTCCGAGAATGCGTGACTGAAGAAGACACATTTTAACTTTGCTTTGTTCGCCAAGTCGCCGAAAGATTTGGGACTTTACTAACTGATTTTGAGATTCCGCGAACACTTTGCTCGCTTAATCGCCAAATGATTTAGAGCTTTGCCAACTTTTCCTGAGATCAAGTGACTGAAGAAAACCTCATCCTTTGCCAAAATACATTACCAAAGCTGCCAAACTTAGTGGATATGAAAATAAGACTCAGTCACTAGATCTCCAAATGACTTGGTGTAGGGCTTGTTCTTTGTGAGATTAAAACCTGACTGTTGATTGCAAAGATGATCAACAATATCTGCTGAATCGCTGGAATATTTTAAACTTAGTCGCCCGATTCGGAGAATAGGAGATAACCGCCATGCCAAGTCGCCAAATGCTTTAAAGAGACTGTCAAGAATCAAGCGGACAAGAGACAACACAGTCGCTGAATCGCTTGATGTTAAGACTAACCATGACATAAACTAGGAGATTCAACAACTAAAGAAAAGACAACAAAGGATTCACCACTGTCGCGCATTCGCTGAAAGACTTGAAGACAAGGAAGAACATTGCGCGAATCAACGAAGACAAGGAAAAATGACCACGTGCAGATTGGAAGACTTAAGTGACCCCAAAAAGTAACACGTTAATAAAAGAAACTAGGGCACACTCAAAACTAACCAATGAGTCAACCATTTTTAGGCAAAAATACATAAGGCAAGGGTTTTAACACAAATATGACAAATTTTGAAGAGTTCTAAAACCCTAAATCAGACAAAGACACAAGCAAGGACATTTAGACAAGACCTGGAGCAAAAACTTCAGAAAACTTAAAATATATCCAACAACCCATAGGTATACCAAGTAGGCTAACTAAAAATGACCTAAACACACCCCTAGGCACCTTTTTAACCCCTTAAAAGCTCATGATAAGTTCAAATTCGAAATCCATGAAATGACACTACCTCAAGCTCCCTAATCAAGGGATTCACATGGGGATCCTCAAGGGTACTATCCTAGGTTGATGGGCATCCAATCCTCAAGTGGACATGTCATGGCCACAAGTACACTTACAAGTGTCAATTGACACAACATGAATTACACATCACAAGCCATGTGGCATATCCACTTGAGCATTCACAAAACAATTTACATTTACAATTAAACATATAAATTAAATGCACACATGCTCATTACGTTCACAAATAAAACACGATACAACGAGGTTTTGTCTCTTATTAGACACAACCTTGGCTAGCTAAATTAACATAGGTCTATGCTTTGGTTCCCTGATATCAACCATGGTCTAATTCCTTGCACACTAAAGTCCAACATCAGTAGTCCAAGGAAATATAATTTCATAACATACATGATCAAAACAATTCATTTGCAATTGTTCCTAAACAAGTCATAATTCACAAGGCTTACTAATTCATTTATGACACATATATAATTCATAAGGTAATAAAACAATTTCATCATTTAATTAAGCTCATAACATCATCATTGCATCAATAATTCATTGCATAATTAACTCTCATCATGACACCATAACATTCATAAAACCGAATAAATCACACATGTAGGACCATAATGATATCATAGTAATCATCAGAATAAACATAACATAATGTGCATCTAGCCTCTATGGTGATAAAATCCATAATATAAGTGTCTGAAAACCATAATGCATCAAAATATAGTATTAAATAAGTCTATCTCAAATGCTGAAACTGAAAGACTATGACGGGTCTAGGGTGAGGCCTCACACTTGTATCAACAAATAAATACATTTCATCCTTATATTTTTCAATCACACCAGGTGGTATCCTCTACCTCTTGTGCATTTTAGTTTGAAAACTCTTAAAATACCCCCACATATGAGTATATAACTGGTCTCCCAATTCCTTCATGTAATTAGAGATATGTGTTACCATAGGTCTATCTTTTTTCCATTCAACATGACCTTTCCCAAAGAAATACTTTAGAAAATAAAAGAAAATACATACAAGCAATGACCCATACATGAATAATTTCTTCTTATCATTTATAATCTTTTCCCTCTTAACAATCATCTAACTAGATAGAAATTCACATAGGTTGTATGGTACATTCTCACTTACCAATTTATATGCAACATGTACCGCTCCATGAGGAATGTTTTTTAATCTTCTTGACTGATAAACCTTATACCCAAAAACCATCACTACAAATCTTACTTCATCATCAAGGATATCCATCACAATCATGGCTCTCTTGTCTCTTCAAGATTTTTTTAGTTCTACAACCAGTTCTCCAAAAATTTTCCTCAGGGCAAGCATCTCACCAATAGAGCTGAAACTTGTAACTCTTCTAATTACTTCGACAGTGATCTTGTGGTTCTCATCCAACCATAGGAATTGATCATGAAATATTATCAATACATATATCTTCTAGTCATTGTGAAAACAATTAGGTAAATGAAGTGCATTCAGAATACCATTGTTCATAAAATGTGCATATTCGTTCTCTAGGCTTCCATTTTCACACAACTTAACATATTTGATTTTGATATCTGCTTTTCCAAATTCCTCCATCTTGTTATGAATAAAATTATGGATGTCCTCGACCAATAGGGCTCAAGGTGGGATCGATGAAAACACTCCTTTGTCAACCTCAGCTGCCTTCATGGGATGTAACTTGAATTGCAGTCGCAGTTCTTCAACATGTACAATCAAAATATGAGTATCAATCTTTTGTGTCACCTTCAACTCTCCTCAACAATCTAAATAAAAAACATGACTCCAATCAATCAAATTCTTTACTTCAACTCTAGC
Organism: Chamaecyparis obtusa; assembly: GCA_027943335.1. Classification (NCBI taxonomy): domain Eukaryota; kingdom Viridiplantae; phylum Streptophyta; class Pinopsida; order Cupressales; family Cupressaceae; genus Chamaecyparis; species Chamaecyparis obtusa. Next base: position 401,195 of record BSBK01000804.1, on the reverse strand, counting down.
TCATCTTACGTAGGGTTTAACACTCTTACTTTCCAAATTCAATTGTTATTCATAAAATTCAAGTAGATGTTTACCCAAATTTAGTTCACACTAGCTCATAAACAATTCTCATGAAGGAAAAGTGTGCAAATGATCTCTTTTCATGTATTTATAATTCTATTGGGGTTTTACAATTCATTCTAGTTACCATTACTTGTTCAAATGGTTAACCATCTTACCATTTGGTCATTAAATCCATAATCATACCATTTAGTTCTCTTTCAACAATACTCTTTTACAACAGTTGAAACTTTTTCATAATACCGTAAAGGATAGGTATAGTGACATCACTTCACATCTTAGTATGCTAATTTAGATTACTTACCGATCATTTTTAGGGGAGCGTTGAATAGGACATTTGTATTATTCCCCTAAAGTCACTTTCTTGACCTAGTTACATGATGAATTCTCAACACTTGATGGTTGAGATTCCAATTTAGATGAACTTAATCCTCCTTTCTTAATCCAAATTTTCTTCATATTAATTCTTACTTCTTCAACATTTAGAATCTCCTTTCCTTCATTTTGTGGTGACCGGTTCACTGGACTATTCTTGCAATCTCTTGTTAGATGACCCATTTTGTTACATGCATAACAGATCATGCCAGTTGATCTCCATGGTCCATAATAATTTCTCAAGTTCATTCTTCTACAATTTTCTGCAATATGTCCATGAATTCCACAGTTTGCACAAATTACACCCAATTGTTCTTCTCTACCATAAGTATTCACCGGTGGCTTAGATGATCTAGAATTGTTCAATGCTGACCTACACTTTGTTCCTTTATGTCTATACTTATTGCAATTATATAAATATCCATAAAATATTTCTCCGTACTTAGCATTAGGACTGCATTCACTTTCTCTATGTCCAAATTGATTACAGTTAAAACAATATCCATTAAAAGATTGAGTTTTAGGACTTACCAGTCAGTGTCTGCAAAAATTTGATGTGTATCCTAGCTTTCCACAGTTGTAGCATGTAGGTTTTGATGTTTTTATTCCTTTACTATTGACAAGTGACTTGGATTCTTCTTATTTCTCCTTGTTCTTTGACGGTTCTCCTATTTCATGTGTACTCCCTCTAGTGTATCCCGATCCAGTTGTGTCATTAGGTTTCCTTTGATGATTGAGTTGTTCAAGGATCTTCAAGGTACTATCATTTCCTCTCTTAAGATGTTCATGTGCCTCTTTTTTTTCTTAAGTTTTTCTTGTGCTTGCTTCAATTCATTCTTCATCATTACATTTTCATCTCTCAATTTTGCATTCAATTCTCTTAGGGTTTCATTCTCAATGATAATTTGTTCATTTTATTCATGTGAATCATGAAAATATTCATGCATTATAGAATTCTCTTGTTGATATGATACCATTCTTCTTCCTTTTCTTTCATTGCCTTTTCAAGCTCTTTCCTTTGTTCAAGATATTCACACATCACTACTGACTATCCTTCAAATTCCTTCTTCACATTTGACAGCTCTTTTGCCAATTTTGCATTTTCCTTCATGACTTCATCTAGGGCTTTGTGTGCTTCATCAGACATACTTCCATCTGATAATTGGTCACAATAGTCTTGTGTATCTCTTAAACTTTTAGTTAACTACATTTTTATAGCAAGGGAATTCCTTAATTTCTCTTTCAATTCTTCAATTACTTGCTCATAAGTTTTTCTTGTTTCCATAGTACTCAACTCAAGACCTTCTACTCAAGTTGTTAGACTTATCTTTAGAGTACCAATGACATGATACTAATTTATGGGTATTAAGTGCTATATAATGCACTGAGAGGGGGGGTGAATTAGTGCAGTAGCCACTTCAACAATTTTAACTAATTCTGATTACCGATTACAACAAAACAATAAACTAATCATTGTTGCACTAACATTTATTGCTAATCACACATAAACATAAAGTAGTAAATGTAAACCAAACATCATAACTATTAACACATGTGACACAATGATTTTGGTATCGTGAAAATGCTTATAAGAGGGAAAAACTACGGTGGGGATGAAACCCACAATCTTCACTACTGCAGTTAGAAGGTGCCTTGTGAAAGGCTTACAAAAACTCATTCTGAGAGTCATTCATCTTGTGAGAGATATCTAGTACATTATGAGATGTATAATAAACACCTTTGAAAGTATAGCTTGTGTGAGGATTGAAACCTCAATCTAGAGATTCACCTTGTGAAAGGATTTAATAACTAAGACTTGTAAGAGTCTCCCTGGTAAGAGGATTTTTTTAATTGCAATTATGAGAGAATGACACATAACTGATCTATAGTATCACTCCTTTCCTGTAAGATCCTTTATGTCCTATAGCTTCTTACACTTCCATAATATCTGTGACTCAAACCTCTCCTTCCAATATTATCACAATCTCCTGTACCAGCCGTTGATTGATCTTGCAAAATACTCCCTTTTTCACAAAATTGTCTAACCTAATTTATCCTTCTCACATATAATCTTTTATATTATTCCTTACTATTTTTTCCGCTTAAACAACACCATTAATTTTGCCTCTTAAGTGTTTAGTTCTCCTCTCATTCAATTCACTAATCTCGAGATAGTAATACGTTTTGCTCTTGGAATTCAAACTTGCTTTTCAATCATTTTTCACTTTAGGTTCAATTGCTTGTAGAATGTTCCAAATCATTTCTAACCTTAGATAAAATCATCTATACATTTAAACCAATAGAATCTTGACAACTCAAATAAATTTCATAACAAACCTCACCTCAAAATCTATCTTGATTTATTGTTTAGCGACTAGAGAAATAATGTTGCAAAATTTATTCTAGAATACTGATTAATCGTTCAAATCCAGATAATACATTAACATTCTAAGAGTTGGTCGTAAAATTCATCTTTAACATGTTGTCTTACATCATCCCGTGAAACCGATCCTCATAATATTTAGTCTTCACATATATTTATCAATTTTCCATCATATATTTGTTCTTCCTGCTTACCAATTGTGTCACTTAGTCAATTTTAGATTGTTTAGATTAGATTATTCATTATTGGTCATTGTCAATTGTGTTGATAGATTGTTTAGTGTATTTGACCATCTTTGAAAACATTTGATCAAATAGGTATCATTGTTTCTTTCCCAATTAGTTGATCAATGCCAACATGTTTTTCATCTTTGAGTTCTACAATATTATATTAATCTACTTTAAAATAAATGTTATATTTTAAAATTTAACTCTTACTTTAGATTAATGGACAATTAAAGCAACAATAAAAAAAGTAACCTTTAACAAAAATAAAGGGAATAAACTACCAAACGAGGAGGGGGGTGCAAGGCAAACCTAGGACATGGTAGGCATAACGAAGTTTAATCTAAGGGGTTGCACAAGGCCTCTAAAGAGTAAAGGGATTGTCATTTTGACTCAAACCCTTTGTCGATTCTTTAACTATCTCAAGGAAAGAGCTTTCTTTGTAAAATTGAACAAAAAGTTGTCCTAAGGATCAAATTTTGAAATAGTGGAGGCCATATTTTGAATCTTAGGTAAAAATCAAGCCATCACCTAATTACTTTTTCCGGTAGAATGTGTTAATAATAAGACCAAAGGAGAATTATTGTATGGTAACCCTCTTTTTTAGGGTTTTTATTTTTGGTATATCAAATGGGAACCATATTTTGATCCATTAAAATATCACATAAAAAAGGTACCAATATTGTTGTCTTACATCATCCTGTAAAACCGATCCTCTTAATATTTAGTCTTCACATATATTTATCAATTTTCCATCATATATTTGTTCTTCCTGCTTACCAGTTGTGTCACTTAGTCAATTTTAGATTATTCAGATTAGATTATTCATTATTGGTCATTGTCAATTGTGTTGATAGATTGTTTAGTGTATTTGACCATCTTTGACAATATTTGATCAAATAGGTATCATTGTTTCTTTCCCAATTAGTTGATCAATGCCAACATATTTTTCATCTTTGAGTTCTACAATATTATATTAATCGATCAAAAGCATTAAATAAAAATTCATACCATTTTAAATCCTCAAACATTTTATTTTCCCTTAATAATTAATATCTCAACCATTTCTTTAAATTATTCAAATGCCTAAAAATTTCATGTTTAATCTTTACAATATAAAACCATTTCCTTCTTTGGAAATAGAATCATTTGTAAATGAAAAATAATATGTAGATTTTCATCAATCAAAGGATCCTTGATTAGAATAAATAGATTAGAATGAATAAAATCTAAAGTATCAGAAAGTGTACAAGAAATTGAATAAAACTAGATACAGTTATATTTTTTTTTTTAAAACTCAAAAGTCAAATTCAAGATTGTAATTGGTCAACCTCTCAATTGGGCTCATTTTATAATGTCTATAGATCCTTTTCTTCTATTTGGCTTAAATTTTGGTGCTATAAGATAGTCTTTTTATGTAGGCAACTTAGATTCATTAGAAGTCTCCTTAGGTACCTAGAAAACACAACCATCCACTAAAGATAATGCTATCTTTTTTTCCAATAAAGTATTGATAGACTTAATTTTTATAGAGTTACTATTGCACTCAACAGTGCATGCATAAACTTGAAAAAATGTTTTTAATCTATTACTTCTAGCTATCACCATAGGACCTCTCACCATTTAACATTTATTAAACAAATTGCTTCCTATACACATGCATCTATTTTTAATACATATAAAATATTATTTGCCAATCCCGAGAAGATACCATAAACTCTCGTAACACTACCATCAAAATTTTTTATCTAAATTCTACAATGACCAACAATATCTAAATAATAATGATATGTATAACGTAAGTAAACCTTATTCCTTCATTATTTTCATACATATAGAGTTAATGTGTATTCAAGGTAATATGAAAAGATGCATCCAAGTCAATAAATCATTCATTCTCACCCACTCAAGTGCACAAAGATACAGTGAATGCATCAACACCTTCCTTTCAAAACTCAAAATTTGAATCAAATTTCATGCTTGTTTTTCTTCTCTTGTTTGTACTCCTTATAAAAGTGTCTAAGTTTACAAAAATTCCAACAAATATCCCTAAACATTCAAAGAGATTTAAACCTACCCTTTATCTTGGAAATGGATTTATCCAATTATTTTTCATTTTCTTGACCTATTTATATTCCCTTTCCTTGAGAACTCAAAGCCTCTTTGATACATAGAGAGAGCATACTCCTTATATTATCAGAAAGAAAATAACAATCATCCTATAACTCCAGATTAAAATATTTCTCTGAAGGACATGATTAAGGCTATCCCATGATTCTAGAAACAAACACAAAAAAGTTTGACATTTTTCCTCCCCATCCATATTTACACCTAAGAAATTTAATTGAGCCACCATCATATTAAATAATTTCATAGTGTTTTATAATCTTTCCACCTTCCATCCTCAAGGAGAACAAATTATTCCCTCCAAGTATTTCATTCACCAATGATTTGGATTGATGGATTTCTAAAGTTCCATTCATAAATATGTTGTAGTGAAATCTTCATGGACATAGATAATAGTAAAATATGTAAGGAATCATATATTTAGACCTTTTTTTAATATATTATATTATATTATACTAATATGTTTGATTAGGATCTGATGGTCCTTGAGTATTTGCATCAATAGTATCCCACAAATTGTGATTAGTTGATGTTCTTCATTTTTAACTTCCACATCTTAAAGTTTTTTTCTAATATATATTCACATTAATCCTCCTTGATGTGATTTCCATCTTTATTTTCTTAATAATGATTACAAAAACCCTTTTTCAAAAGATCCCATTAAAGAATGATTAGCTCAAAAAATTCTCTATACAATTAGAATCAAGGGTGCTCAAGCTCTGATGCCAATGCCGCAAGTAAGAAAGACATGTAGAAACAAATGGTTACTCTATTCTTGAATGAATAGTTGTAATGAAAATAGAGAAACACATTCATAATTTTAAATAAAAATTGATACCATGACATAATGATTTGTGTGGGGGAAAGCCATTTCAAGAGAAAAACCTCACACTAAAAAAAGTACACAATTTATTTTTCAAATTTGAAAGAATATTTCAAAACACTTGTTCTTCAAGTCTTTACAAGAGTGCTTCATTAACCATTGAGTTTGGAAGAATTTATGTAAGGAAAAAGAAAAGGATTAAAAATGACAAATATATGAACCTTTCAATATTCAATATTCTTTTTAATTAAATATTCAACAACTTGATACAAGCACATACAACTATGTCTGTAGAGAAGAAAATAATATTGTTGACTTTTGATCATATTAAACCTTAAAGGAGAAATAATGTAGCTCACAAACCCAAATAAGTTCAAGTAACATAATGAAATGTAAATCAATATTTTCAAACATGAAAGAAGAATAGAAAAAAGATAGGAAAAAGGAAGAAACATCAATATACACGGTGAAAACCCTTTCAGATAAAAACCCAACACTTGAAAGAATCAAACCAATATATTAAATTTAACTTGAAAAATATTTATATCTTGCTTCTTCAAATCAAAATCGATAGCATAATTTGACAAAACTAAGAAATTTCCTTATTTATATATCCTTAAGTGAATGCTGAGATTTCTAGATGACAATCATTACATAGTTTACATGCATACATGTGAAACATAAATCTTGACATTCAATGGATTTACATGCATTAAAATGGTCCTACTTAACATGCACATGCAAAATTTACCACCCATCGTAGATACTTCCATTTCTAACTCTTACACTATCATTATTTTTCATATGACATAATCTATCATAATCCGTTAGGGCCCGTTTGTTTGCTGGAAGATGGCTGGAATTTGAAAATGAGAAGATGCATTTTTGTACAGCCATCTTCCCATTTTGGTCCAAAATGAGAATTTGGCAAATTCCACAAAAAAGGTGGAATTTGCCAAATTCTCATTTTGGACCAAAATGGGAAGATGGCCGTACAAAAATGCATCTTCCCGTTTTCAAATTCCAGCCATCTTCCAACAAACAAATGGGCCCTTATAGACTCTTACACCACAACACATGCCATTTAATTAGCTTTGGAATGGGGCTCACAAATTGGGATGCATGCCAAAATAACTCATTGGCAAAAAAGGGCCAATCCAAGTTTCCACCTACTAGATTTTGATGCCACTCTTAGGAATAATTTTTTTTTCTATGGACAAAAATAAAAGATTCATCCTTATGTTTTGATTACAACATCAAAGTTGGTGTGAGACAGAAGATGCATCATGTTGCTAACAATTACAAAATTGTATCTTTTTTCTTTTACTGTGTTCCTATCATTTGCATCTCAATTTAGAGAGGGGTTGTATCCTAAGAAAAAAAATCTTAAACCTTGAGGAGTAAAGATTCTCATCAAGTGCTAAATTTATAGGATAATTTGCCACTAGATCTTAGACTAAGCAATAAAATTGGCTTGCTAAGATAGATTAAGATCTGGCTTTGGATTTAGAGAAGGATCCTATGCAATTTCACCATTTTGCTTGCCTGGCTCCTTTATTAAAGAGGAGTCCTTCATTTTGGAGGATTTTGCCATAATGTAACAAAATTAAACATTATCAATAAATTAAATTAATAACTAATTTAATTACAAATAATTAAAAATCATATTTGGATAATAAATGTTAGATATAAATATGGAGTAGATTTGTAACATACAATAAATGTATTATATAAAATAATCAATAAATCAATATGCTTTAATTATTAATATTTACATAATATATTTATTTTACTTTAAAATAAATGTTATATTTTAAAATTTAATTATTACTTTAGATTAATGGACAATTAAAGCAACAATCCTATAAATGCGAGTTACAAAATTGGTTTTGTATAGGTAGGAGATGACAATTTTAGAAACATTTCTATCATACAATGTTTACTCAATTGTATCAAAGAAAAATAATTTCATAAGATTATAAACAAAAAATGCTCATTCCCAATTGGTTGCTAAATAATTTATTAATAACTATTTATACCTTCAATGAATGCAATACCATTACCAACAAGAAGTACTAATAAAATAAGATAATTATAATAATAAGTATATTGAATCAAAATTAATCAATATAATTAAAATTATAGTAAAAAAATATACAAAACTAAATTATAAGCAGTGCGTGTGTGTAATTTGCAAACTAAAAACCTTCATAGAACATTAGTATGATCAGTCAATTCAAAATCAAGATAAACAAGTAGCTAAATAAAATTGAATTGAACAAACCATGAGCATTCTATGGATCTCTAGTTTGAGGGACTTGATTAATGCTCTCAACTGCAATTTGGATCCTCAAGTGACAACCTAGAAAATGAGAATCCAATATGATGCGAGATGTTATGATAAATGATGCAAATCCTACTTTAAATGATCAAATTCACTCTACTATGATGCAAATCCTTTATTATGATGATGAGATGAATGCAAATTCTATTCTATAACAATGATGAATGCACAATTTAGCATTGTAATGTTCCTCAAATGATATGCAATGCTGAAAATATCATTATGACGATGCTCTAAAATGACAATGGATGATTTACACTAAGAAATGCATCCTATTTATAGGATTTCTCAAGGTGTATGGGGTTGAGTTAGATTAACCATGATAAGATGTAGGTTGAGTTGTGTTTTATGATGTGTCCAATTTGAATGGTAAAGATTCTCTTTCAAGATTGAATGACCAAGATAGAAAAGCCTATTTGTGATCCATGTGCACTTGGTTCCCATTAGTCAATTTGATTTTTTCATGTAGTGGTAGGTGCGATAATTTAGGAAGAACCAATTCAAATGAATTAGTCATGTATGATTTATGAATGGGTTGGATTTAATTAATTAATGAACTATAGAGTCAATATTTGATTCAATTACATAGTTAATTGATCTTGATTTTAATTAATCCAAATGACTTGGATTTAATTGATATTTCCTTTGACCATTTTTAAGCGTATACATTTTTCCCCTCTTTGAATTAATGTGTGAAGTGTGTTGATTCAAATAATATTCTGATGTCCGATGTCTAATTTTGACGATGATGCAATGATTTGATGCCAAAATGCCGACCTAATTGATTTGATGACTCGATATTTCCCTAGTGATGATAAAAATTTGATATGAATCCCTCATTTGAATTTTGATTGATTTTAATGCCCTGATTTAGATTTTGAAATTTCAACTTTTGATGTCCTTGGTTTTGAAAAATGCCCAGATTTGGATAATTTCATGTCCTGATGATGATATGCCCCCTTGGAAAATGAATCAAAATGATTTTGTGATGTTTTGGATTTTTTAGAAATTCTTTTATTTTTTTTTTATAGATTTTTGAATTTTTAGTGGTTTTACAATTTTGATTGATTTCTCGATTAAAAATTTAATTCAAATTATGCCCCGCTGAAAAATTTGAAATAATTAGACCCCTTTTTAATTAATAAGTCAAAAATACCCTCAAATGGTCAAAGTTGTGATATATCTATATAGGGTAAAATTTTATTTTTTACTATTCAGTTTCACTCTCCTAGGTCATTTTTCACTCTGGTTGACTTTCTCTCTCTCAAGGAAAATAGTGGTCCCTCATTGCAAGCACAGGTTTGAAAAGGGAAGATGCTTCCAAAGACCCATGGGTTACGGTCCTCTGATGAGTCCTCGATCATTTCTTAGCAATTCATCATTTTTACTAGGTTTTGATTCATTTTTAAATTATTTTTAGTCATTTTTTATGAAAAAAACCCTCCTTTCTCTACATCTCATCACTTTTGCCTTATTTTTGTTGCTAACGCTAATGTGCTTTCTTTAATTTCTATTGCACCCTATTTTGTCATATTTTCTAGGGCTTTTAAGCTAATTTTTGCACAACTAATGCACATTGTTGTGTCGCGTTTGTATGTGAAAATGCATTTTCTAATAGTTTCATCGCCTATACGAGATAAAATGTCACTTTTGATTTGAAGCATTGTGTTTAAAATATTGCATCATATTTGCACATTTTTATATCATATTTGATATTGTCTCATCTTTGCCATGCAAAACATTACTTTTGCCAAAAATTGCTATCTTAAGATTTTTGATGTACAACTTAAGTTTTCGATGATTGATCTCTCGATTTGGGTAATGTTTGGATTGATTGATGATGTTTTGAAGTAAATTTGTACAATTATAGTTGAATCATGTAGTTGATGTTGTTTTGATGTCAATTCGATATGATAGATTGATTGATGATTTTTTGTCCTCAAGATCTAGAGAAACAAAATTTGATGTGCTCAATGAGATTGTTGCAAATATCACTTGAACAAATAGATGATAGGATTCTTTGATTGAAACTTTATGACCAACTTGATGATTGACTAAATGATGTATGTTTGACTTGAAAACACATTTTCTATAGAAAAATGAACATGAGAGGTCAGTATCCTTGCCCATTTAGGAAGATACCTGAGTTGACGAGAGATGAGAGATAGGTGATCGATTGATGTGGTCTCTATTATTTTCTAGATATGCTACAGTTCCATGTGAATAGGGGATTCTTGAGAGCACTAGCTGAGAGATGACATTTTGATCATAAAACCTTTAATTTGTTGATAGGTGAGATGATGATCGCTCATGAGGATGTTTATTAAATTCTTCTGATTCTTGTCATGGGAGAATTTGTATATTATGATCAGGTGTATGATGGAGAGCCCTTCTGATGAGTATTCTAAGATGATACCACTGGTGATGAGAGTATTTGATGGATCCAAATTTATGCGACAAAGATATCCTCTAGTTCCCTTAGTTTTGGCAGTGTTTATTGGTAGTGTCATGATGTTAGATCAATGAGCACGTGGATTTGCAATTGGTTGGTGCCTAATTTTAGAGGACATGCTTTCTCATCCTCACATATTTTCATGGGGGTCTTGTATCTTAGCGCAGTTATATTAGGAGCTTCACCAAGTTGTCTATTGAGGTAGTGCAACACTTTCTGCAAGACTTGTACTTCTATAGGTACGCGCTTGGGAGAACCTCCCGGTATGTAGGTCAATTATAGACATATCCCATCCAATAGGATGACCATATATTAATGCATATGGTGGAGTGATTGTCCCACCTTGAATGGGAAATATTGAGTACTAGCAGAGGAAGATCAACAATATTGATATAATTTATTGGCAACCATAGATTGGTTGTGAGGTTTGGACAAAGGATAAGGATGAGATGCCCTGTGTATTCACACCACAATGGCTGATTGGATGTTTTCCCTTCATTCTTGAGAGATTTATCTTTACTCGGGGTCTACTATAGTTTGGCTCTATATAAGGGATGCAATAGGGTTCAGTGGTATATGCATGAGTTTAGGTTGAGAGAGCTCTTTGGGGTCCCTGTGAAGATTTTCAAACTGCTCTCTTAGAGTTTGAGCGACTTGGGCCTATATCCTAGGACTATAGATTAAATAAACTAGATGCAGGGATGACAATTGAGTATGCACACTGGTTCACTACTCATCCCTTTCTCAGATTCATTAATCATGTGGAGCCTTTTCCTTCTATTAATGATCCTAATTTTGATGAGTTCAATGATGACGATGACAATGATGGCAGACCTCAATGAGAAAAGGGTCCTAGGGTCAAAGGAGGTAGAGCTAAAGGTGGAGGACCCAGAGGTGCTAGAGATGGAAGAGGAGGTGCTAGGGGTGTTGGTGTTGATACTCCTAGCGTTATTAGAGGTAGAGGTAGACTAATTATAGCTATTCTATGGGGTGTAGGTGGAGGTTAGGCTAGGTGATGTGGGAGAAATGGTGGTTGGGATGGAGGCCAAGTTGGAGGTCAAGATGGAGGCCAAGATGGAGGTTGGGGTAGGGATGGAGGCCAGGGTGGAGATGGAGATCATAGTGGAGCTTGTCCTATTTTTGCACAGAGATGGGAAACTCATGGACCTCATGCAATTAGACAACCGGTTCATCCAATTTCTTTGTTGCTCCTATTGCCCCTAGTCATGATGTACAAATGTTACAGGTAGGGATAGTTTCACTACATGGTTAGTTGGAACAGGCACTAGGTCAAATTCAAACCTTGGTCTCAGAGGTAGCTCAAATACAAGCTATGCATTAGGGACCAAGAAGCCAGCTAGCCAGTTAGAAAGGGCCACCATCAGGTACATGTCCATCACCTAGACCACCGGGTGATCCAAATGTGGGGTATAGTGAAAGTCCCTCTATAGGTGTAGGTGTTGATGCAAGTGGATAGACTTATACTACATTTGATGATTGGGCATGATTCTTGATGATGTAGACTAGACTATTGATGATCATGATTTTGGACTTTGATGATGTACCCTTGATATTGATGGACACTTTGATATGGATATTTTATACTATTCTCACCCCCCTTATTGATACTTATGATTTATCTCCTTTGATGTCATTATATGCTTGGATTTTATAATTTTTGATGATCTATGCACATGATGCAATGTGATTTATGATGGATGCATGTCTATATGTTTCTATCTATATGCATTTTTTTTTAAAAATTTTCTATGTAGGATGTATGGATGCACATACTTTACCTAGATTCTTATGTATGGATGCACACAAATATTTTCTTGTATAGATTCTTAGATGAATGTTTTAATTAGATGTTTAATGTATGGAATATGCTTATATGGTGGTTTATTTTTTTATGGATGTAATATGTGAATGCAATGGTTCTATATGATTATGCAATGTATTATGTACATATGATGATGTAATAATGTAATGCAATAAATGCTCTTACATGTACTTTGATGATTTTAGCGATTAATAAAATTAAATACTACTAAATTTAATATGAGATGCACCTGAATGAATATGCACTTAAGGGTAATGAATGCTTATAAATGAATTAATGAGTATTGTAATGCACTTGATGGATTATGAAACTTGTTTAATGAATAATGACATGCAATTTGATTTATTGGATAATGTAAATGAAATACACCTAATGATAATGATAAATGACTATTCTTATATTCATAATGAAATACAATGACTTTATGAACCTAAATGAAAATGTAATTCATTATTTTTGTTAATCTAAAGGAGAATTGTGTGAATTGAATTTAATTATTTGACCCTTGAGAAATCCCATAACCATTACCCATGCAATATCTAATATAAACATGGATGGAACATTAAAATACAACTAAAGAGTTTTCACTTTTCACTCAATCATGTATTTTTATTTTACCATCATTGAGCTTTTGTGGATCATCAAAATTGGTACAATCCCCATTTGTTAGATTTCAAACATGATGATATGAATTCTGATTTCATCGGATTCAATATTGAAAGTTCACCCTAGCATTAAGGTATGAAAAACCTAAATGGCCTAGGCATCCTTAGTGTAAAAAGACAAAGAATTAATCCTTTTCATATGCAAATGTCCTAGATGATTCTTTTATGATAATTTATTTAGACTAATTTTCATACTAATACAAATTAATCCTACAAGAAGAAGAAAAAAATATCATGCTCCATCATTGCTTCTCTAGTCTAAAGACATCCTTGAGTTGCTAAAAATACATGATGTCAAAAATCAAGAAACAATATTTGAACATATTTGCAATTGTAATTTGATCCATTATTTCAGAAGTTTATCTATTTTTACCATCTTGGTGTTGGTATTTTGATTTGACATTTTGATTTTGATTTGATGTTTGGTTTTAGATGTTTGGATGTTCAAAAAGTTTATAAGGTCACGAATATTTATTTTTAAGAAGATTTGTCATGTGTCATGCTCATGTCTAATTTGACAAGCTCACTGAATCTGATTTTTTCTCCTAGTTTTATTTGACTATGATGATGGACTAAGACAAAATTCCAAACCTTGAAGAAAGCTTTCTTGAACAACTGAGAAGTATAGCTTGAGGATTTATTATGACTATGTACATGGATGATGAGATGCAAGAGGATATGCACAAGGATCATGGAAATACAAGTCAATATGAAATGAAACTAGGCTTGATAGTTATAGAGGCTTAACTTAAAACAATTAGTGCTTGTTTGCTAGGTTTTCATTACTTGGGTTTATTGAATTTTTTCATTATATTTTCTTTTTTCCTTTTTCTTTTTTCTTTTTTTTTCTCTTTTTCCTTTTTTTTTGGTATTTTTTATTTTTTTCTTATTATCAAGGCCCCTATTTACTAGGTTTTTACCAAGATAGTGATTTTTTTAGGACTTTTTTTTTCTTATGATTTTTAGGTACTATTAAGGTGCCTTTTTTTAGGTTTTCACTAAGTATACCATTTTTTCAGGACTTTTTTCAAATTTTAGCTTTCTTCAAAGATCATTTTTCATTGTTCATGAATTTTCTTCAGGCTCCATATTTACTATTCTTGACTTTTTTTAGGTTCACTTTTTCTATTTTTGGATTATTTCAAGATCACTTTTTGTTGTACAACTGATACTCTTTCAACTGATCAGGTATAGAACCTCTTAAGATGAATTCTATTTATAGGTTCTTCATATTATTCTCCATCCCTATTCCATAGGATGATGTGATGACAAAAGGTCTTAGCCAATTTGCTTTGAACTTTCCTTTCTTTTCTCTCTCTTGTTGATTCCTTGGATTTTCTCTTAGAACTAGGTCTCCCACTTGAAATTCTCTAGGTTTGATATTTTTATTATTATTTTTTGATATCCTCTTTTGATAAACCATCAAGTGGTTATATGATTGGTGCTAACGTTCCTCAAGCAATTCTAGTGGTTGTAATCTAGAAACCCTATAGTATTCATCTATCAATATACCATGTAAGAAATCCTAAGTGATGGTTTCTCAACCTCCAATAGTAAAACTTATTTTTCTCCATATACTAAGAAAAAAGTTGTATCTCCTATAGGTGTTGTGATACTAGTTCTATAAGCCCACAATGATAGATTCAACTGAATGTTCCAATCTCTATCTGAGTCATCAACTGTCTTTGTAAGGATCTTAAGAATTTGTTATTAGAAGCCTCTTCTTGCCCATTTTATTGTGGATAGTAAATTCTAGAGAAATGTTGAATGATGTGGAATTTATCACATAATTATTTTACATCCGTGTTCTTAATTTTTTTTCCATTATCTGTTATCATGGCATGTGGTATACCATATCTGCAAATTATGTAATTCAAGATAAACATTGATAGTTTTTTCCTGTGGTAGTTGTTAAAGCTATAACTTCAACTCATTTGGTAAAATATTCTATTGCTATGATTATGTACTTGTGACCATTTGAAAAAGGAGGATATATCATCCCTATCAAGTCAAAACCCCATTGATAAAAGGGCCATGGTGTAATCAATGGATGCAACTATTGTATTGGCACATGTTAAGTTTCTATGAAATTGGCACTTTTGACAAGTCTTCACAAATTGGCATGAATGTTTTTTCATTATTGGACAATAATACCCCATCCTAATGAGTTTATTAGATAGGGTAAATCCACTTGAGTGTGACCCATAAATACCCTCATGAAACTCTTGTAAGGCCATTTTAGATTCCTCACTATCTAGACATATAAGTAATGTCATGTCAAGACCTTCACAATATAATGTGTTAGATATTAGGATATAATGTGAAGCTTGACATATAAAATTTGTCTTTTCATTCTAGGATTGA
Organism: Chamaecyparis obtusa; assembly: GCA_027943335.1. Classification (NCBI taxonomy): domain Eukaryota; kingdom Viridiplantae; phylum Streptophyta; class Pinopsida; order Cupressales; family Cupressaceae; genus Chamaecyparis; species Chamaecyparis obtusa. The sequence continues at coordinate 385,535 of BSBK01000804.1, read as the reverse complement.
TTCAAGGGTAAGGTGTTTAATTTTAGGTAAGTGTGAATAGGACCATGCCAAGTGGATTCAGGACTCACAAGTAGGAATATTATTTAGGATTTGGGATAGTCATAGGTAGGTTTTATCAATTCTTCCGCCAAGAATTCATATCTTGTATTTTGGTTAGGAAGTTGAAGTAGTGAAGCCAATGTATCCATAGAACCTATTGCTCTATTTTATACTCTATGGATTTGTTCAAATGTGATTAGTACAAAATACTTCTTAAGATCAACAACCATTCTCTTATAAGGTATGAGTTTATCATCCTTAGTTTGGTATTCATCATTTATTTAATTGATAACTAGTTGGGAGACTCCAAAGATTTATAGATATGTAATTCTCCATTCCAAGTCCATATTTATTCCAATCATAAGAACATATTATACTATGTTATTGGTACATGGGAAAAAAAATTTGTAATACTTTTGTGTAGTATAGCCTTGAGGTGTAATGAAGAGAATTCTTGTCCCCAAGCCATGTTGAGTGTATGACCCATCAAAATATAATTTCCATATTTTATGTACAAATGTAAGAATGTTTACATTAGGAAATTCTACTTGTATTGGTTTTTCTCTCGATAGAGGTGAGTTTTCTAGTTGATATGCTAATCAAAATTTCATAGGATTATAACCCATTTAGGTAACCTTCCTATGAGAGCTGATTTACTAAGAAGACATCTCAAAGGATCTATCTTATCAATTAACTTGACTTGATGTGCTAGCATGTAATGTCTTAGTTTTTGGGAAGAAAAAACTACTACTAGAATTTCCCTTTCCATGAAGGTATAATTGAGCTCATACTTAACCACATTTATACTAATGTAGTAGATAGACTTTTCTTTTCCTTTATCATCCTGTTGGGATAATAAGGCTCCTAATGAATTCTCAATTTTTGAAATGTGGAGTAACAAAGGATTTCTAGGTATTGGAGCCATTACGATTGGAGGATTTGTCAAATATTTATTAAGATGGTAGTGTCTTTATGAAGCAACTGAGTAAAAGAGTGGCACTTTTTAGCTAGTTGGGATATGAACCTTCTTATGGATTGAAGTCTTCCTTGTAATGACCTCAATTGACTTATGTTCATTGGATGTCTCATTTACATGATGGATTTCAGTTTGGATAGATCAAATTTTATTCCCTTTTCTGAAATAATATATCCAAGAAGCTTTCTTTATTTTACCCCAAATGCACATTTATTTAGGTTTAGTCTAACCTTGAACTTTTCCAACCTTGTAAATATTTTATCTAGGATTGGTAGATGGTCTTCTCTTTTGTATTATTTAGCTAAAATGTCACCTACATAATCCTCCATGAATGGACGCATCATGTCATGGAAAATGGTCATTGCTCTTTGGTAAGTTGCTCCAACATTTTTAGACCAAAATGCATAACATTCCAACAAAATGTACCCCATGCACATGTAAAAGTTTTCTTATTTTTATCTTTGGGTGCAATATTTATTTGGTTTTACTTAGAAAATCCATCCATTGATGACAACATAGAATGTGCTTCTATGAGATCTACAATATTATCAATGCTCAAAAGTGGGAAATCATCTTTTGGACATGCCTTATTTAAATCTCTGAAGTATATGCAAAATCTTATACTCTTGTCAGGTTTAGAAACTCTCACAATGTTTAAAATCCATTCAACATAATTAATGGACAGAATGAATTCGATATCTAAGAGTTTCTTCAATTCTATGTTTACTAGAAATGCTATTTGTTGGTGAATTTTCCTAAATTTTTGTTTCACTGGTTTGACTCCTGGAGAAATATTAAGGTAATGTATTATCAAATTAGGATCAAATTGTTGTGTTTCAACTTTGGATAAAGACGCTGCTAAATTTATAATCTTGGGTTCTTCCTTCGTTCCAATATTCACTTTCTGTGTTAATGGTTCTATCAAGATGGAAGATCTTTCTTCATAATGCTCTAGAAGCATGTAAAGTCTCTCATCCTTAGATGCCTCAATGAGGTTTTCATATTTGGATTTATTTTTTAGTTTTACTTTTTTGTGACCTAGCACCACTACATGGTGGTTCTCACCACTAGACCTTTGATTTTTCTTTTTACTTTTTTGAATAAGAGAAAGTGACTTCTCCCCTTGTTGATTCTTCTTGATAAGATTCACTGGTGGAAGATGGTTCAACCACATTAAGGTATAAGGAAATGAAATAGTCACTTTGGAAAGTAGTAATTTTGGCTAGTTCAATCAATTCCCAATCAATGATTTCAGGATGCATTAAGGATAAATGATTATCGACTAGATTTAGGTCTATTGGGGTTAAGGACCTGACTTAGTTATAGTTTGATTCATACATTATATCATCAAGGTCAATGGCATGAGTTTTCTTGAGATTATACATAGGGGTTGGATCATGTTTTGCCTCACTACAATAATCTTGAACATATTATGAATCCAACTCTCGTAAGACATACCCAAACTTTTTCCCTCTAGGAATGAAGGTATGTATGGATCCCCTACCCATTCATAACTTTAATTTTGTACTTTAATAGATGTAGGTGCATATGAATGGATTACATAAACATATTTATCTTGACAAGACTCTTCAAATAATTAATACCATTCCCACTTTGTGGAGTCCTCATCGCTATATGATTGGAAATTGAGATTTTTCTCACGAAAGTGAGGGAAACGCTTTTTAGTGTGTCATGGTTAAAAATATCCCACTCCAATTTTTTCTTTGCTATATCTCCAAATGGTTTGTAGAGGTTCTAGTAATCCTTCCTTTCTCCTTCCAAGAGGACTCGATCCTTGGTAACCCATCTTTTTCATTATCTCAAAGCCTTTATCATATTGATGTGTGGGAATATTGATGTGTTGGACCCTTTCATTTGATACTTCTTCATCTTTGTATAACCAATTTAAGATTTCATTATCTTCTTCTATTCTTGATGATGTGCTAGCTCTTAAAAAATTGTCATTATACCTTTGAGGAGATATTTTTTGTTTGTAAGTAGATGATTTTCCATGAGATTTAGGAGAAAGTGGAAAATTAATCATTGATAAGGAATATTATCCCACTCCTTTGTGACTAACCTTTAATTTCTTCTCAAAATACTTCATTAACATATAGATGTTTAAATAGTGTATTGTTTTCTTTCCCTTTTTCTGATTTTGAGGGAATTGCCTCTTTTTATTTTTCTTGATTTGAGGTATTTGAACTAGAGGAATTAGGGTTTTCATCATTTGAACTAGGAAGACTAGATTTTTCCCTTTCTTTTCATTTCTATTTGGGTGTCAAACTTGAACTGGGAACCTCTTTAGCTTGATAATTTGATGAATATAACATGGATACCTCTCTATTATGTGGCACAAGAGAATTTTTTATTAATTTCACATTGTTACATTATTGAAAAGGATCGAGGTCACCACTGATTATTTTTTATTAAGGTAAAAGAAGGTTTTGAATGGGCCTCGAAATCATATACATACAGTTTTTGAAGGGAACTGTAACCCTAGGAATGATAGGAAGAATTAGCTTAGATCTAAATGAAACAATTTGGGGAAAAAGAAAAAACCTTACAGTGCCCCCCAACACATAATACTAGTAGAACTACCAGCAGCACAAATCCACCAAAACAACAGTAGCCACACAAAAGATAAACAAAAATGCTCAAGCTGCTAAAGCCAAACGTGTAAAGACAATGCTTTACAACAACACCCAACCTAAGATTTTCCTTTGCCTCCCTTCTTCTGAGAACAAAGAGTCATATCAAAATGTAGAGGGGACTTTTTATTATGTTTAACTATTACAAAAGTCCATCCCTCCTCCACCAAAGAAGCTTTTTCCTGCTAGTTAGAGGCAGGAGAAGATCCAACCACAATAGAACCAGTATGATAAGTCTGGACATAACCTACAATGGCCTCATAGCCAGTACCAAACTTCCTAGCACCAAAAGGAATTTACGAAGCAGAACTGGCAGGAAAGAGGCCAATAGACCCAGCAGCCTCAGCAGACAATCCAACACCAGTACTACCAACAGTAGGAATAGAACACCCAGTAGAACCAGGAGTAACAAGAGGGTCACCAACAACAATAGAATTACTTCCAGCAAGAGCAGAACCACCAGCAGAAATGCTGGTAGACAAACTAGCAGATCCAATAGAAGTACTACCAGCAACCAAAGAAGGAGCAGAAACAACCGTAGGACAAGAGACAGGGTCAGAAACCTTCTCTACCACATTCGCAAAGCTTCAAACCTTCTCCACAGTATAGTGTTGAGAAGAGGCCCCCTTCCACCATGAAGTAGTCTTATTATGTCTCTGAAGATCATACTGAGAGGCAATATGACCAATCTTAAAGCATCTTCTACATCTGAAGGGGATGCCTTCGTAGTCCAATTGCTGAATCCAACTTCTACCCGTAGGGGATTCAAGTTTAATCTCTGAAGGCACACCTTTTGAGGTATCAATATCCACCAGGTCACCACTGATTGTTATCTCTTGACTAAGGTATGGAAATTTAAAACATTAATGATAGGTTGAGGGAACCACTCTCATCTTATGGATCCAAGGTCTACCCAACAATATATTCTATTTAAAATTTAGATCTAACACTTGGCACACCATTTCTTTTTAAATTGGACGTACTCAGATTGGTAGAATAACCATACCCTTAGGTGACCTGTCTTCATAATCATAGGCTTTGATTTCTATCTTTATTTTTAGATCCATGAAATTTTTAGAATATCCCAATACTTTGACCAAGTTTATAGTACATATGTTCAAACTAGCACCTCCATTTATAAAGACTCTTTAACTCTATAGTTGTGGATCAGGAATTTAATATGCAATGGAAATATTTACAGATGGTTCAAGGACATGAAATCTTTCTCAGAAAAGGATAGACAATGCGGTGCAATGAGGTGACCTACCATGGTTGAAATTGGTCCATATATAAGTTGTTAGGAACTGTTGTATCAACCAAGGCTTTTTCCAAAATTTCTTTATGAGATGGCGAGATTTTTAACAACTCCAAGATTGAGATTTGTGCTGAATTTTTTTGTAGTTGATCAACTAAATTATATTTTATTGATGGGCAGGATGAAAAATTAGTCATGGTTGTCTTGTTTGGTGATCCTTGTAAGGTGATTTTGGATTCTTACTCCCTAGTAACCATGTTTGTGGGCTCTTTCTCTTGTTTATCTTTGATCACTATGACATTGATTGTATTGTCAAAACTCAACAAAGAGTTTATGGTGTTGTCATAGGTATGTGAAAAGTTAACCTTATCTCCTCCCTTCTTGTTGTTTTTGGCTACATTATAGGATTCTCATTTTTCATGATTTAAGAAAGGAGTTTTAAAAGTTGTATGATCCTCATTATTTTTAGGTCCATCTACTTCAATAGTTCCATTATCAATTAGGTCTTGGACAACATGTTTCAACCTTATGCAATCATTTCTCTAATGACCCTTGTTTTGATCATATTCACAATGGTGAGAGTCATTCCACCATGAGGTTTTTACTTGGGGTTCATAACCTCTTCACTCAGATAAGGTGATGATCTTGTTTGTAAGAAGTGTTTTTAAAGCTGCCTCAAGAGGTTCTCCTAATGGTGTGAACTTCCTTCTTGGTGATGTGAATTGTAAAGTTCTTGGTCTATCATTTCTTTGAGAAAATGAGGTGTTGTCTAGTTGGTTGAAATTATTCGCTTGGCTGCTAGAATTTCTAGAGAGATAGAATGGTTTTGGCTTGATGTTATTATCTTCCAAAACTCCATCATTCACTAGGTGTTTATAATTATTCTTCAACCAAAATTTAGGTTTTTAATCATTGTTATTGTTATTGTTATTGGTTGAAGTTTTATTATTATAGTTTTTATTGTTGGTCGAAAATCCTTTGTTATCCTTGTACAACCTCAAATCACCTTTCCTTATTAGAGAATATTCTATCTTCACACCATTCTTAATCATTTTCTAAAATGATGGAGGAAATTGGAGTTGTAATCATAAATTAATTTTGTTATTTAGGCTGTTAATAAAAATGTCTATCTTCTCTTTCTCTGGCACACTTCATGGGTATTTAGCGAATATTCTTCTCCACCTTTGTAAGAATTTTAGAAATGACTCTCCATTTATTTATTTGATGTTTCAAAAGTCTATCATAGTAACTTCATATTGAATATTGTAGGAGTATTATGACACAAACTTAGTTACTATCTCTTCAAAGGTCCTTATACCAGGTGGCAATTTTGAGAACCATTCCATATCTTGCCCACCTATACTTTTTGGAAAGAGTCTCATTAGGTATGTTTTCTCATGGATGAACTCCATGATTAAATTGAATAACTACCTAATGTGATCTTGGGGGTTTTTCAAGCCCATGCATTTATCATACTTTGGAAATTCCATATAAGGTGGGAAAGGTACCATGAATAAGCTCTTGTCAAATAGGAAGAGACGAATTCCATCTAGGGTATATCTCTTTGTGAAAGCTCCCCTTTTAATTTAATTGATTTTTTGCTGAAGGGATTGAATATTTTTGTTTAAATTAGCAACAAGATTACCTTCATTTTCATCTTTCCTTAGTTTTGATACATCATAGTCATGGGGTAGCTTGACTCCTAGTTGTGCAAAGGTAATAAAGTATCTTTCCTTATCCACTTCAAGTACATTTTCCATGAGTTGTTGAAACAAAATAATTTTTTGACCTTCTCTTACTTTTTCATCTGTTATCTCTTCATCCTCAACATCATTATGGTCATTTTTGTTATTTCTAGCCTTATCCTATTCATTTTATTGTTGCTCCATTAATTGGTTGATTTTCTTGTGTTTTCTCTTCATGTGGAAGTTGATCAACTTGTTGACTTTAATACATGTGTGGTTGAGATTGAGTCTTGTTTGGAAGGGGAATTTATTCTATTATGAACTTACTATTAAGATAGTGAGATGTCTTGAAATAGTGAGACCTTGACCTTGTAGGCATAAAACTAACCTTGGGTCACTTCTTGAAGGAAGATCCTTTTGAATGAGTTGATTAGGCTCAAAGTCTTGGTTGAGTTTATCAAAACAATTGATATGGTGTAGTTCCAATGATGGTTTAACCAAAGTAGAGTGTATCTTAGGGTAAAGTCTAATAGAGAAACATATATCTTTATGACAAAGACTTTGGATTGTGACCTTGATATCATTGGTTCTAAGAAAATGAACAATAATCATTTGATGATGAACTCCCACAAATCTAAAATCAAGATGATTGACTACACTCCATAATGACTTGATATGAATAAAAAATAATTAAAATTTACCAATTTTATTTAATTAATTAAAATAAAATATTTTGAAACTTGTGAAGATTGAAAAGGGACCTTCTCAAAAAAGGGTATCCAAAAGTGTTTCCAATTTTGAATCAAGGTTTCTGCAAGTAATCTCTATTTAAAAGTGACGTTGTATAAGTGACAGAAAAATTTATAGAAGCGACATTACACATGGTAAAAGTGATGTTTTCTTTGGCAAAAGCAATGTCTAGTTTTGAAAAAGTGATAAAAATATTTTCAAAAGCAATGAAACTCTTCCCAATAATAATGAAATATGTGTCAAAAACAATTTTCTGGTGAATTTTCTTGAATCCATAAATTTTTTATTTACTAATTATATTTTTCATTTTCAAATGGATTATTTCTTATCATTTTTAGGATCATCGAACACATCAAACACACTTTAAACAATAGTTTTAGCCCTAAGATCTACACATTGAGTGTACATTCTAAATCATTTCCATGGGTCATGCACATAGAAGACAATTCAAGAAACCTACTTATGCTAAATTGTGGCTTCGATGGATAATGAGGTAGGCTTACTACTTAAATGAGTTGTAATAAGTATTATGTTCAATTTTTTTTTTGAGTTTACCTCCCATCACAAGAGCCTCATACCATTATAAAAATAATGTTTTGTGTAATTCCGTAGGACTACTAGAGGAGGTTCTATTCTCAAAAGCTTTATATCTTTCACCCCATTAAGGATGAAAGTATTTTATTTTTTAGTGAGTTGGATTATTGTTGATAAAATTGTTGTTATTCTTAATAAGATCCATTACTTTCACTAATGACATCATGCAAAATCCCGATAGGAATCGGGAGTCAAACGTTTCTTTCAGAACGCTCGGCACTTCTCATAGCGCACCCAATACAAAGAGTCCTACATATCAAGGATACAAAGTTTTGAAAGAAAAAGGGGAGTCAGTATACAAGAAAATCTTGATGACTCACCACATGGCTAGCCCGCGATCAGATCATCTAGTTAATATGATAGGGTCCGCTATTCAAATGTATATGACATTATTTGTTTATAGGATGATAGAAATCGAGGCATCTCCTCCAGTATGATGTCAGGAGTTTCAAAAAGGGGCATAGGTGGAATCCATGTTGTGCACGTGAAAGAAGAATAAAAATGTAGAGATCGGCTATAAAAACCACCATGATGAAGGCTCCCATATGGTACAATTACAAAACCCTTTGCGGTTGCATTTTTTATATTCATTTGAGGGGATTTATTCCTATATAAGACCTACATGCACATTGTATTAGGGGAGGCTTTTGGAGAGTTCAGTTGGAGTTAAGATTTCTATTCTCGGAGTTTTGTTCATTAGTAGAACACTATAAAAGAGTTGTATTTGTACTCTTACGACCCTATTCTTGTGATATCTACATATTTAATAAAATAAATGCATTAGACTATGCCTTATGTTGCTTTTTTTGTATTACTTTCTATTTTGTAGAAATTTTTAAGGTTCTATGTCATTTCTAAAAAAACATATCTATCATTTGTTTCTTTTTAGGCTCTTATAATCTATCTTGATTTACAAGTTATTGGATCATGTTTGGTTAATTTTTTGCATAGTCTAGGGTTATACCATGCCATTATGTGAATAATTTTCTTTGAGAATAGTTATTTTAGTGAGATAATATAAGGATGCTTCCATCCTGAGCCTTAACAAGTGCTTCTCACAAGAAGATATGAATGCTTTGGCCTATGTTTAGGATCTTGCCATTGTGGTCTCTTTCCAACAATGAAGAGTCTGTGGCATTCTATGCTCATTTTTGGGGCCTAAAATTTTCATTATTGCTAAATGAAGCTTAAAGGGTTTAAAAATATCTAGTGCATTGCCTTGGTTTTTTCTGAACTCCTTCCCCTTTGCTAAATCCACCAAGAGAAAAGTCAACTTCTATAAAATCCTAGAGATTTCTTTATAGGGTACAATTCCTGTCCCACTCCTACAAAGCTTCCAGAGTGTCATCTAGGTAGGATCCTAGATATTGGATCGATAGTTTTCCTAGCATGCCTAATGGGATATGGATTTACCAGTTGGAGAATTAGTGCATTCTTCAATATTTTCAAACTTGTAGAGGTAGGTTCCAAAGCACCTAGCAAAATTGTAGCAAGAAAAATTGGCTAATTTTGATGGTTCATACCTAGATCTTAGTGTAGATCTCCTTCTTTCCCTATACCTCGATATGGAAGGATATTATGGATTGTGGATGTCCCCCCCTCTTTCTCATGAAAACTAAAGCACTCTTTGTTAGAAAAATGGTCAGCACTCCCCTCGGGATTCGTGACATGGCTTAACCATCTCATGTGTCTTCTATAAGTCTAGTGGTTGTATCAGACATTAACAGGTCAATCTTTTGGTGCAACGACAACCACTATTTATAAAAAGTGGTATCAGAGCTTGGTCACAAGTTCGAATCCCCTCAGGTAATGTTGAGGGGGAGATTGATGGAAAAATGGTCAGCACTCCCCTCAGGATTCGTGACATGGCTTAACCGTCTCCTATGCCATCTATAAGTCTAGTGGTTGTATCGAACATTAACAGGTCGATCTTTTGGTGCAACAACAACCACTATTTGTAAAACTCTTCCTATGTACCCACAATATCAGGTTGTAAATACTTGTAATTTTTCTCCATATTCTCCTATTATAGTTGGTTATGAGTAGGTTCCTAATTATTACCTTCCTCTTGTGATTTCTTATTCCTACCAAAAGTTACATGAGGATTATTTTAGCTCCTATCAACATGCTTTCCCTCCCTTCTAGCGCCAAAATGTAGGAAATTTAAAAAAAAAAATCAATTGCAACAAGATTTTGTTGAATCTCCAAGAAGAGAAATATCACCATATGCAAGAAGATCTTGCCTACCAAGATCAGATTATACAAAAATAAGTAGAGGCTCTAAGAAGACAAGAAGAGCAATTTATTGTAATGCAAGTTGTTGCTATGAACGAAAGGACCCAAAAATTGGTGACTATAGAAGAAGGAGAAGAATAAGAAGAAGCAAAGGTAGAAGAAGGAGAAGTGGAGGAAGATTCAATCTCTCTTTTTTGAGCTTCCCTATTTTGTGGAAGGTGATAAGGAGAAATTTTTGTAGCAAGGCACCAGAGAGATAGGGGATGACAATGAATAATATGATTTATTCCTCCTATTTGATGAGCTTCCTCACTTTATGGACCATGAGGTAGAGAAAAGAAAGGAGGTGCTAAGAAAATAACAAATCTGGTATGAAATAAAGGTCTTCTATTTGAATATTAGCACCGAAACATCACCTTTTGAGGTGGAGGACCTCATATAGGAGGCGAAATAAGAAGAGGTCTCCATACCATCAGAGGAGCCATTAGAGCCAGGCCCTGCTAGCCAACAAGAGATCAAAGTAGAAAAGATTTCAAGAGGATGCCCCATTAGGCATATAACTCAATTCTACAAGTCACCATTGGTCATGTTGACCTCTGAGAATGAAGATGAGAATGAAGGAGAGCATAAAAAGATTGCCCACTCAGTTCAGAAAGACAAAATTCAAACATGGGTGATCATTTATGTTCTAAATATTTATAAGGCATTTTAGCATGTTGGATGCCTTTCAAGATTTCTCTTTTGGCTGGTTATCTAGAAGCATGTAAAATTCCATAATCTAGTTAGGAAGGGAAGATACTTCAACAAGCTAGTTAATGGATTTATTTAATATCATTCCAATGTAAATTTCTATACAAGTAGGCTAGAAGTTCTTTTTTTCTAAGAAGTGTTTTTGCAACCTACAATCTTTTTAAGGGAATGTATGAACATTTTAGTTTCTTGTTTTCCTTTAAGTGCATGTTAGCACAGGTTGTTTTCTCTCAATCTCCCTTCTTTATGACTCTTTTACCAATGGATAAGGTACTGGTCTATGAAACCAAAGATTATGAGGTTCTTTCTCAGTAGGATGAGATCCCCTGTGAGTCACCAAAATATTAATAAACTTACTGCTATTCTTAATCAAAGACATTACTTTAGCTAATGAAATCATGAAAAATCCTGGTAGGACCGAAGATTCAAACATTTCCTTTAGTAGGCTATGTACTTCTCATAGCGCACCTATTGTACAGTGTGCTATGTGTCAAGGCTATAGATTTTTGAAAGAAAAAGAGGAGTTAATATCAATGAAAATCTTGATAGCTCACCATGTGTCTAGCCCACGATTGGATCATCCAGTTGATTTGACAAGGCCTACTATTCAAATGTATATGACACTTCTTGTTCATCCAATAACACAAATCTAGTCATCTCCTCTAGCATAATGGTGGGAGTTTCAAAAAGGGGTACAAGTGGTGTCCATGCTGTGTGCATGGAAGAAGAAGAATGATGTCGGGATCAACATGATGAGATAGCTATAGAAAACACCATGATGAAGGCTCCCACATGACATAGTCACATAACACTTTATGATTGTATTTTTGAGGTTCATTTGAGGGGATTTCTTCCTATAAAAGACCTATAGTTACATTGTATCAAGGGAGGGTTTTAAAGAGTTCAGTTAGAGCTAGGATTTCTCTACTAGGAGTTTTATTCATTAGTAGAAATTTTTTATATAGCTATAGTTGGATTCTTCCGACCCTAGTCTTGTGATATGTCCATATTTAATAGAACAAACACATTGGACTATGCTTTGTGTTGCTTTTGTGTGCATTTATTTCTATTTTGTAGACAATTTTAAGGTTTTGTGTCATTTCTGAAAAAATATAGCTATCATTTGTTGCTTCTCAGGCTCTTATAATCTCTCTTGATTTAAAATTTATCGGATCATGTTTGGTTACTCTTTCAATGCTTGTAGTCTAGGACTATACCATGCCATTCTGTGAATAATTTCCTCTGATAATAGTTATTTTAGTGAGATAATATAAGGGTGTTTCTCCTACAAGCCTTAATAGGTGCTTCTCACAAGAATATATGAATGCTTTAGCCTATGTCTAGGATCTTTCCATCACATTCTCTTTCCAACAATGAAGAGTGTGTGGTGTTTTATGCTCATTTTAGGGCTTAAAATTTTGTTATTGCTAACTGCAGCTCGAAGGGTTTCAAAATATCTAGTGCATCACCACGGTTTTGTATGAACTCCTTCCTCTTTCCTGAATCCACAAAGAGAAGAGTTGGCTTCTATTAAATCCTAGAGATTTCTTTGCAAGGCACAATTCATGTCCCACTCCTGCAAAGCTTTCATACTTTCCTCATCTAGGAGTGATCCTAGATCTTGGATCAATAGTTTTTGTTGCACACCAAGTGGGATAGGGCTTTCACAACTGGATAATTTGTGCATTCTTTGGTGTTTTCATCCTTGTAGAAGTAGGTTACAAAGAACCTAGCAAATTTGTATCCAAAAATTTTAGCTAATTTTGATGGTACATAACTAGATCTTGATGTAGATATCCTTCTTTCCCTATGCCTTGATTTGGAAGGATATTATGGAAAGTGGATGGATCCCCCTCTTTCTCATGAAAATACAAGCACTCCTCCTCCCTACCCACAATATTAGGCTATAAATACTCCCAATTTTTCTCCATATTCTCTTGTTATAGCCGATTATGAGCAGCTTCCTAATTCTTACCTCTCGCCCACCCTTTCTTATGCCTATCAGAAGCCACATAAGGATTATTTTAGCTCCTATAAACATGATTTCCCTCCATCCAAGTGCCAAAACATGGGAAATTTAGAAAATATTAGTTGCATGTATATGTTGTTGAATCTCCAAGGAGAGATAAGAGCCATTGAGGAGTAAAAATATCACCAAATGCAAGAAGATCTTGCTAAAAAAGCTTAGATTATACACCAAAAAGAAAAGGATCTAAGAAGACACCAAGATAAATTTATTACAATGCAAGATGCTTCTATGAATGAAAGGACCAGAAAACTAGAAGAAGAAGAAGAAGATCCAGTCTCTCTTTCCTAAGCTTCCCTATTTTATGGAAGGTAAGGAGGAGAAGTTAAAAAAATAAGGCACCAGAGAGACATGGGATGAAGGTGAAGAAGAGGGTTTATTCCTCTTATTTAATGATCTTCCTAACTTTGTGGATCATGAGGCACAATACAAAGTAAGGAGGTGTTAAGAAAAGACCAACTCTGGCATGAAATAGAGGTCATTTTTTTAACCTTAGCACCGAGCCATTACCTTTCAAGGTGAAGTATCCCATGCAGGAAGAGAAAAAAGAGGAGGTATCCATACCATCAAAGGAACAATTAGATCCAGCTCCTACTAGCCAAAAATAAATCAAAGAAACAAAGCTTCCAAGGGGATGCCCCATTAGACATATAACTCAAGTCTGCTAGTCACCACTGGTCATGCTCACCTCTAACCATGAAGATGACTAGAAAATATTTCCCATTCAATTCAAGAAGACATTATTCAAACATGGGTGAGAATTTTTGTTCTAAATATTTACAAGGTATTCCATCATACTGGATAGATTTCAAGCTTTCTCTTCTAGCTAGTTATCTAGAAGCACGTAAAGTGCCAAAAGCTAGTTAGGAAGGGAAGATACTTCAACAATCCAGTTAATGGATTTTTTTAATATCATTCCAATGTAAATTTTTGTACAAATTAGGTTAGAATTTTTCTCTTTACAAGAAGTGTTGTTGCACAACCTACATTCTCTTTAAGGGAATGCATGTTCAAGTTTCTTGTTTTCCTTCAAGTGCATGTTAGCACAAGTTGTTTTCTCTCAATCACCCTTCTTTATGACTCTTCACCCAATGGATAAAGAACTAGTCTATGAAACTAGAGATTCTGAGGTTCTTTCTCAACATGCTGAGATCCCTTGTGAGTTGCCAAAATATTGATAAAATTGATGATGTTATTAATCAGAGCCATTAAGTTTTCTAATGAGATCATGCAAAATTCTGACAAGATCTAGGAGTTAAACATTTATTTTAGAAGGCTCTACACTTCTCATAGCGCATCTAATGCAAAGAGTGCTACGTGCCAAGGATACTGAGTTTTGAAAGAGAAAGGGGAGTTGATATCAAATAAAATCCCAATAAATTGCCACATGTTTAGCCCATGATTAGATCATCTAGATGATTTGACAGTTCCCACTATTCAAATGTATATGATTTTGCTTGTTCATCCAATGACAAAAATCTAGGCATCTCCTCCAGCATGATGGCAAGAGTTCCAAAAAGGGGTATAGGTGGTGTTCATGATGTGCACGTGGAAGAAGAAGAATGATGTAGAGATCAACATGCCAAGATAGCTGTAAAACCCACCATGATGAAGGCTCTCACATGGCACAATAACTATAACTTTTGTGGTTGTATTTTAAAGATTCATTTGAGGGGAAGAGATTTCTTCTAATAAAAGACCTACAAGAACGTTGTATTAGGGGAGGCTTTTGGAGAGTTCATTTAGAGATAGGATTTATATTCTAGGAGTTTTTGCATTAGAATAATACTATAATATAGATGTATTTGCATTCGTCCGACCCTAGTCTTGTGATCTCTGCATATTTAATAGAAGAAATACATTGGACTATGCCTTGTGTTTCTTTTATGTGTATTTTTTTCTATTTTGTAGATGGTTTTAAGGTTTTGTTTCATTTCTAAATAAATATAGCTATCATCTATTTCTTTTTAGGCTCTTATAATCTGTCTTGATTTACAAGTTATTAGATCATGTCCAGTTACTCTTTCAATGCTTGTAGTCTAGGATTATACCATGCCATTGTGCGAATAATTTCCTTTGAGAATAATTATTTTAATGAGATAATATAAGGGTGTTTCCCTTGCGAGCCTTAATGGGTTCTTGTCATGGGAAGATATGAATGCTTTGGCCCATGTCCAGGATCTTTCCATTGTGTTCTCTTCCAAAAATGAAGAGTATGTGGCATTTTGTGCTCCTTTTTGGGGCCTGACATTTTCATTATTGCTAATTGGAGCTCAAAGGGTTTTAGAATATCTGGTGCATCACCTCAGTTTTGTCTAAACTCCTTCCTCTTTCCCAAATCCACCAAGAGAAAACCAAGCTTTTATAAAATCCCAAAGGTTTCTTTGTGGGGCACAATTCCTATCCCACTCCTACAAAGCTTCTAAACTTCCCTCATCTAGGTGGTAGCCTAGATCTGGAATCAAGAATTAATTTGACTTAAATGGTTGTGTCCCACTTGGGTCATTACTTCTTTCCAAATTTTGTATGGCAACTAGGGAGGCAAGCCCGATTTGGCTAAAAAAATAGACTATAGAATTTAAAACAAGGTTAAGACAACTCTGGTATTTTGATCACCTTGAAAAGGTGAGAGCATATCCCTACTATCTTTAGTCTCCAAACACAAAGAGAATGCAACTCAATTTTAGACCTTATCTAACTAAAGGGAATTTGATAGGTTTAACATTTTGGTCATCCAAGATAGGGGAGAGCATAGGCCTACTATCTCCATCCACAAAAAAGAAGGTCTCTTAGTTATTCAATGTGTTTTAAAGTAAATTTCCACAAGTGAAAGAAAGGTAACACTCACAATAAAGAGTTTTAGAGAGTGCATCTTATTAGGATTAAAAAGACAGAAATAGTTCAATTACATGCAAATATAACCAATATCAAAAAATAATAAACCACACATAAGAGAACACAAGACACAAAGATTTTAACGTGGTTCACCCAATCCCTGGGCTACGTCCACCAACAATGAGTCCAATATTCTTATAATCCTTGGGCTACGTCCACCACCAACGAGTCCAATATTCTTATTATTTATTGATTATGGCCTGATTACAATCCGCAATCCCTTACAACTCAATACCGGTGCAATAAGCTACTAAAAACATACACCATGAAATCCCTAACCTTAAGTCATTTTATACAATATTTTTATCGCTTTAGGGTTATAATTGGTTACAATATGTCGGCCAAAAAAATAGCCAAAAAAATAGCCCCCAAATTTTTTTCTTAGGGGCTTCCACCCCCAAACACCCACTCTTGGGGGTTGCCGCCCCCTAACCCCTTCTTAGGGTAGGAGAGTGTTCAATAATTATCTAATCAATCACCATAGACCAATAATATCCTAATTAGTGATTGATCAAAATCTACACTAAACAACAATCTCCCACTTGGAGATTAATCCTGTAACAACATCACTACCATATGAGGCTCCCACAAGATCAAACCACCCTAGATTGAGTTGTTCATTTATTATGTTCAGTCTAGAAGACCAACCGAAGGTGAACGAGAGTTCAACTTCTCCCTTGTTACTACCTTTGTAAACATATCTGTTGGATTATCATCTATATGTATCTTTTCCAGCTTTAACTATCCATCATCCAAAACTGAATGAATAAAATGGTACCACAATTGTATGTGTTTTGTCTTTGAATAGAGAGAAAAAATCTTAGCAAGATGAATGGAACTTTGTCTATCTATAAACAAATAATTGTGCATATGTGGGTGTCGCAATTCCTCCATGAAGAATTGAAGCCATATCATCTCCTTGGCTACCTCTATAGAAGTAACATACTATGCCTTAGTAGTGGATAAAGCATTCACCTTCTATAACCAAGAAACCCAACTCACTATTGTCCCACCAATAATAAATACATATCCTATAGTACTATGTCAAGTATCAAGATCCCCTACCAATTCTGAGTCAACATAGCCTTGTAAACTAGTAGTAGAGCCCCCAAAATGTAAACATTTACTGGATGTTCCTCTCAAATATCTAAGAATCCTTTTGACTACATTTCAATAGTCAATCCCAGGATGACTCATATACCCGCTAACAACTCCCACTACATGTGAAATATCTAGATGAGTACATACCATAGCATACATTAAAATTCCTACATCTGAAGCATAAGGTACCTTGGACATTTTTGTCTCCTCTTTTGGTGTTTGTGGACACATCTCCTTAGTCAATTTTAAATGACTAGGAAAAGGTGTGCTAACAGCTTTGGCATTCTCCATAGAAAAAAATTGTAACACCTTCTCAATATAAGCAACCTGAGATAGAGTCAATTTTATCTGCTTCCTATGTCTATATATTTCTATACAAAGGATTTGTTTTGCTTCCCCCAAATCCTTCATAGAAAATGAGTGTGCTAATTGTTATTTCAATCCCTTAATGTGACCCATGTTAGACCCAACTACAAGCATATCATCAACATATAAACATAAAATAATGTAGCTATCATCATCCAACCTCTTACAATAAACACAATGGTGTAAATGAGACCTAGTATATCCTTGCTCATGCATAAAATTGTCAAATTTAAGATACCATTGTCAAGATACTTGCTTCAAGCCATATAAAATTTTCTTCAATCTACACATTAAGTGTTCCTTACCTTTGACCTCAAATCCCTACAGTTATTCCATATATATTTCTTCATCCAAATAACCATGAAGAAAGGCTATTTTAACATCAAGCTACTCTAAATGCAAATCTTCAGTGGCCTCAATACTTAAAATAATGTGAATAGAAATAATTTTAATAACAGGAGAAAATATATCATCAAAATCAATGCCATTTTTCTGTGAAAATCCTTTTACAACTAACCTGGCTTTAAATCTTTTCCTACCTCCATCCTCTTCTTTCAGCCTGTAAACCCATTTATTCTATAAAGCCCTTTTACCTATAAGTAACTTACATAAATCCCAAGTTTTATTTTTCAGCAAGGAGTCCATTTCATCTACCATTGTAGACTCCCACTGAAGCTTTGTATCCACCTGCATAGCTTCATCATAACATTTTGGTTCACCAACATCTGCTAATAAAATATAATACAAAGAAGGAGAAAATATTTTTGGAGGTCTACTTAACCTTGTTGATCGTCAAACATTCACTAGGGTTTGTGGTATTGTTGTTGCGGAGAATAATGAACTACTGGAACATCATCTTTTGGAGTATCATCCAGTACTACATAATCATTTTATTTCTTCTCATGTTGCTATAATAGATCTTTGTACAACACTTTCTCATTGAATATGACATCCCTGCTTCTTACAATTTTATAATTTTCAAAATCCCAAAGCCTATAACCGATCTCATCAATTCCATATCCAACAAATACACATTTCTTTGACTTAGCTTCCATCTTGGTTCTATTTTCAGAATCTATATGTGCAAATTCTTCACAGCCAAAGGTTTTGAGAAAAAAATAACTCACCTTCTTACCAGTCCATGGTTCCTTTGGAATACCACAATCCAAAGGAGTAGAGGGACCTCTATTGATTAAGTAAACAATAGTGTTTACAACCTCTTCCCACATGTTTAAGGGAAGCCCAACATGCAACCTCATACTCCTTGCATGCTCCATTATTGTCCTGTTCATGCGTTCAGCCACTCCATTTTCCGCTGGAGTCCTTGGTATAGTTTTCTACCTATGAATACCATTAGAGGAACAATAATCATCAAATTTAGTGTTGCAATACTCACCACCATTATCAGATCTAAGACATTTTAGCCTTTTACCAGTCTCATTCTCAACCAAGCATTTCCATTTCTTAAACATTTGAAATACATCAAATTTATGTCTAGGGAAATAAATCCATACGTTTATTGTTGCATCATCTATAAATGTAACATAATACAAAGATCCAGCAAGGGAAGATACCTAAGATGGTCCCCATACATTTATATGAACAAGCTCCAATTTCTCATTTTTCTTTTCATTCCCACTCTTCACAAAACTAACTCTATTTTGTTTTCCATACACACAACTTTCACATATATCCATATTGACACATTCCATACCTGGTAAAAATTTCTTTGAATGAATTAATTTCATACATTTTCACTCATGTGCCCAAGTCTGTTGTGCCATAATGCTATGTTAGAATCTAGAGCGGGTGTTTGATGTTCTTCTTGCTCAAATGCAACAACTATTCCTGAACATTCATTTTTATCTAAAATAATTAAAGTACAAGGAACAATATGACCTATAAAAAGATATAAGATGCCTACTTTCACACCTTTTTCTACTACTAAGGAACCTTTTGAAACCTTCCAATTTTTATCATTAAAAGTAATTGTGCAACCCTCATCACCCAATTTTCCTGCTAAGATTAAATTCTTACTCAGCCTTGGAACATGTCTTACCTCTTGTAGTAGCCAATGATTCCCATTCTGCAACTTAATCTTAATTTTTCCCTTTCCAACAATCTGACAGGGTTCATTATCTCCCAAATAAACTAGCCCAAAACCCCCTTGGACATAATCAAGAAAATAACCTCTATGGGGTGTAGCATGAAGTGAATCCCCATAATCTAAAACCCATGAATCATCAACACTTTCTAAAGAAAGAAAAAAAGAATCCTCTTCAGATTTATTACTTACCACATTTGCCTCCTTGTTACCTTCTTGTTTGTCTCCTTTTTTATTCTTCCGAGACCAGCAATCTTTCTTCTTATGACCCAATTTTCCACAGATTCAACAATCATTTGGTCCTTTGGATTCAGACCTCTTTCCCTTTGATTTTCCTCTTGATTTCCCACAATTTCCAAAATTGTTTCCTCTCTCATTCGTTCTGCCTCTTCTTTGTGCATTTAAGACACTTCCAGATGTAGATCGACCCGAGCTTTTCCTATGAGTTTCCTCACTTAGAATCATGGTGATAACATCATAAAATTTTAGGGTATTAGAACCAAAAATAGAGTTACTAACAACCATTACCAAGAAATTCCAGCTTTTAGGAAAAGAACACAAAATCAAGAGAGCCCTAATTTATTCATCAAAAATAATATTTATAGAAGATAATTGACTGGTAACCGTATTAAACTCATTCAAATGATTAGTAACAGATCCACCTTCTGGCATCTTCATATTAAACAAACACTTCATGAGAAATACCTTGTTTGAAGTGAAGGGATTTTCATACAACCTTGCTAGGGTTTCCGTCAACTCTTCAGTTGTCTTCGCTTTCATAATATTAAAAGCCACTAATTGTGCCCAGCACAATCAAATACTTCCAAGTGTCTTTCTATCAAGAATATTCCAATTCTCGTTAGTCAGTGTTGACGGTTTCTTAAATTTTCCTTCCAATAGTCGCCATAGATCCTTCTGATAGAGATAGTTCTCCATTTTCATTTTTCATAACTAAAAGTTCTTCCCATTTAACTTCTCAACCTTCATCTTACCCTTTTCTTCCATTTCTACCACTCAACTATGAGACTCCCACTAAATCGTGAGACCTTCCTACATAGGCTAACTGAAAAACAACCTCGCTCTAATACTAATTGTTAGGATTAACAAGACAAAAATAACAGTTACATGCAAATATAACCAATATCAGAAAATAATAAACCACACATAAGAGAACACAAGACACAAATATTTAACGTGGTTCACCCAATCCCTGGGTTACGTCCACTAACATCGAGTCCAATATTCTTATTATCTAGTGATTACAACCTAATTACAATCTGCAATCCCTTACAGCTCAATACCACCACAAGAAGTACTAAAAACATACACCATGAAATCCCTAACCCTAAGACATTTTATACAAGTTTTTTTTTGCTTTAGGGTTAGAATTGGTTACAACATGTTGACCGAAAAAATAGCCAAAAAATATAGTTGGAAAAAATAGACCCAAATTTTTTTTCTCGAGGGCTGTCGACCCCAAACCTCCACTCGAGGCAAGAGAGTGTACAATACTTCCCTAACCAATCACCATAGACCAACACATCTTTGGCTGTTAATTCTTTTTTTTTAATGTTTAACCATTTACCTTGGCAATATCTCCAACTCCTTAGCATCCAAACTTCCACAAACATTAGTCCAATGCATACAATGCAAAGTTAGGGAAATCAATAATATTTGCAAATTTGATTATTTAAATCACAATGGATAAGCATATAAATTGATTTCAACCTCATATCTAATCCTATACTTATCAAGAATACTCGCATATTGATCTAATGTCTTAGCCTCTTCACTAATATTAACCATTTCGTTAGCCCATTGTACCCTATTTTCATATGTATTTTCTTTCCATGCAAGTAATCTTCCTAGATTTCCTCACCCTAGGCATTTGCAATTCATCACAAACTGAAATTAGCTTGTTGAACTATTTTATTTTAAACATAATTCAAAGTGACATTATTTTAGGCACAAGTGACAAAAATTAAGGTAAAGGCAACATAATTTGAATTAAAAATAAAATTTGATGTAAAGGAGACCCCCTTTTAAGTAAAAGCAATGCAATTTGAGGTAAATGCGACATTCTTTGCAACAAAAGTGATGATCTTTGTTAGGAATAAGGTGTCTCAACCTTGGATAATTCCTATTCTTATTATTTGTTTTGTAAAATGTATTTCTTGCAAATAATGTAATTAAGTGTGAGTGTACATGTCCAGTTGGCATGTTGATGTGTCACTCCACTTGATGTGTTGACATCTTGAATTGTGTGTAAGGAGATCATGGCTGAAACGGTTATGACAGATTCCTATGACACGTAAGAGCTATGTCTAGAAGAATCAATGACGGGTGAAGACATGTGGCAACTGATAAAGTTGAGTACTGTACGCTCTTCCCCAATCATGGGGTTCGGGTTCCTATTTTCTCAGAGAATGGTAAAACCCTAATACAACTATCTTTGGAAGTTGCCCTAAAAAGGGAAGTGCATGATATAAGCATTTTTTAGGGTTGTGAAGATAGGAGAAGTTAGTGTATTGTTGGAACGTTTTATGCTGCCACGATTTGTCTTCAAGAGTTGGAAAAATCTTTTGAAAGAACTTGCATTGCAAGTGTATTGTAAACTGTAATAGTTTTGATTAATACATTGTGCAGGTTTTGGAGTGCTGGGGTTTTTACCTAAAGGTTTCCCCAGGGTAAATCATTGTGTCATTCTCTATTTTCTGTATGCATGGTATATGGCCATAATATCATTGTTAAAGTAGTTAACGAATCTGAAATTGTAAGGATTTAAAATAATTTGCACAATACTTTCCTTTAGAGATTAGTGTAGGAAGGTGTTTCCGCACCTGAGTTTCCTTACAATCTTCAGAGAAGAAGTGACACAATTTGTTGCAAAAGAGATGAACTTAAGGGTAGAAGCAACATTATTTATGTCAAAAGTGATGTCTGTGTTTTCTCTGAACCCACAAGTACAAAATTTGCAAAAAAGAAGCTCAAACACATGTTAAAGTTAGTGAAGCATGGGTTCCACGGTGGACACCATTTTTTAGTGTAATTTTCAAACTAAAAACCTTCATATGACATTAGTATGATCAATCAATTCAAAATCAAGATAAACAACTAGCTAAAGGAAATTGAATTGAACAAATCATGAGTGTTCTATAGATCTCTAGCTCTAGGGACTTGAATAATGCTCTCAACTACAATTTGGATCCTCACATGACAACCTAGAAAATGAGAATTCAATATGATGCAAGATGCTATGATAAATGATACTACTCTAAATGATCAAAATCACTCTACTATGATACAAATCCTTCATTATGATGATGAGATGAATTCAAATTCTTTTCTATAACAATGATAAATGCATAATTCAGTATGGTAACATTACTCAAATGATATGCAATGCTCAAACTAGCATTATGATGATGCTCTAAAATGATAATGGATGAATTACACTAAGAAATGCATCCTATTTATAGGATTTCTCAAGGTGTAAGGGTGAGTTAGATTAACCATGATCCAGATGTAGGTTGAGTTGTGTTTGATGATGTGTCCAATTTGAATGGTCAAGATTCTCTTTCAAGATTGAATGGTCAAGACAATGAAACCTATTTGTGATCCATGTGCACTTGTTTCTTGTCTCCCATTGGTCAATTTGATTTTGTCATGTAGTGGTAGGCAAGAAAATTTAGGAAGAATTAATTCAAATGAATTAATTGAATTAGCCATGTATGATTATGAATGAGTTGGATTTAATTAATTAATAAACTATATAATCAAGGTTTAATTCAATTACATAGTTAATTGATCTTTACTTTAATTAATCCTAATGATTTGAATTTTATTAATATTTGTTTTGACAATTTCTAAGCATATACAAGTATTAATAGATTTCAAAAATCTTATATGTCTATAAATTTATCATCAAATTAATTTTTTATTTAATTATAAACAAAAAAAAATCAATCCTAGAAGTCTATGCAAACTCTTATACTCTTGTTAGGTTTATAAATTGGAAAAAAAATTAAAATTCATTTTTCTAATCAATGGACCAAATAAAGTGGGTGTCTAAGAGTTTCTTCAATTATTCCTTTACTAGCAATGCTATGTGTGGGTGCATTTTCCTCAACTTTTATTTCACTAGTTTGACTCCTAGAGAAATATTGAGGTAATGCATTATAAAATTAGGATCTAAACCAGACATGTCAGCATATGAATATGCAAAATTGATTTTCCTTTCTTTGAAAAACTCTAGAAATTGTTTCCTTTCCACTTTGGATGAAGATGTTGCTAAATTGATAATCTTGGGTTCTTCATCCATTCCAATATTTACTTTCTATGTTGGTTCTATCAAGATGGAAGATCTTTCTTCATAATAATATGGAAGCATGTAAAGTCTCTCATCCTTAGATTCCTCAATGAGGTTTTCATTTTTGGATTCATCTTTTATTTTTTCTCTTTTGCAATCTAGCATTTCCACCAGGTGGCATTCACCACTAGACCTTTTATTTTTCTTTTTAGTTTTTCAAATAAGAGAAAGTGACATCTTCCCTTGTTGATGCTTCTTGATAAGACTCACTCATGGAAGATGGTTCAACCACATTAAGGTACAAGGAAAAGGCATATTCATTTTGGAAAGTAGTAATTTTGGCTGGTTTAGTTAGTTCCCAATCAATGAGTTTAGGATGCACTAAGGGTAAATGATCATCAACTAGATTTTGGTCTATTGGGGTTAAGGTATAGAATTTTGTATAGTTTGATTCATACATTGTATCATCAAGGTCAATGATGTGAGATTGCTCAAGATAAGATCACTATATTATTGTAACTTGAGAATTTTCTCATTAATGTGAGGGAAATTATTTTTAATATGTATCGGTTCAAGATATCCTATTCGAGTTTTCTCTTTACTAGATCTCCAAGTGGTTTTTAGTGGTTTTAGTAATTCTTCCTTTCTTCTTTCAAGAGGACCCGATCCTTGGTAACCCATCTTTTGCATTATTTCAAAGATTTTTCCATATTGATGTGTGGGAATGATGAAGTGTTATACCCTTTCATTTGATACTTATTCATCTTTGTATAACCACTTTAAGATTTTATTATCTTCTTCTATCCCTGATGATGTGCTAGCTTGTACAAAATTTTCATTATACCTTTGGGGAGATATTTGTTCTTTGGAAGTAGATGGTTTGTAATGAGACTTAGGAGAAAGTGGAAAATTAATCATTGATAAGGAATATTCTCCCACTCCTTTGTGACGAACCTTCAATTTCTTCTCAAAATCCTTCATTAGTGTATCCATGTTTAAACAATGTATTTCTTTTTCTTTCATCTTTTGTGATTTTGAAGGACTTGACTCTTTTTCTTTTTCTTTATTTGAGGTGTTTGAACTAGAGGAATTAGGGTTTTCATCATTTGAACTAGGAAGACTATCTTTTTCCCTTTATTTTCCTTTATCTTTGGAGGTAAAACTTGAACTAGGAACCTCTTAAGTTTTATTATTTGATGAATCTAACATGGAGACCTCTCTATTATGTGGCACAATAGAATCCATGACCGATTTGACATTGTTATAATATTGAAAAGGAGTGAGGTCACCGTTGATTGTTATCTCTTGACTAAGGTATGGAAAGTTCAAACATTGATGATGGGTTGAGGGAATCCCTTGTATCTCATGGATCCAAGGTCTAACCAACAATATATTGTATGTAAAATTTAGATATAACACTTGGCATGTCCTTTTTTCAAAATTGGACCTACTTGGATTAGTAGATTAACCATACTCTTGGATTACCTTTCTTTATCATCATAGGCTTTGATTATTATCTTTATTTTCAGATCCATAACATTTTTATAATATCCCAAGGCTTAGAAAAATTTTAGAGTATATATATTTAATCCATCCCATCCATCTATCAAGACTCTTTTAACTCTATGCTTGTGGATGAGGAATTCAATATGCAATGATAATTTTTGTGGATGGTTCAATGACATGTCATATTTATAGAAGAAGGATAGACAATTTAGTGCAATGAGGTGACCTAAAATGGTTTGAAATTGGTTCACATCCAAGTTATTAGGAATCTTCATATCAACCAAGGCATTTTCCAAAATTTATTTACGAGATGGCGAGATTTTTAACAACTCCAAGATTGAGATTTGTGCTGGAATTATTTTGTAGTTGATCAACTAAATTGTATTTTCTTGATGGGGGGATGGAAAATTAGTCGTGGTTGTCTTGTTGGGTGCTCCTTTTAAGGTGATTTTGGATGCTTTCCCCCTAGTAACCATTTTGGCAAGCTCTTTCTCTTGTTTATCTTTGATCACTATGACATTGATGGTATTATCAAAGCTCAACAATAAGTTTATGGTATCGTTATAGGTATGTGAAAAGTTAACCTTATCTCCTCCCTTATTGTTGTTTTTGGTTGCTTTTGAGGATTCTCCTTTTTTATGATTTAAGAAAGGAGTTTTAAAAGTTGTATGATTCTCATTATTTTTAGGTCTATCTACTTCAATAGTGCCATAATCATTAGGTCTTGGACAACATGTTTAAACCTCATGCAGTCATTTGTCTTATGACCATTGTTTCAATGATATTTACAATGGTGAGAGTCATTCCACCATGAGTTTTTTACTTGGGGTTCATAATCTCTTGACTCAACTAAGGTGATGATATTGTTTGTAAGAAGTTTTTTAAGGATGTCTCAAGAGGTTCTCCTAATGGTGTGAACTTCCTTCTTGGTGATGTGAATTTTAAAGTTATTGGTCTATCATTTCTTTGAAAAAATGAGGTGTTGTTTGGTTGGTTGAAATCATTCACTTGGTTGTTGGAATTTATAGAGAGATGGAATGGTTTTGGCTTGATGTTATTAGCTTCCATAACTCCATCATTCACTAGGTGTTTATTGTTATTCTTCAACCAAAATTTAGGTTTGTCATAATTGTTATTGTTATTAGTTGAAGTGTTATTGTTATAGTTGTTATTTTTGGTTGAAAATCATTTGTTATCCTTGTACAATGTCACCTCACCTTTCCTTATTAGAGAATCTTCTATCTTCACACCGTTCTTAATTATTTTATCAAACTATGGAAGACATTGGATTTGTAACCAAAAACTCATTTTGTTATTTAGATTGTTAATACAAATATCCATCTTCTCTTTCTCTGGTACACTTCATGGTTATTTAGTGAATATTCTTCTCCACCTTTGTAAGAAGTTTAGAAATGACTCTCCATTTCTTTGTTTGGTGTTGCACAGGTATAGAATAATAAATTTATGTTGAATATTATATGAGTATTATGGCACAAACTTAGTTACTATCTCTTCAAAGGTCCTTATATCAGGTGGTAATTTCAAGAACCATTCCATAGCTTCTCCACCTAGACTTCTTGGAAAGAGTCTCATTAGGTATGTTATCCCATGGATGAATTCCATGCTTAAAGTGCATAAATCCCTATTGTGATCTTGGGTATCTTTCAAGCCCATGTATTTATCATACTTTGGAAATTCCACATTAGGTGGGAAAGGTACCATGACTAAGCTCTTGTCCAATGGGAAGCGACAAATTCCCTCTAGGGTATATCTCTTCAAGGATTTTCCCCTTTGAATTTCATTGAGTTGTTGAAGGGATTAATTTTTTTTTTTTAAAGAGCCAATAGGATTACCTTCATTTTCATCTTTTCTTAGCTCAAGGATGCGTCATAGTCATGGGGTAGCTTGACTCCTAGTTGTGATAAGGTCACAAAGTATCTTTCCTTATCCACTTCAAGTACCTTTTCCCTGATTGTTTAAAACAAAAGAATTTATTGAGCTTCTCAAACCTTTTCATCTATTATCTCTTCATCCTCAACATCATCATGGTCATTTTTGTTTTTTCTATCCTTAGGCCATTCATTTTCTTCTCGCTCCATACTTGGTTGATTTTCTTGCATTTTCTCTTCATGTGGAAGTTGATCAACTTGTTGACTTTGATACATGTGTGGTTGAGATTTAGTCTTCTTTGGATGAGGTATTTCTTCTATTATGACCTTATCATTAAGATCTTTAGATATCTTGAAATGGTGAGACCTTTTCCTTATAGGCATGAAAATAACCATGGGTGACTTCTCAAAGGAAGAACCTTTTGAATGCGTTGATTAGGTTCAAAGTCTTGGTTGAGTTTATCAAAACATTTGATATGGTGTAGTTCCAATGATGGTTTAACCAAAGCCGAGTGTGTCTTAGGGTTAAGTTTAATAGAGAAAGATATATACCTATGATGAAGACTTTGGATTGTGACCTTGATATACTTAGTTCTAAGAAAAGGACCGGTAGTCCTTTGATGACAGACTTCCAGAAATCTAAAATTAAGATGATTGACTACAGTTTAGAATGAATTGATATGATTGAGACTTAATTGAAATTTACCAATTTGTTTAAATTTTTAAATGGAAGATTTTGAAACCCGTGAAGGTTGAAAATGGACCTTCTTGAAAAAGGCTATCCAAAGTGTTTCCAATTTTGACTCTAGGTGTCTACAAGTACTTTATATTTAAAAGAGACATTGTATAAGTGACAAAAAAAATGTAGAAGCAATGTTACAAATAGTAAAAGCGATATTTCCTTTAGTATAACCAATGTCTAGTTTTGCAAAAGCGACAAAAATATTTTCAACAGTGATGAAACTCTTCCCAATAGTGATGAAATATGTGTCAAAAGCAATTTTCTAGAAAATTTCATGAATCCGTAAAGTTTTGAATTATTAATTATATTTTTGGTTTCAAATGGATTATTTCTTCTAATTTTTAGGATCATCAAACACAACAAACACACTTCAAACAATTGTGTTGGCCCTAAGATCTATACCTTGAGTGTATGTTCTCAATCATTTCCATGGGTCGTATACATAAAAGACAATTCAAGAAAGTTACCTATGGTCAATTTTGGCTTCAATGGATAATGAGGTAGGCTTACTACTTAACTGGGTTGTAATAAGTATTTTGTTTGAAAAAATATTTTGAGTTTAAATCCCAATGCATGATCCTCCCACCAGTATAAAAATAATATTTTGCGCAATCCTATAGGACTACTAGAGGAGGTTCTATTCTCAAAAGCTTTTCGTCTTTCACCCCATTAAGGATAAAAACATTTTATTTTTGTTTGGGTTGGATTACCATGGCTTAAATGGTTGTGTCCCACTTGGTTCGTTTCCTCTTACTGACTTTCATAAGGCAACTAGGGAGGCAAGCCCTCCATGGCTAAAAAAATGCACTACTTTGATAAAATGACCTGTTAAGATAGGTCTAGTATTTTGACCACCTTGAAAAGGTGAGAGAATATCCCTACTATCTTTAGCCTCCAAACACAAAGATAACATGATTCATTTTCACATCTTATCTAACTAAGGAGATTTTGATAGGTTTGGCATTTTGGTCACCCAAGATAGGGGAGAGCATAGGCCTACTATCTCCATCCACCAAAAAAAAGATCTCTTAGTTATTCTATGTGTTTAGAAGTAAATTACCACAAGCACAAGGAAGGTAACACTTAAAATAAAGAGTTTTAGAGAGTGCACCTTTGATTATTAATGCACATTTTTAATTTTTACCCATTTACCTTAGTAGTAGCTCCAACTCCTTAGCATCCAAACTTCCACAAATATTAGTCCAACACATACAATGCAAAGTTAGGGAAATCAAAAATATTTTTAGATTTGATCATTTAAATAATGATGAAAAGCAAATAAATTGATTTCAACCCCATATCTAATCTTATACTTATCAAGAAAACTAGCATATTGATCTAATGCCTTAGCCTCTTCGCTAATCCTAACCATTTTTTTAGCCCATTGTACTCTCTTTCCATATGCATTTGCCTCCCATGCATGTAATCTTCTTGGATTTCCTCACCCTAGCCATCTACAATTCATCACAAACTAAAATTATCTTTTTGTCCTATTATATGTTAAACAAAATTAAAAGCAATATTATTTTAGGCAAAAGCGACAAAATTTAAGGTAACTGCGACATAATTTGAATTAAAAGCGATAAAATTTGATGTAAAGATGACCCCCTTTAAGTAGAAGCAATGCAATTTGAGGTAAAGGGGACATTCTTTACATCAGAAGTGACAAAGTTAAGGGTAGATGCGATATTATTTCTGTCAAAAGTGATGTTTGTGTTTTCTTTGAACCTACAAGTACAAAATCTATATAAAAAAGAATCTCAAACACATGTTAAAGTTAGTGAAGCATGGGCCCCATGGTGGGCATCATTTGTTTGTGAATAATTTGCAAACTACAAGCCTTCATAAAATATTAATACATGATCAATCAATTCAAAATCAAGATAAACAACTAGCTAAAGGAAATTGAATTGAACAAATCATGAGCAATCTATGGATCTCTAGTTCTAGGGACTTGAATAATGCTCTTAACTCCAATTTGGATCCTTAAATGATAAACTACAAAATGAGAATTAAATATGATGCAAGATGCTATGATAAATGATACAAATCCTACTCTAAATGATCAAAATCACTCTACTATGGTGCAAATCCTTCATTATGATGATGAGACAAATGCAAACTCAACTCTATAACAATGATAAATGCACAATTCAACATGGTAACGTTACTCAAATGATATGCAATGCTCAAACTAGCATTATGATGATGCTCTAAAA
The DNA here is from genome assembly GCA_027943335.1 of Chamaecyparis obtusa. Classification (NCBI taxonomy): domain Eukaryota; kingdom Viridiplantae; phylum Streptophyta; class Pinopsida; order Cupressales; family Cupressaceae; genus Chamaecyparis; species Chamaecyparis obtusa. Next base: position 355,443 of record BSBK01000804.1, on the reverse strand, counting down.
TGACAATGGATCGTTTGCACTAAAAAATGTATCCTATTTATAAGATTTCTCGGGTGTAGGGGGTGAGTTAGATTAACCATGATCAAGATGTAGGTTGAGTTGTGTTTGATAATGTGTCCAATTTGAATGGTCAAGATAACAAAGCCTATTTGTGATCCATGTGCACTTGGTTCTTGTCTCCCATTGGTCAATTTGATTTTGTCATGTAGTGGTAGTTGAGACAATTTAAGAAGAATTAATTCAAATGAATTAATTGAATTAGCCATGTATGATTTATGAATGTGTTGGATTTAATTAATTAATGAATTATATAATCAAGGTTCAATTTAGTTACATAATTAATTGATCTTGATTTTAATTAATCCAATTAATTTGATTTTAATTAATATTTACCTTGACCTTTTTTAACTGTATACAAATATTTATAGATTTCAAAAATCTTATATGCCTGTAAATTTATCATCAAATTAATTTTTTATTTAATTATAAACAAAAAATCAATCCTACTACTGATAAAAAACCAAATATAAGTGAAATCGAATATCTCTTAAAAGAATGAGAACTAGACATCTTTAAAAGTGCATAAACCATAAAGCTCATTGAAAAGCTAAATCAAGTTATAATACGCTTCATTATAAAGAGTTAAAAATAATAGATAATCTAAAATATCATATCATTTACTGAAATTTGTACTTTACTTTAAAATAGCATTATCATTTAATTATCCCATTAAGAAGAAAAGGCTTTCGATGAGTTTTGACTGTGAAAGGACTCTAACAGAAGAGAACTTCAAGCTCATATAAAAGATAAATTGCTGTTTGAAAACCAGTTTAAGGCCGATTATGACTCGCATATTTCTGTTTCAACTAGTTTGTACAAACAGTGAAAAATGTATATCTAGGGCTGTTATTCTTTAATGGTTATTCCTTCGCCTAAGCACATTTATAATCCTTCTCCATAATCCATTGAGTGATATTGAGGTTATGAATTTGTTGTAGTTTTTTAAAGGATTTTAAAATTTTGAACAACAAGACTCTGATATATTAATATAAGACAAATATAAAAAAAAATAGAATTAAAAATGTCACAAGTAATAAATAGAAATGAGGTTTTTAACTTATTGTTTTGTTTTTTTTGTCAATAAGAAGCTGCAGATAGATATCAATTTATGAGATTATAAAAACATCGCTCAACCACAAGAGCCACAAAGTAAGATATACAAAAATAAAATAAAAAAAATGAACTAGAATCCTAAAGAAAAGAGCAGAAGTAGTCCCAATCAAAACTACAACCACTCCATACTAAATCCAAAGCTTTTAATATAGTTACTCAAACATTATTTATCATTTTATATAGCTTTTAGCAAAAAAAAACTATAAATATTTATGTCCATTAATGTTTTGATAATACATCTAGCTCTTACTACTAGTTTTAAAGAATTAATTAGATATAATAATTTAAAAGATTTTTAATTATTTTATAAGAAAAACATAAATATTTTAATCTATTACTATTAATATGAAAATCAGATCAATTGCAGTGACACTTTTTTTTGTGTGTGGTGCTTGCAAGTCTTATGACTAACCCATCTTGAAATTGAACTTCAATTTTGTGGTGCTTCAAGTCTTATGACTAACCCATCTTGAAATTGAACTTCAATTTTGTGGTGCTTGCAAGTCTTATGACTAACCCATCTTGAAATAGAACTTCAATTTTGTGGTGCTTCCAAGTCTTATGACTAACCCATCTTGAAATTGAACTTCAATTTTATGGTGCTTGCAAGTCTTGTGACTAACCCATCTTGAAATTGAACTTCAATTTTATGGTGCTTGCAAGTCTTGTGACTAACCCATCTTGAAATTGAACTTCAATCTGACACCTATCTTTCTCTCAAAATTGATCTGTACAGTCATCGTCCTCTTCAAACTAAAAATATTCTGCTCCTACTTGATCTGCACTTGCAACTGAAAATGATCCAATTCTCTCTTTGAAGTGTACTTTGAAGTCTAAAATATTTATCCATTGCACTCTACTATGAAAATAGCATTTCATGATAAGAAAATAACCTCATAATAGCATCTTTATCCTCATGATAAAATATTCTCCCCCCTTTGAACAACACATGCACTTCGCCTGATGTTTGGATTTTCAATTTCTAATATTTTCAGTAGGAGCTCCTATTTTGAAGGAGAATATTCTAAATAATCCATGGGACCTCCTATTTTCAAAATATTTTGAATATTTTTAGTAGGAGCTCCTATTTTCAATTTCCATCGGACCCCAAATATGCAACACTAAAAAGTAGGAGCTCCTATTTTGAAGGATAATATTCTAAATAATCCCGTAGCCAAACAAAATTTTGTTAGTGAGACCACCCTCTTCCTCAAAAATAGAGCTTAAGCCTCCCTCGTAGGACCTCTTCCTTAAGTAGGTGAAAAGTGGGTGGGCTAGAAATTTCCCCACCAACTTAGGAATGTTTTCTGCCACTTGTCAAACATTTAATTTCATAATTTTTTCTTAAAAAATAATGTTGGAAGGAAAATAATTTTTTTACTTTTTTAATGCACAAAATATGGAAGACAAAGGTACTGTATTCATGAGACCCCTAATTCTTTAAATGTCGGTGTTTAAACTTTTAAGTTGAATTAAACTAAAATTTTCATGGGACCGCCACCTTTAAAATATTCCTAAAAAGTAGAAAGCAACTCTAGCTCTATTTTTTAGGAAGCCCCATTCCATGGGACCCTAGCCTTAGAAGTAATTCAACATTGGTAGTTAAGACAAAGTATCCCCCAATATTTATGGCATGATAAACCTCTAGTTTGCAACCACTATTCATCAATAGCTTGCATTTTCCTCTAAGATAACCAAGCACTCTACTTCCTTCTGAATAGAATAAAGTAGCATAAGAAAACCCCAATAGAAAACACATGCACAACAAGTTTAGGACACAACATGATTGATAATTTCCATCAATATCAAAGAGACAAAAAATTCCTCTGCTCGATCACTAATGGAGATCATCTTGCCTTGGTCAAACTATTCTCATAGCAACCCACATCACGACTTCCTTTGTAGGGGAGAGAAATTAGAACATATGTGGGGTCTAATATGTGAGATGTTAGTGTTTGTTAGGGGGCCACAACTGACCACTTTACTCCTAGTAAATTTCTAGATATCTTTCAAAAGTAAAACAAATAAAATTGGATTAATGTAACACTAGAAAATAAATAGCTTTAGGTAAATATTATTTAATATATATGCGTAGAAAAAAACCATTGAGTTCATTTCTTTTTGGACAACTGACCTATCCATATCACTGATAGGTTATGGCATGCCATTAACAAGGCCATTTAGAACAAAAAACCAAAATATGTTGAATCAAAAATACCAATCCCTTTATAGTCAAGGGCAATCAAATTAGAATTTAAAGTAGTTTTTAGATGAATTCTTGAAGATGAAGCTAGAAAATTGAAATTCAAATCAATAAGAGTACATAAATAAATAAATAGCCACAACAACACAAAAAGTTTCAAACATACAAGTAGACATGAAACCAACTCATTCATCCTACTCAAGTCATTCAACATCCATCAAAGAGAAGACAAAAAATCAGAAGACACAACATCCATTGAACAACAGAAAGAATTCAAGTTTATTTTCAAGGTATTTAAATGTTTATTATCACTTTCACAATTTTAAATTATTCGTTCTAGCAGTTCCACATTTGTTTATACTTTTTTTCCCTTCATAATCTCATTTTATACATTTTCAATTTTCCATACATGTGTTGTTCTTTGTATTATTTCCTCCATGTTCATTACATGTTCACTTCATGATTTAGTGTATTCCTTAAACCCTTGCATATTGATTTACACCCTAAGAAATTTACAAACTCCACATAATGCGCTTTGTATTGTCTCCTTCTACTATTTTACACCTCATGGTTTATATATTGCTTAGTTGTTTTAGATTCCGTATTACCCTTTCTATTCAATTTTTCCCAATGTTTCTTTCATGTTCATTTAAATTTCACATCCAAGGTACACACAATATGAAGATTCACATCCTTACATATCTACAAACTTCACCTAATGTTTTTTTGTATTATTAGATCTTTTATTTTTTAGTTTTCTATACCCTTACTAGCAATTTGACATCCTTGTGATTTGTTTTGATTCATTGACATTTAATTCAGTTTCACTTTTCTAGTCTTTCTATATTATCCTTATTATTGAATTCATTTTCGAGTATCTATCCTTTCTACTGTTCATTTTTGTTCATTTCTCTTTCACATCCTTACTTATTTACAAAATTCACCTATTTTTTTTGTATTTTTCCCTTCATGTTCATTTTCAGTTTTCTATATCTTTACTAGTTGTTTGACATCCTTGTAGTTTGTTTTGATTTCTTGACATTCAATTCAATTTCATTTTTCTATTCTTTCTATATCATCCATACTATTCAATTCATTTCTAGGTGTCCATCATTTTTGTTGTTTCCATCATGTTCATTTTTATTTCACATCCTTACACACAATATGAAGATTCACATCCTTATTTATATTTATAAACTTCACCTAGACTATTTCTTGTATTGTTTTCTTCATGTTCATGTTCATTTTTAGTTTTCTATACCCTTACTGGTTGTTTCACATCCTCATGGTTTGTTTTAATTCCTCAACATTGAATTCAATTTCACTTTTCTATTCTTTCTATATTATCCTTTCTATTGAACTCATTTCTAGGTATCTATTCGTTAAACTATTTCGTTCTTGTTCATTTCTATTTCACATCCTTATTAAATTTCACGTACTATTTTTTGTATTGTTTCTTTCATATTTATTTCATTCTTAGTGTTCTATGTACCCTTACTGGCTATTTGACATCCTCCTAGTTTGTTTTTATTTCTTAGCATTCAATTTAGTTCCACTTTTCTATTCAGTCTATATTATCCATGTTGTTCAATTCATTTTCAGGTATCTATTCTTTCTATTATTTCTTTCATGTTCATTTCTATTTCACATCCTTACACACAATATGAAGATTCACATCCTTAAATATTTATAAACTCCACCTATTATTTTTTATATTATTTATTTCATGTTCATTTCATTTTCAGTTTTCTATACCCTTACTAGTTGTTTCACATCCTCATGGTTTATTTTTATTCATTGACATTCAATTCAGTTTCACTTTTCTACTCAAGGTCTATATTATTCTTGCAGTTCAATTCATTTTAGGTATCTTTCATTTCTACTATTTCCTTCATGTTCATTTATTTTTCACATATTTGTACATATTTACAAAATTAAGCTATTATTTTTTGTATTATTTCTATCATGTTCATTTTATTTTCAGTTTTCTATACCCTTGTTGGCTATTGATTCCTTGACATTCAATTTAGTTTCACTTTTCTATTCTTTCTATATTATCCTTGTTGTTCAATCCAATTCCCTAATCTATTCTTTCTACTATTTCCTTGGTGTTCATTTCAAATTCACTTACTTTCTCATAAAATAATATGCCCATACAAAACTATCAACAAAACAAACATTTTGTGAATTATATTCATACATCATTTTCATCTTGCATGCATACATTTCCATTAAATATGAAAATACATAAATATTTATCATCGACCATCACTATTTAGATTGATTGTCACTATTTTCTATGTTCCATTTCATACTTAATCTTTCCAGTCACATCTTAAATTTATAATGTGAAGCATTATGTAAATGATTATGGACAATTGACTATGATCCAATCCAGATAACAGACATGGACATAGATTGAAATGTTGATATTAATAACACAGATCAACACTATTAGATTATCAAGAATTATAAGTATGATAGGGATAACTATTTGAAGGCCCATCAATATCTGACGAGTCAAGGTCTTATTTCAACCTAATCTCAAAATGATGCATATGAAGATACCCTAACATATCTCTATGAATCATCCCGCTCACCCACATAACAATTCCCCACAGAAAAGGGCTAGTGGAGATCTCATATCCATGAATTCGAGCACAACAAGAATGGCTTGTGAGCCATGCTCATATTATTGATCAATTCTTTGTCACTCCATATCCTTGTGATGATCTTGTCTTCCTAAAAAGATCTTATTTCTATTATAAATTATTCAAGCTCATTACGGAATCATGGTAAACCAACTATCTAAATAGATATGTTTTAGAAAACTATGGTGCACAACTTAGAGAATTCTCATAAATTCTTTCATGGAAACAGAGGATTCGAAGAGTAGTGACCGACCAAATTCCATCTTGGGTTTCTACCAATATATCTATTAAACCTCAAATTGCTTTCTTTCTTACTATGCCTTTCCATGTCTACACTCAACTAATTATGTAGAAAGAAACCAGACCAGCTACACTACCACATCTATTTGACTTGGAACGTTTCAACCATGAATCCTTGCTACTGTAATTATTAGGTTTCTACAAATGCTATTGTTTCACTTCCCTAATGTATTTTCTACACCTTTTACTGTTCCCATCCCCACTACATAACTGTCAAGGAAAGTAAACAAATAACATGTCCATGCATCTGTGAAACTATAATGCATTTTTCTAAAGGGAATATTCTTCTTTTCTAGAATCACTAGCACATAACTGTACATTATCATTCAATCTAAAAATGCACAATATTTTCTCATCAAGCATCATTACATTAATATTGATCAACAAGCATCACTCTAAAAAATGACATGGTTAGTTAGTTCCATTTCATAGTTACACATTTTATATTGTACTACAATTTTATGCTCACATGGAAAATTAATAATCTAAATCATCAATGTCTAAAAAATATATTTATCTTTAAATTATGAATGTCTTCACTGCTGAAACACATATATACTTCTTGTTTTCTGTAGATGAGGAAGTCAAATTGGTTGAAGGAGCCTCCTACAAAGAAAAAAGAATAAACAAGGTTGCCTTCTCATAAAAGAGCTATCAACTTCCCTCAAGACCCTCAAAACCCACCTCCCATTTTGAGAAATCGACAACCTATTGAAGGAAACCCACAACTTGTTCCACTAACATATAAGGATAGAATAAAAGTGAGAGCATCTAAAGTTATGAATCAATAGAAGTTTTGGTCTACACCCAACATGGAAGGGGCACTTAGAGATATCAAGGAAAATAACATGTTGATAAGGGAAACATCAAATAAATGAGGTATTCTAACAACCATGATCTCAAAATGGTTGGGTGGTCTGACAACTAACTCTAAGAAAGGTTCCCCAACTATCCTCACCCTTGAACAAGAAGAACAAATTGTTGAGTGGTACCAAGAGATGGTTGCAGTTGGTCATGTGCTAAAAATGTGAACTTGAAGGTAGTTGTGGCTTAGATATGTGAGAGCAGACCCACCCCTTTTAAAAATGACATGCCTAGGAAGTCATGGTGGTCGAGGTTCAAGGCCTTCCATCCAAAATTGACATTATAGACAATGAAAGGCATCGACAAAGATATGGCACTCAATCAGAGACCAATTGTTGTCTTTTCATTCTATGACAATTTGTCAAAAACATATGTTCCAAATCCATATAGACCTACTTGCATATGGAATTGTGAGTAAACTACTGTGCATACATGTATAAATCAGGATATGAGAGTACGTGCAAGAAGATGAAGCTAAAACATCTCTTACATAATTCCCAAGAGTTGTGAATGGATTACCATTCTTTGTTGTGTTAATACTTTCAGGAAAACCATTCTAGGCTTCTACTTGTTTAAAGGCAATAAATACTTGTAGAATTACATATCCAAATGAAAATTGAGTGGTTTCATGGTAGCCAAGAAACATGCATAGATGACCAATGAACTCTTCCTTAATTGATTGCACACATATGTTTTTTTTTAATCTTGAGGAGATACATCACAAAATATTTTTCATGATTTTGTGGTCTTCTAACTAACCAATTGATCAAAACCCCACCAAGATAATGCATAGAAGATCCTTAGAGTTATTAAATAGAGTAATTTAAAGTTTTAGCGAATTTATTATGTATTCTGGACAGACACATATCAATATAGTCTTAAAATACACTAGCCAAAATCAGAGATTGAAACCCTAGGGTTCATCTTAGATAACCTAATATTGTTAGTTTATAACTACTTTGTTGTCTAGTTTTCCATCCATCCTTACAACTAAAATAGAGTATTTATATTTTTTATAGGTTATGTTGAAGTGGGTATACCATCATAAATTGTAAGCACCTAATTAGTGTATAATTTAATAAATATTTTGTACCCACCTTAGTGTGTTCTATAGAGTAGGACCTCATATGGCACTTAATTGACACCTAAATTAAAATATGGATCCTCTCTCTTCTCAATCTTGTTCAAAATAAAGGTTAGCCCTTATTTCTAAGTGTTCTCCTCTATTTTCCTCTAATCACAATTCATTTCATTACCTAAGACCTATATCACCATTCATGGCATTTACATTCTCTCACAACTTCAGAAGTATACCCTATTTTACCGTTTCTTCTCATTGCTCGGGACCCATGGTTCGAATGACTTTAGGCCCAAATTTGAATTGGTTCCCTGTCTCAAAAATTTAGTGGATGATTAGGACTTACAGTCGGCCTGGCTGAGTTTTAAGCCCATAGATGTTGTGAGAGGTATATAAACACCCTATCTCTCCTCATTTTGGTATCCACTATCCATCATTAGCAATCCATTATCACGATCAATATATCAAGTGAAATGAATCAAATCAAGTTCAAGAGCCATCAAATAATCAAGCATTCAAGGTGTTTCTCTCTATAGATCTAACTTATTTCCCGTTGGAGACCAGGCAACAGAGTTTTCTATCATGGAAGGAGATACACATTCACCTACATCCATCCAAGTCCTCTTCTCTCTCCCTTAATCAAATATTGTGGAAAATTACGACATCCATTACATAAGGTTTTTTCTTTCATGATTTTCTTTTAGGTTTTTGTATTAAGTCAAAGCTATTACATCAACATATTTGATCATATTCAAAGAAGCATTTGCATTTTCAAAGTATGATATGATTCATTTATTAGATATAACCTTTGCTTAATGACAACACACCTTTCTTTATTTTATTTAATTTCAAGGTTGATTCCTAACCAGGACTTTGACTGAGGCAAACCCATTTATTCAAACTTCTTCCATATTTTTGTGTGTGTAAAAATAGGTTATTAGACTTGATGAAAAACAACCCATAGCTCCCAAGAACACTTGCACGCAAACACTTGTCACAAAAAGAGAGAGAAGAAAATAGCTATGGAGACCTGAATGTATGGATCCACGAGAGAGGAGAAATCCTTGATGTGCAAAAAAAAAAGTTGCAATCAATAATGAAATGTCAAAAAGGGTTACAAAGTGTTATGAGATCAATCCTTATAAAAGGAGATCAGAAAACCTAAAAAGGTAAAACCCTAGGTTGCACAATAATAATAATTAATAAAGCAATTAATTATTATATGCTTAAAGTTTAGCTTAAGTTGAAAGAGGTAATAAGTGACTTAATAATTAAATCAATATGATTCAATTAATAAGCAAACACTTTATTACTCTAACACCCCCCCTTAAGATAAACTTTGGGAGAAGCTAAAAACCTAGAAAGAACTACTAAAACCAAATGGGTCCCGGCAACAAAAGGCCTGATCAGGTACCCAAGTACAAAAATGAGTCTCTACAAAGCAGAGAAATAGAGAAAACCACATGGAAAAAACTATACTCCAAAAAGAGACAAAGACTAGACTGAAGGATAGAAGAAGCCTCCAAAACTAGAAATGTTCCAGAAAATAGGAACAAAGATGAACATGTACAACATCACTGAAGCATGAAACTGCAAACTTTGTCAAGAAGAAACTGATGATCTGAAGATCCTCCACAAAAATATGACCAGGTAGAGAAGACTATAATCTACACGAGTGCCGTCAAATAACACTACTCAAATCAGGAGGCAAACAAAGGCAAACACTTGAACTCGAAGATATAGATGGCATAAACACCAAAAGCCTAAAGAGCTGATCAATTAAAGCTGGAAGAGTGCATCCAAAGAATAGGAAATAAAGAGTGTCCATATGGTAAATGATCCATCTCACCGGAATGCATAGGTACCCAGCCACTGCAACCGCCTAGTACATAGAATCAAATACTGAATACATAGCTCACACTATCAAACCAAGGAACTAGTAGAGCCAATAGTAGAAATCCCCCCATATTGTTGACAAGGGAGTAATGATAGGTACACTGAAAACATCATCCAATATGAATTGCATGATGAAGAAGAATCTGAAACATCAAATGTGCAGAAAGAGTACAAACACATAGAGATACCTGAGGCTAATGTCATTGGAGGAACTCTCATATGACAAAATAATATGGCAAACAACGGAAAACATCAAACCCCCATGGCACTTTATAATGGAGTGCGAGTACATAAAGCACGAACATGTGCAAGATCCCATACATGCAATAGAATGACACTTTATCTCAGTGCGTGTGCATAAAACAATGCTATAAAAGTGAAGTATACACTGCTCAAATAATATCAAAGGCTGCTGAAACAAAAGAACAACCTAAGATGAGCCATCCCTCAAAGGGAAGAGATCCCAGGACTTGAAACATCCAAGATATCCACCAGATTGCAAAAATGCAAAAATCTAAATAAAATTAACCTGGAGTAGAATATGGAAAAATGAATCATAGCACTGAAAATCTCTCTGAACAATCTTTCCAACGATATATTATTTTCTGAAAATGGAGTCCGGATGCGCAAGATGGAGCTCCCAGAGTGTAGAATTGAAGATCTGGCCTTGATAGAGAAAAACACCATTAGAAAAATAAAATCAGAAATTATAACCTCTAGATCTGGAAAGAGCTCAGAATTAGATTTTTGATGATATCTCGTTTGCCAAATTTCAATACCGTATGCTCAAGATATGAGCAAAAAGCCAACAGTTGCATTGGAGGTCCCAAAGAAGGTGTCTGCAAAGATCCGAGGATGGGTGATGTCAGCCAAAGGACAAAAACACACATGAAACCATCAAATCTGATAAAATATCAGAAAGAGCTTTTTGGCAATATCTCGTTTGCAAAAAATGGAGCTTGGATGCAAGAGAAATGGATCCCAGAATGCAGGAGGTTTGAAACACCAAGATCACAGAGAACATCTGACTTTGATAGCAAAAAAGAGCATCAAAATGGAAAAATCACAAAATCATACTAGCAAATTCAGATTGGGCTCAGAACTATCTTTTTGAGGGTATATCGCACGCCCAATTTTGATCCCAAATGCTCGAGATATGGACAAAAAACCACAGGTAGCTCAAAAGGCCCAAAAATGTGTCCAGATGTGTTGACGTCAGTACTTCACATAGTTAAAATTGATGGCCAAATGGCCGTCGCAACATATAAAGCCCTTGGGGCTAAAAATATGGGCCCCTGGTCGCCATATGACCAGGGGCTGAAAATGCATATGGTCAGTGAGCTTAAATTTGATGGCCAAATGGCCGTCGTCACCCAATTTTTTTAAAAAAAAATAAAATCGCACATGTGCCTCGAGATCTGTGCTAGATAGTTCATATTTTTTGCCTCAATTTGTGTGCCAAATTTTTTTGCTTTAATTTGCATGCCAAACAATAAAATGGTTACCTTGATTTGCATGCCAAATCGAGACAATTTTGTGTCGATTTGCGCAAGGGTCGTACAGATTCTACCTTGATTTGCGTGCAAAGGTCGAACTCCCTGTAATGCAAAAAAAATTGCCTCAAAATGCAAGGGCGTCTGAATTGGACATGCATTATATGGATTTTGGGTATCTTAGATCTTCCAGACACAATCGTGAGGTCCATTTGGGCCAGAAGTGCTCCAAAAAATAGTGATCACCTCGAGATTCGTGTCGGGGCCGATTGTAATTATTTTTGGCCACAAATTCCAACTTTGTCCAAATTGGACAAATTTTATATGGATCTTGGGGTTCTTGGATGTTTTGAACGCAACCGTGAAGTCTTTTTGAAGTTAAGATGACAAGAAAAATAGGTTCCCCTAGATCTGACAGGAAACTCTCTGAAAACATAGATCTAACGAACACAACCGAATCTCTCATGAAGAGGACATGGGAAAGTAGATCTGAAGCTCTGATACCATATTGAAGTTGATGAAAAATAACCCATAGCTCCAAAGAACACCTGCACGCAAACACTTGTCACAAAAAGAGAGAGAAGCAAACAACTATGGAGACCTGAACCTATGGATCCACGAGAGAGGAGAAATCCTTGATGTGCAAAAAAAAAGTTGCAATCAATAATGAAATGTCAGAAAAGGTTACAAAGTGTTATGAGATCAATCCTTATAAAAGGAGATTAGAAAACCTAAAAAGGTAAAACCCTAGGTTGCATAATAATAATTAATAAAGTAATTAATTATTGTATGCCTAAAGTTTAGCTTAAGTCGAAAGAGGTAATAAGTGACTTAATAATTAAATCAATATGATTCAATTAATAAGAAAATACTTTATTACTCTAACATAGGTTACATAGTTACCAAAACTTTTCTGGGAAAATAAAAAATAATTAGAGCATCCTTGAAAGTTTTGGGCAAAAACCCAAGGTGTAGAATGACTCAATTATTTTGTACCTGAGTACAAATCGACTCAGCTGCTATATACCCTCTGAAATAGGCCCAAATTTTATAGGAGGATAGGTTGTAGCCTTTAGGTTCCGCAACAATGGTAACATGTATTTTTAGGATTCCGCATGTCTTATATTTTGATCTAAAGTGACATTTTCTATTTTGATTCTAGTTCTATATTTCTTGTCTCATTTCCATTTCGCATATCAATATCACATATTAATTGGACATGATCATTGACCCATTTAGTTCTTGGGATATTCGTAGCCTATTGGGACATCTTCCTTCCAAATGTGCAACTTTGAAAATGTGAAGTGGTCTTCCTCTTTGCATTGCTTCCCTTTCCATAGTGTACAATGAGAAACATGTAGACTTTGTGGGAAGCTGAAGAATATTTGACCATGGGATTTTTTTATGAAGTGATAATATTCCCTACTGTCATTTTTATAATCATTTTATATTCTAATTCTATCTTAATCATGTCCTTTTTGTACACATAAAGTATGGAGATTCATAATCCTTTAATATGTAATTTAACTCTAGTTAATAATATTGTCCAAAAAAGATGTCCAGAAGGTCAAGTGAAATGAGCATGTTATTTCTTCTTGTAAAATTTTAGACATTTTGTTGCTTGGTGGGAGTTAGGGCCAGCATGGACTTGAGAAAATAATATGAAAAGGACTAAAATTTAGGTGTAAGAAGGAAGGAACAAGGTAGACACAAATGAGTAAGGTGAAATATTAGAATGAGTTCCCAAGGTCTAAGAGGCTATTGAAATAAATAAATGGTTAAGGAAGGGTTTGAAGAAGGAAATTATAAACAATTTCAATTTGTAGGGGTCGATAATGATTTTGCACTTAGAACCTTGTGTATCAAGGTTCACCATTTCTCCATGGGATAAAGGATAGTTAGTAGTGAGGAACTAAGAGAAAGAGACAAAGACACAAAGGAAATTATGGGCTAAGAACTTAGTTCCAAAGTTCAAGTTTCATTCATAAGTCTATGCTTAGTAAGGGAGAGTAGAAGGATGGGTTGTAAGTCCAAAAAGGGAATAAGGGAAAAGATTAAAAAGGGATCAAGAATCAAAATGCAAAGGGGATATAACACTAAGTTTCAAGGAATACGAGCTAGGATGGACTTGGTGACTAGAACCTTAGGTGCCAAGGTAATAAGTTCATATAGAGGTCTAAAGTCTTGACATTTTTTACTATTATGTTTTTTTATAACACCATATTCATTATGTATTAATCCTAATGCATGAAACTATTTTAAAATCTACTTTTTTACTTAATATTTTGCATATATGTTACAAAGTATTAATGTGGTCGTTAGTGGCACACCGATTGTGATTTTTAAAATGATAGGACCTACATAGACAACATGTGAATGAAAAAATGTGAATAATATTTGTATTAATTAACAGAATACTATTAACAAAAAAATTAGATAATATAGAATTAAAGATGGACAAAATATTTGAAGATAAATGCATGAGAATTGGACGCCACCTCCATGTAGGATGCACAAAGGAAATAAAAAGAAAGATGAGAATAACTTAGCTAATAATACATTGAGAAATGAAGACAAGGAAAGAGGAAATATGTTAAGACTAGTGAGCTTTAGTGATTTTATCTCGTCCACAAATTTAGCTTTGTAAAGACACATTCTTAAGCATTATCTCTCTACCTCATTTAGTTACATGAAGTAATAGCCTATTTAGTAACTAGAGGTGATGGTAACTATTGAAAGTGTGTACAATAATATTTCTTGTGGCCATATGACTCATGAGTTGAGATGTTATAATTTTATCATCCAACCAATTTAAGTTATATCAAATAATATATTTTTAAATGTAAAAGAAATTGATTAATTTTTTTCATATATAGTACTTAGACATGGAAAAATTGATATTTGAATTTAAAAAAAGAAGAAAAATAAATATTTGATTGCATGTATTTAAACTTTAAGAATAAAAAATTGATATGAGTAATATATAGTATTCAAGAACTTTCCTTACTTTGTATATTTTTGCCCACATATTTTCTTTATCTAGCTATATACATGTGCACCGTCTTAAAATGGATGCACTTCATTTTGAGACATTTTATCCCTCCTTAGCGTGTTTTTGGTCTCTCTCTCTCATCTTCCATCATGGTCCTTTAGGTGCTATTTTATCACCTTTTTGGCCATATCTTCCAATGGTTTCATCATCCCTTGATTCTTTTCGCACCTTCTTTGAGGCCTCTGGGACTCCTCTCTGGGACCCCCTTGGGAATAGGTCGACTTGGTCTACCTATTATGGAATAGGTCAACCAAGTTGACCTGCACTAGGAAGAGGTCGACCCAAGTTGACCTCTTCCCCAAGGAAATTTTATTGCGGGGCCCAAAGTGCCTCAAATTTGCCAATTGATTTCTTTTGCTCCTCGGTCAACATGCTTTATTTTTAATCATGAAAGCTAGTATATAAGGAGGCTTGGGCATTTCATTTTGATCATAATCAAGATACATCACCAGTCTATAAGAAATCAAGAGAAAGTATACACGCGTTCATGAGATCTCAAGCAAGCATCTTCAAGCATTCATCAAATTCAAGCATTTCCTTCTTGCATCGAGCTTCTTCCTTTAAGGTGGTAGTGGATTTTGTCTTCTAAGGAGGAGATCCATCATTCCAAATCATTCAAGTTCTTCCATCCTTCATCATGGCATGTGACATACATTCCTATACATGAGGTTTTGGCTTCTTTGATTTCCTTTTGGTTTCTTTGAGTCAAGGCTATTACATTTGCATACTTGATCACATATCAAATTCAATTGCATCTACAAAGGTATTGTATCTTTCATTTGATATATTCAATCCTACTACATGTTATAATTTCCTTTATCATTACATTTAAATCTCAATTTCAAGGTTGATTCCTCAATCTAGGGCTTGACCAAGGCAAACCCTCATCCACCCGAACCCCAAAACAAGCTTTTCTATGTGCAGGAGCGGGATATCAGAATTACAACCACATATCTGGAAACTACTTGCCGGGACGGGACATTTTCAAATAAGTTAGGTCGACTTTGCTACAGTGTCCCGGAACATGGTGACTTTGTGGAAAAGTGTCTGGAACATGTTGCACCAAGTTGACCTGTTCCTGGAGCTCTGAGAAAAACACCATTTTATGGGTTTTCTATTGTGATCACGAATCCATAGTCGAAAGTTTTGTCATAAGTTCAGATCTATAGTTTTTAGAGAAAAAATGCATATTCCTCTACACATTTCAACATGAGTACTCTATCATTCATTTCATTTCCTAGTCTAGACCTATTTTCATATCTTAATTGGGTTGATTGCTTAAATTTAGCATCTAGATCTATCTTAATTTTCTCATTAAATCAATTGGTTCAATTTTACATTTGCATTTACACAATTTTAATCAAATCCTACATTGCATGAAAGAGGACTTGCTTGCATACTTACTTGATATAATTTGGGTTTAGCATTGGCATCCCTTCATCTTCTTGAGTTTCACTAATCTAACCTGGGTTGTATTGAGATTTATGTTTGGAACTTCTAAAGAAGAATAAAGTTTGATGCATACGTCTTTAGATATTTATTAATTATAGCGCACTTTATTATTGATAGATTAGATTATTTTGTAGGGTCATATAATAGACAATATATTGTTCATAATTTTCTTTCAAGTTGGTAAGCCACTTCACTATGCATGTTCTGGATTGCTTAAGTTCTCCCAACTCTAATTATTTTTTTAGTACTTTTATAAATGTATATGAATTGATTTGTGTTTTTAAGGAGTGATTGATCTATGTAAGTAAAAAAAAACTTACAATTATTGTATATAATGTTATCTTTTTTATTTTATATAACTTTGATTTGTTGTTTTTGGATTTATAGTCTAAATTGTTATGTTTGATTCAAACAAGCTGTAACTATTTCTTGTTAGTAAGTAAATGTTTATTTAATTTTTTTTTCTTGTGTATTGATTTATTTTGAGTGTCTACAAATGAACTAGAGTATTGTAGTGCACATTAATATTTTGCATCAATATATAATGATTCCCTACTGTACTTGATCAACACAATTTCATTGTCTACATTGAATATACAATATGTAGTTTACACTTACCCTACAGATAGATTAGATTTATCTATACTGCATATGATTTTTGAAATTGAGAGATGCTTTATTTAATTACTTATAAGTATTTTCCTTAGCTTTGACTTTATACAAGTGTGAGGGTTCTTGGAATCTATGCATTTGTACAAATTACAAAGCTTTAGTTATGCATTCAATTGTGTCCTAGCAAATTTAGTCAAGTTCAATTTTGTCTAAACTTAAAATCACGGTTCTTATATCATTATTGAAAGGATATCCTTGGGGTATAGGGTAAGACCGAGTTTTACAAATCAAAATGTCTTAGAGTCAATCAATTGTTGTTAATGTGTGATTTCAATCTTTCAAAAATTTGTTAAGAAAGATTGTGTCATGAATAGAATCCAAATTAATGGCATGGAGATAACAAGATTCAACAATTACAATGATCACATAAAATTTGTTGAAAGTATCAAAAGTTGTTAAAATAATTTCTATTAAAACATATTATAATTATAAAACCTATAAAAATATTTTTGTTTTTGATTGGGTCAGTAGGGATTTTGAAAGGGCACTCTTACAAAGAAACTAAAAAGTAGAACCAAACACAATACTCAAAACAACGAAGTAGACCAGAACAAGATCAAACAACACTGTCTAAGTGAGAACATAAGAACGAGTTTTATAAGGCATCCAAAATCTTCATGGGTTTTCAAAAGGCTCCCAAAACCTTCACGTGTTTCTAAAAGGCCTCCAAAACCTTCATTGGTTTTTAAAAGGCCCTCAAAACCTCCACTTCCAGAAACAAACTAACATGAAGCAATAAGGATGACAACGAAACCATCTAGTTACCCAACCCCCAAGCAACTAGGTGTAGAAAGGGGAGGGATTTTTTCAAGGTTCCCCAAACCTTTAATATTGGATTTGAAATGGTACCCAAAGTCAAGCAGCTGCTAATAGCATGGAAATCCCAATAGAAAAGCAACTGCTCATCTGCTAAACTCCTCTCCACCTCCATAGGAGAGGATCCTACCTCAATAAGCATAATAGAGAAGAAGACCCACAAAAGTACATACCAAACAAACATCCTTCTTGCATCTAGGCAACTACAATCACAAGAATACCACAATAAGCTATTTCCATCCAGTCTTCTCCAACACATCCCCACCTCAATAGGAGATGTACCAACCTCAATAAGGAACAAGAAAGAGAACCATTGTAGCCAACTGCAGTATTCCCACCACTTAGACAACCTCAGAGACCCTATATCCAGAAGGGAAGACTTCACCTCCATAGAAGCCATACACAAAGGTATCTTGCCAATAACAATAGAAGTTGGATATAAGAAATAACCACAAGCTCCAAGTACTTCAAAGAGAACAATCACAACTCTAAAATGACACATCCAACCCAAAATAACCAACCACTAGGATGAGCCCTTGAAAACTAGTAGTAGCCATTTGGTCTCGAAAAAGAGTAGAAACAATAAAAATACCAAAAAAAACTCGTAAGGAGATAACACAACAACAACCTCCAATTGAAATTAATAGAATCACCATTATCCACAAAGCCCCAGATAAATATGATGGGCAAAATCTCCAAGGACAAAAGAAAACCCAGAACTAGGTAACCCGACCTCATTACAAACATGAAAACCCACATAGAAGGGTCACCTTAACATCTATTAGCAACAACGAAGGAGAGAAGGGTGAGTTCAAACCTTTCCTTGCAATCCACACCATAGACACCAACCATACTTAACCCTACATAGAGTAGGGAGCACAACCAACCTTGAAATCACTATTCCACAAAATATGGGAAAATATCCCAAACCACTACATAGTAGATTCAATGACCATAAAAACATCAAAGCCCATGGTAAGACGTGGCTTAATCCCATAACTATCAAGAGACACACCAAACATAGAGTCCTTCGCATAAATGCCATGTCATAGGAACACCCAAAAAGTCTTCTGAAGCTCCCCACCACAAACATCCCATGAAACCTCCAAGAATAAAGGGGAAAGTGAAACTGCTAAAGTGGTCTCCATAGATCCAGATGGAAACATAATCCAAACCGAGCAATGGTTCCAAACAGAGGAACAACCGTTGTCAAAGCCTCCACCAAGAAGGCCACTACACAACGATCACTAGATTTCATATACAAACTCTGTTTCTTCTCAGTAATACCACAATCATATGCATCATTAGGGGCACTCCAAAGAAGAGACCCCATGACCAACACCACAAAGCAAGAGATACCAACATCAAAAAGCTGCAACTTCCCTCTAGCAGCTGCCCCTAAAGCAACAACTAAAACCACAATAACTTCTATAGTCATTGAGACCAAAGAAGCACCTCTATCTCTATTTTTCCCACCTTTCTCTCCTAACTGCACTAACACGAATAAGCTCCTCACATCACAAGGGATGCTGGAAAGACAACACGGCCACTCCTAGGCCCAGTGCATCCTAATCCCCAACAATGTCTTATGCAAGACGTTCTTGCTAGTCTTCGCATTCCTAGGCAAAACTAAGAAGCCTAGATTCTCCAACAACAAGGTTTCATAAACTAAAAACCTCATAGCTAATGGAAAGGAATAAAACACTTCCTCATCCGTAGTCTCTACCTCCACTGCCTTCCAAGCATACCAAACTAGCTTAGGGAAAGAGGAACAAAGAAGAGGAGGAATTCACAAACACTAAAACTTATGCCCCAAGAAGAGACTCCCAAGGGGAGATATGGGTCGTCTTCATCGTCATTAGATTCATCTCCCTTCTCTACACTTGCAGAAAACCTAACCCCACCATCTCCACTATGACTTGTCTCCATTATAACAAAATATGTTGAAAAAGTTGTTATATATATATTTTAATATCTATCTCATGAATCTTAAATTTACTTTATTTATTTTTAAATAAGTCATTATAAACAACAATTTTATATTAATTTTTTGCTAAATATAAAAATAATAGCTTAAAACATTAAATTTAAATAATAATGATTAAAAATTAAAATTAAAACTATAAATATTAAAAAGATTATTAATTTAAGTTACAAGTCTTTAAATTAAAATATATATGTTTTTTTTTTTCAAAATTTAAAGTCGCCCGAGAGGGGAGCGCGCCAACGGCTCTGAAACCATAGAGATTTTTTTTTCCAAAATTTGATCTCACTCCAGATGGGAGCGCGTGCAACGACTTTGAAAAATGAGTTCAGGCTGTTATTCTGTTTATAACCGTTTAAAAATCATGAGTTCAGGCTGTTATTCTGTATATTACCGTTTTAAAAAGCATGAGTTTAGCTCTTGTTTGCTTTTTCATTCGTTCTTGCTTTCTTTTGCATTAATGTTAAATCGATTCAATTTGAGGGGATTAGTTTGTTTGTTGCGGGATTCAGTGGTTGGATCTAGTAGAAGGAAAGAGATCGTGGCGAATTGGCTTCATCAAGTGTTTTGCGCTCAAAGAGCCCCTGCACCTGCTTAATGCACTGGGTTTTCTTTGATGCCTCTGTAACAAGGGGATTGATTTTTGGGGATTGATTTTTGAACCTCAGCAAATATGAGTCTATTAGCTGGTTTTTTCTTAGGTGTTGCGGTTGCTCCACTTGTTGTATGGATGATTCATAAAGCATACCCAGACAAAAAGTGGATTGATGCTCCCTGCAACATCAGTCAATTACAGCAGCTGGATGCTAATGGGATTCATTTTTAGCTTTGTTATCTATTGATACAAAGAAAGATTGGTGGCAAAGGTGTAATTATGTTCTTTCAGCTGGGTTGGATGAGGATTGGCATTCAGGAATGGAAAATATTTCATTGAATTGGTGGGGAGAAAATTTGGTGAAATTTGTGCTCGTTACCTTCGTCAATTTAAACTAAAATCATCGCAAAGAAATACAGGCCACGTAATCTCTACAACGCCTCAAGCTGGATATACGTTTTGAATGCATTCCAGACGGTCTTCCCGAAGATGATCCCGTAGTGTTTAAGCTCGGCAATCATCCAGTCTGCTAAATAATTCACAATTCATTTCTTCCATGGGTTCGATATGTTGCAAATAAACTGCAAATTCCTCAGGCTTTTTTCTGAATTTATCATCACTTTCGAAATGGTCTGATTCCGACCTCTGTGTAATTGTTTCTTCTTTCTTTGGTTTTATCAAACATCATACAACCAATTCCTTTTTCATGCAATGAGTTTTGGTTTTTTTAAGGTTTGTTTCTCTCTCTTTAGATGGCTTTAGTTTCCAGGAGATGGATGAGATTGTAGCAAAATGCCTAAAAACGTCATCAGCCCTGGCCTTCCTGAGCAGAAATTGTCCGATTTACCTTCGGCGTTCATGGGAACAAGCGGCGTTGTCAACTACTATTAACGGCAGTTGGAGAGCATGAATGATGCCTCGTGGGTGATTGCCAATACATTCTATATGCGAGAGCCTGAAACCATCAATTCCCTACGATGTTCAAGCAGGTAAATCGTTGTTTGCCTTTACATCCTTGCAAGATAATTTTGGACTCAAATGTGCATGCATTTAGAGTGAGACCTTTTTCATTGGTTCTTATTTGCTTTTGAATTACATTTTTTAAATCAATTCAGATTTGAGCTGAGGAAGATGGGATTACATGGAAGGAGTGAACGGAGACCTTGCAAAATTGAACTACCACTTTCTAATCCATGCGAACATTACCAAGTGGCCCACTCTCCAGCGCATCGCAACAACACTGCCAGAGGTTGGTTTTAGCATATTTTGATTTCGTAAAGTTTATTTGCTTTTGAAATTATCATGATAATTAAATTAAATTCATAAAACAGTGAATAGATGCTCCCAAGCAACAACAGAATAGGTAATGGGCAAATATCTTGTGTATATTTGGAATTTAATAGTAACATTTTTATGCTTTTGTTGGGGTTTTTGTTTGTACTTCTTGCCTAAGACCCTCTTAGTGCATTTAACATTAATGTTATATTAGCATGAGTATTTCATTTAGATGTTAGAAATCATTATAATGTCTGTTGTGAAAAACTGAACAGTGAAAACCATTAAAATGTGACTGGTGAATATCTGAAGAGTGACCTGCCAAAAACCATTTATCAGATCAATGTATTATTCAATGCCATTTTCAGACCATGGAAGAACTGGCTTCAGATTACAAACATATTCTAGAAAGGAAAAAAAACTCCTAGAAAACTTTCCCTTGGCATTGATTTTAAACCTTGACTAACTGCTTCCAAGCATTTAGGATCATGCCATGCAAGAAAAGTGACAAGTATTAGCCTTGGTTGCGTGGGTCAAACCTTCCTTCTTGTGTGCTGCAAAACGTCTTTATCTTCACTCGATTGCTGGAAGCTTCTCTAAACTGGCATTGGAGAAGGATGGTCTTGACTTTTCCCAACTGAAAGGTTGCAGATGTTCCTCACAAATCTACAGCAACCTTCTAATCCACTGGATGCTTGCAACTGTTATCATAGGTGTTTCCACCGTCCCTTAACCCTCTTGAACTAATATCATTGTTTTCCTAGCTTTTAGGACATGTGAAGATGGTTGAAAAACTTGTTGAGATTATCAATTGCCCTAGGAGGGTGTGAGAGATCATTGAGGATTAATACTTTGACACTTGTCCTCATACCTTTTGTCATTTTGCACCACAGATTCAATCCATTATACCAACTGCTCATGACCCTTCTTAAGACTGCCTCTTTGGCATTGATACTGTATTTCTTGCTATACATATTCTGTTCAATCTCTCACCACCATGATAATGGGACTCTCAATGGTGTAGACAGTCTTTGTCGTGCTTGAAGATTTGCTTAGGACTGTTATTGCACCTGTTACTTGCCTTTATTTCTTCATGAGACAGACCCTTTCCTATAGCATTCCTTAAGGTTGATTGTGTGGTTGCTCTTCTTTGAATGAGGATTCTACGTACTTTGCTTATGAATCTGCTGTCATTTGTAGTTGATGTGATTTGTCTTTATTTTACTGCCTTGGGCTGTCTTCAACTCATTCACATCTTATTAAGGGTTGTTCTTTCTCTGTTGTTTTCATTACCAAGTGCCATTGTCCCTTTTGTCTCTATGACATCTTTTGCACTTTCATAAGCCTCTTTTCCCTTTACACTCTGACATGTGGAGGGTAGTCATGTTGATTGCTGTGCAATTGATTTTAACTCCATAGGACTGTCACATTATTTTCCTCTCGACAACACTTATCTCCCTCATCACTCCTTTTGGAAGATCTTTTTTACTTCTATTTGTTTAGACTGTTCTTTTGCTCTATTGTGACACTCCTTTGGACTGCCATGCATCTGATCCTGATATTATAATCATGATTTCTTCATTGCCATCACAACAGGCCTGCAAGTCAATCTTCTACCTCTTGCCATCATTTCTTTGCTAAGCATTGTCATCTTCATGGTCTTTCTGATGCTCTTACCTGTTGTGGCTGTCATATATGCTTAGAAATCTGAAATACCCTTGGTCTGCTTATTAACAGTGCCAATTAGACTTCTACAGATCAACATAACTGTCCTGGACTTCCCACTAGCCTCTTTGCATAACACTTATGCTTACATTATCTTCCAGATGACTGATACTTAACTCTTCCTATAGCACTGTGACTGCTCATTGTCACTTCATTTTAAGGTTGCTTGCACAATCCTCAAGTCTGCCCTCTTCTACTGGTTGTTGACACAATCTCGCCACAGTTTGATATGCTAACCTTAATAGAAGCTTATAATAGCAGCCCCCCTTGTAGCTGTTCTTCTTCATTCTGGATTAGACCTCGACCATGAAGGAACTGTTGACTATGAATGCTATACAATGGAAGTTGTAGGTACACCTCTGGCATTATGTGTGTAGTTTCTCTGAGTTTCTTTATGAATTAACAACTGAGAATACTCATAATTATGTGTTTTCAGCTGGGTTTGATGCAGGATTGGCATTCATGAGAGTGCCACTATATGTGTGCTTGGGATTGGAAAATATTTCCTTGAATTGGTGGGGAGATAATTTGGAGAAATTTGTGCTCGATAAATTCGTCAATTTAAACTTCAACCATCATAAAGTAATGTCTGCAATGACTCAAAGCTGGATACACCTCTGACATTATGTGTGTAGTTTCTCTGAGTTTCTTTATGAAATAACAACTGAGCATACTCATAAAATTATGTGCTTTCAGCTGGGTTGGATGCAGGATTGGCATGAATGAGAGTGCCACTATATGCGTGCTTGGGATTGGAAAATATTTCCTTGAATTCCGACATCTGTGTAATTGTTTCTTCTTGCTTTGTTTTTATCAAAAATCATACAACCAATACCTTTTTCATGCAATGAGTTTTGGTTTTTTTAAGGCTTGTTTCTCACTCTTTAGATTAATCACCTAATTTTCACCAGTTTGAAATGTTATGATGGCTTTGATTTCCAGGAGAGGGATGGGATTGTAGCAAAATGCCTAAAAAGGTCATCATCCCTGGCCTTCCTGAGCTGAAATTGACCAATTTACCTTTGGCGTTCATGTGAACAAGTGGATTTGTCAATTACTATTTCAAGCAGTTGGAGAGCATGAATGATGCCTTGTGGGTGATTGCCAATACATTCTATAAGATAGAGCCTGAAACCATCGATTCCTTCCAATGTTCAAGCAGGTAAATAGTTGTTTGCCTTTACATCCTTGCAAGATAATTTTGGACTCAAATGTGCATTCATTTAGAGTGAGACTTTTTCATTGGTTCTTATTTGCTTTTGAATTACATTTTTTAAATCAATTCAATTTGAGCTGAGGAAGATGAGATTACATGGAAGGAGTGAAAGAGGCCTTAATAATTTGAACTTCCACTTTCTAATCCATGCAGACATAGCCAAGCGGCTCACTCTCCAGGGCATCACAACAACGCTGCCAGAAGTTGGGTTTAGCATATTTTGATTTCGTAAAGTTCACGTGCTTTTGAAATTATCATGATAACTAAATTAAATTCATAGGAACAATGGATAGATGCTCCCAAGCAACAGCAGAACAGGTAATGCACATTGTAATATTTCGTGTATATTTGGAATTTAATAGTAACAGTTTTATGCTTTTGTTTGTACTTCTTGCCTAAAACCCTCTTAGTATGTTATATTAGCATGAGGAGTTCATTTAGATGTTAGAATTCATTATAATGTGTGTTGTAAAAAATTGAACAGTGAAAACCATTATAATGTGATTGGTGAATATGTGAAGAGTGACCTGCCAAAAATCATTCGGTAGTCCAACTCCATTCATCAGATTTATGTATTATCGCCATTTTCAGACCATGGAAGAACTGGCTTCAGATTACATAGTCTAGAAAGGAAAGAAAACTCCTGGTGAACTGCCCCTTGGCATTGATTTTAAACCTTGAATAACAACTTCCGAGCATTTAGGATCATGCCATGAGAGAAAAGTGACAAGTATTTGCCTTGGTTTCTAGGTCGAACCTTCCTTCTTGTGTGCTGCAAAAGGTCTTTATCTTAACTCAATTGCTGGAAGCTTCTCTAAACTGGCATTGGAGAAGGATGGTCTTGACTTTTCCCAACTGAAAGGTTGTAGATGTTCCTCACAAATCAACAGCTATCTTCTAATCCACTGGATGCTTGCAACTGTTATCCTAGGTGTTTCCAACTGTCACTTAATCCTCTCAAACTACTATGATTGTTTTCCTCACTTTTAGGCCATGTGAAGATTGTTGAAAAAGTGGTTGAGATTATTAAATGCCCTAGGAGGGTGTGAGAGATCATTGAGGATTAATACTTGGACACTTTCCTCATAACTTTTGTCATTCTGCACCATAGATTCAGTCCATTATACCAACTGCTCATGAACCTTCTTAAGACTGCTTCTTTGGCATTGGCACTGTCCTTCTTGCTACAAATATTCTGTTCAATCTCTCAGCAACATGATAATAGGACTCTCAATGGTGTAGAGAGTCTTTGTCGTGCTTGAAGATTTGTTTAGGACTGTTATTGCACCTGTTACTTGCCTTTATTTCTTCACGAGACACACCCTTTCCTTTAGCATTCCTTAAGGCCAATTGCTTGGTTGCTCTTCTTTGAAAGAGGATTCTACTTACTTTGCTTATGAATCCTCTGTCATTCGTAGTTGATGTGAATTGTCTTTATTTTATTGCCTCGGGTTGTCTTCAAATCATTCACATTTTATTAAGTGTTGTTCTTTCTCAGTTGTTTCCATGACCAAGTGTCATTGTCCCTATTGTGTCTGTGACATATTTTGTACTGTCATAAGCCTCTTTTCCCTTTACACTCTGACATGTGGAGGGTGGTCATGTTGATTGCTGTGCAATTGATTTTAACTCTGTAGGTCTGTCACATTATTTTCCTCTCGACAACAATTATCTCCCTCACCACTCCTTTTGGAAGATCTTTTTTGCTTCTATTTGTTTACACTGCTCTTTTGCTCTATTGTGACACTCCTTTGGGACTGCCATGCATCTGATTCTGATATTATAATCATGATTTCTTCATTGCCATCACAACAAGCCTGCAAGACTATCTTCTACCCCCTGCCATCATTTCTTTGCTAAGCACAATCTTATTTATGGTCTTTCTGATGCTCTTACCTGTTGCGGCTGTCATGTATGCTTAGAAATACCCCTGGTCTGCTTATTAACATTTCCAATTGGACTTCTACAGATCAACATAACTGTCCTAGACTTCCCACTAGCCACTTTGCATAACACTTATGCTTACATTATCTTCCAGATGACTGATACGCTAATCTTAATAGAAGCTTATAGTAGCAGTCTCCCTTGTGGCTGTTCTTCATTCTGGATTGCTTCTCATGACCTTGATCATAAAGGAACTGTTGACCGTGAAGGCTATACAAAGCAAGTTGTAGATACACCTCTTACATTATGCGTGTAGTTTTTCTGAGTTTCTTTATGAATTAACAACTGAGCATACTAATAATTATGTGCTTTCAGCTGGGTTGGATGCAGGATTGGCATTCATTAGAGTGCCACTATACATGTGCTTGGGATTGGAAAATATTTCCTTGAATTGGCGGGGAAATAATTTGGAGAAATTTGTACTCGTTAACTTTGTCAATTGAAACTTCAACCATCGTAAAGTAATGTCTGCAACGCCTCAAAGCTGGATATACGTTTTGAATTCATTCCAGACAATCTTCCCAAGGATGATCCCGCAGTGTTTAATCTCGGCAATCCTCCAGTCTGCTACATAATTCACAATTCATTTCTTCCATGGGTTCGATATGTTGGGAATAAACTGCAAATTCCTCGTGCTGTTTTCTGAATTTATCATCACTTTCGAAATGGTCTGATACCAACCTCTGTGTAATCGTTTATTATTGCTTTGGTTTTATCAAACATCATACAACCAATTCCTTTTTCATGCAATGAGTTTTGGTTTTTGTAAGGCTCGTTTCTCTCTCTTTAGATTAATCCCCTAATTTACACCAGTTCGAAATGTTATGATGGCTTTGATTTCCCGGAGATTGATGAGATTGTAGCAAAATGCCTAAAAACATCATCATCCCTGACCTTCCTGAGCTGAAATTGTTCGATATACCTTTGGCGTTCATGAGAACAAGCGGATTTGTCAACTACTATTTATGGCAGTTGGAGAGCATGAATGATGCCTCGTGGGTGATTGTCAATGGCCCAATATATTCTATAAGTTAGAGCCTGAAAACATCAATTCCCTCCGATGTTCAAGCAGGTAAATAGTTGTTTGCCTTTACATCCTTGCAAGATAATTTTGGACTCAAATGTGCATTCATTTAGAGTGAGACCTTTTTCATTGGTTCTTATTTGCTTTTGAATTACATTTTAAAAATCAATTCAGATTTGAGCTGAGGAAGATGGGATTATATGGAAGGAGTGAATGGAGACCTTACTAAATTGATCCACCACTTTCTAATCCATCCAGACATAACCAATCGGCCCACTCTCCAGGGCATCATAATAACACTGCCAGAAGTTGGTTTTAGCATAGTTTGATTTCGTAATGTTTATGTGCTTTTGAAATTATCATGATAATTAAATTAAATTCATAGGAACAGTGAACAGATGGTCCCAAGCAACAACAGAATAGGTAATTTACATTGTAATATCTCGTTTATATTTGGAATTTAATAGTAACATTTTTATGCTTTTGTTAGGGTTTTTGTTTGTACTTCTTGCCTAAGACCCTCTTAGTTCATTTAACATTCATGTTATATTAGCATGAGTATTTCATTTAGATGTTATAGATCATTATAATGACTGTTGTGAAAAACGTAACAGTGAAAACCATTATAATGTGACTGGTGAATATCTGAAGAGTGACCTGCCAAAAATAATTCGGTAGTCCAACTTCATTTATCAGATCAATGTATTATTCAATGCTATTTTCAGACCATGGAAGAACTGGCTTCAGATTACAAACATAGTCTAGAAAGGAAAACAACCTCCCAGAAAACTGCCCCTTGCCATTGATTTTAAAGCTTGACTAACTGCTTCCAATCATTTAGGATCATGCCATGAAAGAAAAGTGACAAGTATTAGACTTGGTTGTGTGGGTCGAACCTTCCTTCTTGTGTGCTGCGAAACGTCTTTATCTTCACTCGATTGCTGGATGCTTCTGTAAACTGGCATTGGAGAAGGATGGTCTTGACTTTTCCCAACTGAAAGGTTGCAGATGTTCCTCACAAATCAACAGCTATCTTCTAGTCCACTGGATGCTTTCAACTGTTATCATAGGTGTTTCCAACTGTCCATTATTTCCTCTCGGACAACAATTATCTCCGTCACAACTCCTTTCGGAAGATCTTTTTTACTTCTATTTGTTTACACTGTTCTTTTGCTCTACTGTGACACTCCTTTGGGACTGCCATGCATCTGACTCTGATATTATAGTCATGATCTCTTCATTGCCGTCACAACAAGCCTGCATGACTATCTTCTACCCCCTGCCATCATTTCTTTGCTAAGCACTGTCATATTCATGGTCTTTCTGATGCTCTTACCTTTTGTGGCTGTCATGTATGGTTATAAATACCCTTGGTCTGCTTATTAACATTTCCAATTAGACTTCTACAGATCAACATAACTTTCCTAGACACTAGCCTCTTTGCATAACACTTATGCTTACATTATCTTCCAGATGACTGATACTTAACTCTTCCTATAGCACTGTGACTGCTCTTTGTCACTTCATTTGAAGGTTGGTTGCACAATCCTCAAGTCTGCTGCCTTCTACTGGTTGTTGATGCAATCCGGCCACAATTTGATGCTCTAATCTTAATAGAAGCCTATACTAGGAGCCCCCCATGTAGCTGATCTTCTTCATTCTGGATTGCTTCTCATGACCTTGATCATGAAGGAACTATTGACTGTGAAGGCTATACAATGGAAGCTGTAGAGACACCTCTGACATTATGTGTGCAGTTTCTCTGAGTGTCTTATGAAATAACAACTGAGCATACTCTTAATTATGTGCTTTCAGCTGTGTTGGATGCAGGATTGGCATGCATGAGAGTGCCATTATATGCATGCTTGGGATTGGAAAATATTTCCTTGAATTGGTGGGGAGATAATTTGGAGAAATTTGTGCTCGTTAACTGCGTCAATTTAAACTTCAATCATCAAAAGTAATGTCTGCAACGCCTCAAAGCTGGATATACGTTTTGAATGCATTCCAGACAGTCTTCCCGAAGATGATCCCGCAGTGTTTAAGCTTGGCAATCCTCCAGTCTGCTACATAATTCACAATTTATTTCTTCCATGGGTTCGAAATGTTGCAAATAAATTGCAAACTCCTCGTGCTGTTTTCTGAATTTATCATCACTTTCGAAATGGTCTGATTCTGACCTCTGTGTAATCGTTTCTTCTTGCTTTGGTTTTATCAAGCATCATACAACCAATTGCTTTTTCGTGCAATGAGATTTGGTTTTTTTAAGGCTTGTTTCTCTCTTTAAATTAATCCACTAATTTTCACCAATTCAAAATGTTATGATGGCTTTGATTTCAAGGAGAGGGATGGGATTGTAGCAAAAAGCCTAGAAACATCATCATCGCTGGCCTTCCTGAGCTGAAATTGTCCGATTTACCTTTGGTGTTCATGGGAACAAGTGGATTTGTCAACTACTATTTACGGCAGTTGGAGAGCATGAATGATGCCTCGTGGATGATTGCCAATACATTCTATAAGCTAGAGCCTAAAACCATCATTTCCCTCCGATGTTCAAGCTGGTAAATAGTTGTTTGCCTTTACATCCTTGCAAGATAATTTTGGACTCAACTGTGCAGTCATTTAGAGTGAGACCTTTTTCATTGGTTCTTATTTGCTTTTAAATTACATTTTTTAATTCAATTCAGATTTGACCTGGGGAAAATGGGATCACATGGAAGGAGTGGATGGGGACCTTACTAAATTGAAATTTCACTTTCTAATCCATGCAGACATAACCAAGCGGCCCACTCTCTAGGGTATTGCAACAACACTGCGAGAGGTTGGTTTTATTATATTTTGATTTCGTAAAGTTTACGTGCTTTTGAAATTATCATGATAATTAAATTAAATTCATCAGAACAATGAATAGATGCTCCCAAGCAACAACAGAATAGGTAATGCACATTGTAATATCTCATGTATTTTTGGAATTCAATTATAACATTTTTATTCTTTTGTTAGGGTTTTTGTTTGTACTTCTTTCCTAAGACTATCTTAGTGCATTTAACATTCATGTTATATTAACATGAGTATTTTATTTAGATGTTAGAAATCATTATAATGTCTGTTGTGAAAAACTGAACAATGAAATTCATTATAATGTGAATGTTGTGACAATCTGAAGAGTAACCTGCCAAAAATCATTCAGTAGTCCAACTCCATATGACAGATCAATGTACTATTCAATGCCATTTTTAGATGATGGAAGAACAGGCTTCAGATTACAAACATAGTCTATAAAGGAAAATAATTTGTTGAAAACTGCCCCAAGGCATTGATTCTAGAGCTTGGTTAACTGCTTCTGAGCATTTAGGATCGTGCATTGAAGGAAAAGTGAGAAGTTGCTTGGTCAAACCTTCCTTCTTGTGTGCTGCAAAAGGTCATTATCTTCAGTTGATTGTTGGAAGCTTCTCTAAACTGGCATTGGAGAAGGATGGTCTTGACTTTCTCAACTGAAAGGTTGCAGGTGTTACTCACAAATCGACAGCTATCTTCTAATGCACTAGATTCTTGCAACTGTTATCATAGGTGTTTCCAACTGTCCCTTAACCCTCTCGAACTACTATGATTGTTTTCCTGGCTTTTAGGCCATGTGAAGATGGTTGAAAAAGTGGTTGAGATTGATTAAATGCCGTAGGAGGGTGTGAGAGATCACTGAGGGTTAATACTTTGACACTTGTCCTCATACCCTTTGTCATTTTGCACCATAGATTCAGTCTATTATACGAACTGCTCATGAACCCTCTTAAAACTGACTGATTGGCATTGGCACTGTCGTTGCTATACATATTCAGTTCAATCTCTCATCACTGTGATATGGGACTCTCAATGGTGTAGAGATTCTTTGTTGTAGTTGAAGATTTGTTTAGGACTGTTATTGCACCTGTTATTTGCCTTTATTTAATCATGAGACTTACCCATTCCTTTAGCATTCCTTAAGGCCACTTGTGTAGTTGCTCTTCTTTGAATGAGGATTCTACTTGATTTTCTTATGAATCCATGGTCATTTGTAGTTGATGTGATTTGTCTTTATTTTACTGCCTTGGGCTGTCTTCAACTCATTCACATCTTATTAAGTGTTGTTCTTTCTCTGTTGTCTTCATTACCGAGTGCCATTGTCCCTTTTGTCTCTGTGACATCTTTTGCACTATCTAAGCCTCGTTTCCCTTTACACTCTGACGGGTAGTCATGTTGATTGTTGTGCAGTTGACGTTAACTAGGTAGGACTGTCGCATTATTTTCATCTTAATAACAATTTTCTCCCTCATCACTCCTTCTGGAAGATCTTTTTACTTCTATTTGTTTATAGTGTTCTTTTGCTTTATTGTGACAGTGCTTGGGTACTGCTATGCATCTGATTATGATATTACAATCATGATTTCTTCATTGCCATCACAACAGGCCTTGAAGACTATCTTCTACCCCCTGCCATCATTCCTTTGCTAAGCACTGTCATCTTCATGGTCTTTGTGATGCTCTTACCTGTTGTGCCTGTCGTGTATGCTTAGAAATACCTTTGGATTGCTTATTAACATTGCTAATTAGACATCTAAATATCAACATAGCTTTCCTAGACTTCCCACTAGCCTCTTTGCATAACACTTATGCTTACATTATCATCCAGATGACTGATACTTTACTCTTCCAATAGCACTGTGACTGCTCATTGTCATTTAATTTGAAGGTTGGTTGCAAAATCCTCTAGTCTGCCCTCTTCTACTTGTTGTTAATGCAATCTGGCCACAGTTCGATATGCTAATCTTAATAGAAGCTTATAATAGCAACCCTCCTTTGCTTTTAGCTGTTCTTCTTCCTTCTGGATTGCTTCTCATGACCTTTATCATGAAGGAACTGTTGACTGTGAATGCTATAAAATGGAAGTTGTAGATACACCTCTGACATTATGTGTGTAGTTTCTCTAAGTTTCTTTATGAATTAACAACTGAGCATACTCTATTTGAATGAATTTCAAGGCTCAAGCACCTCCCAG
The DNA here is from genome assembly GCA_027943335.1 of Chamaecyparis obtusa. Taxonomy (NCBI): domain Eukaryota; kingdom Viridiplantae; phylum Streptophyta; class Pinopsida; order Cupressales; family Cupressaceae; genus Chamaecyparis; species Chamaecyparis obtusa. The sequence goes on along the minus strand of BSBK01000804.1, from coordinate 322,998 downwards.
CACTTCAACTCCTGCCTTTCAATTGCAATGAACAAGACTCTTATATGATTGGTACTTTTGTAATGTTGCCTTTCTGAAATAGGATTTAATGATAAACAATAATAATATTAAAATATAGTAAGAATATAAGTAAAATTTAACTTGAAATATAAAAGAATTGAATTAAAACATAATTAAGTTGAATGAATGGTTAAAAGGCATGAAATGAAAAGATGTGACTACCTCAAACATGAAATCTATAAGGGAGAAGAGAATTTCATTTGAAAGGGGGACAAGGAGTAAAGAAGAAAGAAGGGAGCATGTGAACTAGGGAAGGATTAATGGAAGAATATTGGAATTGTAAGAATTGATGAAGGGTTGTGACTCTTTCAAAAGGGGTAGTTATGAAAGGTTGTGACTATTTCAAGGGGTATAAAGGATGAAGGGTTGTGACTCTTTTAAAAGTGGTAGTTATGAAAGGTTGTGACTCTTTCAAAGGGCGTAAAGGATGGAGGATTGTGACTGTTTCAAAAGGGGTAGTTATGAAAGGTTGTGACTCTTTCAACGCGCCTAAAGAATGACGGATTGTGATTCTTGCAAAAATAGTAGTTATGAAAGGTTGTGACTCTCTAAAAGGGCATAAATGATAAAGGGTCGTGACTCTCTTGAAAGGTTGTAATAATGAAAGGTTGTGACTCTCCCATCATGAAGATATAATTAGGAGAGAGTCATTTGTTGAAGGCATGGAAGAAAGGATCATGATAAAGAACGTAATCACAGTAAGCCCCATTCTGAGATATGAGACAGTTCTGCTCCACATAATAGAGCATATGAATTAAAGAAGGATTAATGGAAGAAGTAACTTTCGAAGGGGCAGAAATGATGGAGAGTTGTGACCCTTTTGAAGGGTGGCTATTGTGAAAGGGTGTGACTATTGAAAAGGGCAGACATGGTGAAGAGGTGTGACCCTTCCTCACAAAAGATATAAAGCGGGAAGAAGGATCAATGGGAATTGGAAACTTATCTCTTCTTTTAATCCATAAGGATCAATAATTAATATGAAGAGAATAAGACACTCAATCAATCAGAATAAGAAATATATATCTGAATATAAGCAACAGATCAGACTGTTATAAGGAAAACATCAGATTTATTTAATGATATGATGCATAATGATTTGGCTAACTATGATTGGTCTCTCACTTGTTGGGAAGTAGAACATTACACATTGCTACTATTATATATATACTCATAGCCTAATCCTTAATCACTCGCTATAGCCCCTTAAGTGGATAGGTTAGTGTTGTGTAGGGAGAGGCAGAGTAGATCTTCACAAGGTAGATGACTCCTGAGATGGGATATGGATGGGAACCTGAAGCCTTGAGGGAGACCTACGACAAGTAAATCTCCATTTTCCTTAGGGTTGATGTTTAGGAGAGAAGGAATTGGGGCTTAAGTATGTTAACTATCAAATGTATCATGAATCATTCCTTATTTCTTAGTTCAATTCGATTTAAATGCATAGCGATGTATGTTAATCATTGGGAATTGGCAGCTTCCTAATAGGGAACATTACGAAGACCAAGTAAATTTCCATTTCCCAACACAATCCAAACCCTAGTTAGGAATTTTAGGGTAAATCAAGAAAGTCCTAATAAGGGACATTACGAATGGTATTAGAGCTTTGATCCTGCCATCGTGCAAGGTAAAGATGAAACAATAAATGCATTCTAACCAATAAGAAGGGGTCTAACAATGCATGTATGCTTTGTGTCTTCATGTGCTCATGTGTATATTTTGTATTTTCGAGTGTATGCTCCATGTGTGGTTCTACTTTGGTTGACCTAGAATAAAAGAATAACTAGAGTGAACCCAACTATGGTAAGTCCAAATTAGTTTTAATGCCATTACAAGATGGTCTTGGTCCTTGTCTCTAGAAGATGAGAGAAAACTTGCCTTAAAATTGCAAACCTCGCAAACTCTCAATGCATTGGTTAATATTAGAGTTGTACAACAAAAGCTACTCACATTATAAGATCTGTATGAAAATTGGCATTACTTGTGGGCAAACAATTTTGGGAAGGGTGGATTGTAATGTCCCCTTTCTGAAATAGTATTTAATGATAATCAATAATAATATTAAAATATAGAAAGAATATAAATAAAATTTAAACTCTTTCAAAAGGAATCTTTCAAAAGGGGTAGTTATGAAAGGTTGTGACTCTTTCAAAAGGCATAAAGGATGAAGGGTTGTGACTCTTTCAAAAGGAGCAGTTATGAATTGTTGTGACTCCCTCAAAAGGGGTAGTTATGAAAGGTTGCGACTATTTCAATGGGCATAAAGGATGAAGGGTTGTGACTCTTTCAAAAGTAGTTATGAAAGGTTGTGACTCTCTCGAAGGGCATAAAGGATGAAGGGTTGTGACTCTCTTGAAAGGTTGTAATAATGAAAGGTTGTGAATCTCCCATCAGGAAGATATAAATAGGAGAGAAAGTCATTTGTTGAAGGCATGGAAGAGGGGTCATCATAAGTAAGGTAATCACAGTAAGTCCTGCTCCGAGATATAAGACAGTTCTGATATACATAGAGATAGCATAATAGTTAAGGAAGGATTAATGGAAGAAGAAGTAACTTTCAAAGAGACAACAATGATGGAAAGTTGTGACCCTTAGGAAGGGTGGTTTTTGTGAAAGGGTTTGACCATTGAAAAAGGTAGACATGGTGAAGAGGTGTGACCCTTCCTCACAAAATATATAAAGGGGGAAGAAGGATCAATAGGGAATTGGAAACTTCTCTTCTTTCAATCCATAAGGATCAATATTTAATAAGAGAATAAGACGTTCAATCAATTAGGATAAGAGATAGATATCTGAGTTTAAGCGGCAGATTAGTCCGCTGTAATGCAAACAACAAACTTATTTATTGATATAATGCATAATAATTTGGCTGAGTATGATTGGTTTCTCACTTGTTAGGAAGTAGAATATTACACATTGCTACTGTTATATATATATACTCATAGCTTGATCCTTACTCACTATAGCCCCTTAAGAGGATAGGTTGGTGTTGTGTAGGGAGAGGCAGAGTTAATCCTCACAAGGTAGGTGATTCCCAAGATGGGATATGGATAGAGTGTTGAAGCCTTGAGGGAGCTTACTTGTAGATTAGTGTCAAGTGCCCTATGAAAAGTAAATCACCATCCTCCTTAGGATTGATGTTTAGGAGAAAAGTAAGGAATTGGGGCTTAAGTATGTTATTTGTCATATGTATTATGAATCATTCATTGTTTCTTACTTCAATTTGATTTAGATTCATAGTGATTTATGTTAATTATTAGGAATTGACAGCTTCCTAGTAGGGAAAATTATAGAGACTAAAGAAATTGCCATTTCCAAGCGAAATCAAAACCCTAGTTGGGAATTTTAGGGTAAAATCAAGTAACTGGGGACATTACAACTTTCATTTTGTATGCATCCCCTCCATGAATGCCATGATATCAACATGTCATTAGGTTTTCACTTTAAAACTTTATTTCTACTAAAGTATTATCCCATATTAAGCAATTGTTTGTCATGTTCACTAATTGTCATACCTTTTGTGAAAGCTGTTATATATGTCAATGACCGTCCCTCTTTAGTGCTTAAAGTTCTAAATCCTTTGAAGGTTATCCACTTGTATCATCATGACTATGAAGATTTAATGCTATCCTTCAATCATGGTCTTGACAAAGTAAGATCTCTATGGTTTCCAAAATCTTCTATCAAGCTCTTTCTTGCTGAATGTCAACATAGTGTCCCTTTGCTGTCCTATCTTCATTACATGATTGGTAGAAATGAGTTTTGCACTATCTCTAGTATTGCAATGTGGACCTTTCATTCTATTTATCTCAAGGTCATATGATCCTCTTCCATTATTTTAGTACAACTGCATAGAAATCCATGTCTTTCATAACCTTTAAACTGGCCCCATGCAAGAAGATTGCTCTATCTAATTTAGTGAGCAAGAGATAATGCATCTTTCCATTCTGGATTGTGTAGATGACAAATCTGCCGCAAAAAAAGAAATAATACTTTTTTTATTCTTGTTAGTATTTGATAGTGTAGTTAGTTGTTCCCGAGAGGTTGTGTTAGTTGTTGGTTGGTGGTCTCAACCAACTGTCTGACACTCTTTATGTGTGGCTCGAGAACTAGTTTAGATGATGATTGTACAAACATTACACTTGGAAATAAAGCTACATCTTTCTGCCATTCTTATGTGTTAGATTTGAATTGTTGTGTTAAATGTGTTATATGCATATTCGTGTTTACTTTGCATATTAAGCATATACCCCATGGGGAGTAAACATTTGGGTGCTATTGCCTGCTTGAAATTGGAGATTTGAAGGAAGGCCAACAAGCAGGATGGTGGAAAAATGGGCCGCTCATTTGAACAACAAGTGTTAGTAACTAATAGTGATGTCGAGGACAAGGAAGAGACACAGGAGGATCAATTGATAGAAAAATTGTTACATGCATGGGAAGTTTTTGTTGATTAGTACGTACAGAGGGAAGCTCGGGAGAGAGAGGTTCCTAAATGCACGATACATGATGAACTCATAGTGCGACTTGTGGTCTATGATCTTCTTGAAAGTATTCCATGGTTGTTGGCTCACAATTTGATTGAAATGCAAGAACAACATGAGGAAAGGAAATGAGGCAGCATCGGCTGCAAATACTACAATGTTATGAAGAAAGGACTTGTAGGGAGGAATAAGAGTAGGATATTGGCTGATGCCATACCCCTAGAAATTAATGCCCCTGTGACCAAACAAGGACCAATGTACCATATATAACCAAGAGGAGGGAGGAGTAGTAAAAAGATCTATCCATTTGAGAGAAGTGAGTGAGAGAAGACGATGGTTATGAGAAATTGTCGATAAGTCAGAGAGTCTAACAAAAAGCAAGATCCATAGTGTAATGTCCCCATTTTTCATGAGCATCAGAGTTTGAGGGATTAGCCTAATCTTGTGTCCTTTGTAGGATAATTATTGTGGATAGAGGGTCTTCTGAGGCAGAGGCTTGGTTAATGGAGGTTCTTGTCTTCTCCAAAATTCAGTATGTTGTAGTTTGGTCTTTGTTTGGCTCAGATTGGACTTCGTTTGTGCTTAGTTTCATATACTTACTATTTATAGTAAGTATGAGGTTGATAGACATGGGCCCTTTCGATTTTTAGAAAGTGCATTTGGTTGTGTGGGGAAATATTAGGTGTGACTCCTGATTCAGGCGGCATATTTAAAGGACAAGTATTTTGGGAGTTATTATTATTTTGGTGCCAAATTATTATTTAATCATTAAATGGCTTATTATAAAAGTTATAATTTAACTTTATAATTTCACTTAAGTTGAGGGTTGAGTCATCATTGGGAGGGGCTAGTTATTCAATTAATCCATGGAAGCCTTAGCCAAGGTATTGATTAAAGTATTGGAGGAAATGAATTATTAAAAGAAAAGTATATCTATTTATCCCACATTGGCTGGAAAAGTGTGTGAGTTCTCCCACAAAAGTTATAAAAGACTCACATGAGTTCTTTTTCATTATGTTGATTATGTTTTTTTGAAATTGGTGAAGTTTATGAGAAGAAGAAACCAGGGTTTTGACTTTAGCCATTGGAGAAAGGAATTCTTCAAGGTTTTTTGCAATTAGAGGTAGTGGAAGATCCACTGATTCTTTCTGCTAGCTATGGCTTCATACAGAGGCCATGATTATGCCAAATGGTGATGAAATTGGGGGTTAATGTTTTCGTTTCTCATTCAGATTTGTTGCAGTAAAATAGAGACAACACAAGGACCGAATCGCAGCCTCTATGATTAGTGTTTTGGGTCTAACAAGGCAGCTATTCTAGACATTGCAGCCACGTGATCTTTCTAGGATAGCCACCCAGCCACTTGGTCAATTTGTAGGACTGCAATAACATTCTAGCTTTGACGCCTAGCCTATAGCAGTAACCATATGATAATTAGGGGCTGATCATTCATTCTAGGTTTGGCACCAAGGGATTTTGCATTGAATGAAAGTTGTGATTTACTTTGGGATGAATTACAAAGCTGTGACCACATTCCAAGTTCTCTTAATTGTTGATTAATTTTATTTCTCAAATTCCAATAGATGCTGTTGTATGCAATCTGATTTCATATTACAAAAATTGGAACACTTTTGTTTGGATTTGGGAAAAAATAGCTTATTTCATGCGTTGTTATATGTGTTGTAATTGCAAAACCATTCAAATACAAACAAAAAAAACCATATACATTTAGAAAATAAGAACTTAGACATTGCATGCCAACCATTTGATAAAATGTAAAAATGTTTGTAATTTGGTTTCAGTAGTTAGAATCAGTAGGGTTCTTACACATAGTGAGAGCCGAAGTCGTAGTCAGCAGAGGACAAGACAATGTATGTGGAGTGAGTTGGAAGAGGTTGTCATAAACCTACCACTCTTGGACGATGAAGAAAGTGAAGATCTCGCCGACCAAGTATGTAACCAAGCGGCACACTCTGCTTCCAATGTAGACTCTGAATCTCTAGAAAAGACCAGTACCACAAGCCCGACCGTGTAGTCAGACGAAGGGCAAGTGTGAAATCACCAGACCAAGGTTGCCAAAATTTTTGAAACTACCTTGCATCGTATCCAAAACCCGTCCCTCGGAGAAGAATTGAGAATAGGGGAACTAGAGTTGAAGAATTCGGGGAGGAGCATAAACACGAGGTAGGTGACCAAGGTCTAAACAATGCATTGCCGAGAGTGCAAGTGAGGCATTGAAACTTGGTTCAGAAAGACACTCTATTCTGGTCAGATACACACAGTGCCTACCGAGCAAGAATGATGGTGAACACCTCAGAGATGATAAAAAAATCCCCAAATTCATAGGACACAGATCAAAGGATCTCAGATGCCTTTGTAGTACTTGCGTGACAATATTTGAGGCCAATGGCGAAGATGACCATGATTATTTGTTGAAGGCATTTCCTACAACATTACAGGGAATTGCCATTGACTAGTATACAAACCTGCAAAGAGAGAGCAAAGCATCATAGAATGATCCCAGGAAGGCATTTGAAGAAGAATTCAAACTGCTAAGAGATGACAACAAAAAAGTAGCAGAAATTTATAACACGAAGCAAGGGAAAAATGAGAACGTACGAGCTTACAATCATACGCTCAAAGAGTTGCTTGACAAGTTGGAAAATCAGTTAGCTAAAGGGTTGAAAAAGAGATGGTTCATTGAAGGATTGGTTCCCTCACTAGGTTTTGTGGTGAGCTTGATTGGCTCCTTCTGGATTTATTTCCTTAATTTGAAATATTTGCAATTTTATTGTTTCAAAGTGTTTTGTATAATGCAATTTTAATGAAATTTCTACCAATTTCAAATATCAAACCAGGACAAATTGAGTATCTCTGAAAATAAACATTATTTTATCTTATCACAAATAATGACACATAATCAACAACTTATCCTTTAAATAAATGGCACCTGGCAATTTATGTTTTTTCGCAGTTTGAAAAAAAAACTCCCAAAAGTCTTAGCACGGCCCAATATGAAGTCAGCCGCGACCTTAAAGAAATTTTGTAGCAGCTTGAATAATCACGTGCCTGGCTGAATTCTAACGCAGGTCCTTGCTGTTTGAAGACGACTCCCAAAAGGAGTCACGTTGGCTGGAGATGAGGTGTTGCAGCCTCCCTAAGCCTCACGCACCTAGCCTGTATGCTAACGCAACACTTGTGAATTAATTTCCCTTGCTTTGAATCAAACCGCGAACCCTTTCCTTGAAACGCAGCCTAGAAACAAAACATTGTTTCTTGATAAACAAACTCTTCACTAATCGCATTCAATGTCCACAAGGAATCACAACTCACTTCTCAATCAGATTTCAGAGCTCCAGCATGAAGAAAAAAAATCGAACCTTGGAAGACAAATTGAATTTATTCGCAGATGAAAGACTTCTCATGATCCAGTATACATCAGCACTGAATTATGATTTTAGAATCAGAATTATTCTCATTCAGAATAACAGCAGCAAAATTCACGATTAATTTGTAATGATTCAGATTGCAAATAGAAGAATCAGTCCTCAAACCCCAACCAGGTTCTCTCTCACAAACTTCAATAAAAATAATATATATCAAGGATGATTTTCAATTTTTTGCCTTCAAAGCTTTTATAAAGCATTAAATGAATCTAACTTCTTCCACACACTTTTCACTAAAGAAGCTTCTCATTCACAATTCAAAATTAGAACATAAAGCTAAGTTATTTATTAAGTTCAACTTAATAAACAACTTATATATCTTTAAACCACATTAAATGCTCTAAAATGCATCCAACTGCTCACACTACAGAACTGTCTTCTCTGACCTGCTAAAAAAAACCACTGCCCAAAATAGACTTAATAAAAATAGTAAGTCCGTCACAGAGACCCTCAAGACACTGTCAGCTCACGAGGGTCGCGATGATGAACTGACCATGCTCAGCTGCAAGAACCTTCTAAAATGGGGACATTACAGTCCTCCCTCCCCAAGATTGCTTGTCCCCAAGCAATCGCAATCTGGGGTGATGAAGAATATTCTCAGGTTCCCAAGTGGCGTCCTCATCAAGTAGTCCATGCCACTTCACTAGAAACTCTCTAACAATCTGCCGTTGCAAATGTCTCTCCCTGGTATCCAAAATAGCCTCAGGGACCAACTCTACTCTGCCCTCATCATCCAAAGGAGGTAATGTAGAAGATGGTACAACATGCTGACCCAACGCCTTCTTGAGGCGCGAAACATGGAAAACATTATGAACCCGGCTGTCCAAAGGTAAATCTAGCTCATACGCAACCTCCCCCACACAACGAACTACACGGAAGGGTCCATAATAATGGGGCTTGAGCTTCTCAACTCCACTCTTCTTGATAGAAGATTGCTTGTAGGGCTGTAACATCAGATAAACCATATCACCCACCTGAAAAGAACGAGCAATCCTCCTTTGATCAGCATACTGCTTCTGTTGATTCTGAGCTCTCTAAATATTATCCCTTAATGTCCTCATGATATCCTGACCATCCTGCAACATATCCCCTGCGCTAGGCACTCGACTGTCATTGCATAATAAATCCATAAAACTAGGAGGATCATACCCATACAAGGCCCGAAATGGTGACATCTGAATGGTCATGTGGTGAGTGGAGTTATAACAATACTCACACAAATGTATCCACTTCACCCAAGCCTGCTACTGAGAGGAAACATAATTCCGTAAATAGCCCTCCACCCATTTATTCACTATCTCAGCCTGACCATTAGTTCGAGGGTGGTAACTAGTGCTTGGAGTCAATTCCATCCCATGTAACCGGAAAAGCTCCTGCTAGAAATGACTCATACAACGGCTATCACGGTCGCTCACAATAGTTCGGGGCAAACCATGTAATATAAACACCTCTCGAAAAAATAGCTCAGCTAATTGAACAGTCGAAAAAGTGGTAGTGATCAGGAAAAAGTGAGCATACTTAGTGAGACGATCCACCACCACAAAAATACAATCTCTACCTTGGGCTCTCGGCAAGCCCACAATAAAATCCATAGACAAACAGGCCCACTTCCGTTCAGGAATGGGAAGGGGTTGTAACAAACTGACCGGATAGGTATGCTCTTGTTTGTTCTGCTGACAAATAGAACTCTCGAACATACTGCTGAACATTATTCTTCAGACCCTTCCAAGTGAACCTCTCAAGAACCTGCCTATAAGTCTTAAAGAACCCAGGATGTCCAGCCAATGGAGAGTCATGAAAAGCCCGAAAAATAATCTGTCTGACACCCGATCCAGGAACTAAATATATCCTTCCCTTGTAAATGATCAATTCATTCACAAGCGTATAAATGCTGTCCTGTATACTGCCATCAACAACACTAGCTGCCCACTGATCTCGAGCATACTCTGCGATAATCATGTGTCTCCAATCCTCTGCTATCTCTGTAATCACACACAAGTGGGGTCTTCGAGATAGGGCATCAGCCACCACATTTTGAGTACCTTTGATATAGGAAATATCAAAGTCATAAGACTGTAACTTACTAACCCACTTCTGCTGTCTCTCATTAAGATCCCGCTGTCCAAGGAAATGCTTCAGGCTGTTATGATCAGTTTTAATACAAAATTTGCTACCCACCAGGTGTTGCCTGAATTTGGCCAAGGCATGCATAATGGCCAACATTTCCTTGTCATAAATGCTAAACAATCTCTCAGGACCCATGAGTTTCCAACTCTCGAAAACAATAGGATGACGATCCTGAGAAAGCACTGCTCCAATACCCTCTCCCGAGGCATCATAATGCAACTCGAAGGGTCTCGTGAAATCTGGCAATGCCAAAACTGGGCATGAAGTCATGATCACCTTGAACTTCTCAAAACACTCTTGTGCCTGAGTAGTCCATACAAAAGCACCCTTACGGGTTAAATCAGTAAGCGGAGTTGCATGTCTAGAGAACCCTGACACAAATCTATGATAGAAAGCACATAGTCCAATGAATCCCCTTAGCTGTGTCAAGTTTCCCGGTGTAGGCCAATCCAGAATAGCACGAACCTTATTAGGGTCCATGCGAACTCCCTCTGCACTGATGATGTGTCCCAAATACAATAACTCTGTCATGCCTAAAGCACACTTGGATTCCTTGGCATATAAGGAAGCCTCATCAAGAGTACCCAATACTGCATCCAGAATTGAAACATGCTCGTCCCAAGTCTTACTATAAACTAATATGTCGTCAAAAAACACAAGAACAAATCTGTTGATGTGAGTTTTGTACCACTACATAACATATAGCAATTGAAATACTTGATACGATGTACCAAACACTCAACCCTCTCTTGAAAAGTATACGAGGATATTGCAAGGTTCCTTACACCTGTGGATACTAACTCAATTATAAAATGTGATTTGCTGGTAATCACTTTGGCGGGCTTACGTTGTTCATTCACTTGAGGATGTCAAATTCTCACTATGATGAGATCTAGCTTTGCAATGTATACTCAATGACTTTCTCCAATTTACCACTTTCAACTTTACTTCTCAAACTTCTCACTACTAAACCACTTCTTGCTTTGCTACTACTCCTAAGGAATGGAAAGATTGGCAAATGGACAGGGATCAACCTAATGAAAGCTTGCCAACGGCGCTACCTCCATTGGTGCAATGATTCTAAGGGATACTCTTAGGATTTTCACACTAACACCTATCTTCCAACCCAACTTAAAGTACAAGCGGGAAGATGAAATGCAAGTAGAACTTGGGAGCGATTGAACTAGATTACCACACAAGGCTTCTTAACAAGCCGCTAAGATGCTAGTGGCCTAGTATATAGATCCCTATCAAACATTTACCAATATCACCATACAACTAGCCATCTACTTCTATTCTAACAACATGAAATGAAATCCTACTTTAATTTGAGAGATGAGAAGAACCATGCAAATACACCAAAATGATCATGTATATCCACCATGCAAGTCACAACAATAAATAAAGAACAATTTTGATAGTATTTTGGCAACAATTCTCCAACATAACTCTCCTTTACAAATGAGTACGAATGGCCTTATATAGAGGCTCAAAATTACGAGGGGCCAAGATTAAGAGGCAAAATCAAGGGCCAAGATTAAACCTTACAAACCCTAATTAGGGTTACCACCTTTCAACCAATTACATGAGGGCACCAACTTTGTGGGCCAATGAGAAAATTACAATAATTTGTCAACCAATGAGAACATAGGACACTTGGCATGATTAGATTGCATGCACATGAAATTGCCACCTCATCAACCTTTATCTTATAAATTCATTTAATCCTTGAGATGAGGTGAAGCTTTGGATGCTTGAGCTCGTCCTTAGAAACTTTCTCACCACCACTTGAACTTGCTTGTACTTGATGTCCTGACCTTGAAAGGGTGAGGTCTCCATGCACTTGGGGTAATCCTACCTTGACCTTGGTGGCTTGCCTGGATGTGAACCTTCTTGCAGTTTGAGAGCTTTGCTCTTGGCCACCGCCTTGAAATCAAACTTGACCTTCTTCAACCTTTCACCTCACTTTCCTTTTTCCTTATCCTTGCCTTCTTTAACCTTCTTATTCGAATTTGGATTGCATGCATCCCACATCTTTGCTTGAATAATCTTAGGTTCTCGGGGCACCTGCCCTGGCCACGCTTCCTTGATTGTTCCACAATCCATCCGTTACTTGATTTGAGATACTCATTAAGTTCATCAATTGCCTCTTAGTTCATACTTCTTTCTCTAGTTGACCCTCAGCCGCCTTCAACTGTTCGAACTGCCACGACCTTGCCTCTTGGCATAAGTACTTGCCTCAACCATAGTGGTGCAGTGCATCTCCCCAAAACTGGATTTGGTTCGACTGACAAAGCATCACTAGTAGTCTTGCACTCAAATTGAAAAGGTAGGACCCCATGTAGACTTGCCTCTGATTTTGTACTATCTAAGTTGCAACTCTAAATTCATGCTAATGATCCTAGTCCAATCAATCTTTTCTTTACCATTTCCAATGCCTTCAATAAAATAAAACATCCAAGGATCAAACTGTGTACCTTGAGCAGAGCCTGGGATCCGATTGAGAAGCACGATGAAGTTGCCATACTTTGACTTGCTGTATTCTGTTTGCTGCTGGGGTAGATTGAACACTTCCTTGCACAAATCCATACTTATTGATCTTCTTTGCCACAGGGGACTAGCTGTCTCTCAACCTCTCTCTTAATTGAATCATATCAAGGGTACCAATGTTGGTGTCTCCAACGTTTCTCAATTTTGAGCGGAAGTTGGAATTGGGTATCATGACTTCCTTGTCTCCTATTTTAGCATTAGTTCTTTTGGGTCGCTTGCTTGCATTGGCATCCGCCATCCTAAACCCTTATCACTCCCCGCCTTTCTACAGTGATGGTAGGACTACACTTATCACTCCAAACTTCCTTTTAATGGGATGAAATACTACACTTATCACTCCCCGCCGTTACCTTAAGAGATGGGCTACACTTATCACTCCAATCTTCTTCCTAATGATGATGATGATGAAGACTACACTTATCACTCCCCGCCTTTGCCTTAAGATGGACTACACTTATCACTCCAATCTTCTCCCTAGGGGTGAGACTACCACTTATCACTCTCCACCGTTTTCTATGAGATGGACTACACTTATTACTCCAATCTTCCTCCTATGATGATGATGATGAAATGATGGAATGCAAGCAAGAACTTTGGGAAAAAAGCTAGTCAAGACAATCGAGTAATCAACCTACTAACCAAACTTCTAACTCTACTCTTGAAACTAGTCTTCAACACTTAACAATAATACCAATGAAATGAACAACTAAGAAGAAAGGAAAAAGATAAGCCACTCACTGGCTATGAAATTCTGAATTCTACCTTGATGTATTTGCCTTGTCAAAATCACAACTCTACCCAACAATCTTTCTGTCTTCACAATTCTGAAAATGAAGCCTCAATCAATCAAACTCCACCTCTAATAAAATCTGGAAATGAAACTCAAATCAACAATCCTTCTTGTTCAAATTTTGAGATTAAAATGTTCAAACTTCTATTTTCGGATCTGTCTCAAAATGCTGGAAAAATGCCCTTAAAACCTCAATTTTTGGATGCCAAAATGTGAAAAAGAAGCCTCCAAAGTATGAACTATGTATCACTGCCTCTTCCTTAATGAAAATGCTGTCACTAGGCCTTAAATCTGCCCTCCAATTGCATCAAAATACCTTAAAAATTGCCCAGACCTGCTAAACGAACATGGCCGCCATCATTCAAACACAATATCTGCCCCAACAGAGATTTTGAGGCCTCAATCTGCCCTCGAAACACCTCTTCAATGTTCAGATCCACTACTTAGACAAACTCGCCAACCTCTGATTCAAGATCGCCGCCCAAAAGATCAAGTTCGGATGCCAAAATATGAATAAATTCGCTGCTTATGATCACTGATTTTGCCCTTGAATTAGCAGAGCAGAGATCGAACTTGTATTGTAAACAAATGAAGGGGGAAAGCTTTCTTATATACGTGCTGTTCATGCCCAATTACAGGGCCGACCCCCTACACGTTTGCCAATATAAAACAATTAATTGATATATAGTAAGGCCGACCTGGTAAAGCATTAAATGAATTTCGATTTTGCAAAAGAAACTTTTAAATTGGATTCGAAATTACAAATGGCATGGGACCTATTTGCAATACAATTATTAAATCTCGATCCTTTCTTGGCACACAATCCAATATAATTTCAAACACACCCAAAGCAATTTTCGAAAATGCCAAAGTATATTTGAAAATCAAAATACACAAGGCTCAGTCCAGATTTTGAAGATCTAACCAGCATTTAATTATCCAATCAAAATCGAAATTGCCAACACTTGCAAATTGTAATTAAATGGATTTGAATTAATTTGCCCAATACTAGAATCGAAAAATGCCAAGAGGAATTTGAAAATTGAAAATAATGAACAGCACTCTCAGATTTTTGAAAATCTACCAAATATTTTGCCATCCAACAAAAAGATCGAAATTAGTTTCAAAATAATTGCAAATCAACATTGGCAAGTTGAAAAAAATGAAAGTAATTGAATTGATTGCCCAATAAAGATTTCGATTTTAATGCCAAGCATTGTCAAGAAGAAAAAAATTCTGATTTTGAAGAGTGATTCAAACAAAGGAAATCGAAAATCAGAATTACACAATGAAAATGATTGATTCCAATATACTTCGAAATTGCTCCCTTTTTGATTTTAGAAATTTCTAGCTTGAACAAAATCGAAAATCTAACAAAAATCGTTAATGCCATGAAATCACTAATATCACACGAATTGCCATTTCAAAATTCCGAATCTTTAAGCACAATCAATTTCCAAATTTGAACAACTCAATTTGCCAAAATCGAAATTCTATCACTAACAAAGTACCATTAACAAAATTTCATTGCCCTTGTAAAAAATTCATCATTTCACCAATGTTCTCAAGATCAGATTCTCATTGCAAGTCAAATCATCACTCAATCATCGGGATCATGCAATCACAATGAGGTCGGGGCAAGGCAAAAGTCTAAGTCTGGAAATTTCAGAACGGGGGTCCCCGTAGAATGGGGCGATGTTGTGAAACCTCACAACAAAATCTCCGCAAATGGCCATCGAAGACTCTGTTCATAGCAGACTGGAATGTAGCAGGGGCATTAGTCAAGCTGAAGGGCATGATTGGAAACTCAAAGTGGCCACAGTGACACTTGAATGCTGTCTTCTCCACATCCTGTCCTCTAACTCTGATCTGATGATATCCTGATCTCAAATCAATCTTGGAGAAGAATTTGACCCCATGTAACTCATCAATAAGATCATCGATACGAGGAATCGGATACTGGTTTTTAATAGTCTTTTTATTCAACATCCGGTAATCTATACACATCCTCAGTGTCCCATCCTTTTTCTTCACTAGAACAACAGATGAAGCAAAGGGGGGCTTACTTGGCCCAATATGTCCCATAGAAAGCAACTCTTGAATGGTCTTCTCAATCTCATCTTTTAGTCGTTTAGGGTACGAAAGGAGTAATCATGATGGGCTTAGTGCCCTCTTCTAACTCAATAATGTGTTCGATTCCCTTGTCTGGTGGCCGACCATATGGTAAATCATTAAACACCTTAGAGTGTTTAATTCTGAGCTGCTGAATATCCGGATGATAAGCTGGCCCATCTGTGTTATCCAGTGTAGACAACACCCTACACTCTGCTGCCCAATCGATAACATCATCATGCTATACCAAACGCTGCATGCGGTTGAAGGAAATAGTCTTTAAATCACCACTCTGGATAGCCTTAAGAATGTGAGTCTTACCATGCTTGATGAACCTCAATTCCATCCTTTCCGTGTTCATGTAGATATCTTTAAGTGAATGCAACCAGCTCATGCTGAGAACTATATCAGTGCTACCCATGTTAACCACATCGAAATCCGCCTTGAAGGAATAATTATTCAGTTTTACAGGGAGCTCAGGAATCTTTTTATTACATTTGAGAGAGTAACCATCGGCTACCTGTACTCTAAGTCCTTCAAAATCTTCAGTTTCAAATCCTCTCTTGGCCACCAAATGTGAATCAATAAAATTATGAGTAGCTCCTATGTGAAAGAGAGCAATGACTTGCTGCCCCGCCAAGAGACCATGCATTCTGAAGGAATCTTCCTTTCTCATGCTAGTAAGGTAAACAACCTTAAAATCAGAATTAACTACCTTCTCATCATCATTACCTGGAACCTCATGTGAATCATGCTCATAATCAGCTCGCTGTCCCGAAAAATCAGAATCATCTTTATCATCATAAAACCACTCCATCTTATTTTTCCCTTTAGGTTTCAAGGGACATGTTATCATTTTAGTTTACACTAAATTGGTAAATTGACCAAGTGCTTCACATTCAGGTTCGAACTTTAGAGTTGCTGTTTTAAAGTTGTAGAGTGGTAAAAATTCAGAAAATAGAGGTACATGTGCAACATTATAATTGTAAACATCAGAAAGCTCACATTAAGGTACACTTATTTACATGCTAGTATTCAGATTTTGAGCACTATTCAGATTTTTTGAGCTTAACAGAGATAGCAGATATGTATGAATTTCAGAAAATTAAAGTACAGCTTTAAATTAACCACACAAGCAGTGGTTGCTCTTAAAACATGAATGGAAAGTACTTTTGCAATGATATACAATAAAAAATTCATATGACGCCACACATCCCGTGGCAGTAGGTTAATGCAGGCACGCATTTCAGTTTCTTAAATTGAATGCAGAAGTTAAAGTTAAATGCAAGAACTAAAATTACAATTTACATTTATGTAAATGTAAAGCAAGGAGAAAGAGAAGAAAGGTTAGGCCCCCTCATTGCCTGGTGTTTCGTCGAGGGTTGAACACTGCTGCATCTTTGATCCCGCATTCCGTGGTATCCCAAGTCATCCTGCAAAAGAAGAGAGAGAAAGTGGGGTTAGTTCATACGAACTGAGCAATGGAGAAGGCCTAGTCTATCATTCTAGCTATCCACATGATTGCATTTACAGAAATGTAAATCAGAAAGCATTAATGGAGCTGATGGAAAGAACGATTACATCATAGAAAAACACTTTATTTCCTAACATTGTTTGCTTCATGTGCAGATAGGTACGAAGGTTAAGTAGGTCGTTGAAAGCACGTGCATACATTTCACGCACGAAACTTTCCGACTGAAGCTATGGAGAGGCGAAGACATGAAGACCGGAGGACTAGAGGAGGCTATTAAGGGGGCATGCATAAGTTTCAGGCATGGGACCTTCTGGCCAAATCATGGAGCTGTAAAAGACAGGCTGTTGAAGGGACATGACTTTCGTCATGAAACCTTTCAGCCAGGAAAAAGTATTAAAAGGAAATGAGCTTTATGTCATGAATATGATTCATGGGAGTCAGGAGCCCATGCTTGAACCCTATGAGTGATATTTCAATGTGCTGAGTACAATAAAGAGGCTAAATGGATGGTTAAGTGTAGAGTACTACTATAGAAGAAACATAATTACAAGTCAAACAATGAGATAAGTATGCAAGAATACATTTAAGAAAACAGAGAGTTCATGTGCTTTTTCAACTTGGTATGCATTTACAGATGTATCAATTACATCATATCAAGTTGATAAAATTTCATGAAGTTAGTTACAGCCTAAGGATAAACAGAGAATAAGAAGTCAAAACAGAAAGAAGAAAAGAAGGTTTTTCTCTATTTTTATTAGGTTCAACAAGTTGAAGTTTAAAAAACCAAATTGCTACACTCATGAATACAAACTTACAGAGTTAAAGAGTTTAGTTGAGTTCCAATTCATTTTTACATAAAAGCTCAATATTCATGGTATGTTTCATTCCAAGCAGACAACAATAATAGAGGGTATTCTTTACATAGAACATCAGATTTTGAAACAGCAAGAGAAATTAAAGAATAACTTTGCTATATCAGCTATGATTTGAAAAAGAGAAATTCAACTTGAATTGGAGACAACTGTATTGATTAGATGAAAGTGTTTCATTTTGGGCCAGCACAGTAGCAGTCAAAAGATAAACAGAATCTTTGGGATTTTCTTGATGGATTTGTGAGAGATAAAGACAACAGAGGTCGTAGCCATCCTAATTTGGACACACACAACATGCAAATTTTTAGCTCTGGTCTAATACTCTGATTATCTTGAGCTCAAAGGAAGTTAATGATGGATTTAAAGACTTCAATAGGTTGCAGTATATCTGAACTACACATCGACATTTTGACCTTGAGCAGCCAGTTGATGAATGTGTAGATGATGAAGCTGCGGAAGAACTTTCAGAGGATCCACTTTTGAGAAAAGAAATTCATGGTAATGGAAAGGAGTCAAATTTCTTCAAGTTTCAGTCTGATGTAGAGCCTGAAAGTGAGGTGCAACTCATTCTTACTACTGGGTAAGAGAAGAAAAGAAAAAAAGAAAGATGACAGGTTGAATGGAACCCTTTTAGATATGGGTTTCTATCACAAAAGAAAAGAAATAATAGTTTACGGCCTAGTCCTAGCTAGTAAAGTCTAAATTTGAAATATTGTGAAGTTTACAATAGTTACAGAAAAGACCATAAGATCTATGCATAGGAAAGAGAAATATAGCCCAGTTCTTTAGTATGATAAAATATAGAGATAAGATAAAATCTAGTATTTTAAGCAATGATGCAGCAGTTAAGTGGAAATCCGCAGCATTTGTGTACAAAAGATAACAGTCAAGGTTTCAGCTATACTAAAATAGAGCCAGTAAATAATCAGTATCAGATGCAGCAAGGAAATTAATACCAGTATTCACGCAAAGAAAGCATACAGATTTATAAGAATAATGGAAAGGTGTTTCACTTTAACTAATGCAAAATTATCAACAGCAAGAGGAAAAGGGAAACAAATACTTATCTATAAGTATTGTTTGAGGCTGAGAAAAGAGAAACAGTAAGTTTTATTGCATAGCTACAGTTCAAAATCATGATGAGTTCTTGCAATAACCGTGAGTACACTGAAAGCCAAGCCCGAGTCCTTTGTAGTCATACTTTGAGAGAGTCGAATGAAGGAGATGTTGCAGCCTGTGATCTTCTCAAATCAAGCCGTAGACTGCAAGGGATGTATTATTCACGATGCATAAACTTAATACCAGGCCGAGATGCGAGCAGGAACGTCAACAAACAAAGCCAGGTTTTAAGAAAAGAAGGGCTGAGTTTTAACTTCCAGTTAGCTCGAGCTGCATAACTACAGACAATGGGGAATGACAGAAGTTTCAAACACATAAATGTGAATCCTTAGGCTTCTAGAGTCGATGAAAAGGAGAGATGCAATGCACACCATGGCGGCAACCAAAACCCTAGCTCTTCCTCTCCTTCAAGAATGCGAAAAAATGCCTAAGTCTAAAAAACAAAGAAAGGATAAATGAAATGCCTTTGTTGGATTCAAATGATATTTGGAGTCCGCAAGACAGCAGTGCATGGATGTTTCTTAGCATGTCACGATAGCTAGGTCACATGCCTCTGTAAGAAGACAGAGATATTTGTTTTAAAAGGTTATGTTGACTATTAGATAAGTGTCGAGTTAGGTTACAAAGGCATGTTTAGTTTTTTTGAAGTTGTTTAGGGTTACGTTTTAGTTCCCAATAATTATTTATTAAATAAACACAAGGTCATAATACTTATTATATGTTACATCATAGAACAAATAATCTTTATTATTTGTTAAAGTATTATTATACAATAAATAATTATTAGATCTTAGAATAATTATTCCTTTGTGCTAAATTGTGTGTAATATTAATTATTTGTCGTAATTATAAGACAAATAATTATTAATTATTCTTAAAGAGCAAGTTGTGAAAAGGTCTTTTGAGTGTTGACTTTAGTTGACCATTCATTCTTTGCTCATTCAGAGAGGAATTCTTTCAGTTCAGGGAAATTTAGGGATAGTTACAGCATCTTTGAGTTCTTCATCAGTTAGTATCAGTTGAGAGGCCTTTTGGATCAGTTCACTCTTGATTTCTAGTAGTTAGGCTCATGTTTTGATGGGTCTTTCTTTCATATCCGACCCCCACAAAATATGCATGATTTTTGAAGATTGGGAGCAATTTTGAGGGGATTTTGAGTGGCAGTTCAGTTGCACATGGCTTGAGGGAGTTCAAGGGCCACTTTGACTACATTTTTGGATAGTTTATCTCCTCATTTTGGAGGGTTTTCTCATGCATCCGAGTTAGGGTTTTAGAGCTCTATTTATCTTATTTTCACCTCATTATTGAGGACCTTCTTTTTGGCTCACCTGTTTTGCATATCGCAGAATTGAGAGATAATTGTAAGGCACTTTGTAACATAGATTTTTTGCAGCATTGATATATGGAGATAGCCGTTCCCTCCCATTTGTTTTGAAGTGTAATACTGTGAGTTTATTTGCTTTGATTTTGTGTTAGCCTTCATCTAAGCTGCATTCCTTGTTACATTTTCGAATCTTGATACTTGCTATTACAGGTCTTTGTTTGTGTCCTAACTTTTTGCAGTGAATTGGTGAAGCATTGTTTTCCCTATCTGTGCAAAATATTGCAGGTCCTTACATAGAATCACTTTTGTAGTCACTTGATTTGTCTGGGTACTGAGAGCCTTAAATATCTTCAAAGATCCATGCTGAATTAATTTAAGTTACATATCTTTTATTGGTGTATCACCTTGTTTAGGTTTAGAGTTCATTACGTTATTTCTTTCATCCTTTTCCCATACAAATTTAGCCACAAGTGATATTCCAAATCCAAAAGGAACCGGCCTAGAATCCAGAGATTCGTTCTCTCTCCCATCAATGAGAACGTTTCCATGTTTCAATAGGATAGCTAGATTCCGCATCAAGCTATAGGTGCAATCCTAATTGACAACAGGACAATCATGATTCAAATCATAGGGCCCTCTATAATGAAAACATAATTTCCTCCTTAGATCATTTAAAGTTTCTTGATCCAAAGGGCCTGTTTTAGGACGACCGGAATCAACTCTGTCATCCCTTTTAGGTGCTGTCCTATCATAAGATGAACCAAAAGGTCTCGCAGCAAATTTATTCCGTGGAGTAGATGCTTCCAAGCTCCTTGCTTTTTTCATAGCTTCTTGCAAGGTAGGTGGGTCCAAAGACTTAACCCATCCTCTGGTAGGCTCAACCAGCCCCTCCACAAAGAGCATAACTCTCCTCCTCTCTGATATATCATAAACCATAACAGACAACTGCTGAAACTCACTGATAAAAGTCTCAAGGCCACTTGTCTGTCGCAATTGAGCCAACTCTATGAAGTAGGTTTTAGGGGCCTTCCTATCAAACCTCTCTATCAGCCTATCCACGAACTCCTGATAATAAATAATCTGATTGTGTCGAAGTGACACCAACCCATGGTACCACCAATCATGAGCTATACCATCAAGGTGCAATACATCAAAACGAATGGCGTCCTCCTTAGACAGAGGACGCAAGGATAAGTAAGTGTCGAGCTTGTGAACCCAAGCTCGTGCTGTAACCTTACCAGTGCCATCATAATGATCCAAAATCATCTTGTTGGTCACCTGGCGCAAATTTGTCTCTCTAGGCCTCTGTCTATCAGGTATAGGCCTGCCTCTAGAATGCTCACGCTTCTGTGTAAGAAACCTATCAAAATTCAGATTTTGCTTGATTGCATGTGGAAGAGCATCCCACTCAGCATAGTGAGCAACAATGTCATCTGCAAATAGTGCGGCCTTAGACTCAGTGCTAACCGCATCCATCTCAGGTCTCAAAAATGTAGGACACTGTGGCCTATCATAAATACCAGTATAATCCATCTTTTCGCGTCTATCCTCCTGTCTAGTACGGTCCTCAGCCCTCATTCTGTCACCCACACATGACCTGTCATCTGCTCTAGATCTATGTGAACTGGCTGAAACACTCCAAGTATCTCTGTCTCTACCACGATCACCAGGTATTGCAATGCATTGCAATGTGTCAGATAACTGCTGTAATACGGTAGCAACATGATGTTGATCATCTGCAATATTCCGGAATGCATCTTGGGCTTCTTTGTCAATCTCCGAAGTAGTACCTGCATCCCTATAACCTGTGCCATCCAAATTACCTAAACCACCTGCAACCCCATCACCCATACTACCAAACTGAATCTCTGGTTCTCCCTCACCAGGTGGAGAATTAGGACCTCTGCAGGTGTAGTGTATGCCAGGTCAATCTCTGTGCCATGCTGAACCCAAATTTCCCTACAGGCTGGCAAGAAAACTGCTCTGATACCACTGTGGTGAGCTTGACTGGCTCCTTTTGGATTTATTTCCTTAATTTGAAATATTTGCAATTTTATTGTTTCAAAGTGTTTTGTATAATGCAATTTTAATGAAATTTCTACCAATTTCAAATATCAAACCAGGACAAATTGAGTATCTCTGAAAATAAACATTATTTTATCTTATCACAAATAATGACACATAATCAACAAATTATCCTTTAAATAAATGGCACCTGGCAATTTATGTTTTTTCGTAGTTTGAAAAAAAACTCCTAAAAGTCTTAGCGCGGCCCAATATGAAGTCATCCGCCACCTTAAAGAAATTTCGTAGTAGCTTGAATAATCATGTGTCTGGCTGAATTCTAACGCAGGTCCTTGCTGTTTGAAGACGGCTCCCAAAAGGAGTCACGTTGGCTGGAGATGAGGTGTTGTAGCCTCCCTAAGCCTCACACACCCAACCTGTATGCTAACGCAACACTTGTGAATTAATTTCCCTTGCTTTGAATCAAACCGCCAACCCTTTCCTTGAAATGCAACCTGGAAACAAAACGTTGTTTCTTGATAAACAAACTCTTCACTAATCACATTCAATGTCCACAAGGAATCACAACTCACTTCTCAATCATATTTCAAAGCTCTAGCATTGAGAAAAAAATCGAACCCTGGAAGACAAATTGAATTTATTCACAGATGAAAGACTTCTCATGATCCAGTATACATCAACACTGAATTATGCTTTCAGAATCAGAATTATTCTCATTCAGAATAACAACAACAAAATTCACCATTAATTTGTAATGATTTAGATTGCAAATAGAGGAATCAGTCCTCAAACCCCAACCAGGTTCTTTGTCTCACAAACTTCAATAAAAATAATATATATCAAGGATGATTTTCGATTTTTTGCCTTCAAATATTTTATAAAGCATTAAATGAATCTAGCTTCTTCCACACACTTTTCACTAAAGAAGCTTCTCATTCACAATTCAAAATTAGAACATAAAGCTAAGTTATTTATTAAGTTCAACTTAATAAACAACTTATATATCTTTAAACCACATTAAATGCTCTAAAATGCATCCAGCTGCTCACACTACAGAACTATCTTCTCTGACTTGCTAAAAAAAACCACTGCCCAAAATAGACTTACTAAAAATAGTAAGTCCGTCACAGAGACCCTCAAAACACACTGTTAGCTCACGAGGGTCGTGATGATGAACTGACCATGCTCAGCTGCAGGAACCTGCTAAAATGGGGACATTACAGGTTTCCCCCATCCTCGTATGTTGATGCCTACAATTAGGCGATGGACATCGAGAGCGAAAGTAAGACATTGAGGGGGACGAAGAAGGCAAGTGGCGATGATAGAACAAATGAGAGTAGCGACAGAGAGTCTAAGACCATAGAGGCCTTGCATAAAGACATGATGCGAATGATGAGAGAGTTGAAGGCAGAAAAAGAAAGTGCCAAGGAAGGAAAAGAGTTGTACACTGACTGTGTCATGTCCCCAAATAATAAGTGAGTTTTCTTAATAAAGCAAGTAATTATTTAATCTTAAAATCCAATTAATATTGTTGATGTTTTGTAGCTTCGGTCAGATGAACACTATGAGTCAATACTAGTGAAGATATATATATATATATATATATATTTATTATATATGAGATTTATATATCAGTGTTACAAGACTCGGATTCGCCTCGGACTCGGCAAGCTGGATTCGGGCTCGGACTTGGACTTGGCGCCTGGACTTGGCAAATTGAAAAACCCAAGAAATTCAGAGATTTTTAAGGATTTAAATCTTTTTTCATGCATCATTCAATCAATTAACATCAAAGACACAATAATTGACATAAATAGAAGCTACTTTGCATACATAGACATGTTTACACTTTACATCGATAACATAAGTATACATGCGAAGCGAATTACTGAAGGAAATAAGTTAACTGTTAAACAACTTAAACTAGTTAATAAATAACACCATTACAAATCTGAAATATAATATTATAAATAGTGTCACTGTCAAAGACTCAAAAGTCTACAATATCATGGAATATGAAATCCATGGAATCAAAAGTTCAAAATATATATGAAAATAAAAGGTCCTATGTCTTCCTGTGTATACGCTGAAGATAGGTCATGGAAGATTCTGCAGCCATCTTCTGTCCCTGTGTCTGAGGCTCAACCTCAATGGCATCCTCATCATCCTCACCCTCCTCATAATCATCATCATCCTCAGATCCGTCACTGTCAGTGTCAGCCTCAAGGTCCTCCACTGGGTCTCCTCGCGCTCTAGCCTCCTCCCGTGCCATTGTTACTACCTTTGCCTCTCGATCCACCTCATCAACCTAGTCCAAGTGTTCATCACTGAAGACAAGATCATCAATCTCAGTGTTCCACTCTGCTAGTGGATCAATCTCCTCTAAAATGATAGGAGATGTGTCAGTGCCCAAGATCTGTCTATGACGAAGGTTGTAATGCACAAACACAAGATCATTCAACCTTTTCACAGCCAACCTATTGTGCTTCTTCGAGTGTATATGCTCGAACATACTCCAATTGCATTCGCATCCTGAAGCACTAGATGGCTGGCTCAAGATACGAACTACAATCTTCTGTAAATTTGGCACTGAATTACCAAACATCTCCCACCATGCATCTGAAACAAGAGATTTTAAAAATCAATTCTATAACTTTGACTTTATCAATGTAAAATGGTAATAGATTTAAAAATTAGAATTTAGATTTTAGAATCATAGATTTTTACCTGGCATCAATAGTGTCCGATTTTTCTTGCATAATTCTCGTGAGAAAAACTCTCCTTGTGCAGTCCTATACATTTCTATCTCACGGACTATACGTGTTCCAATTGATTCATCTACTGACATTCTCTCTACAACATCATAAAGCCCACTCCACACCTCATCATCTAACTTAAAATCTGGGCTGAATTGGTATGCTGGATTAAGGAAGTGGGCAGCTGCATGTATAGGCCTATGAAGTAGATTGTGCCATTGTCAATCAATGATAGCCCATATGGGACCGTATTTATCTCGATTCCCTCCAAAAAAATTTCTAATGGCCTCTTTCATCCTATCCATGCCCTCATAGTTATATCCCATTGCGGGCTTCTCCCCATCAGCAATTCGTAGGAGAACAATGAGAGGCTCTATGAGCTGCAATCATTGTGAAAGTAGAAAGGTAGAAACATTAAGCTTTAAGTTTTACTTTAAAAAATGAACAATGAACATAAAACAGTGTGAACAAAAATGATGAAATGAAATGGAAATGAGGACAAAAAGGAAAATTACCTCCACCATATCCTTGGCCGATTGCCAAAAGCCAGTCACATCAAAAACACAATCAGTTGACTCTATCCCCGCACTGGTCTTTGCATATGATGATGAAGTCCACTCCTCACTTACAAACATGCATCTCAAACCGCCCTTGGATTTAAGGAAAGATTGCAACGTGATAAAATTTGTTGCAAATTGGGTGACCCCTGGACGAACCAACTCTTTTTGTTTTGTGAACTGCCTCATAAGGTTGAGGACCCAAGTATGATTATATATGAATTTACAAATTTTCCTTCCTTGCTCTACACATGTTTTTATCCATGGAAGTTTGCCAAGATCCTCCAACATGAGGTCAATGCAATGAGCAGCACAAGGGGTCCAAAACAAGTGGGGGTGCCTCTCCATAAGAAGTTTACCTGCAACAACATAATTTGCTGCATTATCTGTGACTATCTGAACCGCATTCTCCTCACCCACCTCCTTCAACACATCCTCAATTACCTCCAAAGATACTTAGCATTTTTTGTTTTCCCTGAAGCATCAATTGATTTCAAAAACATTGTGGCACCTGAGGAAAACAAAAGCAATTTAGTACAATCATAATTTAAATCAACTAATCACTAAATCAATAGTTTACTACTAGTAATAACAAGTAAGTACAAGCTCTACAATTACCTGATGAAGAGACAAGAAAATTAAGCAGTGTTCTATTTCTTCTGTCGGTCCAACCATCAGTCATTATTGTGCAACCCTTCCTCCATATTTCACGCTGCTCCTCAATTGCAACTTTTACATAAGCCACCTTTTGGGTCAAAATAGGACCTTTTAGCTCCTCATCAGTAGGGGCTTTGAATCCCGGACCACAAACAGTAACAGCATCTATTGCAATTTGCCAATAAGGAGACCTATAACAAATTAAAAAAACACAATAAGTATACTAGTAAGTTTTACTTTCAAGTTTCAACTTTCAAAATTAATATAATGAATATGGCATATTCTTGAGACTTAAAAGTTAAAAGCAAGAAAACTAAGACATAGAAAGTAAAATAATAAGTTACCTTGCTGTATTGAATGAAATGTCGTAGAAAAACAACTCTCCAAGTGCCATCTTGGCAGCCTCATGTTTGTCCTTATTCCAAGCCATGCTCTCAAGCGATGGTTGGGCACTCGAAGTCGTGCGTGGAACAAACATGGAATCTAGTGTGGATTTCTTCTTACGAATCCGAGGCCCAATGGTAATACTTGCACTTGCAGTACCACTACTAGACGGAGGTAATGGGGAATGAAAACTTGAAGAGCTCTCTCCACCTAACCTTGCCATTTCTTGATGTTGCTTCTTTCTTAATTCTTTCTTCTCTTCATGGGCCTCTAAATGAGCTTGCATTTCACGAATAAGCTCCGGTGTTGCTTTTTGGTATGGTTTAGCATGATGCCCTGATATATGTGCAAGGTGGTATTTCAGCCTATTAATACCTCCCCCATTAAATTTAACAAGACAATTCCAACATGTAACTACTCTTTTTTTTGGCCTGGGATTGCATATTTCCAAGCCTTATCCCTTGCTACACGAACAGGGTCTGCATTTGGGTTAACTGAAGGCCTAGACGAACTACTCTCATGCTGAGACATGCTGCAATATATTATAAATAAAAAAAATAAGCATCTACAATAATAAAAATCAAAGACTATGGCCTCTTACTTATCAAGTTTTTTCATCAACATAAAATGTAGGAAATCTAAGATTCTAAAGACAAACAAATGTAAACACAATGAAAATATGAAGTTTGAATGTAAAATATTCATAAAACAACACAAAAATGCAACTTACCTCTTCAAAATTGCTCCCAAAATGAAGAAATGCAGCTCAAATTTATAGAGGCCTCCTCCAAATGCTTCGTTTAGCTCCTTGCAATGTGTGCATACAAGATAGAAACTATCACAAGCAATCAGCAATCAACGTATGAGAGCCAATCGATTTGCTGATTTTTTGTCTAAAACCCCTATATTCTTCTCCCAAGCCTTTTTCCTCTCTTCTAAGCCTTTCAAAATGATAGAATGACCTTTGTAGGTCAAATAGAAGTCATATAAGCAAAAAAAAATCATTAAAAAGTATTAATTTTTTTTTATAATGTTTTTTAATGTGGCTGGACGCATCGAGTCCAGGCCACGGGACTCAGCGAGTCCTTCGAATCCAAGGACTCGGTGAGTCCTGCAGACTCGCCGAGGACTCGGCTGAGTCCTTGAGTCGGGTCACCGGGCCTTGGCGAGCCTGGCTCGGCATGAGACTTAGTGAGTCCTGCCAAGACTCACCGAGTCTCGAAACACTAGTATATATATACTTAAATATATATATATATATATATATGTATAAATATTATTGTTATGTAAATATTAGAGAAATTAATATAATACTTAAGAGATATTATATATATATATGTAATCGCAATTATCATTATATTAATTACATAATAATGAATAGACATGTCCCATGAAGGGACATGTCTCTTCTAAGCTCATTCTCAATATAAATGCAAGAGATTGTTGCATTTGGAAAACACATACAATGAGATAGTGCTATTACATTTGCAATGATCCTAAAACCTTAACATGGTATCAGAGCCAAGTTGCAAATGTAAGAGAGTAGTTTATTGATGGTGAATGTGTGACTGTCTCAGAAAATATAGTCTAGGTACGAGGACCATATCTCACAAATTCACCGCTGGATTTTGCTAAATTTTGGATATGTTGGTGAAAACCAAATTGAGAATAATCTCATTGAAGCGATTGAAAAGAAACTGTTTGGTTCAAAAGTTATGACCGAATATGTACGGGTCTATGCAAAAATCTGTAAAAGAGCGAGGTTCCTTCTTTAAAAGCCTAACTGTTTGAAGGGAGATCTAATAATATTGAAGGTTGTGATAGTGTATAGAAACTTTGGATATTCAAGATAGGTCATTGAATAATTATGGTAATGTTTGAGAACGACGACATCATTCTGTGAATTAGCATGATATTTTCTATATGGGCTCACCTTACAAAATGAAATACTTGAAATTTATAAAAGATAAGTATTTCATGTTTTATTAATGCACATAATTTTTGAGTTTGTAATTCATGCTATAATATTGGTTAGTAAAATATTGTATGCTTCATCATTGGTATTTATGATTGAGATAGTTTAGTGAGCTATTTGTAATCTCTCTTTTACATACCTTCAGGACAGAAGCACAAGCTAATTGCATTCTAGGGAGAAAGAACTTGATGCTTGCAAACGAATTGATGATTGAGACTAGATGCAAAGGGAGTCAGACATTTCAAAAGAGGTCAAGAAGTTGATAAACTTGAGCTTCAAAGGGAGCATATGGTTCATTCAACGTGTGACAATCTTGATTGATAGGGAGTTCACTATTGAAGGTGTGACAATCTTTAATGGGCCTACCCCCTGTGTAATCATGAGGAAGTGACGACTTCCAAATGATTATCACTTGTATTTGCAAAAGTTATTGGAAGGTGACGATCTTACAATAACTTGATCCTCTATTGTGATAGACATCTTGTGATGGCTGAAACAGATCATAATAGATGGCATCTTCTATTGTGATAGACATCTTGTGATGGCTGAAACAGATCACAATAGATGATTTCCTTCATGGTGGATTCAGTTCCTTAAACAGACCATTGACCTTCTATTGTGATAGACATCGTGTGATGCCTGAAACAGATCATAATAGATGATTTCCTGCATGGTGGATTCAGTTCCTTAAACAAACCATTGACCTTCTATTGTGATAGACATCGTGTGATGGCTGAAACAGATCACAATAGATGTTTTCTTGCATGGTGGATTCAGTTCCTTAAACAGACCATTGAACTCCTATTGTGATAGACATTGTGTGATGGCTGAAACATATCACAATATATGATACATTGCATTAAGGATACATTACCTATGACATTTTTTGAGTTATGAGACTTGATATTCTTGGTCAGACCATATCTCTGATTTCTTATTGAGGTGATATCTAAAATATTTGTTGGGTACTTGGTGGACATCATGAGACTTGATGTTGGTAGGCCAGTACTCTTAGTACATGGTGAATATCATGTGACTTGATATTCTATGGCTATTACTCCTAATATCATGAGATGGTATTGTTATACATTGAATTTGCACCCTTAGTTCAAGCTCTCGTAGTCTTGATAACTCAGTATAACAAGGGAATCATCTCAAGGTTGTGGGACCTTTTGCTAACCGAGATGAAACCTCCAGATTCTAGGCTGGTTCCTCTTGGATAATCACCTTGATTTGCTCTTAGACAAGAAAGTAAACTTTGAGGGGAAAGGGATAGAAGGAATGCATGAAAGGGAAATAACAGAAAGCAAATCTATCCTACCAGGTGATGCACCGAACTTGGGTTTGGATCTCAGTACAGAGGGATGAAACCAATGAAGGAATCAGGTCCAATAAATTACAACTCACTAGATAGGCTTGCATAAGTATTTCATAGGAGGGTCTGAAACAAAGGCTCAACCTATAACCTGCAAACAGACATCCTTTTCTGCAACTAGGTGTAGGAATGAGACAAGGTTGCTAGGGGCTGTAGTATACCCGCAAAACACCTAAATCAGATCAGACACAGGAAACACACAAAATTGCAGAAAGCAAGAGGAATCAGGAAACCTGAGATATCATTGAAATCATGCATACACTTTGATCCAATAAGAGATAATCCAGACAAGCAAGCATGAGGACAACAAGAATATCACAGAACACTTGCAATATTTGAACAATCAATGGAAATTTTACAATTGCAGAAAGTTAAGGAGCAGAAAGAATGCCTTCAATAACCTCTGGGGAAAGAAACTTTCCTTTTTTACAATTGGCCAATTCTGAGCACAAAAGCTCCAAAAAAAACAATATATACCACTCTGCACGCAGGCAGGAATCCCACTTTTAGGGCTACATAGGTATGCATAAAATGATCTGGCCCTAAAACAGTCACTTCTGATCATGAATGTGTTTCTGCAAACATCATGGCCGATCAGATATTTGTCTTTGCATGCCCATGCCTGCAGATCAACAACTTTGATCCATCTACCTCCCTGCAAGCCCGCTCTGTCATGAATGTTCAAAAATCTGATCAGATCGTAGAAAGGACCCAAAAAGGGAGCCTAAATCCTCTGCAATTTCTATCCAACCGCAACCGCCCTTGAAAATATCATAAATTTTTTAGCTGCCGCACTTGCAAAACATTTTCCTTTGGAAGAAACCCCGCGAAAAAAGGTTGAGCCGCCTGGACAAAGCAATGGTCGCATGATCGCATGAGCTGAAAGGCCTTCATGCGATCATGCGACAAGCTTTTTGAGAATTTGCCCTGCCGCCACATAAGCATCGCTCGGGACCCGCCAGACATCATACTTTCCAAACCCTGCCACGTGGCCCAACAGGAGCTGACCACACGGCTGGACCCACGACCACACTGCCACCTGGCCCACACTATCCGCCACCTGCAGCTGCCGAAGTCTGAGTCCCACTGCGACCGCTAACGGTTTGTCGCATGGTCGCATGGGCTCGGAAGAGCCCATGCGATCATGCGACCAACCGCATGGCGTTAGCCACTGACCGTCACCTCGGGTTCACCGCTGATTACCGTTTGGAGCTGACTGCAGGAATAACCCTAGGTTCACCCTGGGTTTACTTTTTCAATAGTCGCCGAACCGCTCGATCCCTTCTTAACCCCGGGTCACATCCAGCGACCACGCGAAAACCTTAGCCACGCAGCCGCGATCCTGTCTTACCAACCCCGGGCCCGCCTTGACACTTGTCAATCTCTTATTTGTTCCGACCGCTTCGTTAGCAACACCTCGGCAACCCCTGGCATCAGACCCACCTAACCCAGTAGATCCCTATCGGACGGTTGTCGCATGATCGCATGGGATCGGAAGATCCCATGAGATCATACGACCACCGTTGATCTTCGTCGCACTTGCGCCAATGCAGAAACTTCGGGCCCCACTAACCGCCTGTCGCATGATCGCATGCGGCTAGGAAGGCCCATGCGATCATGCGACCAACCGTGTGATGCTAACCGATGACTGCTACCGCTTGTCTTGACCGCTTAAGATCTTGCATGATACCGCATCAACGGTTGTCGTATGATCTCATGGGATCGGAAGGTCCCATGCGATCATGCGACAGCCGTCGGATCTTCCGCATTGGCACGACCTTAGGCATCGGGACCTGCCTGATCGGAGTTGCGCGCTTAGGGCCGAAAACACAAAAGGGGTGTCGAAAACACAGAGGGTTTTCAAGCGAAGGTCGAAAACACACCGAATTTTCAGAGCGGGTAGGTCAAAAACGCACCGAACTTTCAGACCAAAAGGCAGAAACATCCCGAGCCTGCAAAGAGGAGGTCGAAAACACACTGGGTTTTCGACACTTGAGCATTTCACTTGGAAAACAGGGCTGTGGCCGAAAAAATGAAAGACAGGGAATTTTTGGGCAACAGGTATTCTTATGAATCTATGAGTTATGGTGAATATCATGCGACTTGATATTCCTAGTTAGACCATATCTCTGATATCATGGTAAATGATATCTTCTTATCCTAATCATGTGTTTAATCTTCCCCGGCTAAGAGGGAGTGTTGATGTTTTGTAGCTTCGGTCAAATAAACACTATGAGTCAATACTAGTGAAGATATATATATATATATATATATATATATATATTTAGTATATATGAGATGTATATATATACTTAAATATATATGTATAAATATTATTATTATGTAAATGTTAGAGAAATTAATATAATACTTAAGAGATTATATATATATATATATATATGTAATCATAATTATCATTATATTAATTACATAATAATGAATAGACATGTCCCATGAAGGGACATGTCTCTTCTTGGCTCATTCTCAATATAAATGCAAGAGATTGTTGCATTTGGAAAACACATACAATGAGATAGTGCTATTACATTTGCAATGATCCTAAAAACCTTAACAAATATTAAATAATTATTAAGTCGAATAATACAAGTGAATAATAAAGCCGGTTCAAATAAAGTTTGTTAGTCGTGGTAGTTCTTTTACAGAACTGTGGTAGTTCTTTACGGGAATCCTTCCTTAACCAATTTTGCTTGGTTAAATAATGGTTGCCTTGGGAAGTTCGACATACTTGAATATTTTTGGAAATTGTTTCAGAAGTTGTGAAGAAAGGTGTTAATGATTCCTTTCGTCAGGAGATTACTTGGCCTAGTGGAAGCACTTCATACGATGACGTTCTCTTAGGAAAGAAGTATCGATCAGTCAAAGGATTGATTATATCATGACACCCCTGTGCGTTAAAGATAAGGCTCACAGTGAATGCAAAGACAAACACATTCGAAGGACTGGCGGTGAATTGGTACAGGTTTCGAGCCGCTTCTAGAAGTAGCAAATGTATCCATGCTCACTCATACCCGACAATCCCTTACATTCGCTCCAACAAGAAGGAAGGTTTTTGGCCATATCTAGTGAGATTGATGCCGTGGAAGTCACGCAGGTGTATTTGGTCTAATGGTCCATTTACTTCAAATAAGACAAGGAGTTGTATACGCCACATGAAAGGGGACTTGCGGCCTCACTTAGGAGGATCGTGTTGAAACAGAGTTTGAACTCTGGCCTGGCAATTAACGTTGAGATAGATGCACAACGGCCCCTGTAGAAAACCTGGTGACATAGTCTAGCCTGCATAGCTTCACATTGACACAGGTGCATTTGTTAAATATTCTTTGAATGAAAGTTACATATTTCTGTGTGGAGTACAAGTGGATTATTTTCTGTGAGCATTTCAGTAAATTTAAGTTAAATTGGATTTAGTAGAAATTGTTCTCCATCAGTAATTGTATTTTCACTAGACTAATCAAAGACCAGTGTTGCAGACAAAATGTTTATAAAATTTCCTCAGACTTAATTCTGAGAATAGTTTATAGAATTTGGGAATTTTACAGTGGTATCAGAGCTTTGAAACCTGCTAGCCTGTAGGGTGTTTACAATTTTGTTGGCCAAAAATGTTCAGTTAACTCTGTTATATAACTTCAGAAATACCAGGGATCGTCAAAATAGAAATCCAACCAGTTAGTCTAGTTCAACCTCACAAATTGAAGTTGAGGATAGTTATATTGAAACAGAAGAGGAGATAATTTTTGAACAAAACAATAACATGGAGGAACCTGAAAATAATAGGGATTTAATTGCTGCATTGATGAGAAGCCAACAAGACATGCAAAATAATATAAACACAATGACCAACCTGATGACTCAATTCATGGCACAAAATCTGAATCAAAATCAGAATGAGGGCGGTAGGGATGACCATTCAATAAATAATAATCAGCTTGAAATATGCAGCATGAACATGAACCTACTGTTAGAGAGGTGCAAGATGAAATTTTGAATGATTGGGAATCAGCTGGGGCAGAGTTTAGAACCCATATGTCTTTCAGGGAATAAATGGATGTCAGGATGAAACATAGACCGCATAGGGGCAAAAATTACCATAGTGAACTTCAGAGGAAAATAGGGAAAATGTCTATACCTTATTTTGATGGCACTGGCAAGACTACTGCCAGGGCTTGGGTTCAAAATTTGGATACATACTTCCAATTAAACCCTATGTTGGAGGATGAGGCTATTAAATATGCGGGATTACATTTGGATGGAGTAGCACATGAGTGGTGACACCACGGGCAGATCACATTGGGTCATAATCAGGTAAGCACATACTTTGATTTCACAGAATGTCTTATTGATAGGTTTGATTCTAAAGATCCTGAATTACATTCGAAAGAATTAACACAACTAAAACAAACCGGGACAGTTGACCATTATATAACAGAATTTGAATGGTTGGCTGTACTTGTTACTGAAATTTCATAAAGGCATAAAACTGTTATTTTTATTGATGGGCTCTTTGACTCATCGAAAGGATGGGTGAAATCTTTAAATCCTCCCACACTACAAATGGCTATTAAGAAGGCAAGAGAATTAGAACCATCCTGCAAGGGAAAAATCTGGAATAAAGGTCCTTTTACAAAACTAGATAAAGACAAACAACCCTTTAATAAAGAAACGTTTCCAAAACCCACATTTGATAAAGAGGAAAGGGATGAACTTAGGAGATGCAAATTGTGCTTCAGTTATAAAGAGCCATGGCAACCAGGTCATAGGTGTTTGGGAAAAGGGAAAATACATTACATTGAAGTAGCATCAGATAATGAAGCCGAGGAAAATCTAGATCCTAATATAGAAGGTTCCCAAACAATTTCTGCTTCTGAACAAGAAAATAAACAGGTGGGTAGTATAATGGCATCTATGGTAGGAATTTCTCATTACAACATTTTCAGGGTAAGAGGGGTGTTACAGGGTCAATGAGTTATTGTTATGATTGATAATGGCTCTACTCATAATTTTATTGATGCTGCTCTTGTTAAGCAACGTGGGTTATAGGTAGTTAAACATGAAGGTTTTGATGTGAAAGTTGCAAGTGACACTAATTTAGTTAGTACACATAAGGTTCCACAACTGAGAATTGCTTTGGCTAATTATACAGTAACTGATGATTTTTATGTGATTGATTTGGCGGATACTAACATGGTGTTAAGAATTCAGTGGATGGAAATCTTGTATAAATATTCCCAGAGTTTCAAACGCATGGAGTTTTCTTTTAAGGTTGATGGACAAAAAGTAATCCTCAGAGGCATGACAAACGGTGGTCCCAGGATTATTACTGCTAAAAGGATGGAGGCTATTTTCCGGCATGGTGAGGTTGCGTGGTCAGTACAATGCCTGATTTCTACTCAGGTAACAGGTTTTGAATCAAAGCATTATTCAGGTGATTTGTTGCAAGTACTAGATTCACATAAATTGGTTTTCAGTAATATACCCCCAGGCGTACCCCCTGATAGAGGTTTGAACATACTATTGAATTGGAGGAAGGAGCAAAACCAGTCATTACTACTCCTTACAAGCATCCTAAGGCTTTCAAAGATGAAATAGAAAAAACTATTAAGGAGTTATTAGATATAGGGCACATTAGGCCTAGTTCCAGTCCATTTGCATCTTTAGTGGTATTGGTCAAAAAGAAAGATGGAACCCTACGCATGTGTATAGATTACTGTGCCCTCAATAAAAAGACCATAAAAAATAGGTATCCGATTCCTCTTATTGATGAATTGTTAGATGAATTACATGGTGCTGTGTATTTTTCTAAAATATATTTAAGATCGGGGTATCATCAGATTAAGTTATGAGAACAAGACATTCATAAAACTTCTTTCCGATGTCATTATGGTCATTATGAATTTTTGGTTATGCCTTTTGGATTGACAAATGCTCCAGCAACATTTCAGTCGTGTATGAATCATATTTTTAATAAGCAGTTGCGGAAATTCTTGTTTATTTTCTTTGATGATATATTGATTTACAACAAGACTTGGGAGGAACACCTGAAACATATTGATGAAATTTTGGGTATAATGGAATCTCAGTCTCTTTATGCAAAAGCTTCTAAATGTGAATTTGGTATGACATAAATTTTATATTTGGGACATATGATCAATGCTAAAGGTGTGCAAGTGCATCAAGACAAGATCAGGGATATTTTGGATTGGCCACCTCCACAAACTCTTTCTGACTTGAGAGGTTTCTTTGGCCTATGCAGATATTACAGGAGATTTGTTAGAGGGTTTTCACAGCTTGGAGCACCGCTGACAGATCTTACCAAACAGGGGGCATTCAGATGGATTGTCGAGTTGCAACAGGTATTTGACAAACTCAAGGAGGTAATGAGTTCTTGTCCCGTCCTTACATTACCAGATTTTGATCAGCCTTTTGTATTAGAATGTGATGCGTTAGGTAAAGAAATTGGGGCCAGGTTAATGCAAAATAAACATCCGTTAGTTTTTGAAAGTAGGAAGCTCACTAGTGCTGAACGCCTGTATTCCATTTGTTGGGGATTTTTCTTGTAGGATCAAATTGACCTTGAATTTAGGCTTCTTGAGGCTGATTCAAACAAGAGAAAGACCTAATTATTGAGGATTGGATAAGATCCTCCTTCGTTTTTGAGCTCCACATACTCAGGCAGGTATTACCTTTTAATGATAACTGATTACACAGTGTTTATATGAGCGGACACTGATCTGCTTTCAATTCTTCTTAGTGCATCAATCTATAGAATACTCTGCATATGACCATGATCAATTTGGTACAGAGTTTAACCAGGCAAAACATGACTATAAATAAAGAAAAGATCAGTGATTTAAGGGTTCTCATCCTTCTTCCTTTTAAGGAGGGGCAACCTAAATGATTCTCTCTTCAAGGAATCAAGAAATATAGACTGTGTGCCTTTAGGGACAGTCCTCTGTATTTTGTGCAATAAACATGAAATGAAAAATGAACTGGTAAATGATGTGAAAGTTTCAACTTTTTCTCTGAAGATCTATGAAAGATAAAACCATAAGAAACAAACACCAAACCAGTGCCTTATCCAATGGGCAAAAGAAATCTAAATGCCAATCAACCAGATAATTCTAAAAGAAATACAACAGTATGCATTGCATACCAGCCACAAATCCAAATAGATTGCCTTACAAACTATTCTGTTAACCAAATACTGTTATCATCAGAATCCATACAGATATATCTACTCCTCAAGATGAACTATGAGAACCTTTAATTCTTTCCTTGAAAGAAACTCGTAAATCAATCAAGCAAGTTGCTTTACAACTGGTATATTTTAAATGCCTAACATGTAGAACATACAAGAGTACAATATAAAGGTAGAGAGACAACACCAGTATATGGTAGAGGTTGCAGTGTATTTGTATTAAAACCAACTTGCCAATTACATTCACAATTCCGTTACTCAGAAGATCAAACACAAAGCTTGGAAATCTGCTTCAAAGCAATTTTGTTAAAATTTTTTCTATATGTTTCCGATCGTACCCTCCAAGTAAAAACAGCTGCCATATATACCACTAGTCACCTTGGAATCCCAAAAATCAGGATGCAACAAGCTACGGATGCCTAGGGCAAGGGTTAGGGTTTTCACCCACCAAACCAACTGGATTCAATCAGAAATTAATACATTGGAGGAAAACCAAGAAACCTGGAGAGATCAGATCCAAGAATGCTCTCCTTTTATGATATCTCTCAGAACAGTGTACTGAAGATCATGAATTCACCATGCTTATCAATTTGATCGTTTCACCTATAACATGCCTCGAGCAACTCTTACCCACTTTTTCATTGTACAAACCCTCTGCAAGCAATTATCAAACTTCCTGGACCACACTGCATCAGTTGGCGAAATCATATCTACCCAAATCCAGCCGCCTAAGCATTAAAAACCAGTCCTTCTGTCACTAAAAACCTTTTAAAATTTCAAACTTTGGAAGAAACGACTAATCAGATAGATTTAAAATGCGGTCGTCGATTTTATTTCTTCTCGGCAGATCGGGTGGCTCTCATTAATTTCTGCAATAGTCACAGGCCCCTTTGAAAAATCTACGGCCACATCAGCACCCTGTAGCCAATAAAAATCGAGCACCTCAGCATGACGTAGCACGTCGGACCCACTCTTATGAGCTTTTTAAATCGGACAGTGGTCCCCTGATCGCATGGCTTGGAAAGATTCCATGCGATCAAGCGACAATCGTAGATCATTATTCCTCTTTGAAAAATTCGGGCCCATTGATACATCCTTGTCATTATCCACGTCGACCAATCAGGAAAGAGCATGTTAGTGCCTACTGGCAGGGAGGGCCCACTTCACACTTCATTCCTTGAAGAGGATCGGACGACTGTCGTTATACTGCTGGGTTAAAAATCATGCATCTTATATCAACGGTATAACGACAACCGCCAGATCTTATCAATACTTAACCATCCAAGAAGGTTGGGTCTACTGACACCATCCCTATCACCAAACCCGCGACCAATCAAAATACAACAAATCTGCAACACCTGGCAGATGGACCCACTGAGAAACGCCATATCACTTGGAAGATCGGACGGCCATCGCATGATCTCAAAGGCCACTAAGATTTCATGAGATCATGCGCCCGCCGTAGGATTAAAAAGAAACTGAGATACCGGGCCCGCCGTCACGCGATCTAGTGACTGAGGAGAAAAGATACAAGCCGCTAGCAGAGTCGCTAAATGTTTTAGGTTTAACCGCCAGGAACAAGAGACTACGCGACGAATGCATTCACCCAATCGCTGAACCAAAAGCCTAATCGCCCGAGAACCTGGAGAACAAGCGACTGACTGTATTCGCTAAATCGCTGAATGATAAAGAGACATGAGACATTGTTAAGAGATTCAGCGAACACCAAGAGGGAAATAGTCACGTGCTCACAGGGAAACTTAAGTGGCCCGAAAAAGGTAACGAGGGAAAAGAAAGCCGAAAGGTAAACTAGGGTTTTTTGATTTTCAGGATATTCAGACCTAGAAAACCCTAAAGACTGTAAAATTTTCGAAAACATCTTGTCTTTTGGGGCAAAAAACAAAAAATGAGATTTTTAACCAACACCATATATGACAAAGAAATGTGAGCTATTATGCATGCATTATCTAAACTCAGACAATATTTAGTTGGAGCCAAATTTGTAGTTAAAACTGATCATAATAATATGAAGTATTTCCTTAATCAAAGAGATTTGAATGATAGGCAGCAAAAGTGGATAAGTAAAATTCAAGCTTATGTTGTGGCTGACGCTCTGTCTAGGAGACCAGAAATAAATGCTTTAAGCGGGGTAACAACTGATTGGAAAACTTTGTTGTTTGTAGAATATTCTAAGAACACCATGGCTTGTGATCTTTTGGATGGGAAAGTCCAGGACGATAGGTATAAAGTTGTGAATGATATTATTTACTACAAAGATAGAATCTTCTTAGTACCTGAGTCCAAGTTAAAATTGCGAATTTTGCAAACTGTTCATGATTTACCTTTAGTAGGACATCTAGGTTATTTCAATACTTACAGGCACATCCGTGAACAGTTTACATGGAAAGGGCTTAAAACTGACGTTTTGCAATATGTCAAGGAATGCATCACATGTTAGCAGAATAAGGCAGAACATTCTTATCCAGCAAGGTTATTACAACCTTTACCTATTCCGGATTAGAAATGGAAAAGTATATCCATGGATTTCATTACTGGATTACCTAAGGCTCAAGGTAAAGATTATATTTTTGTTGTGGTTGATAGGTTGACAAAATTTGCATATTTCTTTGCTATCACTACAAGATTCACTGTTGTTTAGATTGCAGAAGTGTTCTTCAAGGAAGTTTTTCATTTACACAGGTTACCCAGGAATATAGTTAGTGATAGGGATATCAGGTTTTTGAGCAATTTTTGGGAACAATTATTCAGGTTGACAGGTACAACATTGCATCACAACACTAGTTACCATCCTCAGACCGATGGTCAAACCGAAATCGTCAATAAGTGGATTGAAGGCTACCTCCGCCATTATGTTGTAGGACATCAAAAGGCTTGGCTCCGATGGCTGCACTTGGGTGAGTATTGTTATAATACTACTTTCCATATGTCTATAGGGATGACGCCGTTCAAGGCCTTGTATGGGTATGATGCTCTCTCCTTCGTTGATGTTGCCTTTGATAATAGTAATGTGCCCAAGTCACGTGATTGGCTACAGCAATGTCAGGACATTATGAAAGCCCTCAAGGACAATTTACATTGTGCTCAAAACCAACAAAAGCATTATGCCGATAAGAAGCGGGTGGAATAGAGTTTTGAGGTTGGTGATTTAGTTTACCTCCGCTTACAGCCCTTCCGACAGTCATCCCTCAAGTGTAGTGGAGCCGAGAAATTGAAGCCTTGCTTTTATGGCCCTTATCAGATTGTTGGCAAGACTGGAGAGGTGGCCTATGAATTGGATCTTCCATCTAGTAGCCAGATACACAATGTGTTCCACGTTTCTTGTCTCAAGAAGGCTCTAGGCCAACAGGTCACAGTTTCAGCAGAGTTACCCCCCCTAAATGAAGAAGGGCAAATTGAAATGATTCTTGAGGGGACTGTAGACACGCGGGACAGGTACCTGCGTAACCGAACGATTCGAGAATATCTGATCAAATGGAAATACTTGCCTTTGGATGATGCCACTTGGGAAAATGAGCAGATTCTGGCCCATCCAAATTTATAGTTGCTTGTGGGAAAGCAACACGTGGCAGGGGAGACTTGTCATGTCCCCTAATAATAAGTGAGTTTGCTTAATAAAGCAAGTAATTATTTAATATTAAAATCCAATTAATATTAAATAATTATTAAGTCGAATAATACAAGTGAATAATAAAGTCGGTTCAAGTAAAGTTTGTTAGCTGTGGTAGTTATTTTACAGAACTGTGGTAGTTCTTTACGGGACTCCTTCCTTAACCAATTTTGCTTGGTTAAGTAATGGTTGCCTTGGGAAGTTTGACATGCTTGAATATTTTCGGAAATTGTTTCAGAGGTTGTGAAGAAAGGTGTTAATGATTCCTTTCCTCAGGAGATTACTTGGCCTAGTGGAAGCACTTCATACGGTGATGTTATCTTAGGAAAGAAGTTTCAATCAGTCAATGGATTGATTATATCATGCCACCCCTGTGCGTTAAAGATAAAGCTGACAATGAATGCAAAGACAAACACGTTCGAAAGGATTGGCGGTGAGTTGGTATAGGTTTCGAGCTGCTTCTAGAAGTAGCGAATGTATCCATGCTCACTCATACCCGAGAATCCCTTACGTCCGCTCCAACAAGAAGGAAGGTTTTTGGCCGTATCTGGTGAGATTGATGCCGTGGAAGTCACACAGGTGTATTTGGTCTAACAGTCAATTTACTTCAAATAAGACAAGGAGTCGTATACACCACATGAAAGGGGACTTGCGGCCTCACTTAGGAGGATTGTGTTGAAACAGAGTTTGAACTTTGGCCTGACAATTAATGTTGAGATAGATGCACAACGGGCCCTATAGAAGACTTGGTGACATAGTCTGGCCTCACAGCTTCACATTGACACAGGTGCATTTGTTAAATATTCTTTGAATGAAAGTTACATATTTCTGTGTGGAATACAAGCGGATTATTTTCTGTGAGCATTTCAGCAAATGTAATTTAAATTGGATTTAGTAGAAAATGTTCTCCATCAATAATTGTATTTCCACTAGAATAATCAAAGACCAGCGTTGCAGACAAAATGTTTATAAAATTTCTTGAGACTTAATTTTGAGAATAGTTTATAGAATTTGGGAATTTTACAGACTGCAAAGTCAAAGGTCACACAAAGGCCAATTGCCCAAATCATTTTGCAACATCTGTTAGGTGTTGGGACACTCCATAAAGGAATGCACGTACAACTTGAAGACAAGGAGCACACTAGTGCTCTTCGCCCAATGGGAGTAGGCGAATCTACGAATCACACTGCCAAGGCCACTTGCAAACTCCAACACCTCGCCAGGTGGGTATTGTAACAAATGATGAGGGAATAACAACAATAATACACTTAGAAGCAGGATCCAATACAATGTGCAAGGTCGACCCATAATATAATACTGAAGGTGTAACAAGTGGGGTCATTTTGCGCGGGATTGTCAAAGTGGTTAGAACAATAAGAGTTTACTGTGCAAGTGATGTGGTTCAGGGGATCATGAGGACACGTATTGTCCAAAACAAA
Organism: Chamaecyparis obtusa; assembly: GCA_027943335.1. Classification (NCBI taxonomy): domain Eukaryota; kingdom Viridiplantae; phylum Streptophyta; class Pinopsida; order Cupressales; family Cupressaceae; genus Chamaecyparis; species Chamaecyparis obtusa. Next base: position 280,631 of record BSBK01000804.1, on the reverse strand, counting down.
AAGGATTTCAACATAAAAAACATGGAGGAGTAAGCAGTGGCAATCACCAAACTTTAGACCAAGAAGGCAACATACCCTGAACCTCGTACGAAGGAGAAACATCAGGAAGCCAAGGTTGACATTGAAGTAGCGATGGAAGCAATGACAATCACTAGATTTAGACCAAGAAGGCAGCATACCCTGAACCTCGTACGATGGAGAAACTTCAGGAAGCCAAGGTTGACATTGAAAAGCGATGGAGGAGGAGAGAAGAGCCTCGAATGATGCCGCCAGTACTCCATTGCGGTTGGAGTCCAAGAAAGCTAAAATTAAGATAAATGGTGCAAGGCATTGTACTCGTATGGGTATTCAACCTTTTGCAAACTATGCCACAATTAAAGATATCCTTTACCAATGTAGTTGGTAATACCACAACTAGCTAGGACAATGGCAAGCCGACCAAAAGGCGAGTAGGCAATCTGGCCACCAACTTGATGTTGTTGATGGTAGGCACTGAGAGGAAGCTAGCTCTCATCAAGATTGAGATAATGGGACGGAAGATGAAAAACACCATCGTCTATAGAGGCTTTGGTGTGAATGTCCTACCAAAGGAGACATGGAAGGCCCTTGACAAGCCAACACTTTGGCCACCAACCTTCCATTTGGTAGGTGCCGATTTGCATGACATCAAACCACTCAGGAAGTTGATAGCTCAAAAAGTTAGCATTGGCACTCAATACTTCTTCTTGGACTTTGTCGTCATACCACTACAAAAGAAGACATATAATGCCATCCTCGGAAGGGGTTAGTTTATCACGACAAAAGCAAACCATAATTGGAAACAGAACATTCTCTATTAAAAGTGATAGGGGGAAGTACGTCATTGACTTGCGAAATCAAATAGTAAGTTAGGAGTTGGCATGGAACTCAGAGGTTGAGGGCGGAGAGATCAACATGGAAGGAGGGGTATTGGAACCCAATGATGAAGAGGTATTGGAACTTGGAAGTTTCTTATCAGATGACACAAGTTCTCTCAATGGGCTATTCCATCAGCAAATGGAGGACTAGGAAGTCTTCCACCCTCAATGCATTATGTTGGAAATCAAGGAGATTGAAGATGTTAGTCAGGAGAGTGCTACCTTCCCTCTAGAGTACAGAGAATATAAAGATGCGGCGGCGAGAATGGATGACACACCTGTTAGCATATTTAATATTGTCATTGGATAAGTGTAAAGAAAACATCAATCCCACCAGTAAACCAGTAGACCACTCATACTCCTAAATAGGCACCGATAGACCAAATAGAGTATAGGTACAGTAGATCAAGTAGAAAAGGATATGAACTGGGTATAAGAGTCTTATTATATGGACAATCGGGTATGAAATTGATACCGGTCAACAACACGTCAATCTGCACCAGTGTATGCGGAGCTGTTTAAGTTAAAACCAAAATATACGGAGCATCCACCGTTGAGAACTGGAGTTAGCTTTTTAACAGGAGTTAGTTTTATTTCTATGCGGATGTTTCAAGGTAAACTCAAGATCATCTCGCAAAGCTTTTTGCTACATGATTTATGGTTAAGTTTATAGCCTGGCGGTTCTATGAGTTAGGTTTTAATAATAAGATTAATTTCTTATAAATAATAGGTCATAGGACACATAAGAAGAGTTGTTGAATATACAGAGCAAAAGAGAGATATCTTCTGAGAGAAGAGCTACGGTCATAGAGGTGAAGGCCAGAAAGGATCAACAACTAGGCAGAACAGGAAGGTCAACAGGTATGATCTAATCAGACAGAGAGTGTCAATTAAGATCATTGCTTTTATACTTTGAAAGCATATTCAAATCCCTATATCAGGGTGAACCCTAATAGGTTCTTTGTATAAATCCTTTAACCGGGTAGCATCTTGGCTGATGTTGAAAGTCCTTTAACAAGGCGGCTCCTAATAGAGTCAAGATCTTAATTGATCTTCTACCAAATCCCTTTACCGGGTAGCACTCTTGCAAGTGCTTTGTAAGCTCCTAATAGGGCGTCTTTATTACTGCAGTAGTGAAGTTGTGAGCTCTGTCTCACCGTGGTTTTTTCCTTCTAACCGAGGGTTTCCATGTATATATGATGTGTTGATTTGAGTATTTCTATTTCTATTTGTGAATGGTCATTTACATTCTGTTTATCTTGCAATAATCTTTACACAAGTTTTAATTGGAGATAGAAATAGTATTTACTGATTCACCCTCCCCTCTCAATAACCTGTAAGGAATAACAACTGATGAACTCTCTGGGCAAAGTGGATCAAATGAAGTTGAGGAGGCAGTCTGTGAGCTCATGGAGGGAAACTAGATCCTAACGGATTAGATCTCCAACCTAAAAAGGGAGAAGGAAGATAATGTCCTAAGAATGACTGAACTGATTGAGTAAAAGAGGAAAGTTGAAGATGAAAGGAACACTGCAGTTAAATCACTAATAGCCTTTGAGAGAGAAAGAAATCTGGTTGAAGAAGCTGTAAGGGAAAGTGATCTTGTCGTTCTGCAACTTCAAGAAGACATGCAAATAGTCACTCAAGAAAATGCCAACATGCAAAAGATTTGGCATGATAATGATGATACATGCAAGAGGCTGGCAATTGAGCTGTATCAACTGAAGGAAAATATGAAAGAACTCGAAGAAAGGAATGAAACCCTCAGGAGATACAATGAAAGCTTAGTAAAGCTTGATGAGCAATTAAAAGCTCAAAGACAGCATAAAGATCCCATAGGACTTGGGTTCACCGGTCAAGGCACCAAGGAAATCGGTGAGTCATCTAGAGCCAACAAAAGCAAGAAGGAAAAGAAGAAACCGGAAGAACAAAAAGGTAAAAAGACCTTCAACACTTCTTGCAATCACTGTGGAAAACGAGGCCATAAAACAAGTAACTGCAGAAATGCAACGGTAAAGCCAACCATCAGTTATTGCAAAAACTGTTGTAAGTATGGCCACAAGACCACTGAATACTGGTCTCGCCCCACAAGTGTGTCCAGTGGAAGCAGCGGAAGCTTCAAAGGGCACTGCTACACATGCAACAAGTTTGGACACAAAGCTGATGAATGCAGAGCCAAACCAATGGCATTCAGATCCCCACCGAGACCGATATTTCCAAAGAAGAATGACAACCGGAGCACAATCAATTGTGCCAACTGTGGCATGTATAGTCATTATGAATCTTGGTGTAATTCACCCAACAAGAGAAGGGTAAATCTATGGAAAGCAACCGAGATGGTTTGTTACACTTGCAAAAAAGTTGGATACCTAGCCGAAGACTGTAGGAACTGGTCAGTGAACAAACGAAGAGGATCGGTCAAACCACTGAGGAAGACCTTGTCTCTCAATCAAAAGGTTAACAAGGGAAAGAGACCGTGAAAGAAATCAAGAAGATTTGGTTCAAGAAAGAATCAAAGAACTCCGCTGAGGAGAAGACAGAGGGAAGATCATCGTCTGCTGATGGTGATATCTCTTCAGCAAATTGAGCCTGGAAGGCTTAGAGGGAACCGGTAGCCCGTCTATTGTTCCCTGTAGAATTGGTGAGCATCAAACTCACTTAGTCTGCAAGAAAGACCGGACAGGTAAGTGTTGATTGATCGGGGTGTGTTCAATAGGAAAAAGCCTATACAACCGGTTGGTGAAAAAGGAAAGAAAGCTTAGGTAAGGCAATTAATGCTATAGCCATTAACAAATAGTTACCATTTGGTAATTACCGTTATGCCCTAAATCTATATAAAGAAAGGAAGATTACACATTTTCTTTTACTTTGCAATTTGTGATTTACAATCTTTTATGCTTGAGTAATATTCTCGTTCCCTGATCAACGGTAAGATTTCTCTGTAAGATCGATCCAGCTATTTACTATGTTAACCTGTTGATAACAATGGCATCTTCATTATCTGTGGCCAAGTTGATTCAAGGTAATCCATTTGATCGACCTGTCTATGACATCATGGCGGTTTAGAACAGGGCAAACGACATGTTTGGTGCACTATCATTCGTGCCTGATGGTGTTCTCATGACGGAAGATGTGACCGCTTTCATTCATGCCAAGCAAGAAGAATTGGGTGAGACCTTCATCCAAAGCGAGTATCTCTCGCTATGTGCAAATGGAAAGCTTCCAGAAAAATATGCAAAGCTGGTGTCGTTTGGACTAATCAATGGAGTTTATTACTCGACCGTCTTTTGACCAGAATGGATTCGACTGGTTCTCAGTCATGTTCACAATCCAGGGTTCTGGCTCGCGAAAGGAGCATGTACACAAATTACCAAGGAGGACTTGCATTGAGTGACCGGGTACAGTCATGAAGGGGAAGCACTCACCCTAAGAACCATCTCCAATGCTGTGGTCGCAAAACTGACGAAGTTGAAATCTGATAGTCGGCTTATGACCATCAACGACATTGAAGACGAAGGAGTTCGGTTCGCATCCGTTGTGATAGGCTACAAGATCTATCCATCCAACAACCTGAACAACATACCGGGTGGAGCCATTCATGCCGCTCACTGGATCATGCATGACAATGTGAAGTATGATCTTTGCTGCATGCTCCGAGGTCAAATTTTTGAGAATCTAAAGAGGCTAGGAATTGTCAAAAATAAATCCATAAAGTATGGGACCCTACTGGTATGCCTTTACTTTTACTATTCTAACTTCTTTCTGGGAATAGGAAAGGTAACTTGGGCAACCGACCGGCCAGTTATGATCCAGATAAGTGATATGGCCAACCAATTGGGAAACTAGTTCGGTAAAGTAATTACCGAGTACTTTGAGGCATTCCAGCTGAGAATGCACGCCAGGGAGAGGGTGCTGTCAACTATTGTTGACTCCTACAAAGACGATGTATGTTTTTTGGTCTCCACCGATCACTGCATCATTCAAGCAGTGGAACCAAGATCCAGGTATGCTCCTCAATTGGGTTATGAGATCACCTCCAAGACAACCAAGGCATATGAAGATGCCTTGACCGAAGCTGATCTAGATCTCTCTGCTTACCGGTTCGGTACCTTTGAAGAGATTTAGGAGAATCTGAATAAAAGGGCACCAATCAAGAATGTCTATGTCAAAAGGACCCCCACACCAAAGAAGAAACCGGTGACAGATCAACCCAAGGCTCAAAGGAAGAGAGCACAACCGGTACCCAACACTCAAGGGGAAGAACAAGAGGAAACAAAAATTGAAGATACAGTTCCTCTAGTCAGAAAGAGGAAAACTGGTAAACCGGTGAAGGAGGATGCATCGAGAGCAAGAAAACCAACAATAGATGAATTAATTGAAGGAGTTAAGGAGTCGGGTGGACTGGGAATGGTTAAAAGAAGATATGAATTTTGTAATGAGGAAGAGAAGAGGAAAATTGAAGAAGCTGTAATTTTTTGTCTCTATAAGTGCAACTATACTCTTGCTAAACTTCACAAAACAATACCAGATGATTTGCTGGAGATAATAGAAGGAAGATGGAAGTCTTCAAGTGACAAGGAAAGAGAGCTAAGAATAAAAGCTCTACTAGAAGTCCAAAATCATCTAACCTTGGAAGAAGCAACCCAACAAGCGGACCTGCATAAGCAAAGTTTCTTGACACGAAAAAGGATAAGTGAAGTGCTTATTGGAGATGTGGACAAGGCACATGCAGAAGGTGTTGCTACTTGGACAAGTCTTCTTCAACAACAACATAAGGCAGAAGAAGCGTGCCCACAAACCACATAGCCACCGGTAAAGGCAAAGGGATTTTAGGAGCAACAGTACCAACAAGACCGGTCATCGTTGACATCACTGATGATAAAGATAGTGATTAGGCTCGTCCAACCGTTCTTGTTTCTCTTGAAAAAGGTAAGGCTCGCACCATGACTGTTAATGATATAGTAGATGAAGTAATGAAGTGTTGGAAACCTTCATGGATTACAACAGAACTCCAAGAGACTATAGGTCGAAATTTCCCCCTGAACTAAATACAAGATTAATGACAAAATGGAGAACCTGTCTAAGCTCCAACACTAGAATCTCTAAGGAGACATTGTCACTGGTCTGACCTAGTCTAAATGAAGATACTGTCAAACTTCTGTTAGAGGAAGCATCAATGAATTTGGATACCAAAAATAGGGTTGCCAAGATAATAAATGGTTATGAGAACGAAGTCTATAAAGATACACTAGATTTCTAGCAACAATATCACTTCAGTGCTCTCAAGGCAACATGTTCGCAAGATCAACCCGAACCAGCACTGGTACCACCGGTTCAATTCACTACTCGTGAAGAACCCACCACTGGTGAACAAGTGAATTTGGAAGACCAAGCTCTGCTAGAGGAACAAGAACTAGGAGACGATTTAGCTGTGGATGAGCTACATACAACCGAAGAACAACACATAGGAAGCCAAATGGAAGAGGAATAGGATGCTCAACCAGGAGTAGAAGTACAATTGGAAGGGGAAGTACAGAATGAGGAAGAAAGACCAACAACATAAATCCTACCGGAAGAAGTGGCACTACCAGAAGACGTGGCACAACAGGAAGAGATGGGACAACCGAAAAATGAAGAAAAACAAGAACAACAGATTGAACAGGAACAAAAGTTACCTATACATATTGAGCAAGAACTACCGGTACAGGAGCCAAAACAAAAGGAACAGGTAGATGTTCCAAGCTCGTCCTCATCCAAGAGGAAATTATCCTTTGCAGCAGACACAAAAGCCAAAAGGAGCAAGGCTACCGAGACTGTGGTTGACATCAACAAAATGTCAATAAGGCAACTAAAGGAGTTGACTAAGTGGAAACATGACATGGTCCTCACCAGTGTTAAGAACATTCTGTGCAACTTTGTACCTGATGCTGACATTGATGAAGATGAACCTGTAATTGATCAGTTGGAGATATTGGCACAAGCGATCGGAGAAGATGTCACTGACCCAGAAACGATTGCCACATATCACTATGAACAGAAAAGAATAGAGATTCTTCATAAACAGGTCAAAGAAATAAAGGTGACAATTACTACCAATGTAACAGTACTGCAACAACAATTGCAAGTTGTAGGAAGTCTGATGACAAGGACTTCAAATTTTGACACCTTTACACAAGATCTCACTGAAAAGTCATCTAAGACTTTTGAAGACATAAAAGCTCTGTCTCCCACATTTGATATTAAGAATAAATCTGCAACAGATTTCAGCAGAGAGATGACAAGTATAGCTCTCATTCTGAGAAAGATTTCTGAAGAAAAGACCAAGCGAATCCAAGATCTTATTGGATTTCAACTGTTTCTTGCCTCGACATTTGATTTAATGCAACAAAGAGCAACAGAGGCAGAAAATCTGATCAGTGAACCTGACTACAAAACAGTAGAGGACATGGCGAATATCATAGTATCGCTGAAAGCAAGACTCAAATCTAGAACATGTCACCGGTCAATGGAATCCTTCTCTTCATTCAGTGAAGAAAATTTACAAGGATATCTTCACCAAGCTACAAATATAAAATAAAAAGTAAAGCATAAACCTTTGTCTTATGGAGGCAAAAAGGGGAAGAAGAAGACATTGGTTGAAGAAGAAGAAATCAGAGAAGGGTCAAAAGGTCAGAGAGAGATTAGAAAAGAAAGAGAGTAGATTCAGCTACAGGACAAAAGAGATAAAGCACTAGTACAGGGGAAGTCTGCGAACAGAAGAGCTGAAGTATACAGTACAGGGAAGGATTCTACAACAGGTGGAATTCACTATGATGAGAAAGTGATGGTGTGCGGAAAGTGATGTTTTGCCACCAATGCCAAAGGGGAAGATTGTTAGCATATTTAAGATTGTCATTGGATAAGTGTAAAGCAAACATCAATCCCACCAGTAAACCGGTAGACCACTCATACTCCTAAATAGGCACCGGTAGACCAAACAAAGTATAGGTATCGGTAGATCAAGTAGAAAAGGATATGAACCGGGTATAAGAGTCTTATTATATGGATAACCGACTATGATATTGATACCGGTCAACAGCATCTCAATCCGCACCGGTGTATGCGGAGCTGTTTAAGTTAAAACCGGAATATGCGGAGCATCCATTGTTTAGAACCGGAGTTAGCTTTTTAACAGGAGCTAGTTTTATTTCTATGCAGATGTTTCAAGGTAAACTCAAAATCATCTCGCAAAGCTTTTTGTTGCATGATTTATGGTTGAGTTTACAACCTGGCGGTTCTATGAGTTAGGTTTTAATAATAAGATTAATTTCTTATAAATAACAGGTCATAGGACACATAAGAAGAGTTGTTGAATATACAGAGCAGAAGAGAGATATCTTCTGAGAGAAGAGCTACAGTCACAAAGGTGAAGTGCAGAAAGGATCAACAACCAGGCAGAACAGGAAGGTCAACAGGTATGATCTAATGAGACATAGAGTGTCAATTAAGATCATTGCTTTTATACTTTGAAAGCATATTCAAATCCCTCTATCAGGGTGAACCCTAATAGGTTCTTTGTATAAATCCTTTAATTGGGTAGCATCTTGACTGATGTTGAAAGTCCTTTAACAAGGCGTCTCCTAACAGAGTCAAGATCTTAACCGATCTTCTACCAAATCCCTTTACTGGGTAGCACTCTTGCAAGTGCTTTGTAAGCTCCTAACAGGGCGTCTTTATTACTGCAGTAGTGAAGTTGTGAGCTCTGTCTCACCATGGTTTTTTCCTTCTAACCGAGGGTTTCCACGTATATTTGATGTGTTGATTTGAGTATTTCTATTTTTGTTTGTGAATGGTCATTTACATTCTTTTTATCTTGCAAGAATCTTTACACTAGTTTTAATTGGAGATAGAAATAGTATATACTGATTCAGCCCCCCTCTCAGTAACCGGTAAGGAATAACAACACCAACCCATCAGTTTGAGAGGGATAAGGTGATCAAGTATGAAGAACCAAGCATAAAGAAGGTAAACTTGTGGGAAGAAGACAACTCAAAGGTGATCTTAGTTGGAGATGACTGGAATCTTGTACTCAAGTTAGTAACATTTAAAATATTCATGGAGTACAAAGATACCTTTGCTTGGACGTATAAAGATCCAAAGGCGATACCATCAAAACTGTGCATGCATAGGATCTCTCTCGTACTGGGTGCATAACCTGTACAAAATGAATAAACATTATGCTGCCAGGGTGCACAAGGAGATAGAAAAAATGCTTGAGACATGGATCATCTCCAAAGTACAGACAAGTGAGTGTGTCTCGCCCATTGTCATCTCTCTAAAAAAGGAGGCAAATCAGATTTAGACGTGTATGGACTTTAGATGCCTCAATGCAGTCACAATCAAAGATCCTTTCTCAATCCCATTCACCAACAACATATTGGAGGAAGTGGTAGGCCACCAGATGTATTCGTTCATGGATGGGTTTTTTTGTAAAACTAGATTAGCATTTGCCAAGGAGGACAAACTAAAGACCATATTCGTGGTAGACGATGGAGAGTATGCCTACAATTGGATGTTGTTCGATCTGTGCAATGCTCCAACAACCTTCCAAAGAATAATATTGTACATCTTCGACAAGATGTCAGTGGGTAACTTTAAGACTTTCTTGGATTACTAATCTATCTTTAGAGGGAGGAGACACACCTCAATGCATGAAAGGAATGTATGGAAAGGTGTTCGAGGGCACCATTGGCTCTCAACCTGAAGAAGTATCAGTTCATAGTGCTGCAAGGCAAATTACTTGGTCATATAGTATGCAAGGAGGGATTGAAGACAAACCCAAACAAGGTAGGGTTCATCATCAAGATGGAGAGTTTGAAGGATGTGACAGGAGTGAAATCTTTCGTTGGACATGTGGGCTATTATTGGAGGTTCATTAAAAGCTTTGCACAGATCTCATATCCATTGGATCGACTAACAATGAAGGGTGAACCATTCGTGTGGGGAGTAGAGCAAGAAGAGGTGTTCAAAGATGTAATGTCCCTATTTTAGTAGGTTTCTGCAGCTGAGCAGGGTCAGTTCATCCATGCGACCCTCGTGAGCTGACAGTGGGTTTTGAGGGTCTCTGTGCCGGATTTACTATTTTTAGTAAGTCTATTTTTGGCAGTGGCTATTTCTGGCTGGGCAATTGAACTTGGGTTTGTTGTCAGAAGTTTGTTGATCTTAGTCAGACAGTTTAGTGGCTTTATATTTTAATTGTCATTATTAAATTAAATTATTTTAATTTAATTTAATAACTTATGACTTTATAACTTTATGTTATAAAAGGGTGTTGTTTTAAAAGCCATTTAAGTGATAAAATAAGTAAAGTGCTTTTTCAAAAAAGCCTATATATTCTACTAGAAAAAGCACTTTACTCATCCATTATTGAATCATTATTTTTGTTAAAGTTTGTGATAGAGACAACCTGGCTAGGGTTTTGAGGACTGATTACTCTTCTGACAATTTGAGCCATCACAAGTTGATGGTGAATTTTGCAGCTGTTATTCTGAAATCATAATTCAGTGCTGATGTATACTGGGATTGTGAGAAGTCTGAAATCTGCAGATACAACGATTTGCTTTCATAGGGTTTGATTATTATTCATTCTAAGGAGATTGGAATTTCGAATTTGGAGGCTGCTGTATCTCCATTGTTTATTATTGAAAGCAATTGGCTGGAGAAGTTATATTTTTAAGACACATTGAAGCAATTCAGGCTGCATATCAAATAGAGGAAATGCAGATTGTTATACAGCAAAGTCACTTCATATTCAAGCTGTGTCCACTTCCAATTGGGTGCGTGGGGGCTTGGAAGGATGTGACGCTTTACCTCCAAGGTCACGTGCTTCATTTAGGGGCTGTTTTTCACATTTCAAGGGGCCTGCGTTAGCTACAGCCAGTCACGTGATTGTTCAGGCTGCAATGTGACTGCTCAAGGGTGGCGGTTCTCTTAATTTTGGGATGTGTCACAGCATTAAAGCGGATATCTCAATTACAAAGAATTTTTGGAATTGCTAGGTGCCATTATTTTTTATGATAATTACTTGTTTATGTGTCCTTGTTTGAGATGAGAATTGAAATAATAAATGTTTTGAGGAAATTCCATTGACTTGGTTCAATTATTTGAAATTGGTGGAAATTTCATTATAATTGCATTTTATGAGATTATTATTGAAACAAGAATTGCAAATATTTTTAAATTAAGTAAACCCAGGAAGAGCCAGTCAGGTTCTTTATAGTGGTATCAGAGCCATTTTCTTGCCAGCTTGTTGGGTAAATTGGGTTCAGCATGGCACAAAGATTTAGACCTCGCATGCACTACACCTACAGAGGTCCTAATTCTCCACCTGGTGAACGAGAACTTGAGATTCAGTTTGGCAGTATGGGTGACGGGGGTGCAAGTAATTTGGATGGTACAGATTATAGGGATGCTGGTACTGCTTCAGAAATTGACAGAGAAGCCCGGGATGCATTCCGGAATATTGCAGATGGCCAACATCATGTTGCTACCGTATTATAGCAGTTATCTGACACATTATAGCGTATGACAATACCTGGTGATTGTGGCAAAGACAAAGGTGCTCGGAGTGTGCTAGCTAGTTCACATAGATCTAGACTAGATGAGAGGTCACGTATGGGTGACAGGATGAGGGTTGAGGATTGTAATAGACAGGAGGACAGACGCGACAGAGCGGGGTATACTGGTATTTATGATAGGCCACAGCGTCCTGTATTTTTGAGACCTGAGGTGGATGTGATTAGCACTGAGTTTGAGGCCGCACCGTTTGCAGATGACATTGTTGCGCACTATGCTGAGTGGGATGCTCTACCACATGCAATCAAGCAAAATTTGAATTTTGATAGATTTCTTTGATAGAAGTGTGAGCATTCTAGTGGCAGGCCTATTCCTGACAGACAGAGGCCAAGGGATACAGATTTGCGTCAGGCAACCAACAAGATGATTTTGGATCATTATGATGGCAGTGGTAAGGTTACAGCACGAGCTTGGGTTCACAAGCTCGACACTTACTTATCTTTGCGTCCTATGTCTGAGGAGGACACCATTCATTTTGCTGTATTGCATCTTGATGGTATAACTCATGATTGGTGGTACCATGGGTTGGTGTCACTTCGACATGATCAGATTATTTATTATCAGGAGTTCGTGGATAGGCTGATAGAGAGGTTTGATAGGAAGGACCCTGAAACTTACTTCAGAGAGTTGGCTCAATTGTGACAGACAGGTGGCCTGGAGACTTTTATCAGTGAGTTTCAGGGGTTGTGTGTTATGGTTTATGATAAATCAGAGAGGAGGAGAGTTATGCTCTTTGTGGAAGGGCTGGTTGAGCCAACCAGAGGATGGGTTAAGTCTTTGGACCCACCCACTTTGCAAGAAGCTATGAAAATAGCAAGGAATTTGGAAGCATCTACTCCACGGAATAAATTTGCTGCGAGACCTTCCAGTACATCTTATGATAGGACAACACGTAAAAGGGATGATAGAGCTGATTCCAATCGTCCTACAACAGGCCCTTTGGATCAAGAAACATTAAATGATCTAAGGAGGAGGAAATTATGTTTTCATTATAGAGGGCGCTATGATTTGAATCATGATTGTCCCTTGAAGAAACCAATAGGGAAAAATAAGATGATGGAGTGGTTTTATGATGATGAAGATGATTCTGATTTCTTAGGATAACAAGCTAGCAAGTTGATTATGACCATGATTCACATGAGGTTCTAGGTAATGACGATGAGCAGGTCATTAATTCTAATTTTAAGGTTGTTTACCTTACTAGCATGAGGAAGGAAGATTCCTTCAGAATGCATGGTCTCTTGGCAGGGCAGCGAGTCATTGCTCTCTTTGACACAAGAGCTACTCATAATTTTATTGACTCATGTTTAGTGGCCAAGAGAGATTTTGAAATTGAAGATTTTGAAGGACTTAGAGTACAGGTAGCTGCGGTTACTCCCTCAAGTGTAAGCCCTCAAGTGTTCATTGTATTGGGCAATGAACACTTGATGGGAAGTGTTGTAACGGTGTCCAGCAGTGCACTCATCTAATAAAAGAGCATCCAACAAGAAAGGAACAATAAAAACTAGTTCTTAGTGTTTGAATAGTCATATCTTGAAGAGCCATGACCATACGTGGCTTATGCTACGTAGGGTCATGACCCTTCATAACCAATTATTTAATATTGCCTATATTGTAACATATGCAAATACCAAATGCTCTTAATATATATATGTATATATAATCGACTATTAGATTAATATAATTATATCAATCAATTCGATGCTATAATTTAACACTCCCTCTTAGCGAGAGGAGATTGATATTCACAAGACGTGAGTGTTATTGAAATCCCCGACTTAGTTCGGAACTAGATTTCTTTTAAATAACACATAACCACTTTGAATCAAGATTTCCGGCATAATCCGGAACATAACTCAACCTGATAAGAAATTTATGAAAATCCCCAATCAATTCGGAACTGGATTTAATGATAAATATAGGTGTCAAGATATCCGGCGCAATCTGGATCAAAACTTGAACCATTCGTTATCATGATCCTCGACTAAATTCAGAACTGGATTAGATGATAACTTACACACAACTTCATATCAAGATATCTGACATAGTTCGGGACATCATCATGATGTACTCATCCTGATAGAAGAGTTATCGCAATCCCTGACCAATTCGGAACTAGATTTAGTGATAACAGTCAAGATATCCGGCAGATTCCGGGACAACAACTTAATGTAGTCTAATCTTGATTCACATGTTGTTATAATCCCCGACCAATTCAGAATTGGATTTAATAACTCCAAAAATTCAGTGTCAGGAATAGTGACTACAATACATAGTCATACCTAACACTAGGTTAAGCTATTGTCTAAGTCGTCACCTAGCAATAGTAACCCAACACATATGAAAGATCATCACCTTTCATAATATAACACAAAATGAATGGGCCCATAAAGTCACACATATGACATCCACCTTGACTCTTCTTAGAGGGTGGATCCACCATGGCTCATCCCAGAGAGTGGAAACCAAGACTTCCACCTTAGACTTGTCTATCAAGGACAAGAATCACTTAAGACAAAAAATGATGGATCACTGAAGCTGAAACTTTCTTTTCAGCTAAGGCTTTACTTCTCAACATACCAAGGTTATCTGAAAGTACACAATCTTCTTTCTAGCAAAGGGTTTGGTAAGAATGTCTGCTGTAGGTTCTCCATTGAGTTGCTTTTGTTTGTACTGTCTCATAGTCTTGGTGAGTTCTGAGCTTACGAAGTATACACCATCTTGACATGGTACACTCCCTTTGAATTTGTATGACCAAGATCTTGGGGTGCCAACTTAATTTGATCTTCTAGCTTCTCCCTCTGACATATAGCCTTCTCACATGATAATAATCATAATTCTGTGCTATAATTTCTTGATTACTACTCCCTCTGAATCAAGATCCTCGAATGTCCATTGATGCAGATCCTTTTAGCTTCTCCCTCTGTCACGAAGGCATACCCTGTTTATATACTCAACTCAGTATCACTGCAGGATGCCACTTCATACCTTCCTTCCTGAGAGAACCAATAAGAATAATCTGAATAGTCATAAGATGCATTTTGATCTTTTCCAAGGCCACAACATTAACACTCCCTCTTGGACTTGAGGGAAGATAATAAAGACCTCTAGTATGATGTTTATCTCAATGAGCTGTAGTCTCATGATGTATGGAATGCCTTAATTAGGGATTCTATCCATGTGCATCTCATCGACGATTCTATCCACGAGTTCCCACAACTATAATCTCAGAATTGTTTTACCTTCAATAGTGAACTCCCTCTCAATCAATATAATCGAGTTTGTCCAAGTCGATTGAAACATCTGTTTCCTTAGAAGCTAAATTTTGCCAACTTCTTAACCTTTCTGAAGATGTCAGAGATAGATTACAAATAGTTCATAAAGCTAAACTATCCCGAATATAAAAAATGATAGAAGCATTCAAAATTTAATGAATTACACACTGCAAATTCATATGGATTAATAAAACATGAGATACTTATCTTTTCAAATATTTTCAAGTATCTCCTTTCGTAAGGTGAGCCCATTAATATGATACTCATACCCATCGTCCTTCTTCATAACATATTGGTTCCATTTTGATCTTTATGTTAATTTTCTTCTTTACAAATCACATCTCATTATGATAACTACTGATTAGATGTTGACTTCATACATTATCGGTATCTGATTATATTGGTTATTGTCCCACTTGTAATGTCCCCTTCCGATTGTATCTTAAAATTAAGGGACAATCAAATTGAAGTCTGCAATGTACCTAACGTAGAAATATAATGCTATCGCTTACAACAATATGGTATTGTCTCCAATATGGAATTATAGCCTTTCAATATGTGTTATTTCTACTTTGAACTGCTTATCTCTGCAACTATGGTGGGTTCTTTGATTTTGATTTCAGACTCATGTAATTAGTAATGTTGAATGTAAGGTGATGTCTCATGCCTCTATACTCGTCACCTTTCATAGTAGTTACTAATTGTACCTCTTCAACTTTACCCTTGGAGATTATAAATTAAACTTGTATGCAAAACTGATATCGAAATTGGTTTGTTATTCAAGGAATTCCGGTTATAATCCTTAACACAATCGCTGCATAACCATATCTAATTCATGTCTCTTCACAAAGTTAAATTGGCATTTGCACATTTGATATAATCACACTCGACAAATCCTAATCGCTGGCAACTTGGAGCACAACAACATTGATTATACTTGTGTTGCCACTAATCATCAACATATTAATTAGATTGATGTAATTAAGTGATTCCCTGCTGCTTTATCGATTTCTTCAGCTTAGAATAAACTGTCGATTAGTTCATTCATACCAATTGGACCGATAATCTTTCTTGCAATCGATACTTATCAAGGTGCTTAGTCGATATTGTTTAATTCCTTATGTGCCTTAATCATTCTTTTGTGCTCGTCACATTAATTATTTAAATAGAAATTCCTCTCGACAATGGCTGGAAATTCTCTCCATACTAATATATGCATCTATATCTTATACATAGCTTGAAATACTGTTATTAACGGTGGAATTCATTGAATACTTGTCGGCTATAGACCATATCGATACATATGGCTTTAGTGACTTCCATCTCATTTCTTCATGTTCACTTCACCATTGATTGGATTATTCCCTTTAATTGCTGATTAGATGTGGACACTATGTGCCATTGAGATGCGTTTTTTTTTATAGTAGTTGTTTATCAGTTATATTCGTATGTTTTTATTGTTCCTTTCCTGTTGGATGCTCTTTTATTAGATGAGTGCACTGCTGGACACTGTTACAACACTTCCCATCAAATGTTCATTGCCGAATATGAAGACTCTAGACAGCAAGTGAATTCAACACTCCCACACAAGCTATTCACGTTGGATGTTAATTTTGGAGAATATCGTGTCACCAAATGACAGCTTCCTCGGTGGATAGAGTCTGGTGATGTCTGGTTGCAGGAATGGTTAGAAGATGCTGACAAATGAATTCCCCTGCAGTTTCTCCCAAAATCGGTGTTCCCAGTTGTTGTTTTCGACTGAGAGTAATCGGTAGTACTTTTCATTTTCTTCTCTTTCCCGATCCTCTACCATTCCGTTATTTTAGATTTCTTCTTCCGTGTATCTCCATCTGCATATCACTTGGTTTATCCTTCGTTTTCTCAGAGCATCCCACCTGCACTAACAACAGGAGCTTGTCCAAGGCACCCGTATGCATAGGCTCCCAGATGGGCCTCCTGACCGAGGAATTCTGACAGATATTCCACAAAACAGAGACTACCAATTCGGTGGCTGAATCAGACACTCTAAACATCTTCTTAACAGTCACTGGTAGCGTTAAGGCATGCGCCGAAGCAGCCGCTCGGCCTTCCGTGCAGCAGAAAAGAGTGTCAAGCACCAACAATGTCCTTTCATAGATGCTCCGATCTCCGTCTACAAGGATCTCCACCAATACAGGAACAACCCTCGCCTCCACGACCTTGCTTATGTATCTTTTCATTAGGGCAATGTTGTATATTATAGCCAGGCTTGCTTTTGTCACCGCTGGGCTTATGGGCTTTCTCAAAAGTTGCACCAAGCTCTCCGCCAATCCGCATAGGCGTTGAAAAGTTTGAGTAACTTGCTTGATTTGTCATCCGCAAGCTCTATTCTGAACTAACATGTCTGTATTTTACGGCAGTTCTGAAAGTTTGTAAAGTTCTACTGTTCACACGAGACTCTGACAGTGATCATAAACTTTGTGATGAAGGGTTGTATCAATGTCGTCTTCAAGCAATGCATATATATTTATGTCTCCTATAGGCTAGGCTCTGATACCATAATTAAGATTGTCCTATAGAGAATATATATGAGTGTTGTATTGAAATAGATTACCATTGTGATTGATCTTTTCACTAGCCATCAATATGCATTTATATCCTTTGAATAGTCATGTCTTGAAGAGCCATGACCATATGTGGCTTATGCTATGTAGGGTCATGACCCTTCATAACCGATTATTTAATATTAACTATATTGTAACATATACAAATACCAAATGCTCTTAATATATATATATATATATATATATATATATATATATATATATATATATATATATATATATATATATATATATATATATATATATATATATATATATAATCGACTATTATATTAATATAATTATATCAATCAATTCGATGCTATAATTTAACAATAAGAAGATTCCTGAGCTTCCTGTAAAACTGAATAGTTATTCTTTCAAGGCAGATTTTTATGTGGTTGACATGGGCAGCACTGGTATGGTTCTTGGCATGAGCTGGTTGCATTCACTTAAAGATATCTACATGAACACGGAAAGGATGGAATTGAGGTTCATCAAGGATGGTAAGACTCACATTCTTAAGGCTATCCAGAGTGGTGATTTGAAGACTATTTCCTTCAACTGCATGCAGCGTTTGGTACAACATGATGATGTTATAGATTGTGCAGTAGAGTGTAGAATGTTGCCTACTCTGGATAACACAGATGGGCCAGCTTATCATCCTGATATTCAGTAGCTCAGAATTAAACACTCCAAGGTGTTTAATGATTTACCATATGGCAGGCCACCAGACAGAGGAATTGAACACATTATTGGGTTAGAGGACGGCACTAAGCTCATCATGATTACTCCTTACCGACACCCTAAGCGATTGAAAGATGAGATTGAGAAGACCATTCAGGTTCTGCTCGCCATGGGACATATTAGGCCGAGTAAGTCTCCTTTTGCTTCAATTGTTGTTTTGGTGAATAAAAAGGATGGGACACTCAGGATGTGTATAGATTACCAGATGCTGAACAAAAAAAATATAAAAAACTGGTATCCAATTCCTCGTATTGATGAGCTTATTGATGAGTTACATGGCGCCAAATACTTCTCCAAGATTGATTTGAGGTCAGGATACCATCAGATCAGAGTTAGAGAGCAGGATGTGGAGAAGACAACATTCAGGTATCACTATGGCCACTTTGAGTTTCTAGTCATGCCCTTCGGTTTGACTAATGCCCCCGCTACTTTTCAGTCTACTATGAACAGAGTCTTCCATGGCCAGTTGCGGAGATTTGTTCTTGTGTTTTTTGATGACATATTAGTTTATAGTAAGACTTGGGACGAGCATGTAGCACATCTGGATATAGTACTGGGTATTCTTGATGAGGCTTCTTTGTATGGCAAGGAGTCCAAGTGTGCTTTAGGCATGACAGAGTTATTGTATTTGGGACACATCATCAGTGCTGAGGGATTTTTCATGGACCCGGATAAGGTTCGTGCTATTCTGGATTGGCCTACACCGGGAAACTTGACACAACTGAGGGGATTCATTGGATTATGTGCTTTCTATCGTAGATTTGTGTTAGGGTTTTCTTGACATGCAGCTCTGCTTACTGATTTAACCCGTAAGGGTGCTTTCGTATGGACTACTCAGGCACAAGAGTGTTTTGAGAAGTTCAAGGTGATCATGACTTCATGCCCAATTTTAGCATTGCCGGATTTCACGAGACCCTTCAAGTTGCATTGTGATTCCTCAGGAGAGGGCATTGGAGCAGTGCTTTCTCAGGATCGCCATCCTATTATTTTCGAGAGTCGGAAACTCAGGGGTCCTGAGAGATTGTTTAGCATTTATGATAAGGAAATGTTGGCCATAATGTATGCCTTGGCCAAATTTAGGCAGTACCTGGTGGGCAGCAAATTTTGTATTAAAATTGATCATAACAACCTGAAGCATTTCCTTGGACTGTGGGATCTTAATGAGAGGCAACAAAAGTGGGTTAGTAAGTTGCAGTCTTATGACTTTGATATTTCCTATATTAAAGGTACTCAGAATGTGGTAGCTGATGCCCTTTCTCAGAGACCCCACTTGTGTATGTTTATGGAGATGGAAGAGGATTGGAGACACTTGATTATTGCAGAGTATGCACGTGATAAGTGGGTCACTGGTATTGTGGATGGTAGTATACAGGACAACAACTATATGCTTGTGAATGAATTGATTATTTACAAGGGAAGGATATATTTAGTCCCTTGGTCGGGTGTCAGACAGATTATTTTTCGGGCTTTTCATGATTTTTCCATTGGCTCGACATCCTGGGTTCTTAAAGACTTATAGGCAGGTTCGTGAGAGGTTCACTTGGAAGGTTTTGAAGACTGATGTTCAGCAGTATGTTCGGGAGTGCTCTATTTGTCAACAGAACAAATAGGAGCATACCTATCTGGCCGGATTGTTACAACCGCTCCCCATTCCTGAACGGAAGTGGGCTTGTTTATCTATGGATTTTATTGTGGGCTTGCCGAAAGCTCAAGGTAGAGATTGTATTTTTGTAGTGGTGCATCGTCTTACTAAGTATGCTCATTTTTTTCCAATTACCACCACTTTTTCGGCTATTCAGTTAGCTGAGCTATTTTTTCGAGAGGTGTTTAGATTACATGGGTTGCCTCGGACTATTGTGAGCGATTGTGATAGCCGTTTTATGAGTCATTTCTAGTAGGATCTTTTCCGGTTATGTGGGACAGAATTGACTCCAAGCACTAGTTACCACTCTCAGACTGATGGTCAGACTGAGATAGTGAATAAATGGGTGGAGGGCTATTTGCGGAATTATGTTTCTTCTTAGCAGAGGGTTTGGGTGAAGTGGATACATATGTGTGAGTTTTTTTATAACTGCACTCACCACATGACTATTCAGATGTCACCGTTTCGGACCATGTATGTGTATGATCCTCCTAGTTTTATGGATTTATTATTTGTTGATAGTCGTGTGCCTAGTGTAGGGGATATGTTGCAAGATGGTCAGGATATCTTGAGGACATTACGGGATAATATTCAGAGGGCTTAGAATCAGCAGAAACATTATGTTGATCAGAGGAGGATTTCTCGTTCTTTTCAGGTGGGTGATATGGTCTATCTGATGTTACAACCCTACAGGCAGTCTTCTATCAAGAAGAGTGGAGCTGAGAAGCTCAAGCCCTGTTATTATGGACCTTTCCGTGTAGTTCGTTGTGTGGGGGAGGTTGCGTATGACTTGGATTTACCTTAGGATAGCAGGGTTCATAATGTCTTCCATGTTTCGCGCCTCAAGAAGGCATTGGGTTAGCATGTTATGCCGTCTTCTACATTACCTCCTTTGGATGACGAGGATAGATTAGAGTTGGTCCTTGAGGCTATTTTGGATACTAGGGAGACGCATCTGCTGCGACGAATTGTTAGAGAGTTTCCGGTGAAGTGGCATGGACTTCCAGATGAGGATGCCGCTTGGGAACCTGAGGATATTCTTCAGCACCCCAGATTGCGATTGCTTGGGGACAAGCAATCTTGGGGAGGGAGGACTGTAATGTCCCCATTTTAGCAAGTTTCTGCAGCTGAGCATTGTCAGTTCATCAACGTGACCCTCGTGAGCTGACAGTGGGTTTTGAGGGTCTTTGTGCAGGATTTACTATTTTAAGTAAGTCTATTTTTGGCAGTGGCTATTTTTGGCAGGGCAGTGGCTATTTCTGGCTGGGCAGTTGAACTTGGGTTTGTTGTCAGAAGTTCGTTGATCTTAGTCAGACAGTTCAGTGGCTTTATATTTTACTTGTCGTTATTAAATTAAATTATTTTAATTTAATTTAATAACTTATGACTTTATAACTTTATGTTATAAAAGGGTGTTGTTTTAAAAGCCATTTAAGTGAAAAAATAAGTAAAGTGCTTTTTCAAAAAAGCCTATATATTCTACTCGAAAAAGCACTTTACTGATCCATTAAATTGAATCATTATTTTTGTTGAAGTTTGTGAGAGAGACAACCTGGCTAGGGTTTTGAGGACTCATTCCTCTTCTGGCAATTTGAGCCATTACAAGTTGATGGTGAATTTTGCTGCTGTTATTCTGAAATCATAATTTAGTGTTGATGTATACTGGAATTGTGAGAAGTCTGAAATTTGCAGATACAACAATTTGCTTTCATAGGGTTTGATTATTACTCATTTTGAGAAGATTGGAATTTCGAATTTGGAGGCTGCTGTATCTCCATTGTTTATTATTGAAAGCAATTGGCTGGAGAAGTTATATTTTTAAGACACATTGAAACAATTCAGGCTGCGTATCAAATAGAGGAATGGCAGACTGTTATACAACAAAGTCACTTCATATTCAAGCTGCGTCGACTTCCAATTGGTTGCCTGGGGGCTTGGAAGGCTGTGACGCCTTACCTCCATGCTCACGTGCTTCATTTAGGGGCTGTTTTTCACATTTCAAGGGGCCTGCGTTAGCTACAGCCAGTCACGTGATTGTTCAGGCTGCCACGTGACTACTCAAGGGTGGCGGTTCTCTTAATTTTGGGCTGTGTCACGACATTAAAGCAGATATCTCAATTACAATGAATTTTCGGAATTGCCAGGTGCCAGTATTTTTTATGATAATTACTTGTTTATGTGTCGTTTGAGATGAGAATTGAAATAATAAATGTTTTGAGGAAATTCCATTGACTTGGTTCAATTATTTGAAATTGGTGGAAATTTCATTATAATTGCATTTTATGAGATTATTATTGAAACAAGAATTGCAAATATTTTTAAATTAAGTAAATCCAGGAAGAGCCAGTCAGGTTCTTTACAAAGGAACGTAAGTCTAGATTGGTGAGTGCGCCCATCCTAGCATACCCAGTAGGGACAAGGAGTTTCACATATTTGTGGATGCTACTAACTATGCCATTGGCGCCACACTAGCACAAGCTTGCTCCAAAGGGTTGGATCTCCCCATTTTTTTGCTTAGTCGCCTACTCTCTAGGGATGAACGAAACTATAGTACAACAAGAAGGGAGACATTTGACATGGTATATTCCATATAGAAGATTTGACACTACTTGTTGGCGGCACTGTTTACCTTCTACGTGGACCATCAAGCTTTGATGTACTTAGTAAATAAGTCGATCATCCAAGGGTGAGTAGCTTGTTGCTCCTACTATAGGATTTTCACCTTCAACATTGGTATGACTTGGGAAGAGCCATGTCAAAATGGATCAACTCTCGAGGACATGCTGCCAAGCGAATGAAGAAAATTGCTATGAAGAGTAAGACTTTTCAACTCATTAATATATTGATATACAAGATGGGGCCTCGCCAAGTCCCAAGGAAGTGTGTGATGTAGGAGGAAATCCTCAGAGTACTGAAAGAGTCACATGAAGGGTTAGCCGGAGGCCATACGAGACCAGACGCTACCACACGAAAAGTGCTACTCGCGAGACTATGGTGGATAACCTGTTAATACTTTAGCGGTTATTGAGAGGGGGGGGTGAATTAGTAAAAACTATCTCTTATGCAGTTTAAAACTTGTAAACAGATTCTCGAATGTAAAACATAATGTAAACAGTCATTCACAATCATAAACAGAATCACAAAACTCAACACAAGTATTTATACGTAGAAACCCTCGGTGAGATAGAACTCACAACTTCAGTACTACAGAATGAAGGTGCCCTGTTAGGAGCTTACAAAAGCACTGATTAAAGTGCTACCCAGTGAAGGGATTTTACAAAAGATCTGTTAAGATCTGAGCCCTGTTAGGAGCTGCTTGGTTATAGGACTTTGAACATCAACAAAGATGCTACCTTGTTAGGGGATTTTACAAAGAACCGAATAGGTTCACCCTGATAGAGGGATTTCAATAAGCTTTCACTCCTTATAAAAGCAATGATCTATTTTGACACCGACTGACTGATTAGATCATACCTGTTGATCTCATCTCTGGTTTGGCTGGCTGTTGATCTCTCTTTCTTTGTTCACCTCTGTGCCTGAAGCACTCCTCAGAAGATATCACTCCTCTGCTCTATGCAAACATCAACTTTGAACAACTCTCTTTGCGTCCTATGACCTATATTTATAAAAAAGTTCATCGTAATGAAACCCTTAACCCATAGAACCGTCAGGCTGCAAACTCCGAAATAAATCATGCAATCAGCAAAAAGCTATGCGCTTTGATCTGGAGTTTACCTTACAGAACATCCGTAAGAATAAAGCTAACTCCTGTTAAAAAGCTAACTCTACTTCAAAGCGGTGGATGTCCCGTACAATCCGGCTTTTAATTCAAACTGATCCACTAAATTCGGATCGGATCTATCTTGCAGTTAGATCGGTATACCCTTATACCCGGTTTGTCCTTGTATTCTTCATAAGACCTGTACTGAGTACTTGGTTCGGTCTATCGGTGCATCTATCGAAATAGTCAATCGGTGCAGACACTGTTGCTTGTCTACCGGTGTTGTGTAAGTGTTGTGAGCGATCGGTGACCCCTTGCTGGTCCATAGTGTTTGTGGATGTACACTAATGACAACTTAATATTGCTAACAATCTTCCCCTTTGTCATTGGTGGCAAAAAAAACTATGCACAAAACTCACTGAGCCTTGTATCGATAGAACACTTCTTCCCCTGTTCCGGACTTCCCCTAACTGAGTGCTCCGGCTGAAAGTTCTGCACTAATCCTGTCTGCTCATTCTTTGTGTATCTTCTTCCCGTTTTTGCCTCCATAGGAACAAAGAGTAATGTGTTTCTTCATAGTTGAAGCTTAGTGAAGATATCCTTATATATTGTTTTGGCTGAGTGAAGGAATGGTGCCCACTGACCGGTTACATATTCTCTATTCTTTTGGGCTGCTGTCAGAGAAATAATGATATTGTCCATGTTTTCCACAGCTTTGTAGGCTGGTTTATTGATTAGAGCTTCTGTAGAATTCGCTGTTAGATTCATGATGTCAAATGTTGGAGCTAAAAACATTTGAAATCCAATGATATCTTGGATCCGCTTATTTTTCTCTTCAACAATTTTTCTTAGTGCAAGAGTTAAACTTGTCATTTCTTTGCTATAGGATGTTGTAGTTTTGTTCTTAATATCAAACTGAGAGGACAAGGCTTTAATCTCTTATGTTATCTTTGGCAGACTTTTTTGACAGATCTTGCAAAAACACTTCAAAGTTTGATGTTATGCTCATCAAACTTCCTGCTTCTTGAAGTTGCTGTTGTAAAATTCTCAGGTTGGTTGTCATATGCACTTTGATATCTTCAACCTGTTTGTGGAGTATCTCTACTCTTTTCTTCTCATAGTGGTCGATCGCCACTGTTTCCGGATTTGTGAGATCCTCACCGATTGCCTGTGCCAACACTTCTAGCTGATTGATGACCGGTTCATCGCTGTCTACGTCAGTATCAGGAATGAAGTTGCACATAATGTTCTTTACAATGGTTAGGACCATGTCCTGTTTTCTTTTGGTCAGCTGTTTGAGCTACCTGGTTGACATCTTGTTGATGTCTACCACTGCATCGGTGATTTTACTTCTTTTTGCTTCCTTCTCCTCGACAAATGACAACTTCCTTTTAGAAGAGGAGCTTGGAATGTCTTCTTGTTCTTGTTATCCTTCATCTTTCTTTGGTTTGAGTTGCTCGGTGTGGACTGGGATGTCTTCATCTTGTCCCTTATTGTCTTCTTTATCTTGATGAGCTCGGTTCTCCGGTTGAACTTCTCCTTCTGGTAGATTTGGTTCTGCAGGAGGTTTTTCCTCGGTCGGAGCTTCTTCTTCCGGTTGCTTATTGACTTCAGCATCTTGTTCTTGTTCTCCCAGTGGGACTTCTTTTTGTTGTTGCTTCTCAGCTATATGAAGTTCTCCCATGGGTATATCAATTTCTGCCTCTTGTTGAATATTTATTTGTGCATTAGTTATGAACTCTTTTGTTTGATCCTTTTCTTTTCCAGTAGAAGATGCTTCACCAGTTGTGGATCCGACCGGTGGTGCTTGCATTTGTGCAGTTTGATCCTGAGGACCTAGTTTATCAATGCACTGAAGTCATACTTAAGCCAGTAGTCTAGAGTCGCTTTGTAGACTCGATTCTCATATCCATTTAATATCTCTACAACTCTGTCTAATGTCTTTAGGTTCATGGATGCTTCTTCTAATAGAAGCTTTATTCTCTCTTCGCTGAATCCAGGTCTGAACTTAAGCAATGTTTCCCTTGTGATTCTGATGTTTATGCCTAGACTGGTTTGCCATTTTGATTGTAGCTTGTTGTTTAGTTCTGGTGGGAACTTGGACTTGTAGTCCCTTGGAGTCCTATGATAGTCCATGAAAGTCTCTACTATCCCTACAATTATCTTTTGTTTGTCCTCTTCTTTTAGTACACTGTACCACTTTGCAGCATTGTCCACTTCTTCGAAGTCCATTACCTCAGTAATTATATCATCAACATGCATAGGTTAAATGTTACCTTTGCTTGGAGAAATGAGAACTGTTGGGTTTGGTGCCCGATCTTTGGTAAAGTCTACTAATACTGGTGGTTCTTCTCCAAGTATTCCTTTCCCTTTACTGGTGTCAGCTGCCGGTTTAGCTGTTGTTCTTTGAGTTGCTTCTTGTTATGCTTGCTGCTGGGTTTGAAGAAGTTTGGTCCATATTGCTACTTTTTCACTATGTACTTTCTCAACTTCTCCAATAAGCATGAGGCCTATCCTTCTTATAGTTACGAAAGTTTTCTGATGAAGTTCAACTTGTTCTGTGACTTCTTCTAGAGTAAGGTGATTCTGGACCTCTAGAAGAACTTTTATCCTTAGCTCCTTTTCTCTATCTTCTGAGGCTTTCCACCGGTCTTCAATATTTTGTAGAAGATGTTCAGGTAGAGTTGTGTGAAGTCCACCGGGATGAAGATTGAATTTATGACGGTAGAATGCTACGGCTTCTTCAATTTTTCCTTTGTCTTCATCATTGGCTAGTTCATATTTTCTTCTAACAGAACCTAAATTCCCAAATTCTTTCAGTCTTGTCACAATTTCGTCAATTGTGGACTTGACTTTTCTAGGTGGGTCCTCCTTTGCCATTTTGCCTGTTTGCTTCTTTCTTATCAGAGGAATTGTTTCCTTGATCTCTGTCTCTTCTTGATCTGTCTCGTGGGTACACTATACCTGTTCAGCTTTCTTCCCTCTACCCTTGGGTTGCTTTGACAACTTCTTTTTAGATGTGGGGGTCCTTTTGTAGACAATCTTGATTGGTGCCCATTTTGACAGATTTTGAAGAATCTCAGTATACGTACCAAACCGATTGGCACCGAGATCCAAATTTGCATTATTTAAGGCATCGGTATATGCCTTAGCGAATTTGGCAGAGATCTCGTAACCCAGCTTAGGAGCATATACATCTCTCGGTTCCACTGCTTGAATGATGCAGTTGTTGGTGGTAACCAGAAGGCATACATCATCCTTGTAATGCTCAACTATAGTTGACGACACCTTTTCTCTTGCATGCATTTTCAGTGAAATTCTTCGAAGTGTTTGGTCATTTTGCTTCTTAATTGGTCTCCCAGTTTATTAGCCATCTCTGTGATTTGGTGCATAAACGGTCTATCGGTTTTCCATACAACTTCACTGAATCCCGGGAAAAATTTAGCACTTAGTACTTGGTTCGGTCCACTGGTGCATCTATCGAAGTGGTCAACCGGTGCATACACTTTGTTCTTTATCTATCGGTATTGTTTGAGTAATGTGAGTTACGGGTGACCCTTTACCAGTATGAATGGGGTTTGTGAAATACACTAATGACAACTCATATTGCTAACAGTTACCATGTCAAGATTGGGTGAATAAGGGCCAGCCTGTACCTGCGTGATTTGCCAATTTCCCCAAACGTATTCCCCAGAATTCGCCACTAAAAATTACGCTGCTCACTTCGACAATACTGTTAAAGTTTATGTGGCAGAGCCTCTTATGCCACAACCAGCTATTGTCCTCTTTGGTTGTAAGACAAATCTTGTTTGTTTCTCTGTTGACTGATGCTATGAGGCAAGCTCCTTCCATTGAGTCCAGATAGAACAGATTCCCTTTACTCTATCTACCGGTGGCAACATGAGCTCCTGATTTGTTCTTGATAGTACAAGAACCTTGCCTGAATTCCAACAGGAACCCCTTGTTGTTTAGTTGAGCAACACTCATTAAATTGTACTTAAGTCCTACCGAGTACACATCTTCACATACAACATCATTGCTAAGTGCAATCGAGCCTTTCCTTTGATAGCACAGGGGGCATTGTTACCAAAGGTTACCGATCCATCATCATTGAGATTTAAGCTGATGAACTTGTTCTTATCACCAGTCATGTGGTTAGTGCATCCTTTGTCAATGATCCTGTCATCATGCTGATGAGATCTTGATATAAGTGCCATTTCGCTTATCACCGGACTTTCTTCTGTTATTGCAACAAATGCAATTTCTGGATCTTCTGAGTCTTCAAATTCTTTTTCTGTGACTCCTTTTGCAAGGTGGCATTCCTTCTTTGCTTTGTTCTTGAATCGGTTGCTCTTGTCTTTATTATCATTGTTTGTACATCTTGCTGCAATATCTCCTATCTTATTACAAGAGAAATATTTTAGTGGGAGCTTTCCTTTGTATTTCCCTTTTCCTCTGGGAAATCTCCTAGCGATGAGTGCTTCAAACTCATCTTGCTCCGTCTCTTCTGAGAGCAGATTCTCAACAAGACTTCCAATCTTAGCGGTAGAGCTGCTACTGGTTTCTCTTCCTTTCTTGGTGGAAGAGGTGTTAACAGAAGACTTAAAAGCAGGTTCTTGCATGGGTAAGCTATTATCAAAATTGCTCAATTCAAATGCATTCAACTTACCGATTAGTGAGTCTAGAGTGACTTTATCTATGGTCACTGATCTGAGCTCCTGAATAGCTGAGATCTTGATGGCATATAGAGGCCTTAGCGTTCTCAGTATTTTTCTCACCACTTCCTCACTTTGTTTTCCTCCAGCGCTTTTGATGGAGTTAATCACTTCTTTAAGTTTGTTGCTGTATTGCTCAATATCTTCTCCTTCATTCATCCTCATGTCATCATATTTTCCTCTGAGGATTTCTACCTTAGCTCTTTGTACATGTGGGTCACCACCATACACTAATTGCAGCTTGGCCCACATCTTGTGAGCAGTATCTAGATTTCAATCTTTGCATAGACATAGTTGGGTAGCGTGCTTGCTATCATATCCATTGCAACTGTATGTTCTATCAATTCATCAGGAGTCAGGGTACCATTGGGTTCAATGTAATCATGGGTTACATGAGTCCAATATTGATTCTGGTGGTCTTCATGTACAACTTCATTCTGTTACACCACAAAGTAAAGTTTTTCTTGGAGAACTTTGGTCCTTCCTTTCTCATCATCTTGACTTTTTCTTTTTGCGGTTAAGCAAAAAAGAAAAGAGGCTTGGCTCTGATACCAATTGACAGTCCCAACCAGTGTTGAGAGGGGAGGGGTGAACCAACACCTATAAAACTTTAAAACAAATCTGATGTTGTATACTACAACTGTAAGCAAAACAGATTCTAACATAAAAATAGCATCAAGCAATCAATCAATAGGCAACACTAGATTTATCACGTGGAAACCCAAATCGGGAGAAAACTACAGTATGAGGAAACCTAACAAATTCAACACTCTTTTGAAGTGCGCCCTGTTAGGAGCCTTCCCTATTAAAGGATTACAAGCGCATTGTTAGATGCGACCCGGTTGAGGGATTTGATACAATAAGGCCTGTTAGAGCCTGCCTGGTTAGAGGACTTAGAACACCTGAACAAATGTCTCCCTGTTAAGGGATTTAGTACAAGGGACCTGTTAATGTCCACCCAAAATACTGGGATTTTGCTATTGTAATTGTTAGAGAACAATAGAGAATTTTGACCTTTTAGAAATGGCTTTGCTTAGCTTGGTAAGATCTCTGTTATGCTCAACTGATAAACATCACCAGTCGCTGCAGGTATGTTCTCCTCTGCTGTTGTGCTTCTCTGCACACTCTCCTCTCTTCTCCTTTCTCTGCACCTTAGCTTCTTCAGTGTACAGGTTCACTCTTTACTTTGGCAGAATGAGGGAAAACTATATTCTTGTCAGGCAGAGGAATAGATAGACTTCTTGCCCTATTTGTTTTTCTCATGCACAACTTGTTTGAAGAGTACCTTCGAATCCATCACCTAGTGGAGTATTAGTTCACTGAGGAAACATTGGATGCATGCTATGCTTTATCTGTTTTATGAAAGAAAATGACAGATGCGTATCAGAAGCTTTCGTTCACAAGAGATATCTCCATGATTTAATGCCACAAACTCTGACATTAAAATCTTCAATCGCGCCTCGTACTGATCGTCTTGATAACTCAAAGACTACCGGATTTAGTGCAGTAACTCCCGGTCAAAGAGTTAGATAACTGTTTGTTGACTATGACTTTCCCCGGTTCATCTATTATGATGACGTCTTCACTTGATTGGTAAAGATCCTTAAGTTGTGCACAGGTAAGAGCTTTGACCTGTCACCTTCCCTTCCTCTGGCTATACCGGTTGCATCCTTACCTCGGTTTCTATTGCCGGTTACCAGTTGCATCTCCCTTAGTGATGGGTTGCTTTGATGAACAGATATAGTTTCTTCTTTCTTGCACACTGTCACTGATTGCCAAACTAGTGTCTCCAAACCAATCTCTCTTTGCACTTGATGTTGTCAGCTGTACCTTTCTTCAATCTTGCTTCCCAAATCCAACACTGGTGTCCTTAGTCACAAATGTCAACACCTTTTTGCCAATCAATGACAATACCTCTTTTTCCATGTACCGGTTTTGTCATGTACCGGTTACCATCCCTTAATGCCAACACCGATAGCATCAGATGAGCAAAGGAAAAGAAACGAATCGGCATGACTTGCACCGATGTGCTCCATCATCATGACACTCACTAGCGATAAAGACGTTTTTCTGCTTGTCGATAGCTGATGGGGTTATCGGTAAGACTTTCACCGATGGATGCCAAAGAAGGATTGTTCTATCGGCAGGAGCTTCCCGATGGATGTCATCGGCGTAACTAATATTGTCAAGGTAAGTGCTTTTAGGTTCCACTGACTCCCGATGGGCGCATCGGCACAACCTATGGTGACATATGATTCGGGAGACTATTGTTAAGAGGGATCGGTAAGACTTATACCGATGAGCTTCATCGGCAAAACATACGTTATCGCCAAAGAGATTTTTCTGTCTTGCCAATAGTTGATAAAGTTATCGGTGAGACTTATGCCGATAGGTATCTAAACAATAGGCGGTTTGTTAGCGGAGGTTTGGCTGATGAGGGCCATCAGAATATCTAGGGCAGTCGACATACCATTTTTTGCATTTCCCCAATGACCGATGAGCCCATTGACATAGCTTAAACAGATAAAGGGTGTTTGAGGTTGTTATACAAGTGGCATTGGGAGGACTTTCACTGATTGATGGTTATCGACGTAGCGGCCTATATCGGTATGATGTCTTGATAAGCTTGCTGATCCTTGATGGGGCTATTGGTGTGACACATACCGATGGAAAAGGGGAAAGAGTTATTTGCCGATGGCACCAAGAGGAAACGTTTTGCGGGGACTCCAAGTAATGAGAGACCGTTGCCATGTCGGTTTGAATCTTGATTAGAGGCAAAGGATTTCTTGTATGCTCTAATCGGAACTTTGAACAACCGTAAAGAGAGATTTTGACGTTAGATTAGACATGCATCCATGGTGGCGACACTGTTCTAGCGGTGAAGAGATAGGGCAAAGTGAATATGATTGGCTTTAGGTAAAATGCAGTTGTTGAGGTGAGAGGAAGTTATTGCATTTCAGAGCCCTTTTTGAGGTTTTTAGGGATAAGATCGCATTGATGGAGGGTCTTTATGGTAACATTGTTTGGGCATGACTTTGGGTCACCATTTTGCCTCTTTACAGCTGTTTGAATGGCTCAAAATGGCTTGATTGACTACATCCAACCCGGAAGTTATTGTTCATTTGTAATGCAGTTGGATTGAAGAAAGCATAAGTATGAGCTGAGGGTTCATTTGTAAAAAGTTCTTCCCTTTGGTGTGCTGCTTTGTAATTTTTTCTGAGTTCTTGGCAGAGTCAAAGTGTTTTTGTAACCCATTTCAGAGAGATTATATAGATTTATAACACGTTTTTCTTGTAATTCTTACCTTGTGCCTTCTCTTTTTTCCGTGCTTGTGTATATCTTATTGATGCCTTTTGCAGAAGTATATAGTCTTTGTAGGTTGCGAGTTGTGCTTAATCAGTTTTGAACTGTGAGGAATTTATCCTCCTTTTAGGAACTATTGTTCAACTTTCTTATAAATTACTGTTGCAAGGATTATGTGTTATTGAGTTGTGTACAGGAGATTTTTTGTTATTGGTTCTATTGTGTGTTGGTTATCTGTTAAGTCTCAAAGATCTAGTTCGGTGCATTGCCTTTAGGAGTTAAAATTTCATTTTTATGCATCCTTCTACCCCTTTCCCTCTACAAAAAGTTAGTATAGGTGAGTACCAGAAGAAACAACTTTCTCTGGAAGTTAGCTTCTACTATCTGAGCCCAGAATTAGGGAAGCTTTCCAATGTTCAGCGATAGGCTTGAGTTTACTCAGCAAGGGTTCTCTATTTAGGTGGCAACAAGACCAAAGTAATACAATAATAAATAATGTATGTGCATGTATTTGTAACCCCTTCGGGAAACTTCCTAGAGCCCTTTATAAGGTTGTGTTGGCATTGTAGGAAGGTGGTGGATTTTGTATTTTCTTTGTATCTGCGAAGTCCAGTTGGAGTATGGCACTGTTGTAGTTTTGGAGGTGCAAGATCCTCCCTATTCTGTAATTTGAGTTTTGGTGGTTAGCAGCCACCCTTGTCTCTCGTTAGAGATATCATTTCTGATATTTCACTTTGTGTCATTAGAGTACCATTATGCATATGAGTGTCATTCATGTCATGCAAAATATGCAGTGATCTTGGAACCATCAGTAAGTATATAGTGTAATGTGCATCCATAGGAGTTAATTGAGTAATTTATTGCTAAACTAGTAATATAACTGCAGCCAAATGGTGAAATTGGAAATCAGATCGAAATACAACAAATATAAGTTGTTTCAAGAATAATGATCAAGGAGCAATGCTATCATGTCAAAATGAGTAACAAACCAGTCATTGGGACCCAATAGATCATTGCTGTTTGCAAACAAAATGTAATGGAGTAGCATGGAAACAAGGAGCATTCACTCGAGCTTGCAGACATGATGCAATAATGAAGGGTTTGGAAATCCACATAATCTTGTTTTACAAATTCCTTAATGCCATTCAACGAGAAGCCCTTGATCGTTCGAAGCATAATACAAAGATCAAAAGGAAAACCTTAAGTATAATAGAGCACCAAATACCTTTTATGCCTTTTACAGAAGTATATAGTCTTTGCAAGTTGGAAGTTTGTGTTGAAACAGTTCTAAACTATGATTAAGTTTTCTCCTTTAGGGAGTGCTATTTTAGCCTTCTTACAAATCGCTGATGCAGGGATTGTGTGTTATTGAGTTGTGTGGGGAAGCTTCTTATTATTGGTTCTATTGTGCGTTGGTTATTTGTTAAAATCTCAAAGATACGGTTTGGTGCATAACCTTTTAGGAGTTAGATTTCATTTCTAAGCATCCTTCTAACCCTTTCCTCTGCAAAATCTTACTTTAAGGTAGTTAAAGGTGAGGTGCCAACAAGAACCAGCTTACTGTGGAGGTCAACTTCCAATATCTGAGCCCACAATCAGGGAATCTTTCACATGTTCACCGATAGGCTGAGTTCACTCAGAAGGGGTGCTCTATTTAGGTGATAACAGTTTGATCGATGGTGGTTGATTTGATTGGTCTGATACGAGGAAGGATACATTCTGCAAAGTCCAATGATGGGTACTAAACAAGGATTACACTGATGGGTATATGTTAAGAAATTGCAAACCCATTCAAATACAAACGAAAGAAACACACTTACATTCAGAAATCAGAACTTAAACATTGCATGCCAATTGTTTGACAAAATGTCAGAAGGTTTGAAATTGGGTTTCAAAAGTTAGAACCAGTAGGGTTCTTATAGGTTTTGTGAACGGGGTAGCAAGTTCATTGGGCTTAATATTGGAAGAAACTCCATGATTAAGCGCACTTGATTTAGAGCAATACTGGGATGGCTAACCTCTTGTGAAGACTCGGTGGTTCACCCCTATGAGTATCACCTAGCAATGAGTGCTAAGTGTTGCATTCATTCTCATGAGTGACTAGTTCTTATGAACCACTACTCATGAAACATATGTTAATGAGTTTGAATAAAAAACTACATAATTAAATCCTGATATCCTTGGTGGTTCACCCCTATGAGTATCACCTAGCAATGAGTGCTAAGTGTTGCATTCATTCTCATGAGAGACTAGTTCTTATGAAACACTACTCATGAAACATATGTTAATGAGTTTGAATAAAAAACTACATAGTTAAATCCTGATATCACTATCATGATTTGACTTTGTGAAGAGCCCAGGTGACTCTCAATTGCAATCTAGCTTCTATCTCAATTTTAAATGCAATTTCTTTTGTTTTTTTCAGACATAATTTTTATGAAATTTTTCAAGATTTTTAAATAATAACATCAATAGCAATTTAATTCAATACTCATAAAAATGATTTGGCAATTGCAAGAAATACAAAGCAGAGTTTAATGATATTGGCACCTTTAATTGTCAAACGGTTGCCATACAACACAAGGTAATAAATCATTTATTAACTCTGACTGGCACCTTGAAAAAAAGCCAAACACAGCATGTTGGATTATGTGACGCAGCCCCAAGAAAGATGCCAATATCTCACGCAGCCTATTTCCTTAATGTTTAACACACCATAGAATGCCAAGGGTTGTACGGTAGTCCCCCAAATCTGAACGCAGCTTTAATCTCACTTCTCAAACCACCCAAATTGAAACGCAGCTCTCTGGAAACAATTCAGATTTACTTAATAACAGTACGGCAGCCCTTGAAATAAATTTCAATAATAAATCTGCACTCTCAATTCCTTGATGTAGCCAACAAATTCAAATTGCAAAGAAATTGAATGAGTTCTCTCCAGCTCTGAAGACCAAACTCAAACCCTAGCATTCTCCTCAATAATTTCGACTTCTTTCCACACAACAAACTTCTTCCAACTTTTCAATTCATAAAATGATAAATGGATGAATTGCTTTTGCCCAAAGCATTGATTTTATAATAAAAGATATCTTCTCTCACACACTTTTCACTTACAAAAGACTTTGGTTTATGTGCACATTTGAAATATAAAAAACTATTATATTTCTTTCCTCTTTAATAATGAAAAAAAGACCCTTTCATTAAATTAACCATATTTTGAAAGATAGGGTCCCTGTTTTATGAGTTCAGGATTTAAAACTTCTCAGCCTGGTTCCAATGAGCTATAACACTAAGATGCCCACAATACATTCCCAATAAAAATGGCAACCTTAGCCGATTTAATTAAATAATAATCATAATTTACCCATCTTGCGAAAATGATTGAGGAAGCATCAAAATCAAAATTTGATAGCACAAGAGTGATCCTGATGATGAAAGATGATGAATGAACCTGACGGGGTGACTTACTGAAAATAGACGCTCCATCCAAGAATCTTGGAGTCCAAACCGGAAGATAGAAATAAAATTTGAAAGCATCATATAACTCATCTAAATCATCTGAGCTTAGTAGAACCATATGATGACTTACTATAAATAGTAAGTCCCTCAAAACGGGGCCGAAACCCACAACAGGGTCCTCTAATCGCCAAAATTAGCCTACAAGGACCCAATGATAGGCTAAATCCACCAACTCCAATGCTCACTCAAAATGGGGACATTACAGTCCTCTCTCGTTGAAATTGCTTGTCCCCAAGCAATCTCAGAAAGCAAAACACAGAAGTCCACCTGGATCCCAAGGATAGAATGGAGTAATGTCCCTTCATCACCACACTCCAACAAAAATAATTCCAACATCAACAGTACCAACTGCAGTGTTTGAGAAACCGAAGTCAACACTTGAACTGATGATGTTGAGACAAGAACATCACATGGGAGTAACTCAACCATGAGTAACTTACACTAAAGCAACTTAACCAACAAACTGGACTTGCCCCCAGTTTGTGTGCCAACTAAACTATCATACCAGTCATTAAACGAATGCACTGATGAACTCTACAACTAGTAGATATCCTGAACATGAGGATCAAAAGTGAAACTAAAAACACTCCTCACTGTGTACACCTCTGTAAACTGCTCAGTAAAAAATGACTGGCATCCTGTAAAATCTGTCTAATAACTCAGTGCACTGAAAGAATCCCAATCATCATCATCATCCTCACTCATCACTTGAAAGGGATCATCGCTGAACTCAAACAATGAATTGTCATAAGATATAGTGACATCCACATCAAATATAAAGGATTGTTCACAAAGTGAATAGCTCCTGCTTGCTGATTTGAATAAGATATCTGTGAGCTGTGAGAGACATAATGTGTAACCTTCTCTATCTGAATGAAATCATGCCTCTGTAACTCCTCTCTATCTACTGCACAAAAGGACATAGTGAGTAGACTCCCCTCAGCGAGACCAGGTAAAACATACTCCTTGCCTTGGTACTCAAATGCTTCCCTATCCTCATCCGTGAGTCCCTGCAGAAAAGGATACTGGAACCCACCACCACCGGATGACAACCTTGAGTCCACACCCAAAGTCTGATATAAAAAACTAGAAACACTGCAGCACCCAACATCTTCACTCTCAACATCAGAGGTATCCGTGATGCTGGAATCAACATCATCTATTTGAAACCCCTCTGCTATCTCTGGCTGCATACATGAATCAATGTCTTCGCGTGAATCACCTACATTGTGGCATGAATCTATGTCACTCGACTCATCTGTAACACTCCCATCATGAGTGTCATCACTGGGTAGCTCCATGCTCACATCCTCAATACAGGAAAAGACTACTGTCTCCTGCACTGACTCCACACTGCGACTGCGGTCATAAACAATAGAGCTGTCAGAGCTCATATACTCCCCACAGTCCTAAAAAATAACACCATCATCTAAGGTGTCAGAATCCAAAGTGGTATCTACAACATCCTCTACTCGCACACTATCCATGACATCAACAACAAGCTCACATAAAGGACTGTTGTCTTGAAAATCAGACCTTGTGTCACTATGAAATGACCCTGACCGGCCATTTACTAATTTTCACCAATAAATTTTAAGCAGATTTGAAATAAACAATAACATGCAAATGACCAGTAGATATACTCGAATAACCAGCAGATATATTAATATAACCAGCGAATACAATCTCATGAAATAACTCAAAAAATGGTATGTATTTTACAACAGCAATACAAACCCATAGATTATAATATTCCAATCTGAACTACAGGCAAATAACAGTAAGACTAGATGATAAAGAACCTGGTATAACAATGGTGAACTCTGGATGAATCCGCACCGGGATGAATTGGGTTTCCGTCCAATCCACCAAGAAATGCTGAAGGTTTCCGTCCTCAGATTTCTGATTCGATAGCTGAAGCTTCTCGAATTCTCAAGGAAAGATAAAAATCCATAAACTGAAGCATGCTGAATGAGACTTTGAAACCTTCTCTTATGGCTGCAGCTGTGACTCTTCAGTTTCCCTACTGCGACTCTTCATATGCCCATTTCGTCTCTTTATAATTTCACTTTAAGTCACTTTTAAATAAAATGACCGTTGAGTTATAAAGTAAAATAATAAAGAAAGTGAGGGAAACTTCTGGCATTAAAATAGGGGCCCAAACAAGCTCAGTTGCTGACGTGTGATAGCTCACCGGAAAGCTCTCGACACTCCAAGTCCACTACTAAAAAGCCGAGAATTATGAACCTTGCTGACTTACTATAAATAGTAGGTACCCTGGAAACTTGCAGAAACTGCTCCGATTGACCTGGAACTGAAGCCACCTAGGCCAATTATCTCCTGGTGCACTGGCATGCCCTGGTTAGCCCTCCGGACCAAGGTGAAAAGGCTAACAACACGGAACAATATTATGTACCCCAAAAGGGGGACATTACAATCATCTCTTCCCGGAGATTGCTTGCCCTCAAGCAATCGATATCTACATGCTGAGATCAAATACTGGGATCCCAAACCAACCTTTGGGAGGCTGCTCCATCAACCCGTTGTGTGAAATTGACGTAGTTATTATGCTCCGATCTGTGAAGCCCCTCGAACAATAACCAAATAGCAGCCCATATAATGTAAAAATCCCAAATCACTGCAGGATCTGTCGAACCAATCTTCTTTGTGCTCCTAACATCTGTAAGAAGGGTCTCAACCCAACTGAGGACCTCACTCCAATTGGGCTCTCCCACACCTCTATGGCCGTATGCCAGAGAAAACCAAATCTCATACTGATCGGCTCCAAAAATGAAAACCGACCTCGAGTATGCCCCTCTGATTTGTAGCCCGAGCCAGAAACTTCACTGAAGAGGCAAACTGTCAAAACTGCCAGATAAGGCTTCCACCCATGATGCACTGAATAGCTCTGCTGGAAACCCAAAATTGGCATAAGGACTCCATGACTATCTCTCAATACCCGGAGTCATACAATGTATACGATTGTGTGAAAAATTCACACCAGCCAGCATAACTAGCATGCTAGAATCGATAGCCCCATACTGAAGAAGTCCTACCTGATCAACATCCTCATGGAGTGGTAGTGTAAGAAAAGACATAACTCTCATCATCCCACCAGACAAAGTTACCACTCCTGGACTGCAGGTACACAAACCACACTGCTCATCATCTGAGCTCATCCCGCTATTCCAACCTGATGGCCAAAGCTCACCTCTGATAACTGTCCCTGGGTCCTAGACCCTGCAACTAACATCGTCCTCATCCTGGGGATAGGAAGTATCTCCCTCATCTAACTCAAAGAGGGGATTATCAATAGACAACTCTACACCCATATCAAACAAGGAGTTATCCATCTTCTGAAAGTGGTCTAACTCATCAAGAAAGTCTCGATGACCCAAAGATCTTCTTGGACAACTGTCCAAGTCATAGGTCTGTTGTATGCTGTCAAGCTCCTAAATCACCTCCTAATAGAATTCAGACCTATCCTTGTCATCCTGCTCTTTGTACTGGCTAGAGACCACGATCTGATTTCTCGCCTCCCGTAGAGCGATGCGAGTATGCTCCAAAGTGCCCTGAGTAGCACTAAGCTCCCTATTGAGCTTATCGATCTCCACCCTCTTATTCCTCAACTATTGAGCATAATTCTCGGCAACCTGTAACAGGTGGTCACGGTCTGTAAGAAATCTTAAGTACCCGGATTTCCAATCCTCGAATGTTGTCTTGACTCCCTGTAAATTTGTAGTAAAGGATCCAATCCCCCTGTCGTCTTGCCCTTGATCTCTCTGAGCTGTCCTGTACAAATCATTAATGATTTAGTGATCATTAATGATCTAGTGAGTGCTATCATGGTGAACTAGTGCTGCAATAATGGCGTCATCGCTAACTTTCAGCTGACTCTTTAAGACACACTTCTCATCAGTATTATCCCAAGATGCACTGCCAAATCGGTCATCCATATCTGTGTGATGCAAAAGTGAAGTGCTGCTAAAGAAGTCACATGATTCCTCATTACTGGAATCGCTGAAGGTCTCCAATTGGTTACCACAACCTATAACCATGGCGTTATCAAACTCCACCACCAAGTCTCCAAAGTGGAGTGCCGAACACTCACCACTCTGTCCCAAAAGCGGGGAAGTCTCAATTGTAATGTCTCTATCACTAGGCTGCAATTTATCTTTCCCTTGATCAATCGCGCAAACATGCCCCTGTGACCAGCACTCCTGGGATAAGAAACAAATCTGCCCTGCACTCATTGAGTTCTGGTCTATCGCCGTAGATCCTGCAACCTGTAAGCCTAATGATGCCCGTTCATTTTCAGATAACGAAGTCATGAATCTTTCAGCCTGAAGCTTAATTAATTCAGCTAAGAGTTCATATGTCATGGATGCTTTCCTTATTCCTCCTCTCCATAATGCCAACAATTCAGAGCGCAATTGTTTGCATATGTCGTAGTCCTCATCTAAGATTGAGGATAAGATAGTCATAATGCATGTCTTCACCTCATTTGAATGACGCTCCTTGTAATTATTTAGGAGACATTGAAATAATTGCTGAATCATCTCATCATAACCAAGATTCAGCATGTGACTGAAAACTTTAGTGCTGGCCACTAACTCCAAGATTTTTAACTGTGTACCAAAGGTAGAATATCTGTCATATTTCAGTCCATCTAAGCTGTCTACAATCAGCTGTAACACCTGTCTCCAAATATGCTTGGTGTAAGGAATGATAGGTGCTGTAATACGAGTGATCTTACTGAGACATGAGGCGACTGCAAGCCTGACATCTCTACACGGATGACTCATAAATCTGTGTTGCACTAAGGCAACCATTGTGGGATGCATGGCCCAATTAAAAAGCCTGCAATCAGCTTGATCTATCCTGGATAGATATGAATTTATTTCATTAAGTTTGACCAGCATGCTGCTTGTAATTTTCTATTCTTCTAATTGCTATCCAAGGCAACATAATTCATTCCTGATTTCCATTTCTTTCCGGATGTCTCTGATCTGCACACCATAAAATGTGCCATTGAATTCATGCGAGAACACTAGGCTTTCTAATGACTCCATGATTTAATTTTTCCCGAGTTTTACACAAGGAGTGAATCAAATTCTGAAACAGTGAACTTGCTGTCTCCACAATAATAATTCTCATTTGTCAACACTTTTAGACCAAATTCTGAGAAATTAATTGCACTGACTGCCTACTATTTCCCAACAATGTCTGGTTTATAAGTGAGTAGATTTGAACTAGAGTTCTGGATAGTTTGAATTGTTTAGGCAATGTGGATGCTTGTTTGTCTACTTATGCTCAGAGATTGGTGTAAACTATTCTGACCAGATTACAACTTATGTGTTTCCAAAGACAAACATAGAATAACAAAATGCCATTCATGTGAAGTAAGATTGCAGAGATTAAATTCGAAATTTATTATTGCAACTTAACATACCATCAATCTTTTCCAGCATATATTTATCTTCCGTATGATTATCTTTAGCAGCAGGCCAACAATCCTTTCACAATGTAAAGATAACTTTAACCCAGCTATCGTTCCAGATATCACTACAATGAATATGCAAATTTCCTCATCAACTTTCATTTTCCAAATACAAGTCATACAGAATTAGTGTGTTTGTTTTACCACAGATCATTTAACATACACTCGTTCAACACCAATGTACTCCTGCAAACGTCTTTTGAGAATTCCAAAGCTCTAAGCGCAAGTAGTACTAGAGCCCAATAAGTCCCTCCAAATAGTTGCACCATTTTGGAGTTTTAACACAGCGAACAATACTTTTGCCTTTTACTGTTGGTTCTCTCATAGAAGTTTCAAAATAGTTACTATGTGACCGAACTTAGCCTCATAACACGAAATGCTTCTTGCCCTTGAAGATGGATAGAAGTCTAGTTCACGGGTTAGTGAATATGTTTGATATAAATGCATTGAAGATGAAGGAACATACGTACGCAGAGATTCACTCTTGCCTCTAATACCAGGAGCATTTGAACATTTAAATATTTACCAGGCAACTTAAAACAATCAGAGGTCCATAATTATTGACCAATCATGACAGGGAAATCTCAGATTCAAAGCTTCCCTTGCAAGCTGCAGTCATAAAATACAATGAACTTCACAGGGTAGCTGTCTAAAGGAATTACGAATTGCTGGTACTTGTTTTGGAAGTCTACTGGCAATGCATACAGTGCCGGTCACCACCGACATCAACATTGGTCCTGCTACACCATTCTGGGCGTGTGCGTGTATCCTGGCTAAGTGATGAGTCTCGGTTCTAATGGGAGTAGTAGACAACTGGGTTGCGTGAGGTAGGAAAAAACCCAATCGCGCATGTAGTGTCTGCTCTACTATTCATCGTGAGTCTACAGCCAGCATCGGCAAAACGTGAGCTGTGTCTACTTGCGTGGCTTCCACGAATCCTCTCACAACGAACACGCATGGACTGATAGCACTGTTCCACAATGCGAGTGCCAGACTTGCATTCACTCTGCTAGACGATGACGTCTTTAGTCCAGAAAGACTCGCAACACAAATAGTGCGGACGCCAAGTGCACGAGAAGTCGCACTGTGTTGACTAGGCTACAAGTGAAGGTATTTCTTGCCGGAAATGGTATTGTATGCAGCGTTTGATGAAAATTCAAGTTGCCTCCCACTGAGACTCTAAACAAATGAACACTCTCTGTTGTTATGGCTGAGTCTTCTTTTAATGGAAACTCTTAATAAATCCCTGAGAACGTGTCCTTTCTCAATACTCGCAGACATCTAATGCAGTGTGCTCACGCAACGTGAGTATTCTTGTGGAGTCTACTGTGCTGGAAGACTATATTACTATCGGTCCGGTGTGATAAGAAGTCTCACGCGATGGCCGAGTGAAGCACAGTTGCATGTCTTTCAAGACCTCCGAGGGTAGTGTGCGGGTGCGGGAGGTTATACTAGCATACAGCTCCTACCTGTGTATGTGAATGTGTGTGCCCAGGCTGATACTTCTTTCAATGTGATACAAAATTTCCAGTCAATCACAACCTTCTTTATGCCACCATACCAGTCAATGGAACTCGAATGTGAAGTCTGTATGATCTTGTGAACAAGACGTCAACTGAGATACAACTATGTTCGCTACCTTACTGTTTTAACACTATAAAACCGAACAATCTTTTTGAATGTATAAATTTCTCTGAAAAATGATGGTACAACTCGAGAACAATTGTTGCTTAATCAAGATGTAGAACCACAAATTGAGAAAACAATCACTTCGTAAAACCCTCTGAAAGTATATTTCTGCAATCTGATTCTAAAGAAAAACCCCACAGGTTGGTAGAATGCTAGGCTCTGATACCACTGAAATGACCGTAACCGGCCATTTACTAATTTTCACCAATAAATCTTAAGCAGATTTGAAATAAGCAATAATATGCAAATAACCAGCAGATATACTTGAATAACCAACAGATATATTCATATAACCAGTGAATACAATCTCATGAAATAACTCAGAAAATGGTATGTATTTTACAACAGCAATATAAAACCATAGATTATAATATTCCAATCTGAACTACAGGCAAATAATAGTAAGACTGGATGATAAAGAACTTAGTATAACAATCGCGAACTCTGGATGAATCCGCAATGGGATGAATCGGGTTTCCGTCCAATCCACCAAGAAATGTTGAAGGTTTCCGTCCTCAGATTTTTGATTCGATAGCTGAAGCTTCTCGAATTCTCAAGGAGAGATAAAAATCCATAAACTGAAGCATGCTGAATGAGACTCCAAAACCTCCTCTTATGGCTGCAGCTGTGACTCTTCAGTTTCCCCACTGTGACTCTTCATATGCCCATTTCGTCTCTTTATAATTTCACTTTGAGTCACTTTTAAATAAAATGACCGTTGAGTTATAAAGTAAAATAATAAATAAAGTGAAGGAAACTTACGACATTAAAACGGGGGCCCAAACGAGCTTGGATGCCGATGTGTGATAGCTCGTCGGAAAGCTCTCGACGAGACGCTCCAAGTCTACTACTGAAAAGCCGAGAATTCTGAACCCTGCTGACATACTATAAATAGTAAGTACCCCGGAAACTTGCGAAAACTGCTCCGATTGGCCTGGAATTGGAACCACCTAGGCCAATTATCTCCTAGTGCACTGCCATGCCCCGGTTAGCCCTTCGGACCAAGGTGAAAAGGCTAACGACATGACACAATATAATGTACACAAAAAGGGGGACATTACACAGTAACTCTGATAGGCTCGGGATGTTGGAACTCAGTACCACTATCTGTCAACAAGATAGGCACATCCATATGCCCTTGAAAAAAGTCTCCACTCGCCGTTGTACAAATAGAACTGGTGGCTGACCTACTAAGAACAGGATCATCTCCACAATGGTCAGTGGCTGCTGAAAACTCATCATGAAGATTTCTAGATATCTCACCTGCGAGAATATCCAGTTTCTCTTCCTCCAGTCTTCGTGGGGAAGACTTCCTGAAGAAGGAAACCATGAAACTAGTTGCCCTGTCAACAGTGGCCGGATCTGCAAGTTGGGCTTTTAGCCTTTCTTGTGTTTTCCTCAATTTCACCATTTCAATTTCAAAGGCACTTGATTGTTTCTCGTAACATGACACATTGCTATACTGGTTTCCATATTCACTTGGTTTTCTATATTTATCCATGACTGAAATAAAATTAGAGTGCTGATCACTCACAAATCAAATAATTGTTTCCTGAACTTAGATTTCCAAACCCCACAGGATGGCATGAAACATGCTCTGATACCACTGTGAAGAGCCCAGGTGGCTCTCAATTGCAATCTAGCTTCTATCTCAATTTTAAATGCAATTTCTTTTGTTTTTTTCAGACATATATAATTTTTATGAAATTTTTTCAGACTTCTAA
Source organism: Chamaecyparis obtusa (assembly GCA_027943335.1). NCBI lineage: Eukaryota > Viridiplantae > Streptophyta > Pinopsida > Cupressales > Cupressaceae > Chamaecyparis > Chamaecyparis obtusa. The sequence continues at coordinate 236,704 of BSBK01000804.1, read as the reverse complement.
ATAATAACATCAACAACAATTTAATTCAATACTCATAAAACTGATTTGGCAATTGCAAGAAATACAAAGCAGAGTTTAATGATATTGGCACCTTCAATTGTCAAATGGTTGCCATACAACACAAGGTAATAAATCATTTATTAACTCTGACTGGCACCTTGAAAAAAAGCCAAACGCAGCATGTTGGATTATGTGACGTAGCCCCAAGAAAGATGCCAGCATCTCACGCAGCCAATTTCCTTAATGTTTAGCACACCATAGAATGCCAAGGGTGGTACGTTATTCCCCCAAATATCAACGCAGCCTTAATCGCACGTCTCAGACCACCCAAATTGAAACACAACTCTTTGGAAACAATTCAAATTTACTTAATAACAGTACAGCAGCCCTTGAAATAAATTTCAATAATAAATCTACTCTCAATTCCTTGATGTAACTAGAAAATTCAAATTGCAAAGAAATTGAATGAGTTCTCTCCAGCTCTGAAGACCAAACTCAAACTCTAGCATTCTCCTCAATAATTTCAACTTCTTTCCACACAACAAACTTCTTCCAACTTTTCAATTCATAAAATGATCAATTGATGAATTGCTTTAGCCCAAAGCATTGCTTTTATAATAAAAGATATCTTCTCTCACACACTTTTCACTTACAAAAGACTTTGCTTTATTTGCACATTTGAAATATAATAAACTATTATATTTCTTTCCTCTTTAATGATGAAAAAAAATCCTTTCATTAAAATAACCATATTTTGACACATAGGGTCTTTGTTTTATGAGCTGATGATTTAAAACTTCTCAATCCAGTTCCAACGAGCTATAACACTAAGATGCGTACACTACATTCCCAATAAAAATAGCAATCTTAGCCGATTTAATTAAATAATAATCATAATTCACCCATCATGTGAAAACGACTGAGGAAGCATCAAAATCAAAATTTGACATCACAAGAGTGATCTTGATGATGAAAGATGATGAATGAACCTGACGGGGTGACTTACTAAAAATAGACGCTCCCTCCAAGATTCTTGGAGTCCAAACCGGAAGCCGGAAATAAAATTTGAAAGCATTATATAACTCCTCTAAATCATCTGAGCTCAGTAGAACCATATGATGACTTACTATAAATAGCAAGTCTCTCAAAACGGGGCCAAAACCCACAACAGGGTCCTCTAATCACCAAAATTAGCCTACAAGGACCCAATGATAGGCTAAATCCACTAACTCCAATGCTCACTCAAAATGGGGACATTACAGACTTGCAATGAAACATATCTCCTAGTTCTCATTTGAGACATTGATGTAAACCCACAAATTATCAAAAATTCTCACTCAAAAAATGTCACTCTATCATCATTATTGATAGTCACTTCTCCTTTCATTTGTCTTGGTGTCTGAAGGAAACATTTCCTTCTTTCCATTTGATATCTTTGTTAATCCTTCTTGGACTGTTTTCTTGACTGAATATACACTAGCCTTGTTTTTATGACTTCTATTGGCAGGTTCTCCTTTGATTGTTCTATTATTCCCGTTTTTTCAAATTAACTCTATTACCATCTCACTATCTTAGGTCTTTTTAGGATTACTCTTTGTCTTGAGTCCCTCCTTCTGCTTTGATTCTTCAAATTTGAGCAAAGAATTCCCTTCTTGTTATGTTAACATTTTTTTCATTCATAAGCCACTGTTCTATCACACAAACCCTAGGGCCTAATGCGTCTAGTATGGGTGTGTTCTATTTAAGGCACATAAATCCTCCCTAATGATCTTCAATGGATTTTGTATGGTTTTTAATGAAGCATATGAGCATTGGATATGTCTGATTCTTCATATATTTATCTGATTTGTTTTGGAGGTGCTTGGACAATAGTGACAACAAAATTGCAAACTATCAAGACTCGTTAAAGTCTCAGCAGCGCTTGAATTTCCAGCTACACACAATGCATACCTAGAAAGTTGGGAAAGAAAACATAGGGACAGAATGTGGGTGAAGCTTCCAACAAACTCCTTGAATCTTCTCTCACGCTAAGTTACGTAACCAAACTTCATTCGAATCTTTGCAACATGGGCAACATTTTTTCACTTCCGTTGCAATGTAGCCAAAGATGGAATATGAGGGTATTGCTTCTATAGGTGTGATTAAATATTCACTAATTAAACATTACTTAAGCTTACTTAGGATAATGCATGCATAAAGTGGAATGTGATAATAACTATCAGCACCTAAAGTGGGATTTTTTCACTTCCGTTTCAACGTAGCCAAAGATGGAATATGAGGGTATTGCTTCTATAGGTGTGATTAAATATTCACTAATTAAACATTACTTAAGCTTACTTAGGATAATGCATGCATAAAGTGGAATGTGATAACAACTATCAGCACCTAAAGTGGGATTTTTTCACTTCCATTTCAACGTAGCCAAAGATGGAATATGAGGGTATTGCTTCTATAGGTGTGATTAAATATTCACTAATTAAACATTACTTAAGCTTACTTAGGATAATGCATGCATAGTAGTTTGCATTTGAGACACTTAGGAGTTTGCACCTTTAGTTGCACATGGTGTAGGAGAAATCCCACTTTAGGTGCTGATAGTTGTTATCACATTCCACTTTATGTGTTGTCTCCACCTTTATTGTAATTATCACATTATCATCCTCCACATGTTGCACATACTTCAATGCACAATGGAGGATGATCCACCTTTAGTGGACATGTGATTCCACCTATTGTGGGTGGTAACTTATTTTCTGGTTATCATAGTCTCTTATTGCCTTGCCTATATAAGCAGACACATCTACATTGTATTTCAATTGAATTTAGTTAATTCGACTATTGTTGTCTTGGTGAGAACACAAGTTATTCTTATCATATTATTTCTCTCTTTTGTGCTATTCATTGGCCTCGTTAATGTTGTTATTTGAAATTTCTTACATGGTATTAGATTAATTTTGTGATGTCCCCAATTTAGGAGGTTTCAGGAGTTTGGGTAAGTTAGCTTATCATCGCGACCCTCGTGAGCTAAGATCTGGTTTTGAGGGTCTCTGGTGTTTGACTTGCTATTTATAGTAAGTCAACATAGTGAGTTTCTATTTTTGGCAGTGCTCAGTGATGAAGCCTTAGGTCTAGACTCTGTCAGTATTTCATGGAGCTTAAATAACCATTTACATATGGGAGTTATTAATTAAGTTTAGCTTAATTAATGACTTTATGAGTTTATTGTTCTATTTGAATGATGTGTTGAGGAAGACACTTTAGTGAAAAGAGTATTCATGAAGATACTTGGTTTTGAGTGTGTTGAAGAAGCTTTGTTTTTATTTGTTATTAAAGCAAAGCCTTGGGGATTTTCAAAAACATCTATTATTGCATCTTGTTTATGTGAAAATAAAAAATGGTGAAGCTTTCCAAGGGTTTGGACATGGGCATGAAGAAATGGGAATTTCTCCAAGTTTGTCTTGCACTTTGAATTGGTCCAGATTGCCAATGAATTGTGCCTGAAATTTGTTCATTTACAACCAATACAACAGTTCGGAATTGATAAAAAAATGTGCCAAGTATTATCCAGAAACCACAGCAAATAAGGGTTAAGGTATGGCTACCAAGGAATCTAATTGGTGAATACAAAAGGTTCGAAATCGCAGAATTTAGTATGAGAGGAGATGTGCGATTTCCTGAAGGCTGCGTCTGATTGCTACAAGCCACAAATTCAATTTGTGGAAGCTACATTTCAGTGTATCGATGCTGCGATTAATATCATTAGCCTGAGGTTTGATTTATAGTGGTGGCGTGAGCACCTACGGTCTGCACATTGTGGGATGAGAACAAATTTAACTCATCCGCCATCAAGGAAGGATACATGTTGAACATCTCAACATTGCTAGGTGCCTTATTTGCAAAGTAAATACATGTTTTTATTTTCGTATGTAAATTTTTGCAAGTTCATTATATTAAATAAAGTCGGTGTGCATTTGGAGCTAGTTAGCAATTTGCTGTGTGATATTGTCTTGTATACTGAAAATTACAAAAAAAGTATATATCTGAAAAATTACAAAAAAATTGCAAAACAATCCAAGAAACAAAAAAATAACAAAAAAAGTGAATTCTCCAGCATAGAGCCAGCAGGGCTCTTTACAGTGGTATTAGAGCTATATTCTTGCGAGCCTGTAGGAAATTGGGTAGAATCATGACATAACAATTTGTTCCAGAGATGCATTATACCCGTAGGGGTAGAGCTTCACCACCACCAGAAGGCGGTAAACATGGAACTCAGTTTGGCAATACAGGTAATGATGTGGATAGGGAGGCTAGAAATGTATTTAGAAATTTGGCAGAAGGACAACATCATGTTGCAAAAATGTTTTGCAACAGCTATCTGACACTTTACATAACATAACCTTACTTGGTGACCGTGGTAGGGATAGGGGTTTGAGGAGTGCATCGGCCAACTCTCATACATCTAGAGATGTGAACATAAAGGATTATAGAGTTGATCCTATAGGTACTCGTGACAGGCCTTTACGTCCCACCTTTCTGAGAGCTGAGTCAGATGTGGTTAGTGTTGAGACAGAGGCAAATCCATTTGTTGATGATAGGGTAACTCACTTTGCAGAGTGGGATGCCTTACCAGAGGAAATAAAAAGGAATTTGAAGTTTGACAGGGTTTTGATGCAGAAGAGAGAGCATACCAGAGGTAGACTTGGACCTAACATGAGACAGAGGCCTAGACAAAATGATTTGAAACAAACAACCAACAAATTGACTTTGACTCACTTTGACGGAAGTGGGAAGATGTCAACTAGAGGTTGGGTTCACAAGTTGGATACATACCTATCATTACGTCCTATGTTAGAGGAGGATGCTATTCGGTTTGTTGTGTTGCACTTGGATGACATTGCCCATGACTGGTGGTACCATGGGTTGGTTTCATTACACCATGATCAGTTTGTTTCTTACCAGGAGTTTGTAGATAGATTGGTAGAGAGGTTTGACAAGAAGAACCTAGAGTCCTATTTTCGTGAGTTGGCGCAACTCAAACAGACTGGTAGTTTGGAGGCCTTCATTAGTGAGTTCTAGAGGGTTTCAGTGATGGTGTATGACATTTCAGAGAGGAGGCGTGTGGTGTTGTTTGTGGAGGGGTTAGTTGAGCCTCTCAAGGGTTAGGTTAAGTCTTTTGACCCTTCATCTTTGTAGGCAGCCATGAAGAAAGCAAAAGACTTAGAATTTTCAGCTCCACGTACTAGATTTCCTCCTAAACCATCTAATTCTTCATATGAAAACAAGGCTGTTCCAAAAAGAATAGATGGATTAGATTTCAAGAAACCTGTGACAGGGCCTTTAGATGAAGAAACACTTAATGATTTGAGGAGAAAGAGATTATGTTTTTATTGCAGGGGCCCAAATGGTGATGAACATGAATGTCCCTTGACGCCTAAGGGTAGAAGTAGGCTTATAGAGTGGTATTATGAGGATGAACATAGTTCTGATTTTGCAGGACAACAAGCTGATAATGAGGAAGAGAGCTATGAAGAAATGTCTAATGAGGGAAAGTTTGAAGATGATTCCAACCTTAAGGTAGTATATGACAGTCCCAATCGGTCCTGAGAGGGGAGGGGTGAATCAGCACCTCTAAAACTTTCCTCTATAAATTTGACGAAGTATACTTAACTGTAAGCTAAATAGATTCAAGCATAAAATAACATCAAGCAAACAATCACACATTGACACCAGATTTATCATGCGGAAACCCAATTTGGGTGAAAACCATGGTGTGAGGAGACCTCACAAATTCTGCACTCTTCTGAAGTGCGCCTTGTTAGGAGCCTTCCCTGTTAAAGGATTACAACGCACTATTACATGCGACCCAGTTAAGGGATTTGATACAATAAGGCCAGTTAGTGCCTACCTGGTTAGAGGAATTAGAACACCTAAGAAGATGTCACCCGATTAAGGGATTTGATGCAAGGGACCTATTAGAGTCCACCCAAATACTGAGATTTTAACTATTGTAATTGTTAGAAAACAATAGAAGGATTGACCTTTTACAAATGGCTTTGCATAGCCTGATAAGATCTTTGTTATGCTCAACTGAGAAGCATCACCAGTCGGTGCAGGTGTGTTCTCCTTTACTGTTGTGTTTCTTTGTGTACTCTTCTCTCTCTTCTTCTCTTATGCATGACCTAATTACAGATCTCCTTCATATTCATCACCCAGTGGAGTATCAATTCACTGAGGAAACTTTCAATGCATGCCCTTGCCTTTTCTACTTTATGAAGAAAACAATAGATGCGCGTCACACATCTTTCCTTCGCATGAGATAACTCCATGTTTTAAAGCCACAGACTTCGGCTTTAAAACCTTAAACTGCGCCTCAAACCGATCATCAAGTTAACTCGAGGTTTTCCGGATTTAGTGCAATAAATCCTGGTGGCAGTAAATCCTGGTCAAAGGGTTGGTTGAAACAGATAGTTGACTATGACTTCCCCGGTTCGTCTTATCATACCAAAGTCTTTACTTGATCAGTTGAGATCCTCATCTTGTGAACAGGTAAGAACTTTAACCTGTCACTTTTTCATCCTCTGTTCACCGCTTGCACCTCTCTGTTGACCGGTTGCACCTTTTCCTCGGTTGCCTAGTTGACACTGGTTGTATCCTCTACTCGGTTGCGGATGCACTTTTCTTAGTGACCGGTTGTTCTTGATGAGCAGATATACTCTTCTTCTTTCTTGCATAGTGTCACCGGTTGGCAACCCAGTCTCTTTTCACACAGATCCACTCCTGGTGTCCTCCTTAGATCCTTAGACCTTAAGTTGAGATGACAAAACATCTCTTTCCTCTTCCCTCTTTTGCCAATCAATGATAATACTTAATTGCCATGTACCGGTAGAGGCTCACCGGTTGCCATCTCTTAATGTCAACAATATACCTCTCTAGTATGAAGAAAGAGGGATCTTTCAGGATGCGAGGTCTCTTAGCAGAGCATCGTGACATTGCTTTGCTGGATACAGGTGCTACTCATAATTTTATTGATTCACAATTGGTATCTAGAAGGGGCATACAGACAGAAGGATGATTCTGGATCTTCCCATGAGGTTGAATAATTATGACTTTAAATCTGATTTTATGTTGTTGATATGGGAGGTACGGAATTGGTTTTGGGCATGAGTTGGTTGCATTCTATTGAGGCAGTTTATCTCAGCCTTAAAGATATGGAAATGAAGTTTGAAATAAATGGTAAGAAACATATGCTTAAGGCAATTAGAGAGGAGAACCTAAGGACTATTTCACTCAAATGTATGCAGCGTCTCATTAGTCATGATGCAATTGAGTGGGCAGCAGAGTGCAGATTATTACTCACACTTGATGAGATAGGGAAATCAGCTTATCATTCCGACATACAGGATCTTAGAACTAAACACACTAAAGTGTTTAGTGATTTACCTCATGGTAGGCCACCTGACAGAGAAATTGAGCACATTATTGAGTTATAGGAGGGCACTAAGCCCATCATGATTACTCATTATCGACATCCTAAACGCCTGAAACATGAAATTGAGAAAACAATTTAGGAGTTGCTATCTATGGGACATATTAGGCCAAGTAAGTCTCCCTTTGCTTCATCAGTTGTTTTGGTGAAGAAAAAGGATGGTACACTCAGAATTTGCATTGGTTATAGGATGTTGAACGGGAAAACAATTAAAAACAGGTATCCTATTCCACGCATTGATGAGCTGATAGATGAGTTGCATGGTGCAACTTTCTTATCTAAGATCGATTTGAGGTTCGGTTATCATCAGATCAGAGTTTGGGAAGACGATATAGAAAAGACAACCTTTAAATGTCACTGTGGACATTTTGAGTTTTTAGTCATGCCTTTTGGTTTGACTAATGCTCCAATGACTTTCCAGTCTACTATGAACAAGGTCTTCCACAACTAGTTGAGGAGGTTTGTTTTGGTGTTCTTCGATGATATTCTGGTATATAGTAGGACTTTGGATGATCATTTGGCTCACTTGGATACAGTATTGGATATTTTAGATAGGGTTTCCTTGTATGCAAAGGAGTCCAAGTGTGCTTTAAGGATGATTGAGCTGTTTTACCTTGGTCATATTATTAGTGCAGAGGGAGTACGTATAGACCCTAATAAGGTTCGTGCTATTTTAGATTGGCCTATTCCAAGGAGCTTCACACAGCTTAGAGGATTCATTGGACTGTGTGCTGTCTACTGCAGATTTGTTGCTAGGCTCTCTCGACATGCAACTCCTCTCATTGATTTGACCCGTAAGGGTGCTTTTGAGTGGACCTCTTAGGCGTAGGAGTGCTTTGAGAAGTTCAAGCTGATTATGACATCATGCTCGGTTCTAGTGATGCGTGATTTCTTATATCAAAGGTACTCAGAATGTGGTTGTTGATGCACTTTCTCGGAGGCCTCATTTGTGTGCTATGACTGAGATATTTGAGGATTGGAGACAGTTGATCGTCGTTGATTATGTCAGAGATCAGTGGGCGTCTGGTATTATTGATGGGACCAAACAGGACAAAAGGTATACTCTTGTAAATGAGTTGATCATTTACAAGGGGAGGGTATTTTTGGTTCCGAGATCGAGTGTTAGACAGGTGGTGTTGAGAGCTTTCCTCGATTCTCCTTTAGTTGGACATCCTGAGTTTTTCAAAACCTACAGGCAGGTGTGAGAGAAATTCACGTGGGAAGGCTTGAAGTATGATGTGCAATAGTATGTTAGAGAGTGTTCTGTTTGCTAGCAGAACAAGCAGGAGCACAAATATCCAGCTAGGTTATTGCAGCCACTTTCCATTCCTAAGCGGAAGTGCGAATGCATTCCTATGGACTTCATTGTGGGCTTGCCTAAAGCCCAGGGTAGAGATTGCATCTATGTGGTAGTTGAAAGGACAAATCAAAGACACTCAATTTGCCTTTGCATCCTTTTCGGATAAGAAAGATCAAAATGATTGTTTTGGTTGCTGATGTACCCGCTTCTTATGGAATGTTGCTTGGCCGCAATTTCTGTAAAGATGTGGGTGGTGAACTCAATATAGATATGACTCAAGCACGTATACCTGTTAAAGGTGTGATGCAGAAGTTGCATCCTGAAAGAGAAACAAAGTATGTGGTGGTTAAATCTAATGATCCGCATGCTCAAATTCTCTTCGAGTCAGCCAAAATGGAAAATTACTACTTACATGATAATGTGATATCAGAATTTGCTAAAGATTGGACAAATTTAGAGAGTTCATCTTTGCTCTCAGATTCTGATAGATTTGCTGATACTGATGAAGTTCAAGAGGTGGTGGTTGTCCCTAATCAATCTCCTATGGATGTTGAAGAAAATGTTGTCTTTGATAATGACTGCAAATTCTCTTGAGATTATTGTCACGGATTCTTCCGAAGCAAGTTCTAGCAGTTCTAATGAAGTTTGGATCATGGAATTTGATGGAAGTCTTGCTTCTATGGGTTCCAGTGCAGGAGTTGTCATAATTTCACCAGAAGGAAAGATCTTTCCTTACTCTTTCAAGCTACAGTTCGCCAATACAAATAACACGGCTGAATATGAAGCCCTGCTATTAGGATTGGAAATGGCTCTAGCAAATGGAATCAATAATCTACATGTCAAGGGAGATGCTGAGCTGGTGGTTTGTCAAGTTAAAGGTCAGTATCAAGGCAGGAATGACCATCTTAGGCATTACCGAGACTTAGTCTGGGACTATGTCAATATTTTGATGCTTTCAATATTTTAGTCATTCCCAGTGAATGATAGAGCTGATTTGCTCGCGGTGTTAGCCACTATGCTCATTCCCCATAGTGATTTTGAAAGTAGCAGGTATGAGGTACAATTGGTTTATCGGCCAAGTATCCCAAATAACTGTGAACACTAGCACGTATTTAATGATGATGATCAAATTATAAATTTCCTTGAATCCAAGGACAATTTTGATGATCAATATTTTTAAGGTAGTGATAACCCGCTAGGAGATGTTGTTTCAGAAAAAGATCCTGATACCGGTCAGGATATTATTTAGCTAAAGGGGAATAGGATTCCTAAGGGTCTTGTTTCTTTGGAAAAGTTGTTCGATCAACATGATAGATATGTGAAAGAACAACATAACACAAGAGCTAGTTCTTCTACAGGACATTTTGAGAAATACAACATTGGGACTGAAGAAGATCCAAAATTGGTTAACATTGGTAACTGGTGCTCTGATGAAGATAAGGAAACGTTCATAACATTGCTTCGTGTGTACAAGGATGCTCTGGCTTATTCTTATAAAGATCTGAAGTCTTTCCGTCCCAAGGAAATTCAGCATGATATTCCTCTGAAGCTTGGTGCAATTCCTTTCCGTCAAAAGAAGAGGCATTATAATCCAAAGATCTCAGGAACTATTTTCGCTGAGATATAGAAGATTCTGGATGCAGGTATTATTTTTCCTATTCATCATTCATCATGGGTAGCAAATATAGTTCCTGTAAGAAAGAAGAATGCTATCTATGCTTGATGGTTTTTCTGGTTACAAGAAAATTGAAGTTCAAGAGGACGATCAATATAAGACTGCTTTCACTACCCCATGGGGTACTTTTGCATACCGTCGGATGCCTTTTGGTTTGATTAATGCAGGAGCAACTTTTCAGCGAGCAATGGATTTTGCTTTTAAGGGGTTAATTAACGAATGCATCGTTGTCTATCTGGATGATTTGACTGTTTTCTCCAAAGCATGTCAAGATCATTTAAGATCATCTCAGACAAGTCCTGGAAAGATGCAGACAACATGGTGTATCTCTTAACACCAAAAAGTCATTCTTTGGCCTAATGCAAGGTAAATTGCTGGGGCATATTGTGTCCAAGGAAGGAATCAAAATTGATCCTGAAAGGGTGCAATCTATTCAAGGTCTATCTTTGCCTTCAAATAAGACTGCAGTTCATTCTTTCTTCGGAAAGGTGAATTTCTTAGGAAGATTTGTGCCAGACTTTGCTGAAAAAACTCGTCATATTGTTGTTATGATGAAAGGAAAGGATGCTTTTCACTGGAATCAAGAAGGAAAGACAACATTTGCAAAAATTAAGGATGCTATATCACACGCGCCAGTGATTGTTGTCCTGATTACACAAAAACTTTCATCATGTATAGTTATGCTTCAGAGCATATTCTTTCTGCCATCTTGATGCAGAAAATGATGAAGAAATTGAATCACTCATTTCATTTATGAGTTGTCCTTTGAAAGCTCATGAATTGAAATATAATTAGATGGAGAAGCATGGTTATGCTGTGGTTAAAGCAGTAAAGCATTTTAGGTTCTACATTTTGAGTTCTCATGTCATAGCTTTAGTTCCAGATACTATTGTCAAGACTATTCTGACACAACAAGATTTTGGCACCAAGAGAGGCAACTGAATTGCCAAGATCGAAGAATATGACATGGAGATTAGACCTACCAAATTAGTTCGAGGTAAGGGTCTTTGTCAACTTATGGCTGAGAATGTACCATTACAATTAGAGAATGAGAATTCCCAATCTCTTACTACTGTTCTTTTTGTAAGCACTACAGATGACTGTTTCTCTAATATGGCTCATTACTTGAGTTATGGAGAATGCCCTTCTCATTTAACTCATAAGGAGAGGAGGACTCTCAAGCTCAAAGCCCCTGGTTACATCCTATGGGAAAATGGCCTTTACAAGCATGGGATGGACGAGACTTTCCTCCGATGTGTTGACAAGAGCCAACAAGTAAGAATTCTGGATTCCTTCCACAATCAAGCATGTGGAGGACATTTCTTGGCCCCTGTTACTGCACATAAAATTCTGAGAGCCCAATACTATTGGCCCACTCTTTTTCAGGATGCTTCTCAGTGGGTGAAGAAATGTGAACCGTGTTAGCAATTTGTAGGAAGGCAAAAGCTTGCTGCTTTGCCTTTGAAGCCAGTAGTAATTGAAGAACCATTTCACCAATGGGGAATTGATTTTATAGGTACTATCAACCCATCTTCTAGCAAGGGTCGTTCATACATCCTAGCAGTGACAGATTATTTCACCAAGTGGGTAGAAGCAATTCCTGTAAAGAATTCCACGTCAGAAGTGATTTGTGACTTCTTGAAGCAGAACATCTCTCATTTTGGTGTTCCCAACAAGATTGTCGCAGATAATGCAGCCGCTTTATCATCAAAGGAGGTTACCGAGTTCTGTTACTCTTGTGGGATTACTCTAGCCCACACTTCAGGTTATTATCCATAGGGAAATGGTCAAGCCGAATCTAGCAACAAGAATTTGGTGACTATCATAAAGAAGTTGATGGAAATAAATCAGAGAACATGGCACAAAGCTTTGTTCGATGCTTTGAGGGTTGACAGGATTACTGCAAAATGAGCAATTGGAATGTCCCCATTTCAGTTGCTATACGGGATCAATGCCGAGATTCCAATAACTTTAGAGCTTCCCGCTCTTAAGTTGATGCGAGCCATTGAAGATGAAACTTATTCAGACTCAGTGGATAAGAGGATCATGTTTCTTTAGCAATTGGAGGAACAAAGAAAAGAGGTGGTGGATCGACTCGGTGCTCACCAGCAGCAAGTTAAGATCCTGTTTGATAAGAAGGCCAAATACGGAGAATTCCAAATTGGTGATCTTGTTCTGCCCTGGGATAAAAGACGAGAACGGAAAGGATTGCATGGCAAGTTTGACTCTCTGTGGCGAGGTCCTTTCACAATTCATCATCTGGCAGGCGAAAATAGTTTCTGGCTTGCATACCGAGATGGAACACCAATGCCATTGCTACACAGTGGGCAATATCTGAAACATTACTTTCAGTGATTATCAAATAAGTACCCCTTGTACATAAGTTTCTTTGTGTCGTAGATTTTTCTTTAGTTTTTAGCTTTTTAGAGGTCGCTTGACTCTATTACCCAATGGAGTGGATAAAGGCACTTAGAGAACTGGATTCTATGTCACTCTTTGTTTCCAAGAACAAACGAGTAACATTCCCGAGACAGAGCCAGCTGTTGTCCTGCATTTTGTCACCACAAAATGTAGGTAACAATACGAAACTTTTAAACGTAGTTTCGTATTTCTCTATGTTTGATTCACTATTCGACTAGCCAATAATGATCGGCTAGTTGATCTCAATTTGATTAGTGAATCGTTATGCTGAAGGCTTTCGTCAAGTCTTTTTCGTTTTTTTAGTTTGTCTTCCTATACTTGATTTTTGAGACCTTCAACATCATTTGGTGTGCTTTTCAGTGTGTTTTTAGTTTCTCTTGGTCTTTTTGTTTCGTCTAATCTCTTGCTTTCCATTTTCCCTTCAATTTGATCTATCGCAGGCGTTAATTGGACCTTTCAATCAAAAGATATGGTCATTTAAGTGCCCAAAAAGTGGACTCTCTAGGCTCAATTGCATATTTTAAAAAATAGAAGTTATTTTCTATAGTTGAGTTGCACTTTTTGAAAAATATAACATTTTAATCACTTTATGTTATGTTTTTGAGTTACTTTATCACTTAAATTTTTGACTTAAGTGATTAAAGTGCACTTTATGATATATTTTTAGATTGAGTTACTTTTTAATTTTTTACTTAATTGACTATATTACTTTATCATTCTATTTAAATGTTGAGTTTTACTTTATGTTTTAAATAACATATAAGTTAAATATTACTTGATAAAATAACATTTGCACATTATATGCTTTATATTTTGTGTTAATAGTTATTTTGGACCCTTAAAGTAATATTTCACTTAACATTTTAAATAGACATGTGCTTAAATAAATCACTTAATTATGTATAGCAACAACATGTTTTTAATTTCCTATTTTTTATGCAAATGCATCTAGAGACTCCACTTTGCATATAAAGTTTGAAAAATAAAACATGCATTTACATCTAGAGACTCCACTTTACATGTAAATGACTTCTACATGTTTTATTCTACATGCGAATGCCTCTAGAGAGTGAGCTTTTTGCTTGAGATGCTTTTTAGTGCTTTAAAAAGTCAAATAATAAAACATGCATATGCATCTCTAGAGTGAGCTTTATTTTAAAACATGCATATGCATCTCTAGAGTGAGTTTTATTTTAAAACATGTATATGCATCTCTAGAGTGAGTTTTGCTTTATAAAATGAAATAGCAAGTTTTGAATACATGCAATGGCCTTCCGAGAGTCCACTTTGCATGTAAAAGCTTTATCCATGCAAATGCTTTGAAAATAAAACATGCAATGACATGTAGAGAACCTGTTTTTGCTTGAAAAGTGATTTTTAGACCAAAAATAAAACATGTAAATGCATGTAAAGAACCCGTTTTTGGCTGGGGATGAACTTTCAATGTAAAAGCATGAAAACTAACTTATGTATTTGCATCTAGAGAACCTGTTTTTGGCTGGAAATGCATTGTTTAAGTCAAAAACATGAGATACTTCACTTGGGTTTGCACTCTAAGAGTGTGTTTTTGCTAGGAATGAATGTCTAAGGCAAGAACATGAGAAATAAAACATGTAGATGCATGTTTTAAACCCGTTTTTGCTTGTTGGGTTTGTTCAAGATTAAAAACATTCATTTCTTATAAAAAATAAAACATGTTATTGCATGTTCTAAACCTATTTTTGGCTGGGAATGGTTTTGGTTGCATTTTCATTCAAAAATTATACATGTCGATGCATCTAGAGGATGCGTTTTTGCTGGGAGTAATCTTCTTTGTCAACAACATGAGAAATAACTCATGTAAAGACATCTTTTAAACCTGTTTTTGCCTTGTAACTTCATCACAACCAAAAATGTGGCATGCAATGACATATAGAGAACCTGTTTTTGGATTTAGGGCATCATTCTTCATAAAAAAAGTGACATGTAAATACATATATAGGCTGCGTTTTTATTTGCTGGGTGTGTTTAAGCCAAAAGCACTCCACAATAGCATATGTATTTGCATCTTTAGACTGCGTTTTGGCTGGAAGTGGTCATTCATGTGCAAAATACTCACAAACTTTGCATGTATTTGCATCTAGAGAATGTGTTTTTGCTTGAGGATGCATTTCCAAGTTTTTCAACACAAAAGAATCCATGCATTTGCATTTTTAAAACCCGTTTTGCTTCCAAATGCATGTAAAAACGCCCAGCAAAGTTGAATCTTGGAAATAGTCAAAGTTCTTGAGTGGTTGGATGCAAATACATCTCTAGAGCCCGTTTTTGGAGAAGACAAAGGCATTTCAACTTTTGTTCCTTCCATTTTTCTCTCATTTGCTTCCAAGTAAGTATATGTATTGGTTTTTCTCTTAGTTGCCGGATTCGCTTGTACAAGCCCGGATCTGGGTCCGAGTCTGATCCGGGTCCGGATTCGCATCGGATCCGTGACGGATTCGGGCAGGGTCCTTGCAAAAGCCTGTGGATTTGTCCGAATCCGCGGGCTCGTGGATCCGGACGGATCCACAGGCTTTTGCAAGGACCCTGGCTGGATCCGTCATGGACCCAGGGGGATCCAACACGAATCCTTGAGGATCCCGTGCGGATCCATGCGAATCCCTAGGGACCCGCGGGCTATGAAGGCATAAAGCACTTAATATGTCTATTTTTTAATTTTTTTTCATCTAACCCTAAATTGACAGGAGGATTTATACAAATATAACATTTAAGTATAAGTTTGATTTATTTAATTTCTTATACTTTAATTTATATTTGTATAAATACAAGTTAAATACATTCCAGGATGTTTGAGATAGGTTTCAGCTTCATAGGAGTTAAGATGCGAATTCTAGATTCGAAAATTTCCAAACTTAGTCAAATTTCAGGATTCAGCAAGCCTTCAGCAGGGTTACCTCCCACAATCCATCATGGCTTTCTAAGGTCAAACTGAAGCTTGCAAAAGGATTCTCAAAGGGTTTTAACTCGTTTTATCACAAATCACTTGGTTTCGACCCCATCTCTATGACAGACTTAGCTTAGCTCTTGCCCATATCCTAGTCAGACATGACTTTCCAATAGGCCAAAATCACTCAGACCTTATTTGCTGGTCCTAGGGACTTGAAAACAACCACCAACAAAGACTACCTAAGACCTAGTTATGAAGACTTTGACATTTGGCATTGATCAATGATCAAGCATCATAGATTCATAGTATGAAATGATTTAGTTTTAGAATTATGTATATTTCTCTTATATTTTTGGATATATAATGCATACACACACACACACACACACACACACAGTAACGAATCCTTACGAATCCAAAACGGGAAAAAAAAGACTCATGAATCCACGAACCGGATTCTCGAACCCGAATCCGTCCCCGAACCCGAATCGGCAACTAAGGTTTTTCTCTTATTTCTCCTACAATGTTGTATTTTATAGCTCATTTGTTTCCATTTGTTCAAATGCAGCCCATGTATTATGCATTTTTATGTTTAAATAAGATTAAATCCTTCATTTCTCAATGCATAAAATCATCTTTTACTCAAAAATGAAATTGCATGTGGAGTTTTGGTTTCAATATTTAACATGTTTGGGTCAATAGCAAGAGGTATGTTTTTGTGTTTTTCTTTCTTGTTTGCTTTCTTGTTTGTTGTTTGTTTTTGAAGAAAGATGAAGTCATTTCCTCAAAAATGCAAGTGCATCCATCCATGCTAATTCATCCTTCATTCACCAATACATGTAGTTGCATTTCCTAAGTCCATTACATGTGAAAACATGTCATCTTTCATTATATGTAATCATCCTTCAAGAGTCCGTTTTTGGTAAAAAGGTCACTCTTTTAATACCAAAATTACCATTTACATATTCTCATGTCTTTCCAACTTGCAATTTTGGCCACACAAATAAAGCCCCTCATGCAATACATCTTCACAAGTCCATTTTCATTCCTATTCGTTCGCATACATGTGCCATTCTTTTCATTTCCAGCCAACATGTGTGTTCATTGAGTATCTAATCAATACTCTGAATACCTTGTTCATCATAGATCCATCTTTGCAAGCCAAAACCCTGTCATGGGTTCAATCTCTCCAGATGATGTATTTACCCTTTGGAACTTCCATGTTACAGCACAGGATATGTCAACACCAACCAAAGCTAAAGGAAAGATGAAATATCAGTATGATAAAGAGCTGGCTCATTCTACACCCTCACTTGTTTCATCATCTTTGGATCAAGTTACAGATACAAGAATAGGAAATATTGACATGATCAATTTCTTGCAAAGGCGTGAAGATCCTACCAACAGGGAACTAAGGCGCATCAAGAGGAGTAACATTCACTTGATTTCTACTTTCCCTATGGCTGCCTTGGAACCCGAATTTGTCTTTGAGTGTGCACGTCATTTCAATCCCAAGGGCAAAACAGTTAAAGATGCAAATGGAAAGGTGATTTTCAGCTTGGATCTTGATGTTATTGAACAAATTTTCAGATTACCTCCAAGCCTTGAATGTGCAGACTTGTGCAAAGACATATCCACACAGATGTGGAATCAGAATAATACAAATTATCAGAGATACGTGAATGACCAATGGATGGTTAGTAAGAGGTCAAATTTCTCCAGATGGCCAAAGACAATACACAGATCTGACTTCTCTCCAGAAATTAATGATCTTGAGGGTTCTCTTGTGGATAATTGCAAGGTTGTAAAATCAGCTGGTACAGGTGCAATCAGGATTGAAGCCATTTTCAGAGATCTTGAACATTTCAGATCTTCCTCTTATTCATGATTGTATTGCCAAATATAAGGCCTTCCTTGATAATTTCAAGGATTGATTCTCCTTTCTTCATCTTTCTGTTTTAGTTTTAGATGCTTTGTAGACTGGAGAAGATGAATTGCATGCAATGCAATTACATGTAAATTCAATTATATGTCCTAATGACATGTAATCCAATAATTCTTCTCACCTAGTTAGACCGGGTCAAAGTGGTTGAGTTGCTCCCACTTTTTCCTCCTTTTTCTCATTCCTTTCCCTGTAAAAGGAATGCCCCTCTCATTGTAAAAACCATCTTTATGTTTATGCAAGAGAGCACTGCCAAACTTGTGCAAGCATAACTGTGATTGTGTAGTACTATTTTGGAGAAAAATAAATAGAAAAAAATAATTGAAGCTGAAGCTGTGACTGAGTGCAATTGTGGTGAATCAAATTGGAAGTTATGACTGCAATTTGGTTTTACTGTCTTTTTGTTTATGTGATTCTTGTGTTTTGTTAAGAGGAAATTGAAAATTAGAAACAATTGGAGCCGAGGCTGTGACTAGGAGCGATTGTGGTAATATAAGACTAGAAGTTGTGACTGTAGGTTATATTACCATCTCATTTTCATACACTTTGTTAGAATAGTTAGAAAATCTCTACTTCTGGAAGTCTGTGTGCCCAATGGTAGAGGTGTTTCTTATAGAATAGATAAATAGGTCAAAGAGGCAAGCCGGTACGCTTTTCAATCAGCTTGTGAGTTGGTGTTGGTTTATCAGTATCACTGTTTCCAGCTTTTAGATAGAAGTGTAGTTTAGAGATTAAAGCTTTGCCCATTACTTGTTCTTCGGGTAAGTGGATTCCTTCTTGAAAGATAAGATGAAGGAATATTTGTAACACCCTATTTGATAATCTCTTAACTTCTTGCTTACCTTGAGTTGATCCAAGGAACAGTGAGAAGGGGGAGCCTTCCCTTTAAGGTAGGAGAGACATTGTCTCACATGCTGTGGCTAGTATCACTATTTTGTAACTGGATTTTTTCCCAAAACTGTCGGTTGCAAAGTATCAATGCAACAGGTCAGATTGATATTTTTAATAAATGGGTGGAGGGCTATTTTCGAAATTATGTGTTTTCTCAGTAGAGAGCTTGGGTGAAGTGGATATACTTATGTGAGTATTGCTATAATTCCACTCACCATATGCCTATTTGGATGACTACTTTCAGAGCTCTGTATGGGTATGATCCTCCTAGTTTCTTGGATTTGTTGCTCAGTGGTAGTAGAGTTCCTAGTGCAGGTGATTTGTTGAAGGACAATCAAGATATTATGAGAACATTGCGGGATAATATACAAAGAGCTTAGAATCAGCAAAAGCAGTATGCTGATCAGAGGAGAGTTGCTTGGTCTTTCTAGGTAGGGGCTATGTTATATTTGATGCTGCATCCCTACAGGCAGTCATCCATTCAGAAGGGCGGAGTTGAGAAGCTCAAACCTCGGTATTATGGCCCTTTCCGTGTTGTCAGATGGGTAGGTGAGGTTGCTTATGAGCTTGATTTACTGGAGCACAGCAAGGTGCATAATGTATTTCATGTTTTGCGCCTCAAGAAGGTGTTAGGTAGGCATGTTTTTCCTTTTTTAGTTTTACCCCCATTGGATGATGAGGGGAAGTTGGGAGTTGATTCCTGAGGCTATACTGGACACTAGTGTTACACCCCTCCTAATTTTGATGCCCTAGATGATACTTGTGGTTGTTTATTGAAATAATGGTTTAGAAATTAATTTGATGCCCTAGATGTTGAGTGCATGTTTTATTGAAACAGTGGTTTATTTATTTATGCCCTAGGTGGTATTTATTTGTTTAGTTGGAACAATGGTTTCTAGTAGGGCTATGTTAATGCTGTATCTACATCTCAGAACAATGGTGTAGAATGTATTTGGTAAATACCCTATAACTATCATAATTATTTATTATCAAATACAAAATGCAATCATTTTTGGATAATAATGGACTGACTATATTTCTTGCTCGAGTGGTCTCAGGAAAGACTCGTCATCTGAGATAGGAGGGAAAACATCACCGGGATAGGACGTATATCTGATCATGAACGTTGAGCCAATTGAACTTTGTGGGGTAAGTTTTACATAGTAAGTTGGTCATTGACCTTATCCAGGTTTAGGAGATGACCTTAGAAGAGTAATATAATTGTCTCCTAACTCTAGACCTTGCCAATAGTACCTAGCACCTAGGTGTCGACATCAGTCAACCTAGAACTTTTCAAATTGGATAATTATAATCTACTTTGCATTGTTGTACGAACTTTATTTAATCTCACTAGAATTTTTATTTATATATATTTGTATATACAACTGTTGAGTGATACACGTAATATTTATAAGTTCATACATATAATTGGTGGGCCATCGAAAGATGACCCACAATTATATGTAAAATATAATAAATACGTGTATATAATTATTACTATACATTGCGGGAATAGTTATATATAGGAATATATATAATGATCCGTATTAATTTACAAACAAATATATGCTTAATTTAAAGTTAGTATTTAATATTTAACTATTAATAATTACCTTTCGTATTTAATTTGTTAATTTTAATTATTATTTAAACTTCTATTAACTGGGGAGAATTCTGGAGGATTATATTAATATGGATTATAATTATTATTTTGGAGCCAAATTATTATAATAAAATAAAACATAAAAAAATTGAAGGAAAAAAGTATAAAAAATTAATGATTAAATTAAATTCTATTTACTAAGTCTTAGAAAGATGATTTAATAAACTCTAATATTTATTAAAAAAAGAGGCGAGAAAAACTAAGGAGCGACTAAATAATTTAATTTTAATATAACTTCATGCCTTTCACGCCAAATAGCAAGGTAGGCCATGTGTTCAATAAAATGACATTTGGTGATAATAAAATTAACTTGGAGCCAAGTGTAATAAAGGAAAAAGACTTAAAGACTAACGTGGAGGTTTTAAAAGGGGAGGGATGTTGGCATTAAGAAATGGTAATCGGTAAGCCTGCTACTGGTACAAGTATTGTCATTAATTGGCAAAAGAGGATAGAGATTTGTCATCTCTCTAAATTCTAAAGATCTAAGGAGATCTATATGAAAAGAGGCTGGGTTGGCAACCGGTGACAACATGTAAGAAAGAAAAGACTGTAATCAAGAGCAACTGGTCACTACACAAAGCATCAGCAACCGGGTAATGTATACAGTCAAGGAAAGGAGGACTTAATTGTCAATCGAGGACTAGGATACAACCGGTGTAGACAAGCACAAAGGAAGTAAAGGTACAAACCGATGTCAACAACAGAACTGAGGAATGTGCAACCGGTAAGCAAAGGAAGGGGCAGTGACAGGTCAAAGACTCTTACCTGTTCACAACATGAGGATCTCAACCGATCTAGTAATGACTTCGGTATGAACTGAGGAAGTCATAGTCAACTATCTGTTTCAACCAACTCTTTGACCGGGATTTCCTGCACTAAATCCAGAAGACTTTGAGTTAACATGGTGATCGGCTTGAGGCACGTCTGAAGGTTTTAAAGCCGAAATTTGTGGCTTTAAAATGAAGAGTTATCTCTTTTGAAGGAAAGGTGCTTGACATGCATCTATTGCTTTCTTTGTAAAGCAGATAAAGCAAAAGCATGCATCAGATGTTTCCTCTATAAATTGGTACTCCACTGAGTGATGTATCCGAAAGGGATCTGAAGTTATATCATACATGAGAGGTGCAATTAGGGCAAGAACTCTATATATTCTTCTACCTATTGAGAATATGAGTTGCCTTCATTCTGCCGAGTAAAAGAGTGAATCTGTATGCTGAAGAAGCTAGGGTGAAATGAAGTGAGAAGAAGAGAGAGAAAGAAGAGTTTGCAGAGAAGCACAACAGTAGAGGAGATCACACCTACGGCGACTGGTGATGCTTCTCAATTGAGCACAAATAGAGATCTTATCAAGCTATGCAAAGCCACATGTAAAAGGTCAATCTTTCTATTGTTTTCTAACAACTACAATAGTTAAATCCCAGTATTTGGGTGGACTCTAACAGGTCCCTTGTATCAAATCCCTTAACCGGGTGACATCTTTCAAAGTGTTTTAAGTCCTCTAACCAGGCAGGCACTAACCGGCCTTTTTGTAACAAATCCCTTAACCGGGTCGCATCTAACAGTGCGTTGTAATCCTTTAACCGGGAAGGCTCCTAGCAGGGCGTACTCTAGAAGAGTATAGAATTTGTGAGGTCTCCTGACACCGTGGTTTTCACCCTAATCGGGTTTTCACGTGATAAATCTGGTGTCACTGTGTGATTTTTTGTTTGCTGTTATTAGATGCTTGAATCTGTTTGGCTTACAATTATAAGTATACTTCACCAGATTTAAAGAGAAAAGTTTTTAGAGGTGCTGATTCAACGCTCCCCTCTCAGCACTGGTTGGGACCGTTAAGGGATGTCTTCTATTTGCACCCGCGGGAGAAGGAGGAAGAAGAAACAACAGTTGACGAAGAAGAAATGACAACTGAGGAAGAAGGAAGAGACCCAACCTACCATTAAAGCCTTAACTCCAGCTTTAGAACAAAAAAAATGTTTCTCAGGTATGTAGTGACATTTTTACTTGCAGTTTGGTTTTCTTTGCATAAAATTTATGGAGTCTATTCAACTTCCACATTTTCTTTCTTTTATTTATTACCTTTGAAACCACACATCATTGAAAAAAAACTATTTAAAAAAAAAGGGAAAATGATCTATAGAATAGAATAGAGGGTTTTCTTAAAATCTTATGTTTATTCCCTTGATATTTAAATCTACTGCTGTCACTAAATGGATTTCTTATAGTTTCTCATTTTATAATGGAGAAAAGGTTTTCCAGAATTTAAAGAAAATTATAACTATGCTAAGTTTGCTTGTATGCTGTAAAATTTTAAAACGAATTTAA
Organism: Chamaecyparis obtusa; assembly: GCA_027943335.1. NCBI lineage: Eukaryota > Viridiplantae > Streptophyta > Pinopsida > Cupressales > Cupressaceae > Chamaecyparis > Chamaecyparis obtusa. The sequence continues at coordinate 214,081 of BSBK01000804.1, read as the reverse complement.
AATTAATCTTACTAGCATATGGAAGGAGGATAGCTGTTCATTTCCAGCACTTGGGAAGGTGTTTGGAATTGTTCATTTCATCTTTATTTCAAATAATGGTAAACTATTCATTTCCAGCACTTGGAAAGGTGCTTGAATTGACCATTTTATTAGCATTTAAAATGATGTTGAAGATGTTCATTTCCAGCCTTTAGAAGAATGATTGAGTTGCTTAATTGCTAGTATTCTAATTATTGATATACTATTTATTTCCAAGCACTTGAAGCCCTGTTCATAAATCACATTTAATTTGGTGGGTAGGAGTTTCCTACCCAACATTTGAATTGGGGTTTATGAATTTAAATTACAGTATTAAAATAATGATTTACTGTTATTTGCAGCATTAGAAGTGCGCTCAGAAAATTGTTCTGTTATTAATATTTGAATTTGGGCTGGTTTGTATTTCCAATACTAGAATAATAACGTTTGTACATAAATAATAATAGGAGCAAACATAATAGGTGTTACTTGTAATTAATTTACAAATGAGAAGGAAATACAATACATAATAGCAAGGGCAGATATTTTAATTCATACTACATCAAGTTAAATTATGTCCTTACCATTGATTCTATACTAGGAGTTAGAGCCATCGATATTTATACCAAGTACACCACATTAACCCAAAAATACAAAGATGAATTAATTAATTAGGGTGGAATCCTATTTGCAAAATGGCTAGGGTGTAAAGAAAGTGAGCTTGTAGCTCCCGTGACACAAGTGCTAGGAAGCATGGAAAGTATACCCTATGACTAATAAACTCAAGGGTTTACTTAAAAGGATAAGAATTTTTCCTCTTTCATAGTGAAATGTGAAACTAACTTGACTAGGGTGAGTAATTGACCACGTGATTAGACACGCGTGCACTAGTAAACCTTGGCCGAGGTACACTATGTCTTAGTGGGAGTCAATTTGTTGGTACCCGATACTAATTGAGTCAGTGGTCATGCTAGTTAGGAGTACCTATAGTGTATGATTGACTCATTGCGTAGGAACCAACGACCAGAAGTCATCCGACTTAACCTCATGATCATGTATGCGCTCCTGCAAAGGACCGGGCTCACTTCGAGTAGGTAGAGAGAAAGGGGGATTAGTAGATCTGAGGATGCGTGGTAAAAATGCCCTGGTGATGTTTTCCCTCCTAAGAAGCATGGGAGTTGTTGGTTCCCAAAACCACAGATTAGAAATCCAAGAGCCTGCGAATTCTGCAATAGGATTCCAAATCAATTTTGGCCAACAAACGGGAATAATCTAAATTCCCCTGCACTTTAGGCTTCGCTACACCTAGGCGGGTAAACCTTCACCTCAAACCTGATCACTTTCTTCAAGGTTTTTCTATAGCGAATTTAAGCTTGTGAGTTTTCCGGCTGGCAAATTCCTCGAAGTCGATCAATATGAAATTGAATGCTGAATGTTTGAATTAAATGTTTTGTGTAATGATTCTTAATAATGGATTTGAGGTTTGTAAGAAGGAAATGATAGATATTCTGACTTCACATATAAACCCAATACTTCCAAAATAAAAAGACCAGTGCCTCTACTCATTCGGGCAATAGAGTCAACTTCAGTGAAGGTTACATACAACTTTATAATGTTCTACACACTAATACTGCCAATCAATTAAATAATCAAGATGCGACAAATCAAATATTTATGCAATCTTAAATTAGTCCAGATTGAACTTTAACTCCTCGGAGACAAACTGGACACAAACTTGGAAACAATTAAATATTTCACGACATTTGTGATGATCGAGTTTAAGATGCTAAATGACCATGTCCACTTATTTGATATTTAAATTGTATATAATATTCAAAAAATAATTACAAAGGACGGTTCATCTGCAGTTTAATTCTCCACACCTTTAATAATAAACAAAGGACATTTTATTTTATTATTAAAATAAAATAATTGAATAATAATAAAATAATTGGATTTATATTACAAAGTCATATTAACTCCTTATTCCTCCTTACAATTAAATATATATGTTTTTTATTATTGTCTCTTCTATCGAATATGTCTTGTTTCTAAATAATAGACTTATTATTATTTATATACTCTCATATTCTCAAGGAAACGAGATGTCTCTTGTCACAGGTTAGGACTTTTTATTAAGATAATTAAACTTGGTTTTATTTGCACCCTATCATTGTAATCACACCATACACTAACGTGATTAGTCTTTGGTTATCACCGTGGCTTTTCTAAATTAGCGATTAGCTTCCTTTGAGAATCTTAGTAGCTTTTTTCTTTTATTCACACCATGCTTCTGCGGATGAGTCACATTGCATACGTGTAATCATTCAAGAGACTAGCGCCACATATTATAGGTTGACCTTTCAAACTCTAACACGCAAAAGTTGCATTACAACGTTACTAAGTTTACAAACGACATCTGTGTATATGGTTATACGCCATCATAAACGCCTAGTTGGACACCCTTCTTTATTGCTGTGTATGCTAATTCAATTTATACACGTTGATGGCATTACTATGCTTCTTTGGTGACGTGGAGACTCAGTTTCAATGATATACTATGCACAACCTTTATTGCATGTTCAAATTTCTGATGGCTCAAGCCTTTCATTGCTAATATCGAATTCGTGAGACTTTCATTGCTTCACTGACTTCAGTATCTTTTATCAGCTCACCTTCCAAACTTAAATTCTGCCACATATCATCAATAATCATAGCTCTGTTTCAATCCCTTATCGTTGTTGTCTTTGAATTCATCATTATTTACTTTACGCTATAGATTGGTTATTTTATTACTGTTGTGGCATCCCATCACTTGTCCTTACTATCATCACTTCCAGAAAGTAGATGGAGTTTGTCCTGAGATGCACATCACACCAATCTAACAGGTCTGCCATGGCCCTTTAATTACCGTGAGACCATCCCACTCTTCACATCGATAACCTGATAATTCTTGTATTTCCACTAGTAACAATGGTCTGTACATTCGGAAATGTCCCGAATATGCATCAATAATGTATAATTTTATTAGAACTTTATTTTGTGTAGTTAATGGTGACAAGTCCCTCTCTGTATAGTTCAGATTTTAATTTTGATCTTGGACTACAATAGAATTAATAAACTGAAAGTCACATCATCCCCTCGAACTGTTAGTCAAACAAGCTCTGATATCTTTGCAAGTGTTTCACCGTATCCTTCTTATTTCATGTGTACAAATTTTGCTATGTTCATGGCATGTTTGTTAATCGATCAATGACAATATTTCACAAATGGAGGCCCTAAAATTTGTAAAAAATAGGGCTCCACAGGAATAAAGAGAGAGATAAAGATGAAACTCAAAAACTTGGATACAGTAAGATTCCTATAACTCATTTTGTAATTCAATTTAAATTAAACCAAGTATTATGATTAGCTTACAATTGTACTTCTTTGTACTTCATTTCCATCTTGTTCTTCCAGATTAAGTTCAATCTATTTTCTTTTCAAAAAATATATTCCATTTTGATGAAGTCTTTAAATGTTTTTGCATATTTATCTGTTTCTTCATTCAATTCCTGTAAAATAGTTTTATTTCAATTTCTCGTTGTTACAGCTAGAGAGAAACATTTACGCAGGTGAGTCATCAGGGAATTTTTGGTCAAGTGGCATGACTTACCAGTTGAGGATGCCACTTGGGAGTCAGAGGATATTCTTTAGCATCCTGGATTGCGATTGCTTGAGGACAAGCAATCTTCGGGAGGGAGGACTATGATGTTCCCAATTTAGCAGGTTTCATGAATTTGGGTAAGTTAGCTCATCATCGCGACCCTCGTGAGCTAACATTTGGTAGGCGAGGTTGCTTATGAGCTTGATTTACCAGAGGACAACAAGGTGCATAATGTATTTCATGTTTTGCGCCTCAAGAAGGCGTTAGGTAGGCATGTTGTTCCTTCTTTGGTTTTACCCCCATTGGATGATGAGGGGAAGTTGGAGTTGATTCCTGAGGCTTTACTGGACACTAGAGAGAGCCATTTATGCATGTGAGTCATTAGGGAATTTTTGGTGAAGTGGCATGGGTTGCCAACCGAGGATGCCACTTGGGAGTCAAAGGATATTCTTCAGCATCTTGGATTGCGATTGCTTGTGGACAAGCAATCTTGGGGAGGGAGGACTGTGATGTCCCCAATTTAACATGTTTTAAGAGTTTGTGTAAGTTATCTCATCATTACGATCCTCATGAGTTAACATCTAGTTTTGAGGGTCTCTGGTGTTTGACTTGCTATTTTTAAAGTTAGGAGAGTGAGTTTCTATTTTTGGTAGTGCTCAATTGTGAGGCCTTGGGTCTAGACTCTGTCAGTATTTCATGGAGCTTAAATAACCATTTGCATATGGGAGTTATTAATTAAGTTTAGCTTAATTAATGACTTTTTGAGTTTATTGTTCTATTTGAATGGTGTGTTGAGGAAGACTCTTTAGTGAAAATAGTATTCATGAAGATACTTGGTTTTGAGTGTGTTGAAGAAGCTTTGTTTTTATTTTTTATTAAAGCAAAGCCTTGGGGATTTTCAAAAACATCTATTATTGCATCTTGTTTATGTGAAAATAAAAAATGGTGAAGCTTTCCAAGGGTTTGGACATGGGCATGAAGAAATGGGAATTTCTCCAAGCTTGTCTTGCACTTTGAATTGGTCCAGATTGCCAATGAATTGTGCCTGAAATTTGTTCATCTACAGCCATTACAACAGTTCAGAATTGATCAAAAAGCGTGCCAAGTATTATCCAGAAAGCGCAGAAAATAAGGGTTAAGGTATGGCTACCAAGGCATCTAATTGGTCAATACAAAAGGTTTGAAATTGCAGAATTTAGTATGAGAGGAGATGTGCAATTTCTTGAAGGCTGCAGCTGATTGCTACAAGCCACAAATTCAATGTGTGGAAACTACATTTCAGTTTATCGATGCTGTGATTAATATCATTAGCCTGCGGTTTGATTTATAGTGGTGGCGTGAGCACCTACGGTCTGCACATTGTGGGATGAGAACAAATTTAACTCATCCGCCATCAAGGAAGGATACATGTTGAACATCTCAACATTGTTAGGTGCCTTATTTGCAAAGTAAATATATGTTTTTATTTTCGTATGTAAATTTTTGCAAGCTCATTATATTAAATAAAGTCAGTGTGCATTTGGAGCTAGTTAGCAATTTGCTGTGTGATATTGTCTTGTATACTGAAAATTACAAAAAAAAGCATATATCTGAAAAATTACAAAAAAATTGCGAAACAATCCAAGAAAAAAACAAAAAACAAAAAAAAGTGAATTCTCCAGCATAGAGCCAGTAGGGCTCTTTACAAATTTTTACATGGTATTAGAGGCATTGGAGTGTCCTTGAGTAGCCTAGTTGGAGAGATTTTGGTTTGTTTGGAGGAGGGAAAATTTGCAAATTTGACGACTAGTGATCTTCAGGAGCATCTTACGCCCAATTATGATAAGTTATTAGGATTGACTTTAGTTTCTTGCTCTCTTTCATGCATTTTTCATGCTTTCTTCCAAGTCTGCCCCAACCTCGTTTAGCATGCACTCTTATGGAATCTTTACTTTTACTTTGATAATACTGGCTCAAGATATTTCTATGCTCTTGTCCCACATCTATATGAGTATGCTTCTTCAATTCCTTGGAAAACAAATCACACACATTGCATGTTTCTTAATGGCAGCTTAATCTACAATGTGACTTTGACCAGCTTGACCAAATTCGTTTCTCACATGGAGCTAACCTCCGCTGTTTAGCACCGTCATGTTCATGTCTCTCATCTTATTGCTACCAATAATCATTAGTTTGTATGTAACAGAGTATGAACAAACTGTTCTTGGATCATGGTGACTATCACATGCCATTAGTACTATGGTCCTTCCATATATAACCCCGTTGCATTTGTAGTGTTGTCCTTTTATGACTGAACCCTTGTCTAATATTATCTTTTATCCATGGACACATCTCAGATAACTCTTAGTCTTCTTATCCTCAAAATTGTTGTTCACTGTCATTGCTCATCTCTGTCTATTTTCTTGTATATCACTGTCTTTTCACTGTCATAGCAGTGTCTTCTTTGTGTATCATGACAGTGAGCTATTTATGACTGCGCTTATAACAATGTATCCCCTCACTGCTTTATGACAGTCATACTCTAAATCTCTATTCTTAATACATCTTTCAATGTCCTCACTCTTTGTAACAGTGATCTTGCTGTTATAACACTTGAATCTGTTCTTCTTTTAATAGATCTGCTATCTTCTCTTCCTTGTATGCTACTAGACCCATGTGTTTGTTGTTCTCTCTTGATCATCCTCTGCCGTGCATTAAGAATCTGCTCTTATAATATCAACTATAACTTGAAATGGTGAAAGAATCCTCCATGAAAGCATTGAAGGTCTTCATGACAACCAATGTACTTTCTCATTGATTACCAGTCATAAGGTATCAGATATCATTATCTTTGCACATTTCTTTCTTTGCATATAGCCTTCTTGACTCTCATTTGCATTATTGATCATTCTCTTTGGATGACTATCATTGAAGCTTGCTGCCTCTAGAGATAGTGGACTGTCAATCTCATCAATGGACTGTCATTCTCATAGCTGTCTCAACTGCTGACATTTGCTCAATGCTGACCATAAATGACTTTACAAGGGCTGATCTTTGTTTCTTTTCTCCTCACATCATATCCTTTTGGTTTAACAAAACCGACTCATCAAAATCTGCCCTTATATGCAAGTCTCTTGTAAAGTGCCTTGACAAATTTGATGTTTTATCCCTGTTTTTCTGCCTTAAGAATTTTGTCAAACACTTCCCTTGCAACCTCAATTTGCTGATGTTTGATTGTTTTGGTTTGTTTTTTGATGCCAAAGATATTTGAATGAATACAAATGATCGCAAGCAGCTAATTGAAAGATATGCAACTTCTTTTTATTCTTTTCCAAATGCAAATACATGTATTTCTGATATAAAATGCACACCTACAGTCAAGAGGTATTTTTACAAACACTTGGCATGCAACCTATGAAAAACTATGCAATGAGATATTTTGTCAAACAATTGTTATGCAATCAGTTGTAACATTAAGACAAACAATTGCCATGAACCCTTATAACTCCAATATATATATATTGCAATGTTTATGATGTTACAAAGGGAATGCAATCTATATTTCTCAGTCAAGACTCTTGGCATACAAATCTGATTACACCTCAATGGCAACCAATTGATATGAAGCTCTTACAAACTGATTTAAGTGATTACAATGCATAGAACTGATATATGACCTTCCCTAACAAATGGAGATCCTATAATTTGCAATGATTGACAATACAATGAGGACTAAGTGAAATCGATGGAACCTGGAATGAGCTTGCAGCCTCCAAAGGATCATTCGATTCTCATTGATGCAGTCATGATTGCCTTCCAAAATGCCGTCCCAATCTTCCTTGGTGCAAGGCGACCCTTTGAGAATTTTTTTGGAATTTTTGGCAGCCTTCTTGACAAAATCGCCCCCCTTGAAGGAGCCGCCCCTGCTGTTTGGATAGACTGCTAAATAAAAATAATTCCCAGCTGTAAGTCCCACCAAAATGCAATAAAAATGGTTGTTGAGCTCAGAGCAATTGATCCCTCAAATACCCATAAAATTTTGGTCACTTATTTGTGAGCTGGAAATGAAAATGCAACTTCTCCAAAATTGCAGACCTCAGGGTCACTCCAAAATTGTTTTGCAATGATTGCTTAAAGTCCAAATGAAGAAGACTGAAGTATCTTCCTCCCCTCCAACTAGGGTTGATATCTCACAACCGAAATTGGCACCTTAGAGTCTTCAAACCCTCAGGCAAGTATCCAAGCATTCAAGCTTTCAACACAAGTAGATGAATATGTAACTCAAGATGTGTCAAATGACCCTCCAAAGGCTCCTTATAAAGATTTCACAAACAACTCCAAGAAGCTTCTAGAAGAATCCAGCACTTTATTCTTTTTAAGTGACTTTTTGATATTTTATTATTTTAGTCACTTTAATATTAAATCAATTAAATATAAAGTTACTTTTTAATATTTCATTGTTTAGTAACCTTATAAGTAATTAATTTAATATATTTTTTCCCCCTTATTTCTTCCTTTTTAGCCTTCGGGGAAAATAAAGGCTAAAATAAAATAAGTAACTGGTGCCAGTCAAAAAGGGGACATTACATCTCTATCAGATCTTTCTACCAATATTTGAAAGTGTACTGCTCCTTTCAGTATAAATTACATTGTACATAGTCACTGTGGTATGTAGTGCCTTGTATAGCTGAAAATTGCTGTTTGTTACCTCAAGCCTGCTCTAAGAACATTCTTTTTTTAGGCTTCACAATCCCCATGTTGTGAGTGTAGCTATACATGGCTTTGTTTCTCATCTCTTATAGTTATTTTAATCATTTCCATGATCCTATAATCACTAAATTTAAGTAAAAATTGCTCAATAGATTCAGAAATTTTAAATATCTGTGAAATACTCCATAGCTATGGTAGTGAGCTGCAACTTTGCAGAGTCGATATATGAAACTGTGAATTAGCTTTGAGAACAAAGGGTTGACACTAATCAAATATGAGCCACAATCAATAAATTTTTCAGATCTGTATCAAGCTATTTGAAGACTAAGCACAAAATTAGTCACCCTTTCTTATCAATATGCTACGCAAAAAAAAAAACTCTTTTCAACATGACTGCAACATCTCATTTCTCAAGGCTTTCATTCAATGGTTATCAAGCTCTTGTTCATTTTGTGTTTGACCCACACTTTATTCTTCTTCAAAAATCTAGAACAAAAAAATAACAACCCTCATTTTCAATAGATCTGTAGTTGGAGAATGCATACTAGTATGACCCAAAAAGTTGGGAGCTTTTAAATGACTGAAGAAGACTATAAAAATGCTCCTAAACATTCTCAATACGTGCCATGACTGTTTCCTTCTCTTTCCAACGTGGAAATCTTCCTGTTTCCTTTTATGCAAGTGCCCTATTTCCTCTTCTCAATCCTTTTGTGGATGAAACTTGAGATAGCGAGGCGCTGTTCTGTTAACAACGTGCCAACAAACTTCCTTGTGACAACACTGGATGCCTATTGCTGCTGTAGCTGCCGCAATAAATGCCTGAACCCGTCGTGAGAAGAGGGAAAAAATAAAACCCTATCCATCTCGACTTGGTCAACCAAAATGACTACCCTCCAAAATAAACTTTTCCCACCTAACTTTGCATCGAAAGAATTCTTCTAAGAGATTAAAACCATGCCTTAAAAAAATACCATAATACGAATAAATCCACGCAAACCTTGGTATCCTTGACAAGTCAATTTTTTTTTGAAACACTAAAGTTTTTTTTCTCGTCCATAAAGACTTAATTGAAGAAATATAAACGATCATAAAATATGGCAATAAAAGTTCATATGACAAAAGCACTAATCATTTTTGGCCAAATATGAAAAGTTCTTAACACTTCCGCTATGCCCTCAAAACTTCTCTTTGCCTCCTTGGTCCAGCTGAAAGGAACTTTTTTCTTCAACATAGAGGTTAATGGCTTCAACAAATCAGCAATATTAGGTATAAAATTGCTAAAAAAGTTGATTCTACAAATGAAACTTTGCAAATCTTGACAGTCCCAACCGGTGCTGAGAGGGGAGGGGTGAATCAACACTTGAAAAAATCTTTCCTTTTTCTTTAATCTAGTGAAGTAAACTTGCAGCACAAAAACAAGCAGTTCCAAGCAAATAAAATAGCAAGTGAACAAACACAAAGTGACACTAGATTTATCACGTGGAAACCTGGTTAGGGTGAAAACCACGGTGTGAGCAGACCTCACAATATTTGTACTCTTCTGAAGTACGCCCTGTTAAGAGCTTACCCGGTCAAGGGATAAAATGCACTTGCTAGGTGCGACCTGGTCAAGAGATTTGTTACAGTAAGGTCTGTTATGACCTGCCCGGTTAAGGGACTTCAAACACCTTGAAAGATGTTACCCGGTTAAGGGATTTTGATACAAGGGACCTATTAAAGTCCACCCAAATACTGGGATTTGTCTATTGCAGTTTGCTAGAAAACAATAGAATCAAGATCTTTACAGAAGGCTCTGCTTAGCCAGATGTGATCTCTATTTGTGCTCTACTGAGAATTATCACTAGTAGACTTCTTCTTCTAGTATTCCATTGACGAATGCAGACTTCACATCCATCTGGTACACTTTAAAGCCTTTGTGAGCTGCATAGGCAAGAAGAATTCTCACCCCTTCCAGTCTGGCTACTGGTGCAAAAGTTTCTCCATAGTCTAGTCCAGCTTCCTGAGCATAGCCTTTGCAAACCAGCCTTGCTTTATTTCTGATGACTTTACCATCCTCATTCAGTTTGTTTCTGTAAACCCATTTAGTCCCAATTATGTTTTTGTCATGAGGTCTTGGCACAAGTTCCCATGTGTCATTCTTTTCTATTTGCTCAATTTCTTCGTCCATGACCTTGACCCAATTTTCATCTTCAAGGGCTTCTTTGGTGGTTTTGGGCTCAACACACGAGAGAAGACAGACGTTCTCTTTGGCCTTTTTCCTGGTCAGGATGTTCCCATGTCTGTCATCAATTATATTGTCAATAGAGTGATATGTGACATACCTTAAAAGAGCCAGCCTCTGTTCTTGGTCTGGTTCATCTTGTTGAGAAATATCTTCGTCATGGTTCTGAACATCTACTTGTTCACCATCCTGGGGTGTCTTGTCAGCTTCAGGCACAGTCCCTCGCTCTTGATTTTTGTCAGTGGGAGTTGCCTTCTCTTCTTTGGTTGCTGCTTCATGAAACTCAAAGACATCTCCTCCATTAGTAAGTTAAAAATTTTCATGATTGACATGTTCGGTCCTCTTGTTTGGTTCAGATGATTCATCAATTTTTACTTTGATGTTTTCAATTATCTTGCCTGTTCTTTTGTTCAGACACCGATAAGCTTTGCTTTTGGTAGAGTAACCCAAAAATGTTCCTTCATCACTGTTGGGATCAAACTTCCCAGAAAACATTTTTCTTTTGATATAACATTTACTACCAAAGATTCTGAAGTAGCCTACACTAGGAGTATGCTGAAACCATAGTTCGTAAGGCATCTTACCGGTTCTCTTTTTGACTTGAACTCGGTTGATTGTATACACAGCGATGTTGACATCTTCTCTCCAGAAGTGATGAGGAAGATTCTTTTGGATCAATAGGGTTCTGGCACAGTCGATCAGCATTCTGTTTCTTCTTTGTGCTACTCCATTTTGCTGAGGAGTCCTAGGTGCAGAGATTTGTCTTTGTATGCCATGTTCCTCACAGTAATGAGTAAACTCCTGAGAGGTGTACTTACCTCCTCTGTCCAACCTCAGACATTTGAAGCTTCTACCAGTTTCCTTTTCCACTCTAGCCTTGTAAATTTTGAACATGTGAAAGGCTTCAAATTTCTCACGGGGAAAGAGTGTCCACATCATTCTTGAGAAATCATCTATGAACAACATGAAATACCAGTCTCCATGATAGCTCTTTGTCCTCATTGGTCCACACAGGTCTGTGTGCACAAGATCTAGAACATTTTCAGCAGATAAGGACTTGCTACCGAAACTTTCTCCTGTCAGTTTTCCTAACTGACAATCCTTACAAATAGCTCCCATAGGTTTTGCAATTTTTGGGAGTCTTCTGACTGATTTCTTCTTGCTCACTTTGACAATGCTGTCAATGTTTATATGGTAGAGTCTCTTGTGCCATAGCCAGCTATTGTCTTCTTTGGAGATAAGACCAATCTTGCTTGATTCTCCTTTGACAGAAGCAATTAAATAGGCTCCTTCTATTGAGTCTAGGTAGAACAGATTGCCTTTGCTTTGTCGACCGGTTGCAACGTGAGATCCAGATTGATTTTTGATTACGCAGGAGCCTTGACCGAATTCCAACTGGAAACCTTTGTTGTTTAGCTATGCAACACTCATTAGGTTATACCTGAGTCGTTTGACCCAGTACATGTCTTCACAGATAGCATTATTGCAGAGAACAATAGATCCCTTACCCTTGATGGCACAAGGGGCATTGTTTCCAAATGTGACTGATCCGCTGTCGTTGAGCTCCAAGTTGATGAACTTGCTCTTGTCACCGGTCATATGGTGAGTACATCCGCTGTCAATGATCCAATCGTCATACTGATGTGATTTGGATACGAGTGCAACTTCATTAAGAGCTGGGCTCTCCTTTATTGCAACAAATGCAATTTTTGGATCTTCTGAGTCTTCAGACTCATTGCCTGTGACTCCTTCCTCCGCAAGATAGCATTCCTGCTTTGCTTTGTTCTTGAACCAGTCTCTTTTGTCTCTGTTTTCATTATCTGGACATCGGACAACAATGTGTCCTATTTTGTTACAAGAGAAACATTTTAAAGGGAGTTTCCCTTTATATTTCCCTTTCCTTCTGGGGAATCTCTTAGCAATCAGAGCTTCAAACTCATCTTGCTCCATCTCCTTTGAAAGTAGATTCTCAATGAGGTTGCCGGTCTTACCGGTAGACGAATTACTAGTTTCTCTTCCCTTTTTGGTGGAAGAGGCATTGACCGATGATTTAAATGCTGCTTCCTGAACAGATAGGCTATTATCAAAGTTGCTTAATTCAAAAGCAGCCAGCTTACCGATTAGGGAGTCTAAGGTGACTTGATCGTTGCTTACGGATCTAAGCTCTTGAATCGCATAGATCTTGATGGCATACTAAGGTTTGAGAGTTCTTAGTATTTTGCTCACCACCTCTTCTTCAGTCAGCTTGCCTCCAGCACTTTTGATGGAGTTGATCACTTCCTTGATTCGGTTGCTATATTGCTCGATATCTTCTCCATCATTCATCATCATGTCATCATACTTCCCCTGAGGCTTTCGACCTTGGCTCTCTGGACATTGGGATCTACTCCATAAACTGTTTGTAACTTTTTCCACATTTTGCAGGCGGAGTTAAGATGTTCAATTTCAGCAAACACGTGGTCGGGTAAGGTGCTAGCTATTGTGTCCATGGCAGCCGTGTGCTCAGTCTTAATTTTCTCTTCATCAGGTGTCAAGGTACCAGCAGGCTCACTGTAGTCATTGGTAACATGTTTCCAGTACTGGTCACCGTTGGTCTTCATATATAGCTTCATTCTGCTGCACCATAAGGTGAAGTTTTCTTTTGAAAACTTTGGTCCTTCCTTTCTCTCTGTGCGGTTAAGCAACAAAGAAAAATAGAACAAGGCTCTGATACCAATTGACAGTCCCAACCGGTGCTGAGAGGGGAGGGGTGAATCAACACTTGAAAAAATCTTTCCTTTTTCTTTAATCTAGTGAAGTAAACTTGCAGCACAAAAACAAGCAGTTCCAAGCAAATAAAATAGCAAGTGAACAAACACAAAGTGACACCAGATTTATCACGTGGAAACCCGGTTAGGGTGAAAACCATGGTGTGAGGAGACCTCACAATATTTGTACTCTTCTAAAGTACGCCTTGTTAAGAGCTTACTCGGTCAAGGGATAAAATGCACTTGCTAGGTGCGACCCGGTCAAGGGATTTGTTACAGTAAGGTCTATTATGACCTGTCCGGTTAAGGGACTTCAAACACCTTGAAAGATGTTACCTGGTTAAGGGATTTTGATACAAGGGACTTGTTAAAGTCCACCCAAATACTGGGATTTGTCTATTGCAGTTTGCTAGAAAACAATAGAATCAAGATCTTTACAGAAGGCTCTGCTTCGCCAGATGTGATCTCTATTTTTGCTCTACTGATAATTATCACCGGTTAACACAGGAGTATTCTCAACTGTTGTTGTGCTGCCTTGCACAATCTATTATCTCTTTGTCGATTTTCTCTAACCCTTGCTACTGTAGCATATAGGTTCACTCTTTTTCTCGGCAGAATGAAGGCAAATCTTCTTCTCAACAGACATAAGAATATATTCAGTTTTGTTGCCCTGACTACGCCTCAAATGCATGACCTAATCCTGAGATCCAACGAATGCATCACTTGGTGAAGTGTTTGTTCTCTTGAGCAAGCATCTGGTGTAAGCTTTGTCTTCATCCACTACATGAAGAAAACAACAGTTGCATGTCAGGCAACCTTTCTTCATAAGAGATAACACTTCGATTTAAAGCCATTAAATCCAACTTTAAATCCTTCAGTCGTGCCTCAAGTAACCATTGATTCTGGCTTTAAATCCTTTACCTGTGTCTCAAACCGATCACCAAGCCAACTCAAGATCACTCGGATTTACTGCAATAAATCCCGGTCAAGAAGAGTTGGTTGGAATAGAGAGTTGACTATGACTTCCTCGGTTCATACCTGAGTCTTATAGTATATCGGTTGAGATCTTCATGCTATAAATAGGTAAGAGTCTTAGAACGTCTCTTTCTTGTCTTACCGGGTACACGCCCTTGGTGTGGCAGATTACCGGTTGCACTGTTCCGGTTGTGTTATAGACAATTGTTGGATATGCTTTTATTTGTACTTTTCTATACCGGTTGAGGTCGGTTCTTGGTTGATACTAGGATACACTCTTCTCTGCTGAGTGCATTATCCAGTTGCTGATGTTTATTGTAGTGACCGGTTTCACAGCCTCTCTTGCTGAAGAGTCCCGTCTATAATAGAGACAACAAATCTCTATCCTCTTTTGCCAATCAATGACAACACTTGGACTGGTAGAGAGCTTACCGGTTAGTGATGCCAACAAACCTTTCTTGTGTGTTAGTAAAGGGAGAGCTAAATGTTGGCATTATGCATAGTTGTCATCATTGGCAAACATCAAACACATTGGTCATAATGTTAGAAGTAGTGGTGAATCTGTAGTTGTCACAGTTGACAAACATCAAACTTGCTAAGTAACTAGTGTAAATGAACCGGTTACATAAAGGGAACCCGGTCACGACAATACTGGTCTTGTCTAACCGGTCTAATAGAGAACTAAAGAAGGTAGATGACTCTACCGACAACACACTAGTTTCCGTGTAATAGTATCAGACCTACCGGTCTGTGCTTTTATGATTTCGAATTGTCTTGTATATCCGATCTGGATTTAACGGGATATGTTCGACAATTGGAGTTTGGTATGTGAGCTTTTTGGCATGAACTGGAGTTTTACATGCGAGATTTTTGATATGCCTTCCAGAACAACGTCATTTTGGAGGACTTGTAGCTTGGCGCCAAATTTGAATTGTGAGGATTATTATATATATGGGTCATCATGCATAAATTAAATGTTGTTGGAGAAATCAAGTGCGTAGAGATAAAGCAAAATAGTAGAGGAGAAGAGAAGAGTCTTTTGAGAAGGGATATAGTCACCAAGAGTGAACGAAAGAGATTGAACAACCAAGCTGAGCGAGGAATAGAATAGGTATGATCTGAATGACAGATTAGGTGTCTACGAAGATCATCTTTCTTATTGGTTGAAGTTCGTGAAAATCCCTTTATATGGGTGAACCCTAACAGGTTCGTTTGTATAATTCCCTTAACCAAGTGACATCTTGATTGATGTTCTTAAGTCCTCTGGCGAGGTGACTGTTACCAAAATTTCACACATGCTGAATTTTACTTCAAGTAACATTATAGAAGGAGTTGCAAAAGAAAATGTACTTTTTCTATTCATTCATTTTTATCATTTTTGCAACCATATATGAAATCATGAGCAAAGAAATGCAATGTTCATTGTATAGATCATCACTGGTCTGTACAATTTTCATTTCTACAAAATATGAAATGAATTAAGTATGCTGAATAGAAAAGTCTCACACAAGCCGTGAGCATAACTAGCTGATTTTCTTTCATCAAGAAATGCATGAACAGATAAATATCTAATGAAAGAAATAAAGAGTAGAGATAACCAGTCATTGCCTGTTGCTTTGACTGGTTATGAGCTCTTTCTCCGGCACGGCAGAATCCAGCTCCAAGCTCCATGACCTCGAGCATCTGCAAAAAAAACATAATGGCAACTGGTGTTAGATCCCGAGGGATCTAAGCAATGACTACTTATCTCTATGGCTACATACTATATCTGTTCATGCATTTCATCATAAAAGAAAAAGTAGATTGATAAAACATCAAGTGCAAAGTCATATAAGTCTGTTTATGAGTGTCACGAGCCCGTGCTCGAACTTCATAAACGAATTTTCAGTATTGGTGTCATATTTATTATAAATCTTGATCCTTATATGCATATCTGAATACGATTTACGTCAGAAAAGGTCCAATGATTCGCAATCATGTGTATGATTGAACAGTGATGTTTCAGGAAAAAGCATTCAGTTTACATGAACAAGAGAGAATATTTTCAGCTGCACCTGTTATTTGCAAAATGATAAGAGCTGTAGGTGAGCAAACAACAATCTACTACAGCATTCAGCGGGAGCAATGAGGCAAGCTGTGTGCAATATAACTAACATCCAGAAAGCTTTAGGATCTATGCACAGAAAAGGGGAGTAATAGCTCAATTTTTCACTATTAAAATATAGAGTTAAAGATTGAAATTCAATGCTTCATGCAATGTCCACGTAGTATTCGTGCAGTCCAGAGAAAAGTTCAGGGTTGTTTTCACACAAAGTTTCAGCTTCATAGAACAGACAAAAGAAAAGATAAGTATATTCTACTATAAGCATGATAAAGGCTACATAATGGGAAAGCAAATAAAGTCCATTTCATGCTATAAAGGCGGCTCTAAGCAGCAGATTTATAAAGAATCATGGAGCATAAACAGTATAAAAGCATGGTATATTTGTATCAACAAGTTCAAACTGGCAACCAGCAGAAAATGGTTTATTCAAATAAATAAGTGCATGCTCAGAAGGATATATTTTTGCAAAAAGAACAGTGAACAGTCACTTGAAGAGGCACATTTTTGCAAGATATAGTTCAGAATAACGGAGATGCAGAGATGCATTAAAAGTCTTTTGCAAAAACCACAAGTCAAGAATGGAAACCGTGAGTACATATTTGAAATAACAGTGCACGTTTTTAATGAAAACTCTTGAGCATTCAATGCACGATAAAGCAGAGAGTTTTAACTCTAAACAGTAAGTTTATTCTCAAAGACCAGTGGTATAATGTTCGTGTTCGAACAGTTCCAGATTCTTAAAATGTGAGTGCATCTTCAAAACAACAGTAATCTTTGACCAATTGAGGGTTTCGAACTCAGATTGTTCCCATAATACAAGTAGTGCACTTTTTTGCAAAAATGATTCAAAATAACAGAGATACAGCAAGGCGGTAAACAATGGAGTGAATCGAACCTCTTGTTATCAGCAAGGAACGCACCTTTTTTGCAAATATCATTCAACAAAAGCGGAACAGGCAGTGCGTATGCACTAAATATCAACAAAGCATCAGAGATTGCAAGAAAAAAAGACCCACATTTTTTAATATCAAACCCCCAGCAGAGAATAAGGAGTGTTTTGTGCAGTGATGGCACGTTTTGTGCCTCATTACCACAAAGAGGAAGAAAAGCCAGCGACAGCAGATATAAATGTTCAGAGAAGCCACATTAGATATACCAGATGAGCCACGTTTTTTTTAGCAGTAAGCTCGAAGATGAGAAAGCAATGGAGCAGGCTTACCTTTCCTGTTCATGGCGGCTCGAATCCAAGCAAGAATGGCGCAGTTTTTAACCAGAGAAACTGCAAAGGGGAAGCGGCTAAGTGCTGGCGCAAAGAGGAGCCTGCGTGACAGCAATTCATGGCGGCTAGGGTTTCATAACCCTCCTTCCTTCTTCGCCAGCCAAAGACCATAAAATGAGATGTAAAAAATGAAATGAAATAGGGGTTCGATACCCTATATCCACCTTGGTCGCCAAATGTCGGCACTTTACTATGTTTGTCAAGGTTTGTTTTGCAGTTGACACTTAGCAAAAATTAAAATTTTTATTTTTGCCTTTCAACTTTAAACTTAAATAAATTAAATTAAATATTTATTTCTTTTAATTTATTATTATATAACTTATTTCTTTTATTTTGATAAATATTAATTATTTTCAATATAATCCTAAATAATAAAATAAATATTAAATAGTTTATATTTCACATATGAAATATAATATATTTAATATTTATCACTTAGGATATTATTTAAAAATAATTAATATTTCCAAAATAAATAAATAAATAAGTTATATTATAAATAAATTATTATTAAATCAATTATTAAATAATTGTATTTCGTTATGAAATAGAAATTATTTAATAAATATTTTATGCAAAAAATAATATCTAATTGTCTCTTATAAAAGTTTAAAGTTGAAAGGCAGATATTTATTAATTTTTCCTAAGTGTTGAGTCATTGGATAAAGCTGTTTTCTCTGCAGTAGAGTTATTGCAGTTTCAGAGATTTTTATGAGTCTTCTAGAGGGATCTGACGCGTTTCTGAGCAGAATTTATGTTGATATTATCTGGTGATGACTTCTGAGCCACTTAGACACATGTTTTCAGAGGCTTTTAAGGCTTAGTTTTTGTCTTTTTCTCTGCATCCGACCCCTTGATATTTTGCCCTCATGTGGTAGAGGAAGATTGTATAAATAGGAGTTGAGGACTCTTTGTAAGGGGAGTTAGAAAAATTTTATGCAGATAGCTTAGAAAGTGATTGTTTTTCAGATCCTTCTTAGTTCTCTGCCATTTTTGCTTGTAGCTCAGTCATGGGAATGATTCTGTGTCACCTTTGAAGCATGAATAAAATACAGATTGGAGGCCTTTATTGAGTTCATCTTGTTGTATGTGAGTCTGTCTGATTTGATGCTTATTGCTGTGATCTATCTATGAATCCTTTAGTAAGCTGTCTCAGTTTTTACATCTGCAAATGAATGTTTTGATAGTCATATAGGTTGTAAGTTGTGGGTTATATCTCAGATTCTTAGCTGTGAATGTCTTTGTTCCTGTTACGTCTTTGAAGTAAAGAGCATCCTTCTTACAAAGCATTTATATGTGGGTATCTTGACATCAATATTGTGCCAAGTTGGTCTGTTTTGAAGAAGGTTTCATTGTGTTAAGGCATTGTTTTTCCCATCTTTCAGTTTTGGTGTATCACCTCAATTTTCCATTTTAAGCTTTTCCTGTTCAGTGTTACTTTTATGCAATCCTTCTATCCTTTTTCTCCATCAGTTTCAGTTTTCAGTCCTTCAAAAAGCAAATAAGGTGATCATCACATAGGAACCGGCCTAGAACCCGGAGATTCACTCCGTTTTTTGGGAAACCCACAGCCCAGGAGTGTTTCCATGTTTCTCCAGAAGGCTAGATTCTGGCTATCTAGCAGGGTGCATTTTTTAGAGATAACAGTGACTCCTAACAGGGTTAAGATCTTAACCAATCTATGTTAAATCCCTTTACGGGGTAACACTCTAACAAGTGTTGTTGTAAGCCTTTAACAGGGAAACTTTATTACTGCAGTAGTGAAGATTGCGGGCTTTGTCCCACCGTGGTTTTCTCCCTCTAACCAAGGGTTTCTACGTATAAATCTTTTGTAAGTTGTTGTATGTGATTTCTGTTTAAGTAAGTTAAGCTTACATTATATTTTCGCTATAACACAGTAGTTTTTTTGTTTCATAGGATAAAATTTAAAATAAGTTGATTTGAATGATTCACCCCCCTCTCAGTCACCGGTTAGGATTAACAATTGGTATTAGAGCAAGGTTCTTAGGAAAAGAAGCTTAACCGCTTGAGTAATGATCATGGAGGGTTACCGATATCAGAAGCAATTAGAGGAAGCAAATGAAAGGATTGCTTCACTTGAAGACAGATCGAGAAGATCTCTTGCAAAGAGAAAAGAACTGGCTTTGCAATTGAGTGAAAGCCAAGACATGATAGATGAACTGTCTGAACAGAGTAGTTCAGATGAAGCTGAGGAAGCAGTTTCTGAACTCATGGAGAAAAACTAGAAACTGACCGATCAAGTCTCTAATTTGAAAACAGAACAGGAAGGTCATGCATTGAGAATGACAAAACTTGTGAAAGCGAGCAAAAAAGCTGAGGATGAGAAAAAGAGTGCTAAAGTAGCACTACAGACTGCTGAGAGAGCATGGAACTTAGCTAAAGATGCTGCAACTACAAGAAGACATGTAGGGTATAACTCAAGAGAATTGCATCATGCATGAACACTTGCATGATAAGGAAGAAGCAAGTAGAGAAATGGCTACAGAAGTTGAAAAACTAAAAATGCAGTTGAAAACTGTTGAAGAGAGAAATGAGAAGCTCAGAAAATACAATGAGAGTTCTGAGAAGTTGGATGAGCAACTGAAAGCTCAGAGAAGGCACAAAGAAACCACAAGACTTGGTTACAATGACCAAGGCACCAAAGAAACTGGTGAGTCCTCAAACCTTGAAGGAATCAAGGAGGAGAAGAAGAAACCAACTGGAGATAAAGGTAAGAGACTCTCCAAACCATCTTGCAAACATTGTGGCAAACTGGGTCATAAGTCTAATGATTGTAGGAATGCACCGGTGAAACCTTTCACTGCCAACAGTTAGTGCAAAAACTGTTATAAGTATGGACATAGGGCGTTTGAGTGCATGTCACGATCCAACAGTGTGTCCAGTGGCAGCAAAGGAAGCTTCAAAGGCTATTGCTATGCATGGAATAAATTTAGACATAAGGCTGAAGAGTGTGGTTCTACAACCATGGCATTCAAATCTCCACCGAGACTAGTAATCCATATCAACAATGCGAACTGGGGCATGCCTATTTGTGCTACGTGTGAGCAATCAGGGCATAGAGCTACTGAGTTCTATTCATCCATGGACAAAGGAAGAAGAGTAAATCCATGGAGAGGAACTGGGATGACTTGTTACAATTGTAACAAGATTGGGCATCTGGCTAGAGAATGGAGGAACCAGTCATTGAACAAAGGTAAAGGACAAGTAAAACCGGTCAAGAGTAACGAGACTCCCAAACGAATGGGAAACATAGCTGAAGAGACCAAGAAAGAAATAAAGAAGATATGGTGTTAAAAGGGAGAAAAGAGCTCTGAAGGAGAAAGATTAGAGACTAAGTCATCATCTACTGATGATGATATTTCTTCATCAAATTAAGCCATCAAGGCTTAGGGGGGAACATGTAGAAATGCTATTGTCCCCAGATTGACTAGTGAGATTTATTCTCACTAAGTGGAAGTTATTACTGAGAAGCACTCACCGATCTAAGACCAAAGAACCGGTCAAAAGAGTATGTAGTATACTCTGGTTAATTACCTTCTCTGCGATAGGCTACTGTAACACAGTTGAAGTATCAACCGAGGTTGTTGTTGTAAAACAGGTAAAGATTAATGATGAATCCGTCGACAAAGGTCAAGTTAGGTGAAAACTGGAAATGCTCATTAATGCAATAACCGTTAACTAAATGTTATAAGTTTGTTAATTACCGTTGGAGCCCAAGGATATAAAATGGAAAGTGCATTACTCATTTCTTTTTACTTTACTTTTTGTGTAAAATTTTTTAAGGCTTGAGTAATCTATCTATCTGTATTCGCGATCGGTTGTTTTCAAATCCCTCAAATTCAACAGAGTTTTGTTTGTGTTCTCATACCAACAAAATGGCATCATCAACATCAGTTTCAAACCTCATCAATCAATCAACAAGATCGACCTGAATACGATGTGATGCAAGTGCAGAACATGAAAAATGATTTGGCTAGAGCCCTTTCATCTATTCCCAACGACATGCTTATGATTGAAGACGTAACTGCCTTCATTCACTGCAAGCAAGAGGAGTTGGGCGAAACATTCATTTAGAGAGAATTTCTAGGGCTCTGCAAGGACGGGAAGATGAAGGGAAATTACACATGATTGGAAGCGGTTGGATTGACAAATGGGGTTAAATACCCTATCATATTTCAACTTGACTGGATTCGAATGGTACTAATTTGAGTACACGATCTAGGCATGTGGTTGGGAAAGGGTGTTGTCACACCTATCACAAAGGAAGACCTGAGCAGAGTGACAGGGTTTAGCGCCACAGGGGAAGCCCTTACCCTGAGAACCATATCCAACAGTGAAGTCACCTGACTCACAAAGTCGAGGTATGTCAGTCGCATGATGATTGTCATAGATATTGAAGATGAAGGTGTTCGGTTCGCTGCTGCGGTGATCGGATATAAAATCTAACAATCAAGTTGTCTCAACAACATATTTGGAGGAGCCATTCATGCAGCTCACAGAATCATGCACGACAATGCCACATACGACCTATGTGCTATGTTGAGAAGCCAAATTTTTGAGAACATGAAGAAGCTCAGAGTGGTAAAGAATAAATTTTTGAAATATGGATTGCTAATGGTATGTCTCTTCTATTATCAAAAGTTCTTTCCAGGTGTGGGAAATGTTACATGGGTAACAAATAGACCGGTCATGGTCCAAATAGGAGAGATGATCAATAACTTAGGAAACCGATTTAATAAGGTTATGACATATCACTTCAAAGATTTTCAATCTAGAATGCATGAAAGGGAAAGGATCCCATCTTCAATTGTTATTGAATACAAGGATGATGTTTCTTTCCTTGTAAGCACTGATCACTGCATAATCCAGGTTGTTGAGCCCATAACAGAATTTGCATCGGAGCTAGGATATGAAATATCAAGAAAGACTGCCAAAACATTTGCTGAGGCACTTCAAGAATGTAACCTAGACCTATCGGCCAACTGGTTTGGCACTTGTGATGAGATAAGTGCAATTTTGAAAAAGAATGAACCTTTGAAGACAACGAAAAAGGTTACTGCAAAAGTCACCAAACGATCAACTACACCAAAGAAAAGAAAGGTAGCTGAACTGGACCCTAAAGTACACAGGAAGAAGGCGCAATCGGTCACAACTGAGCAATCTCAATCAGAAGAAGAAGACTCAAATGGAACCGAGACCGAACAAACCACTACTTATACCAGAAGAAAGAAGATTGGCGAGCCGGTAAAGCAGGCGAAACCATCATAAAAAAGGCAAACCATTGATGAAACGGTTAAAGGTATAAAGACTTCAGGTAGGATGGCATCAGTTGAAAGAAGATATAATTTGTCTAATGAACAAGACAAAAGGAAAATCGAAGATGCTGTAATATACTACTTGTACATATTCAAGAGAACCCCTACCGAAATTCATGGCATGATTCCTGTAGAATTACATGAGCTTATTGAAGGAAGGTGGAAATCTTGAATGGAAAAGGAGAAAGAGCTCGAAATCAAGGCACTACTGGAATTGCAAAACCACTTAAGCCTCGAAGAAGTAAACGATCAGGCAGATGCTCACTGTTAAAGAATTATGAATTAGGAGATAAGATATATAAACTGAATGTATGCAGTAGAATACAATTGCCTTGGTTATTGATTGATTCTACAAAGTACAATAACTATATATATTGAATCAAGAGGATATCAATATGAACAGTCATGACTTATCATATACAATAAGCCATGACTCTTCGTATATAACAAATCAAATTAACATATGATTATCGCTTTGATCCCAGCGCAATTACGAAACATATCAAACAGTGGCATTAGTGTTTTAGATATGGCAGTCACGATACTACCGTGACTGTCATATACGAATAGTCGTGACTGCTCGTATATGGCAGTCATGATACGTATGCCTGACTCTTTGTCATATGCCCAGTCACGATTCATTCACGAGTTAGCAACTGTTAATAATGTTCGGCTTAAATAGCATCGTTACACATATATATATATATATATATCATGATTGTTTCATTGATTATTAAACTCGAACACACAATACTTTAACACTCCCTCTTGAGAGAGAGTTTAATAAAATTAGTAGAACATTTCATATCATGATATTTGGCCCAATCCAAGAAACTTACATAGTGTCGATCATGATAATTTATTACACAACAATAATGTAAATGTTAAGATGTTCGGTCCTATCCGGGACAAACCCTTTTCGGGAGTCGATCCTAACAACTTTATTACCCAACAAGTAATAACATAAGCAACAAGATGTCTGGTCCTATTCAGGACAAACCCTTATGGGAGTCGATCCTGAAGCCTGGTTACTATAGTCAAGATCGTCACCTTGACATAGTAACCTATATACACAGAAGATTGTCATCTTCACAATTTTGAAATATTTCAATATTTTATTCATGAATAAACAATGTACATTAATAATTCCATTCAGATTTTGATCAAACCAATTTTCCTTCTGAAGAAGTCTGTCTTTACTTTTGCAAGAGGTTTAGTAAAGATATCTGCATTTTGTTCTTCAATACTGATATATACCAGTTTAATGATCTTCTTGTCTACCATATCTCTCACATAGTGATATGGGATCTCTATGTGTTTTGACCGATTGTGAAAAACTGGATTTATGGAGAGCTTGATACAACTTTGATTGTTACAATGAATAATAGTGGGTACTAAAGATTTACCAAATAGGTCAAAAAGTAATTTTCTTCACCATACTGCTTCTTGAGCTCCCATGGATGCAGCCATGTATTCAGCCTCTGTTGAACTCAGAGCAATTGCAGATTGTTTCCGACGAAACCATGAAATTACTGTAGAACCCAAACTGAAGCAAACTATTGTGATACTCTTACGATCTGAAGAACTTCCTGCCCAATCTGAATCTGAATAACCTTGAAGTTGGATTTCAGTCTTGTCATATTTTAGCCCAAGTTCACTTGTTCCTTTTAGATATCTCAAAATGTGTTTTGCAGCCATTAGGTGTATCTGCTTAGGTTCAAACATGAAGTGGCTTAGTACATTGGTGGCATAGCAAATGTCAGGACGTGTGTTTACTAGAAACATGAGAGAACCAACTATTTGTCTGTAAGGTTCTCAATTTTCTACAAGTTTTGAATTTTCTGCTTCATCTTTTAACTTATGAAGGTTTGTCTCCATGGGTGTAGCTAAAGGTTTACAATCTGTCATACCAAATCTATTCAGAATGTCAGAGATGTACTTCTTTTGACTTAGAAGAATGTGATCTTTCTTTTGAATAACTTCAAGACCTAAGAAGTAGTGAAGTAGGCCCATATCCTTCATGTCAAATTTAGCTACTAGATCCTTTTTACATTTATCAATAAGATAGTCTTCTCCTGTAATGAGTAAGTCATCGACATAGAGAACTAGAATTATCATGTCGCCTTTTCCATTTTTGAAGTATATATTAGGGTCTGCAGTATTCTTAGAGTATCCTAATTTGCTCAAGTAATGATCGATTCTTTCGTACCATGCTCTGGGAGCCTGCTTATGTCCATAGAGTGCTTTCTTTAACTTGCATACGTATTTATCTTTGTCATGTGTGAAGAATCCTTCCGGTTGTTGAATGTAAACTTCTTCCTCAATTTTACCATTTAGAAATACTGTCTTAACATCCATCTAATGTACTTTCCATCCTTTAGAGGCTGCAATGGCAAGTATGGTTCTGATAGATGTGTATCGTGCTACTAGAGCAAAAGTTTCTTCATAGTCAATGCTTGCCTTCTGTGAGAAACCTCTTGCAACAAACCGAGCTTTGTGTTTATCAATACTCCCATTTGGTGCATATTTGATTTTGAATAGCCATTTTGATGATACAATTGACTTATGTTTAGGTCCGGAAACAATATCCCATACATCATTTTTTAGAATGGACTGATATTCTTCAATCATTGCTTCCCTCCAGGCTTGATCTGATAAGGCGTTCTCAACACTAATAGGTTCAGATTCTGAGAGTTCAGTTAGAAGAGCAGTGTAACATTTTTGAGTTCTAGTTCTTTTGTTTTCTCTAAAAATTTGTGCATATCCACATTGTTCTCCTCAAGCATTTTTCTAGTCCATAATGGTCTCTTTTTACTATTTTCATTATCAGAGCAAGAAGGTTCAAAGTCAGGGATTGTTTCTTCATTATTTATAGGTGCTGAATCCATGTTTGAATTGTTATCCTCCCTCTCATTCTCAGTTGACGGCTCTCTATCAAAATCTGTAGAAATATTATCTTCATTTTCTGTACATAAGAAGTTTTCTTCAAATTTAACATCTCTGCTTATTTCTACTGATTTCTGACCCGGTATATGTATACGGTATCCTTTAGAGTCCTCATTGTAGCCTAGAAAAATACCTTTCTTGCCAGAAGGTTCTAACTTCGTCCTTTTCTCTTTTGGTACATGTATATATACAGGACAGCCAAACACCCTTAAGTGACTTAAGTCAGGTTTGACTCCTATGAATACTTCTTCTAGTGTGGTGTTTTCTAGTATAGCATGAGGACATCTGTTTTGAATATAAACCGCAGTGTTAGCGGCTTTTGCCCAATACGATATGTGAATATTTTGATCATGCATCATGGCCTTTGTTGCTTCAATGATGGTCCTATTCTTCCTTTCTGCTACTCCATTCTGTTGAGGATTATAAGCTACAGTATACTCCCTCTTAATCCCAACAGATTTACAATAGTTTTTGAAATTTTTAGAGGTGAATTCTCCACCATTATCTGATCTAAGAATTTTGATTTTCTTACCGGTTTGGTTTTTTACTAGTGCTTTGAGTTTTTGAAATTTGGCCAGAACCTCACTTGACTCTTTAAGTTTTGAAAAATATATCCATGTTTTCCTTGAATAGTCATCCACAAAGATTAAGTAATATAGGGCACCAAAGAAGGAAGGGGTAGACATAGGACCACACACATCAGTATGGATGAGTTCTAGAATGTTATTTGACTTATGTTCACTTGGGGGAAAAGATCCTTTAATGTTATTCCCTAATGCACATCCCTTACAAATGCTAGAGTGTTCAGATTTCAAGGGAGGTATGCCAGAGGTGATCTTAGACAATGTTGGAAGGGCACTATATCTAATATGACCTAGTCTTTTGTGCCAAATCTCATTATTCTGATGAACATTGTGATTTAGGGCTACCTTTTGTTCATTACATAGTTTGTACAAACTACCATCTCTGTACCCTATATGAATGGAATTTTTTATATTAGAATTTTTAGTCCAGAGGACTTTGTCTTCATTGAAAGTTACCCTGTATCTTTGATCAGCTAGTCTAGAAATAGAGATTAAATTTCTCTATATTCCTGGTACATACAAAACTTCTTTCAACTGTAGGGTTACTCCATCTCTTATCTTTATCAAACAGGTCCCAATTCCTTTTACCAGATAAGAGGAGTTGTCACCAATAGTTACCTCTTCTGAAGAGTTCTCTAAGAAGGTTTCGAATTGATCTCGGAATCCAGTGATGTGTCTGGATGCACCACTATCTATTAGCCACGTACTTTTGTTAGAATTTAATTCACTTGCTAAGGCCAAGAAAAGGGGTGAAATTTCTATTTTTTTTCACTTCCGCTAGGGCTGCTTGTATTTTTTGTTTTCCAAGGCAATATTTGTGAATATGTCCGTATTTGTCACATTTGTAACATTTTACCATGGAAAGATCGCTTTTATTGAATTGTTTCCCATTGTTTGATTGTCTGAATTTTCTCTTCCTTTTTTGAGATGTTTTCTTGTTGCTTTTAATGTGGAGAGCTTGTAATTCATTTCCATTACTAGACCCCATTCCTCTGGAAGCTAGCCTGGATTCCTCTTCGGTACAATCGTTCTTTAGTTGCTCGAATTTAGGTAAAGGTGGTTTAGTGCTTATACATTGAATGAAGGTTTCCCATGAGGTGGGTAAACCTTTGAGAGCAATTAGAGTGAGTTCAGAGTCTTCTACTGTATTTCCAATGCAAAGAAGTTGGTCTCTTATTTCAGAGATTCTCAAGTAAGAAGTGATTGTTTCTTCTTTGTTGATTTTCATATTTAGAAGTTGATTTTTCAAAGTTAACATTCTACTGGCATTGTTGATCTCAAATGTGTCTTGAATTATTTTAAATATTTCAAAAGCACTGGTAATTCTAGATATGCTAGGAAGAATTGAGTCTTTTACAGAATCAATTATTAGTTTTTTGGCTTTATTGTTTCTCCTTTTCCATGTTGTCTTCTTTGTCTCATCTTCGGGTATTTTAATATCTTTCTCTATATACTCCTCTAACTCAAGTTCCATAAGAAGAGAGGTAAGCCGAGTTCTCCAAGATATAAAATTTGAAGGTCCTTCTAACCTATCTTACATTCTCATGCAATGGGCCATTTCTGAAAATTGTACTCAACAATTTCGAAGGTTTAAGAATATGCTGGACTATAGATTATATAGGTTATGAATTTTATCTCCTTTTAATAACCTGGCTTTGATACCATGTTAAGGAATTATGAATCAGGAGATAAGATATATAAACTGAATGTATGCAGTAGAATACAATTGCCTTGGTTATTGATTGATTCTACAAAGTAAAATAACTATATATATTGAATCAAGAGGATATCAATATGAACAGTCATGACTTATCATATACAATAAGCCATGATTGTTCGTATATAACAAATCAAATTAACATATGATTATCGCTTTGATCGCAGCGCAATTACGAAACATATCAAATGGTGGCATTAGCGTTTTAGATATGGCAGTCATGATACTACCATGATTGTCATATATGAACAGTCATGACTGCGCTTGTATATGGCAGTCACGATACGTATGCGTGACTCTTTGTCATATGCCCAGTCACGATTTATTCACGACTTAGCAGCTGTTAATAATGTTTGACTTAAATAGCATCGTTACATATTAGTTAATATATATATATATATATATCATGATTGTTTCATTGATTATTAAACTCGAACACACAATACTTTAACACTCACAAACACAACTTTAAAATCAGAAACAGGATTGGTCGAGTATTGATTGGAGAAGTTAAAAATGTTCATGATGGAGTTGTCATCTGGACAACCATACTCGAGAACACTGGGAAAGGCAAAGGTATTCTGGGAACATCAGTTATTGGTTACTGTGAACATCACTGAAGACACCAGTGGTGATCTAACCTCAGCAACTATCTTAGCATCTCCAGTAAAAGGTAAGGAAAAAACACTTATTGTTGATGACATAGTCGTTGAGATCATAGATTTTTGTAAGGTTAGGAATGTTGCAAAATGGTACAGTGTCTTAGGTGCTCATGATAAGGCTAAATTAGAACTCGCCCTATTAGAAAGTTTTCTTGAGTTCAACCTGGGACCCAAGGATTATAGGTCCATTTCCTAGCAGAACTCAATAAAAGGATCCTAGCATAATGGAGAGGAGTAGCCAAAGACGAGAGAATAATACGGGAAGTTCTAGATCAAATAGAACCAGGTCTAGAAGATGAAGAAATCAAAAATCATAAATGGCCAAGAAAAAGAAGTTTATGACGAAACAGTGAAATTGTGGAAGAATCATGATTTCACCTCTCCAACAAAGAAGCAAGAGAAATTGACACAAACACAAGTTTCTACTAAGATACCCCATTCAACAAGTCCATAGGATAATTCTCAAGTTCCACAAACAGAGGCAACGGTCCTACCAAACATATCAATGGACACCGAGGCATTTAAGAGAAAAGATGATGAGACAAGAGACACAACCGTTGAGAAGACCACAACTGAGGAGCAGGCTGCACTAATGAGACCAGAAGACCAAGCAATTGTTAGCAATTTAAATTGTCATTAGTGTAATTCACAAACACCATTCACACTGATAAAGGTTCACCGGTCACTCACGTTACTTTAAAGGCATTAGTAGACTAAATAGAGAGGATACACCGGTAGACCGAACTAAGTACTTTGTACCGGTCGTATATTGCAAATAGGGATGAACCGGGTATAAGTGTATACCGGTCTAAAGTGCATCAAGATATGCACCGGATTCTACGAAGCAGTTTGAGTTAAAACCGGATTATTCGGAGCATCCTTCGCTCAGAAGTGGAGTTAGCTTTTTAACAGGAGTTAGCTTTATTTCTGCGGATGTTTTCAAGGAAAACTCCAGATCAGAACACAAAGCTTTTTGCTAGTTGCTTGATTTAAAGATTGAGTTTACAGCCTAGCGGTTCTATAAGTTAAGGGTTTCATTTAGGGTGAACTCTTGTATAAATACAAGTCATAGGACGCGAGATAAAGTGTTGTTGAGAGTTGTTGAATAGAGAGAGCAAAAAAGAGGTATCTGCAGAGAGATCACAGTCACTAGAGGTGAAAGGCAAAGGGGCAGAAAAGATTCGATAGCCTGGAAAACCGGGGAAGAGATCAACAGGTATGATCTAATCAGACAATCAGTGTCATACAAGATCATTGCTTTTATAAGGTGTGAAAGCATATTGAAATCCCTCTATCAGGGTGAACCTAATCGGTTGTTTGTAAAATTCTTTAATAGGGTAACATCTTTGTTGATGTTGAAAGTCCTCTAACCAAGCAAGTCCTAACAGAGTTAAGATCTTAACCGATCTTCTACCAAATCCCTTAACCGGGTAGCACCTTCACCAGTGCTTTGTAAGCTCCTAACAAGGCGCCTTCATTCTGCAGTAGTGAAGTTGTGAGCTCTGTCTCACCATGGTTTTCTCCTTCTAACCAAGGGTTTCCATGTATACATCTTGTGTTGATCTATGTGTTTCTATTTATGCTTATGAACTTAGTTGCCGATTCGGGTTCGGGGACGGATTCGGGTTCGCGAATCCGGTTCGTGGATTCGTGAAATTTTTTTTTCCCGTTTTGGATTCGTGAGGATTCGTGAGTGTATATATATATATATATATATGCATTATAAATTTATATATCAAAAAATATAAGAGAAATATACTTAATTCTAAAACTAAATCATTTCATACTATGAGTATGAATCTATGATGCTTGATCATTAAAACTTCAAATAGCATACTTGATCATTGATCTATCATTCTATGTTGACAATTCTAAAGAAAATCAGCACATTGAATTATATTACTGAATTACAAAATGACATTTCAAAATATTGTTCATTAAAGTTTGAGACATGATTCAATGTTCAATGGTTCATCAATCAAATGGATTATCAAAAAAATCTGGATCAATGGGGTCTCCAGTAGCTGCAAGTGTTTGATCAAAATCATCATTAATGGAACCCAAAGTTCCACTAGCACTAGAGGGTGCTGTCTCATCATCATCATCATCACCATCATAATCCACATCAGCCAAAGTGCTTCTAGCAAGATCGTGAATGGTCATATCTAGGTCAGCAGATTCGGGTGCTACATCCCAAAGCTTCGTTGGCCCCTTCTTGTACTTTGGATCCTTCCGTGACAGGAGACGCAAGTTGTTGTGAACATACACCAAATCTTCTACTTTTTTTGCAGCCAACCGGTTACGCTTGACTGAGTGGATAAAGGAGTAAGTACTCCAATTCCGCTCAGCAGCAGAAGAGCTCGCAACCTAGAGAAAAAACCAACAAAATTAAAAAAATACAAGATAAATTGAAGAGCGTTAAGTATTAAATTCTACAATGCAAGTGACAAAACAAAAAGAAAAAAAAAGTTAAACCTTAAAAACTTACTTGTGATAGAATCTTAATCGCAAGAGGTTGGAGGTATAGATAATCTTGCCCATGAAGATACCACCATGTAACAGCATCCATTTTGCTTTGGTCATTGATAGCAGTAGGGTGGAGATCTCTTCCTGAGATAAATGATCCAAATTCTCTCCTAACACTTACCCCAATATCTGGATCACGGAAGATTTTATCAAATGCCTTCTTATACCCACTGGCAACCTCAGCATCTCTATATGGTGCCACTCTACCTGGAATACCAAGTACTTGTGCGCTATAGTACCTAGGAGAAAGAGCATATGCTAGGAGGTGCAATGGTGTGGTCATCTTGTTCCAACGATGAAGAACCATTGCTTCCACCTTTTTGTATAAGGTGTCCTGAGGATCATTCTCTCTCCTATGTATGACCTGGGATATCAAATGAAATTCATGTAAGTTATCATTATGTCAATTTTGAATTTAAATAACTCTCAATAAACAAAGATAAAGGAATGTATTAAATTTATGACTTACCATTTTTATCTTCTCCAACATTGTGTCCATGCTATGATAGATATCCCCCAAGCATGGTAAATCAGTGTCGGCAAATCGAAGCATAGACATGATGGGATCAGTGAATTCCAAGACATACTCCACACGAGTCCACCAATCATCATCTAATACCAATGCCTTCACCTTTTGGGCCCTGATTGTACTGGACTACTTCCAGATGCTCCATTGGTTACTAATAACCATTTGTGATAAGGCCTCCTTCACCTTGACAAGCCGTCTCAACACAATTGTGTGAGAGGCAAACCGGGTTTCAGCCACCTAAAACATGTTAGTAGAAAGTTAAAACATGACATAAAAATTATAAAATGATAAATGAAACTAAATAAGTTATAAATTAAATTTTAAAATTTACCTTCAACAATTCCAATTTTGAGTAAGTTCTGAAAATTGCTTGTGACATATGGTGATTTGTCACAAACATTTGAATCTCCTCACCCTCCTCATACACCTGTTTCACCCAGTCTATTTCGGTGCCAATTGCCTTCATCACTAGATTGAGAGAATGGACGGTGCACGGTGTCCAAAAGATGTGATCATATCTAGCCTCTATCAAAGCACCTGCAGCCTTGCAAACTTTTGCATTGTCCGTAATTACTTGGACAACATTGTGATGACCCACGGACTCTATGGATTCAATGAGAATTTGGGCAATGAACTCTGCATTTTTAAGTTCGCCTTCACAGTCAACCGCCTTCAAAAACATTGACCCCTTGGAGGATACAGCAATTACATTAATTAAAGGACGGTTTTTACAATCTTTCCATCCATCTAAAACAATAGACACACCTGATTGAATCCAAGAATCTCTTATTGGTTGTAGTAGGTGCTCTACATTTTTTCTCTCATTTTGTAATATGGTGGTGCGCAACTTTTCATATTTAGGGCCATGGTAACCAGAAGGTGCTTCATTTATTCCTTCACACATGTCACTAAAATAAGGTGATCTCACAAAGTTGAATGGAATACCATTTGCAAAGAGGCAACGTCCAACTTTGGCATCAACAATTTCTCTTAATTCAATTTGAAATCCCCTCTCTAATGGGCCTCTAATGGGCATCAGCAATTTCTCTTAATTCAATTTGCAAAGAGGCAACGTCCAACTTTGGCCTCTCTTGCGGGGGGTGTTGTGTGGTTGATCTACATCTTCATCCCTAGAAGGCATAGGCAAGAATGGATGTGATCTAGATTGCATTTGAGTGGGTGGCTGCATTGTTTTCTGTTTACTGGTATAAGAAACTTGTTTCCCTTTTGCACATATTCTGTCAGCTTCTTCTTGTTCTTTTACCAAAGTTGCTATTTGTGCAGCTGGCAATCCCTTCTTATCTTCCCCCTCACACATGTTAATCCCTTGACCCGCAGGGCCTAAAAGATGATATTTTACCTGGGAGTAGGAGCTTCTATATTGTATTTTGCAAAAATTACATTTCCATACATACCCCCCACCTCCAACACATTGAGAAATTCTTGTGGTGTGTCTCCACAAAGGAGACCCTTTATCAATTTTAAATCTTTGAGATCCCTCCCCACCCACTGAACCTTGACTACTCATTGTTGCAATCTATAACAAAAATGAAAAAAGAAAACTTCAAAACTTATACAAAATGAAAAACTTATACTTCAAGAATCAAAACTTATCAAAAAAACTTGAGAATATGGTTCAAATGCATACCTTAGTCACTCAAATAGACTGAATAGTGCTTCTTGGAAGGTCTTTGTCACTCCACAATCGAGCTTCTTCGAATTCAATCACCTCACTTCAAGCTTGCATGAATGAGAGAGCAAAATGAGAGAGAATAATAAAGAGCACAATGAGAAATAAAATGTGTTTGGAGACTCATAAAAGGGGTCGTTTTAGGGTTAGAAGTAAAAAAAATATTATAAAAATATCTTTTTGAAGTCATTGTTTGACTTTTTAAGTTGCAAATGCCGCGGGTCCTTGAGGATTCGCGCGGATCCGTGCGAGATCCTCTTGGATCCGCTCGGATCCTCTCGGGTTCGTGACGGATCCGGGCAGGGTCGGAACCAAACCCTGTGGATCCGTCCGGATCCGCGGCTCGCGGATCCGGACGGATCCACAGGGTTTGGTTCGGACCCTGCCTGGATCCGTCCCGGATCCGACGCAAATCCGGACCCGGATCGGAACCGGACCCGGATCCGGGGTTGCCTGGGCGAATCCGGCAACTAAGCTTATGAATGATTGTTTATATTTTGCTTATCTTGGAAGGATAATTAAACAAGTGTTGAATTGTTATGGAAACAAGTATTTACTGATTCACCCCCCCCCCCCTCTCAGTAACCGGTTAGTAATAACAATTGGTATCGGAGCTTCGTTCTCTAATATATAAAGCTTAACCGCTTGAGAAAAAGATCATGGAGAATTACAGGTATCAGAAACAGCTTGAGGTAGCCAACGACATCATTGCCTCTTTGGAGAATAGGCTGAGAAGATCACTTGCAAAAAGGAAGGAGCTGGCTCTGCAATTGAATGAGAGCAATGAGACCATTGATGAACTTTTTGGGTAGAGTGGATCTGATGAAGCTGAGGAGGCAGTCTCTGAGCTCATGGAAAGAAACCAGATCCTAACCGGTCAGATCTCCAACCTTAAGAGGGAGCAAGAAGATAATGCCCTAAGAATAACCGAACTGATTGAGAAAAAGAGGAAACTTGAAGATGAAAGAAACACCACAGTCAAGTCATTAACAACCTCTGAAAGAGCAAGAAACTTGGCTGAGGAAGCTGTAGGGGCAAATGATCTTGTCATTCTGCAACTCCAAGAAGACATGCAAATTGTCACCCAAGAAAATGCCAACATGCAAAAGGGTCGGCATGATAGGGATGAAGTATGCAAAAGACTGGCACTAGAGTTGTATCAACTGAAGGAACATATGAAAGAACTTGAAGAAAGAAATGAAACCTTAAGAAGATACAACAAGAGCTCGGTCAAGCTTGATGAGCAACTTAAAGCGCAAAGAAAGCACAAAGATCACACCGGTCTTGGATTCCCCGAAAAAGACATCAAAGAGACTGGTGAGTCTTCTAGAGCTAAGACAAGCAAGAGGGATAAGAAGCCGCTGACACAAAAAGTTAAGAAGACTTTCAACACCTCTTGCACTCATTGTGGGAAACCGGGTCATAGAACAAATGACTACAGGAATGCACCGGTAAAGCCAAACAACAGTTACTGCAAAAACTGTTACAAGTATGGCCACAAGACCAATGAATGCTGGTCAAGCCCCACAACTGTGTCCAGTGGAAGTTGGGGAAGCTTCAAGGGTTATTCCTACGCATGCAACAAGTTCGGACACAAAGTTGATGAATGCAGATAAAAAACAATGGCATTCAGATCTCCAAGACCGGTATTCACCAAGAGAAACAAGAATCGGAGCACATCGAACTGTGCTAACTGTGGCATGCATAGTCACAATGACTACCGATACAATTCACCTGACAATAGAAGGGTGAACCAATGGAAGTCAACCGAGATAGTCTGTTACTCCTGCAACAAGGTTGGACACCTAGCCAAAGACTGCAAGAACCGATCAATGAAGAAAAGAAAGGGATCGTCAAACTGGTGGAGAAGGTCTCGTCCTCAAATGAAAAGAATAAAGGGAAGAAGACTGAGAAAGAAGTCAAGCAGATTTGGTTCAAAAAGGAATCAAAGAGCTCCGCTGAGGAGAAGACAGAGGAAAGATCATCATCGGTAGATGGTGATATCTCTTTAGCAAACTAAGTCGTAAAGGCTTAGAGGGAACCGGTAGACCATCTACTGTTCCCGGCAGAATTAGTGAGAAGAGAACTCACTCAATCTACAAGGACAACCAGACAGGTAAGCTTTGATCAACCGGGATAAGCACAACCGAAAAAGCCGGAGTATCGGTTAGCGAAAACGGACAGAAAGGTTAGGTAAAGCAATTAATTTTGTAGCCGTTTAACAATAGTTACCGTTTGGTAATTACTGTTATGCCCTAACTCTATAAAAGAAAGAAGAATTTCTCATTAGTTTTACTTTGCTTTCTTTGTGATTAACGAATTCTTGTGCTAAGTAACATTCTCGCGCTTTGATCACTGTGAGCTACTGTTTGGAATATCGATCAAGCGACTTTTTGTGTTAACCGGTTATCAAGAAATGTCATCATCATCCTCTACCATGAAGCTGATCAAGGGAAGTCAACCGGACCGACTTGCATATGATATTGTGGCAGTTCAAAAAAGGGAAAATGACATGGCTGGTGCACTGCCATCTGTGCCTAACAGAGTCCTCTTAACCGAAGACATCACAACGTTCATTCATGCCAAACAAGAAGAATTGAGGGAAACTTATATTCAAAGCGAGTACCTCGAGTTATGTGAAGAAGGGTGACTTCCTGATAAGTATGCAAAGCTGGTAGCATTTGGGCTTATCAATGGTGTATGCTACCCGACCATCTTCTGGGAAGATTGCATTCGAATGGTTCTAAGCCATCTTCATGAACTGGGTTTTTGGCTCAATAAAGGTGTATGCCATCCAATCACAAAAGAAGATCTGCATAGAGTGACTGGATACAGTGACTAAGGGGAATCTCTAACCCTAAGGACCATCTCCAATGTCATCGTCAATAAACTAACAAAGTCAAGATCTGATGGTTGACTTATGACCATGATTGACATTGAGGATGATGGAGTCCGCTTTGCATCTGCTGTGATTGGCTACAAGGTTTACCAGTCAAACAATCTAAACAGCATACCGGGTGGAGCAATTCATGCCGCACACAGAATAATGCACGATTATGCTCAATACGACATCTGTGCGATGCTTCGAGGGAAAATCTTTGAAAACATAAAGAAGCTCGGAGTCGTCAAGAAGAAATCCATGAAGTATGGAACCCTGTTGGTATGTCTGTACTTCTAGTATTTAAATTTCTTCCTAGGAATCAAAAAAGTGACTTGGGGAACCGATAGACCGGTCATGCATCAAATCAGTGAAATGGCCAACCAACTGGGAAACCAGTTAGGTAGAGTAATGACTGAACACTTTGAGGCATTTCAACTACGAATGTATACAAGAGAAAGGGTGCCGTCAACTATTGTTGATGAATACAAAGACGATGTATTCTTTCTGGTTACCACCGATAACTGCATAATTCAAGCCGTGGAACCAAGAACCATGTACGCTCCTGAGCTAGGCTACGAGGTCACCACTAAGGCTGCTAAGGCATATGCTGATGCCTTGACCAAGGCGGGTCTAGATCTCTCTGCTTATGGGTTCGGTACCCACGAAGAGATCTAGGAGAATCTAAAGAAAAGGACAATCAAGATGTGTATACCAAAAGGACACCAACGCCAAAGAAGAAATCGATAAAAGATCAACCTAAGGCTCAAAGGAAGAGAGCTCAACCGATAGCGAGTACCCAAGAGGAAGAACAAGTGGAGACAGAATCAGGGGACACAGTTCCTCTAATCAAAAGGAAGAGGGGTTCTAGCAAACTGGTAAAGGAGGATCCACCAAGAAAAAGAAAGCCCACAATTGATGAATTTGGGACAGGACTGAAAGAGTCTGGTGGCATGGGTTCAGTTAGAGGTAGATATCAACTGGCCAATGATGAAGACAGAAGGAAAATTGAAGAGGCGATAGTGTTTTGCCTTCATAAGTTCAATTTGCATGCTACCGCACTGCACAAAACTTTACCTGAAGATCTACAAATTATTGAAGCTCGGTGGAAGGCTTCAATGGATAGAGAAAAGGAGCTGAGGATACGATCTCTTCTAGAGGTTCAGATCCATCTCACTCTAGAAGAAGCCACCGAACAGGCCGAACTGCATCAGCAAACCTTCTCGACAAAAAGGAGGATCGGTCTCATGCTTGTTGGAGAAGCTGAGAAAGTGCATGATGGAGTAATGATGTGGACCAAACTTCTTCAGACCCAGAAGCAAGCAGAGGAAGCATGCTAAAGAACAACAGTTTCACCTATCCCTGACACCAGAAAAGGAAAAGGAGTACTCAGAGCTGAAGCACCGGTCAAAGCGAAGAATCCTATAGAACCGGTCATTGTCTACATCACCGATGACAAGAGCAACGAGCCAGCACGTCCAACTGTTCTCATCTCTCTGAGCAAAGGTAACACTCGCCCTATGTCTGTGTTGTCAATCAAGATTGCGCTTATAGCTTGATGTAGAATCTATCTATCCTGTTGAAACATGGAAACGTTCTCGTTGATGGGAGAGATAATGAATCTTCAGATTCTAGGCCAGTTCCTCTTGGATTTGGAATATCACTTGTGGCTAAATTTGTATGGGAAAAAGGATGAAAGAAATAATGTAATGAATTCTAAACCTAAACAGGGTGATACACCAAAAAAAATGATATGTAACTTAAATTAATCTAGCATAGATCTTTTAAGATAATTATGGCTCTCAGTACCCAGAAAAAACATGCAACTACAAAAGTGTTTCTATGTAAGGACCTGCAATATTTTGCTTTGATAGGGAAGTAATACTTCACCAATTTTCTGCAAAAAATTAGGACACAAACAAAAGACCTGTAATAGCAAGTATCAAGATTCGAAAATGTAACAAGGAATGCAGCTTTGATGAAGGCTAACACGACATCAAATTGAATAAACTCATAGTATTACACTACAATCAATGAGAGGGAACTGCTATCTTTATATATCAATGCTGGAAAAAATCTTTGCTACAATTGCCTTACAATTCTCTCTCAAGTTTAGGATATGCAAAACAGGTGAGCCAAAAGAAAACCCTCAAAAATGAGGTGAAAATAAGATAAATAGAGCTCCAAAACCCTAACTCGTATGCATGAGAAAACCCTCCAAAATCAGGAGACAAACTGTCCAAAAATGAAGTCAAAGTGGCCCTTGAACTCCCTCAAGTCATGTGTAACTGGATTGCCACTCAAAATCCCCTCAAAACTGCTCCTCATCTCCAAAAATCATGCATATTTGGTGGGGGTCGGATATAAAGGTAAAGCCTGTCAAAACATGAGTATAACTGCTAGAAATTGATAGAGAACTGCTCCAAAAGGCCTCTCATCCATCAATAATCAATGAAGAACTCAAAAATGCACTCAAAGAAGCTGAAACTGTCCCTAAACTGCCTCCAGAACTGAAGATAACTGAGAAGCTCCTCCTTTCTCAAAATGATGATCTCAAAAATAACTTTGGTTATAAATTTATTTATTAATATATTCTGTAAAAAGTTTTAATTTATAATTTTCCTAACTATATTTATTATATTTATGTTTAATAACAACAAATTTTGTACTTAAAATATACGAATAGAATTAAATCTAATTCTATTTAATATACTAAATACAAAATATAAGCTTGTTATTAAATATAAACATAATAAATATACATCAAATTTATGTTTTAACCATATATATTATAATGTATTTCTATTTAGGAAAAATAGATAATAAAATTATCTATTTAAAATAGAACTATATTATAATAAGTATTGGTAAAATTTAAATTTGAAAAGAAAAGAAAAATATAAAGAAAAAACTTAATACCTAATATAAAAACAAATAAAAATACAACCCAAGATTGACTTATTAAATCCATCTTTTAAAAACATGCATACAAGTCAGAAATATCAATGGTCGACATGACCAACTTGCAAAAATAATTATCTTTGCACTAAAAAAAACGCATGTGAAGTTGAATGCGTGGCATGTTATGAAAGGATTCCGTATACTGCAAACAATCAGGCATTGCGGACTCCAAATACATTGCAATATAGCAAAGGCGTTAGTTTATCTCATCTTTTTAGCTCTTTACTTAGGTATTTTTCATACTTCGAAGAAGAGGAGATAGGGTTATGCTGCCGCCGCCATGCATCTCTGGTAGTTACCTCTGGTTTTTCTTGCTTTTGTTGCTGGTTACTGGGCATTTGATGCCGTCTTTTCTTCTTTGGCATGGCTGGGAAAAAGTCTCTGCCGTTTTCATGTCTTCTGCTGGCATCTTCATATCTTGACGGCTGCTTTCTTTGACACCCTTGCTCTCTTCTATGAGGATTTGGGTTGATATGGTTCTATAGTCTACTGAAGGCTCGGTATTCAACTTGCTGGACTCGAACCCTACTAGTATATACTCAGCTAAATTGGCTGCTCTCGGTTTTACTGTTTGACACCCAAGAACTCGGGTTTACTGCTGAAGAATGAGCATTACATTTCTTATCTGCTGGGGTAAGCGGCCACTCTCCTTTTATATGTCTATAATCAGAAATAAGAGCCGCTTTAGATGCTGTTGTTTATAGATACCATTACTGTTACTGGTTGTTGTCTCTTTTACACAATATCCTCTGATTTATTAAAACACAGTATTTTTCATTCTTTGGCGTGAAAATCCCGAGTTCTTGCTCAGAATATATCTTACATATAACCACTATTTGACTGTGATACATTTTCTGTGAGCTATTCATGAAGATTTTCCGAAAATGAAAACAAAACTTAACATAATTATGTGTGTATTTCGAAAAAATGAAAGAGAACTTCAAATATCCATCTGGGCATCGTGGGAAAATCTGCAACCTTTTATACATTCAAACTTTTTCAGAACCTGTACATTAGTCTCTTTTTTCCCATGTAAAAACTGTTCTTGTAAATGAAATATCAATAAATAACCTTTTGGACAATCACTAAAATTAGCAGCTCATCTATCCTCCTTAATATGACAGTATTTGGTATCCTCTTTCCCTTCAGCTAATATGAAGAGTTTACAGGGCATTACTAAGGATTTCATAAGCTGCTATATATAAGACAAAGAACATCATCTCATGAGTTGATTACTGTTGATATCTCTTGTTTTCCTTCTGTACTTAGCATTATTTCACCATCTTAGTCCTTTTGGTCAAGAAAAGTGAGATGAATAATTGGATACAAGTCTGACTTGAGATGCCACGAATTAATCCTGTCCACAACCCCTTGCTTGTAACTTTAGCACAAATGCAAGGAATATGACTATTGACATGCCAATGATATAAAATCCTAGCTAGTTGGTCCATGCTGCTTGATGCTGCCAGCCACATCTTCTTGCTATATCTGAGAGGAATCCTTGGATTGCATTGAAAAATATTGAAGTTATAAGTAATGATGCCACTGCTGCAAATGTTTTCGTAATTGTCCAACTGTCACTGAAAGCAGCTGCCCAGGTATCATGACCAAACAGTAATAAAAATGCATTTACACAAACTAGCATAGCTGCTAACTTGATGGTAAGCATAACTGCTAATTTTGCTTTGTGCTCATTCCCAGCACCAAGTTCATTAAAGAATAACAGATCATCATACTTAGAAAATAAATGTTCCGCTATTGCTTGAAACTGTTCTGTAAGTTTGCTGGTTGCTATACTCTCACCTATCATTTCTTTCATTGCATGCCTTATATCTCTGTATGCTGTTGTATCAATAAAAATCATTGCTTATCTGTTGCTCAAATCTGTTTTTTCATATTGTGTCTACTAATTACAATCATTCATTTGCTATGTATTTGTTGTTCCTCACATTTTAACATGTCATTCATCCTTTAATTTGCTCAACTCAGGCTTCTGTTGAACTCAAGTTTCCTCATTTATCTCTGCTATTCAACTGATTTGCTGTATAATCATATGAGTTATATATGCGGTTTCTTTGACTTTTAAAGAAAGTATGACTGTTACAAATTAGCCTTGTATACATGGCTGCAAGCTTCAAGGTTATCATTTAAAGTGTCTTGACAGCAAATGCATGATTTTAATCATTTAATATCTCTGTTGTAGATCAATAATCCAGATGTAATAAGACTTATAATATCAACCTTTACTTTCAGCAATGCAATCTATTTATGGGGTTCGAGCATGGGCTCGTGACGCTCACAAACAGATTTCATGTGACCTTGCACTTGATTTTTTAATCAATCCAGCATATGAATAACATTTGACCAGTACACCGTATCCTTCCATTAAATCATTTGATCTGACACTTATGCAAATAACTGAATAGCATACTGATTTGTCATACATTGCCTTGATTCATAATTTTACAAGCTTGCTGATTACTTCATAAAAACTTTTGTCTAACTTGATAAATACCTCTTGTCTGAAATTTATGACAATCTTGAAACCTTAGAAGGAAATGAAGACGATACTGTAGTGATGTAGCTCCATGATTTGGCCAGAAGGTCCCATGCCTGAAACTTATGCATGCCCCCTCAACAGCCTCCTCTAGTCCATCGGTCTTCATGTCTTCGCCTCTCCATAGCTTCAGTTGAAAAGTTTCATGCGTGAAATGTATACATGTCCTTTCAACGACCTACTTAACCTTTGTACCTAAATCTGCACATGAAGCAAACAATGTTAAGAAAAGGATGTGTTTTATTGTGATGTGATCATTCCTTCCAGCAGTTTTATGATTTGCTTTCTGTTTTACATTTCTGTAAATGCAATTAAGTAGATAACTAGAAGATAGTTTAATCTTTCTCCATTGCTCAGTTCGCATGAACTGACCCACTTTATCAGTTCTGTTTTGCAAGATGACTCGGAATACCTCGAGATGCGGGACCAAAGATGTAGCAGTGTTCAACTCTCCACGAAACACCAGGCAATGGGTGGGCCTAACCTGTCTCCTTTTCTCCTTTTTTAGATTTATAGAAATGTAAATTGCCCTTTAATTTCTGCATTTGATTTTAACTTCTGCATTCAATATAGGAAACTGAAATGTATGCCTGCATTAACCTACTGCCACGGGATGTGTGGCTTCATATGAATTTTTTCATTGTATATCTTTGAAAAGTACTTTCCATTCATGTTTTTAAGAGCAACCACTGCTTGTGTGGATAATTTCAATGCTGTACTTTAATTTTTTGAAATTCATACATATCTGCTATCTCTGTTAAACTCAAAAAATCTGAATAGTGTTTTGTTCAAAAATCTGAAATAAGTGTACCTTAATACCAGCATTTTGATGTTCACAATTATATTGCTGTATATGTACTTTTATCTTCTGAATTTTTTACCATTCTGAAATTTAAAGCAACAACTCTTAAGTTCAA
Source organism: Chamaecyparis obtusa (assembly GCA_027943335.1). Taxonomy (NCBI): domain Eukaryota; kingdom Viridiplantae; phylum Streptophyta; class Pinopsida; order Cupressales; family Cupressaceae; genus Chamaecyparis; species Chamaecyparis obtusa. Next base: position 171,099 of record BSBK01000804.1, on the reverse strand, counting down.
ACTTCAACAGAAAACACTTGTCAGTTTATCAATTTAGTGTGAACTAAAATGATAACAGTCTGTAAATGAGATTGTTGATGAGGTAATGGACTTCGGAGAAGTAGATAATGCTGCCAAGTGGTATAATGTACTAGAAGAAGAAGATAAACAGGCAGTAATTATAGCTATAGTGGAAACTTTTATTGATTTTCATAAAACTCCAAGGGACTATAGTTCCAAGTTTCCACCGGAACTCAATTCTAGGCTTTAGAGAAAATGGAGAACCGTTCTAGACACCAACACGAGAATTAATAGGGAAACACTATTAAAAGTCATACCTGGTCTCAATGAAGAAAGAATAAAGCTTCTACTAGAGGAAGTAGTAATGAACTTGGATACCAAGTATAGAGTTGCCTAGATACTATATGGATACGAGAATCAAGTCTATAAAGAGACTATAGACTTCTGGAAACAGTACGACTTCAGTACACTTGAGAAATTAGGGGCTCAGGATCAAACTGAACAAATACAAGTTCCATCGATTCAATTCACTACTCGTGAAGAACTTGCAACCGGTAAGGTAAATGTTCAAGCAGAGGAGTTCACATCTGGTGAACAGGTCAATGTTGAGCAGATAGTTCCCCCAGTAGAACAAGAACTGGGAAATGATATCCCTATGGGAGAATTACATATAGTTGAAGAGCAGCACAGAGAATGAATCCCACCGGAAGAACAACTTCAACAAGAACAGGATGTCCCACCAGAAGTTGAAGTGCAATCAGAAGAAGCTTAGAATAAGGAAGAAGCACCTGCAAAAGAAGACCTACCCGAAGACGAGGCGCAACCAGGAGATGCAACTCAACAAGGAGATGAAGAAAATAAGGAAAAGGAACAAGAAATTCCTGTACACACTGAGTATGCTCAACCGGAACAGGTTCCCAAGCAAAAGGAACAAGCGGATATCCCAAGCTCCTCCTTATCTAAAAGAAAGTTATCATTTGCTGAGGATACAAAAGCTAAAAGGAGCAAGGCCACCGGTGCAGTGGTTGACATCAGCAAGATGTCAACAAGGCAGGTCAAGGAGCTGACCAAGAGGAAATAGGACATGGTCCTGACCACTGTGAAGAATATCTTGTTCAACTTTGTGCCTGATGCTGACATAGATGAAGATGAACCTGTGATAGATCAGCTGGAAGTCTTGGCACAAGCAATCGTTGATGATCTGACAGATCCAGAAACTGTAGCCATAGACCACTATGAGAAGAAGACAATAGAGATTCTCCACAAACAAGGTGAAGATATCAAGGTAATTGTGTCAACCAACTTAAGAGTGTAATACCCCAAAAATGGGCTATAGGTTCATTAACCTCCTACATCTTCAATCCGAACGAAATCGACATCAAAGTCCTAACCTAAGGCACATCTGCACATTATCGAATTTTAATTGATTTTATCCTAAATTCTGCATTGGGGAATATTCCTAGTAATATTCCTATTTATCCTAATTATCTTTAATTTAATTATTATTTGGCGATAAATCTTATTTATCCTAAATTTTGATTAATTGAATATTCTGAATATTTAATTAATCATATTTAATTCTGCCACTTAATTATTTAATTAGATTTAATTGCATTTATTCCTAATTAATATTGTTTTTATTTTGACAATAAATCAAAATTCCTACAAACAATCAATTGGATATTTATTTAATTGATTTAAAATCAAAGTTGTCAAATTTAATGATTTAATTGGAATAGAGTTTGATTTAATAATTTATTAACCCATAAATCAATTATTTTAATTCAAAATCAATTAAGTGGAAAATAAATCACTTTATTTATTAAATTAATTCATATTAAATCATGCACAAGCACAAAACCAGTCAACTTTAAATCAATTATCAATTTCAATTTGTTAACTTTCTAAACTCAACATCTGATGATGAGAGAACTAAATCTTTATTTTGAAATAAAAACTGCTTTTGCATGATTTTGTGAATTAAATATTCTTAATTTCTTGTTAACTCAAAAATCAACCTGAGTTTATCAAGAGTAATTTATGGCTTTTCTCAATGCATCCTCAAGCTCTGGATTTTTATAAAATCAAGGCTCAGCTCTTCACAATCAACACTCGAATTTGCACAATTTTTAGCTGGCAATCAACATCTCGAAATTGCATCCTCAATCTGACAAATTTGTGACTGAAGAATCAATCTTTTGCGAATCAAAACTATTGTGAGATTTTCATTTATTGTTTTGAGCATTCAGAGTTTCATATCATAGATTTTTATACGCATTCATAGCATTTCTTAGATTAAATCTGCATTCAAACTCAATTTCATACATTATAGCTTAGATTCATACAATTTTTCATCATATTGCATAGAAAATACAAAAATATAGATTAATTTGCATTCATATTTTATTGTTTTCATCATCTTAAATCCTTCGTTTAAGTGTTGCATTGTCACTAATCTCGATTCCAATATGAGAAAATCATACTCGCACCTACTAGAAGGTAGTAAATCGCCTGGTTAGCATAAGTTTCAATTACTTGCAGATTTCGGTTTTTGCTAACCTCTAATGTTTTACTGAAGTGTTGTGTCTACAGCTAGGTACAAAATTCACACACATTTCTGACGCCCACCGTGGGGCCATGAAACGGGTTTCCATTCTATTCTATCAAATTTCTATCATTTTTCTCAAACCCACGACCACAAGGTTAATTTTTGTGAGTTTTGTGATAAATTTCTGGGCTATTTTTTCAGAAATCCGATTGATGTTTTTATTGGTACATGCACATATGACATGATACAGATCCGAAATTTATATTTCTGGAAAGATATTTGAGTTAGCTTTCATTTTCCGTTGGTTTGGATTAATTTCGTTTTGATTTACAAAAGTTATGATCATTTTAGTGAATACTGGTCTGAACCTGATTTTATGAAATCCGACTGATGTTCTTATTGGTACATGCACATATGACATGATACAGATCCAAAATTTATATTTCTGAAAAGGTCTTTAAGTTATCTTTCATTTGCCGTTGGTTTGGATTAATTTCGTTTTGATTTGCAAAAGTTATTATTGATTTAGTACAGACTGGTCAAAATCTGATTTTTTATGACAACAGGTTTTTCGATTATCAAATGACATATTATCTTTGACTAACCTGATTTTCTACCACGTGGGGTTGACAAGTTGTGTTCCTTTTTTTATGGATTTTTATAACAATGGGTTTGATGTACAAGAATAGGTAAGTTTTTCATAACAGTGGTTTGCAGGTGCAAGTGCAGGTACGTCCTGTGGGTACAAAAGATAGAAGACAAATGCTCACAAATTGCTAAAACAGGTAAAATTTACTAAGCGCGTTGCGAGGAACTCAGGTATTCTGTTACATCTGATAACACTTCATTTTGGGACATAAAACAAACTCTCTTGTGTCAAGCTTGAGTGCCTTTACAGCTTTCATAATTCACACTTCAGTTTTGGGCTCTAAAACGAACATAGATTTGCTTTTTGCATATCTGTTACACATAGTAATTAGGCCCTATGAACACTATTTGCGGATGATCTTGAGAGAGTGGGCTTCTTTCGCTTGTTCATGCATGCGAAGCTCTTCTTGACGACAGATCCCCTTGTAGGTAGGGAGGTTACTGAGATTGTCTTGCGTTCTACTAGATTTGTGCATCTTCAACTTTTGATTGATACATTCTCTCTCCGGAGAGGTTGATAGATCATAAGCGGTTGACATCATAGATCTTTGCGAGACAATTTTGGTCTTAGCGTGTCGGATTAATTTGTCTGCTTTGTCTTGGTGAAGTGAAGAGGTTAGGGGATTATGCTCTAGTTCCTGGATAGTACCAAAACCCAGATCCTTGAATCTGATCTAGTCTCCATGTGGTATCTTTTGTGAGTCACCTTTAGAGAGGGTTAACTGTAGTGGACATTCCCTTAATTGGGTCGTGGACGGAACCTCAAGCGGTAATAGCCACTTTCGCCGTGGTAGCAACAACCGCTATATAAATGTCCTTGTGGAGGAAATCTTCACAGGTGTGATCTCTTGTTGGGCTGTTAGATCTCCCTAGCAGCTCCTGATTGATTAAATTTTCGGACTGTGTCAAAACCCCGGTGCGCTTGGATTGGAGTTCGCCCTCTTGAGATCACAAAAGTTGCAGAGTCAGATCATTACTACAAACCTTAGTGAGGCCAAATTTTTCATTTTCTAGGAATATGTGCATTATTGAAAAACTATTTGGAACATATACAAGTAGTATTTCTAGGGATTAGCACAATAAGTAACTATTGCTTGTTCATGCGCAAGGTTGCTTTTGCCCTTGTTCATTGTTTTCAGACGATTGCTTGCTCCCCTTGCTTGCTATTCTACGTGCTTGATATCTACTTGGTTACTTGAGACAAACTTTTACACAGATCTTCAAAAACTGGACAGAAAAATTTGCAAACAAACTGATACTGAAAAACTGAAAATTGCAAATTTGAAGCAAAAATCCTTTCTGGTGTCAAAAGTCATCCCAAAATTTCAAAACTCGTATCAAAGCCAAAGTCAAAGTTGTCAGAGATTGGTCAAATTTGTCAAAAATCCAGTTTTTACAGCCTATTCTCAAATTTTGTCAAAATAGCGAACTGATTCTTGTCATTTCTAGTCATTCTTGGTCGTTCTGGGTCAAATCTCAGGTACTATGATATATTTCTCAACATCCAAATAAAATTAAATGGTATCAAGCTACACAAAATGACTCTTGGTCTTCTTTCTTCCACATCTCTCATGTCTTCCTAGTCTCCCATTTCCATCCTTTCTCCTATTCCTTCACGCTTCTTCCTCTTCTTCCTAAACTCTTCACATCTTCTTGATTCTTTTCATCTGATTATCTAGTCTATCTTCTTCTATTCATCTCTTATGTCACTTCTATGCTTGATTCCTCCTCTTCCAGAACCATGAATTTCAACTATCTTGTTATGGAACCTCTCTTGAAAATGGATGATCTCGAACTCATTGCCAAATTCGAAGAGTATTATTCCAAAAAAACCATGAGTGATAAATTTATGATAAAAATAATAGAAAAATCGATTAAATCAGACGCCTTTGCTAGGATCATACGCATGGTCATGTCACGACCTTCTTCTTCCAAACATCTTTCATATTCTAAGTCTTCTCATCATTCCTCATCATCCACGTCTTCTTCCTCTGCTAGGTCTTCACCTTCCTCTTCTCCACGATCTTGTTCCTCTTCTAATTCTCCCAAGAGTCTTACTTCTCTTCTTAAGACATACCATAATGAGCAACATGATAACCCTTTTGATACCTCTTCCATGGAGAGTGACACACCCATCTTTGAAGACTATGATGACTATGATGAGGGACAATATAATGATACCTATGACACCTTTGTTCCTAAGAGTCCTCGTCGTGTGCTCGTGCTTACTGGAAATGGGACGTCACATTGGATAGATCGTGATGGTGATCCATATGATTCTGATTTTGAAAGAGACTTTGATGATGATTTTTGTGAACAATACCTAGATGATACATCTACTTCACTTGAAGAAGAAATTTTTTTCTGTGCTGATTATAAACGTAATACTATAAGGATCTCTTCTCTAAGAACTCTCATGCTGAAAATAAAGATTACACTCTCAAGAAAGATCATGTTAATGTTGAACCTTTGTCTTGTGATGGTTCCCTTCCATCCCCTACTCATCCACTCACCCATCTAAACCTGTCATATCCTTCCTCTTCTTGCACAAGTCCCAAGTCTTTTGGAAGTAACTTGAATGTTCAATACAATAAAAAAAAACAATACAAGAATCCATCAAAAAAAGAAGATCACCATGTCTCCTCTAATCGACATGGAGACATAAAGTCAAAAGAGATATCTAAGAAAAAACACTACAAGAGAAATATGGGTTCCAAAATCCATCATTGAAGATATTATCTCTAAATCATCAAAAAGAAATAAGAATCCTATGGCTATATGGATTCCAAAGTCTCTCTTGAAAGAGTCTAATGTTGAGAAACAAGTGAAGTTGAGATTCAAGCTTCCAAAGACTTGCACTTCATCTTCTTCCAAAAATATTCTTCCATTCCATGCGCCTAAACCACAACTTTTGCTATCCATTCACCATATTCCTGCACGTATTCTTTCATTCATGTTTCCTCCATCCTCTCGCCACCCTTCAAGGTGTGTGTTGATGTTGATCTTGCCTTCCTTTCCATCTACCCTTTCACAATCCTTCGATTCATTATCCTTCGATTCATTATCCTTCTACCTTCTATCCTTTTTCCTCACTTGCCTATTCTTCCTATTTTCCAACCTCACTCGCTTTACATAAAACTTTATCTTCCATTTTTCTCTTCCATCTTCCTTTCCCTATTAGCATCTTTGAGCATATCATTTTGAATCCTTGGCATATCATGGTTTATCCTTTCAAGGAGCATTATCTAAAAAGCTTGCCTTCTTCCAAAAAAGAAAAAATAAAAATAAAAATGAAAAATTGAAAATGTGCCTTGGTAGCAAAAGTAAAGAGAAATAAATTTGTCCTATGGTGAAAACCACTCCCTTGTGGCGCCTTGGATAAGTACCGTGATGAAAACTTGGCAATCAGGCATCATGTGTAGTTCTTCTACATATTTCATCCATTCCATCTTCTCTCTTTGATCTTGACAATGTTGATCTAGACATGAACATTTGGCTATCTTGTGAGCTATCTTACGATGATCTTGCTTTCATTTATTCATGTTTAGCCTTCATGTCTATCTCTCTTCATTCATTCTAGCCTTTCGCTATCCTTTTCCCATTTGGTCTTGATCTAATAAAAAAAAGAGTAAAACACGATGCTATGAAGCCTCTTGACATGTCTACTCCTTTGGACTGCATCCTTTCCTGATCTTGCATTATGATTTTGTGACTTATCCTATGCTGACCTTTCATTGCTTGTCCAAATGCGCTTTACATGACATTTTTTTTCTAGCTTGGTTATTTTTGAGGAGTTTGCCCTTGAGGATTTCTTCCCTTCATTCTCCTTCATTCTCTTGTCTTCCATCTCTTCCACCAGCTTGCCAATCCCTCTTGTTCTCCACCTTGCTAGACATTGTGACTGCACGATATGATCTTGCTTAGGAGTTTGAAATGGAGAAATAATCTATCAAGTTTGCTAAGAACTGTCAAAAGTGCCAAGTGCATGGTAATTTAATTCATGCTCCAAGGAGAGATCTAATTCCTTTTATTACACAATGGCCTTTTCACCAATGGGCATTTGATCTTATAAGATCCATACATCCTCATTCTTCTAATGCATGGTCTAGTAACTGATGATGATTGCAGAGTGTCTAGGTTGCAAGAACTTGAACTACTAGATGAGCGCAGACAAGCAACGTATGATCATCTCAGAGTGTATCGGAAGAGAATGTCTAGAGGTTATAACAAGAAAGTCAGACAGAGAATTTCAGGTTGGCAATCTAGTCTTGAGAGAGAATCCTAAAAATCAATCACATCGAGAACACAAGGGGAAGTTTGAACCCAACTGGCTGGGTCCCTTTGTTATCACTGCTACTTTTGGCTCTGGAGCCTATCAACTCTCAACGACTGAAGGAGAACAGCTCCGAGAACCAATCAACATTCGCCATCTGAAGAAATTCTATGCCTAAGGCATTCAGTCTAGGGTAAAATGTCCTGAAAAAATCATTAAAATTGGAAAAAGTCCTGAAAAAATGAACATCTTGGTGAAAACCTAGCAATAGGCGCCTTGATGATTCACAAAAAAATAAAAAAATATCAAAAGTACAAAAAAATTGGAAAAATGAAAAATACAAAAAAATGAGAAAAAGAAAAAGTGCCTTGGTGAAAACCTGAAAACAGGCGCCTTGGTAGCAAAAATAGAATCTCTACCAAGATGGTGAAAACCCCAAAAATGGGTGCCAATTGTTCAAAACGCTCCATTTATTTGGGCAATCTTGGTCTTTCCCAGCTTTCAGTCTTCTTTAGTCTGTATATATCCTTGTTTCAATAAAGTCGGTCTGTACACCAATCAGCAAAAATGTCTGTATCCTATCAATGCCTAACACTTGGGGGAAATCAATGTCATATCCTATGGCCTCTAGTACATCTTAGACAAGTCATATCCAGTCAGAGTCCTTTGAAGCTTCATCGGAGTCAGTTAGTCAGTCTCCTCTCCAGAAAGGATTTTGCGTCTACAACAACGCAATCAAACATCAATACAAACTGAAAACAATCTTCTTTTTCATGCTTTTATCTCCTTGTATGCTTACTAATTCACATTGAGATTTTTGCATATTGTGTCCCTTCGAGCTCTTCAATGATGTCCTTTACAAGATTTAGGGAGTGATGACTGGGGGCATAATCTTTTCTTTGTCTTCTGCTTATATGTGAACATCTAACAACTTTGGAAATTTTGGATTGAAATGGTATCCGTTTGTAAGAGCCTCTATCTCGAATTGGATGGCCATGAGTACCTCGACCGTTGATACTCGGAAAATTCAAGGAATTTTGATCTCACTATTGTCTTTTTGAGTGAATTCTTTCTCCTACTGTGAAACGTGATCTTACCTAAGGATGTGAACGCTAAAGGGTCACTATGGGTAATTCACACTGGACTTAGAATGATCTCTTGACTATTTGATGTGTTTGTCACGCAAGGCGTATTCTGGTCATCACGACATTGATGTTATGATGCTTATACAAATTGCAATATTAAAATGGACATGATATTCAGGTCATCCTAGCGTTTGTACCTTTGTGCTTATATCTAATCTGACATTCCGAAAGCAAAATCAATATTCATATGTCCATGGTTGTCTCACCAGTGGGCATTGTATTGATTCTTGCGCATACAAATCGATATTCATATGTCTATAGTTTCATAACTAGTGGGCGCTGTATTTATTTATCCGGTTACCTAAAAAGTTCAATGATGAGAACGAATCGACACATGATCAGTGACTAGGTCCTAGGTCCTAGGTTTGCATTTCATTCTTCATTTCATTTTACACTTTGCATGATCTCACAAATTGCTTGAACACTTAAAACGATTCTTCAAAACGAAAAATGCTAAACATGACACAAGGCCTGAGCATTGTATGAAGGTTCCTCCAACGAAATAGCAAGTAGAATCCTTTTTCGGGATCAAAATCGAAATCCGAGATCATTCATATTATTAACTACTTGCATAATCAACCTTCAATCATCATAGAAATCCAAAATTCAACTAATTATCTTACATCAAACTATCGAAATTTCAATTTGGTCAACTATGGTCAACTCATGGTTTAACCTAGTCAAACTTGGTCTTCTGGACCACCAAACAATGCAGAATGCATTCTCGAACGTGTACAACCACTTCTCAAATCAGTTAACATGCTTCTAAACTACAACGCTAACTTTTCTTGTCAAATTTCGATTTTCATCCCGAAGGGGGCATGGTATTGCACATCAATCAAATCTAAACCAATATCTTTCTCTCAGTGATCAAGACAACAACCATGTCTAGTTGTTGATTCATCTAAAGTCCTCGTCGCTTGGGGCAAATCTATTGCAATCTGGTATCCTAAATCTATCTTGTAAACTGTATCAGCTTTTTGTAACTATTGGTTCATTAGTGTTATTTCCCTGGTTCTTCGTAACTAATGGGTTCAGGATGTGATACCAATATGATTCATACAAGGACATTGAGGTCTGGAATCGGTCACTCACTTCTTCGCAATCATAAGGTTCAGAATCCGACGTTTTGACACTTCTCCGTAATCACCGGTTCATTGTTGATATAGTTAGCATCATCTTGATTCCTGGTCATCCTAGACCTGGGTTGGCATCTTTTTCCAATCTTTCAATCAGTTTCTGTCTTAGAATCGGTTCATCTTTCAAATCAATCTCAGATCTCGATTCCTGGTCATCCTAGACCTGGGTCGACATCTTTTTCCAATCTTTTAATCGGTTTCTATCTCAGAATCGGTTCATCTTTCAAATCAATCTCAAACATCTTTATCATACACAGATTATTTTTTGAACCACTACGCTTTGCACAGTGATTCAAAGAGGGGCAAAATGTAATACCCCAAAAATGGGCTATAGGTTCATTAACCTCCTACATCTTCAATTCGAACATAATCGACATCAAAGTCCTAACCTAAGACACATTTGCACATTATCAAATTTTAATTGATTTTATCCTAAATTCTGCATCGGGGAATAGTCCTAGTAATATTCCTATTTATCCTAATTATCTTTAATTTAATTATTATTTGGCGATAAATCTTATTTATCCTAAATTTTGATTAATTGAATATTCTGAATATTTAATTAATCAGATTTAATTCTGCCAGTTAATTATTTAATTAGATTTAATTGCATTTATTCCTAATTAATATTGTTTTTATTTTGACAATAAATCAAAATTCCTACAAACAATCAATTGGATATTTATTTAATTGATTTAAAATCAAAGTTGTCAAGTTTAATGATTTAATTGGAATAAAATTTGATTTAATAATTGATTAATCCATAAATCAATTGTTTTAATTCAAAATCAGTCAAGTGGAAAATAAATCACTTTATTTATTAAATTAATTTATATTAAATCATGCACAATCACAAAACCAGTCAACTTTAAATCAATTATCAATTTTAATTTAACTTTCTAAACTCAACATCTGATGATGAGAGAACTAAAGCTCTATTTGGAAATAAAAACTGCTTTTGCATGATTTTATGAATTAAATATTCTTAATTTCTTGTTAACTCAAAAATCAACCTGAGTTTATCAAGAGTTATTTATGGCTTTTCTCAATGCATCCTCAAGCCCTAGATTTTTATAAATCAAGGCTCAGCTCTTCACAATCAACACTCGAATTTGCACAATTTTTAGCTGGCAATCAACACCTCGAAATTGCATCCTCACTCTGGCGAATTTGTGACTGAAGAATCAATCTTTTGCAAATCAAGGCTATTGTGAGATTTTCATTTATTGTTTTGAGCATTCATAGTTTCATATCATAGATTTTTATATGCATTCGTAGCATTTCAAACTCAATTTCATACATTATAGCTTAGATTCATACAATTTTTCATCCTATTGCATAGAAAATACAAAAATATAGATTAATTTGCATTCATATTTCATTGTTTTCATCATCTTAAATCTTCCGTTTAGGTGTTGCATTGTCACTGATCTCGATTCCAATTTGAGAACATCATAGTCGCACCTACTAGAAGGTAGTAAATCGCTTGGTTAGCATAAGTTTCAATTACTTGCAGATTTCGGTTTTTGCTAACCTCTAATGTTTTATTGAAGTGTCGTGTCTACAGCTAGGTACAAAATTCACACACACAAAGAGTGCTTCAACAACAAATTCAAGTGGCAGGAAGTTTGATGACTAGAACTTCAAACTTTGAAATATTTTTGCAAGATCTGACTGAGAAGTCTGCAAAGACCTCAGAAGATATAAGAGCCTTGTCTTCTCAATTTGACATCAAAAATAAATCTGCAACAAATTTTAGCGGAGAAATGACGAGTCTTGCTCTAATCCTGAGAAAGACTACAGAAGAGGAGAATAATAGAATCCAAGACATTATTGGATTTCAGTTATTTCTGGCACCAACATTTGACTCCATGCAGCAAACAACAACTTCTACAGAAATTCTGATCAATGAACCAGATTATAATATTGTGGAAGATATGGAGAACATCATTGTTTCTCTAAAAGAAGCCCAAAAGAACATTGAACATGTAACCGGTCAATGGGCACCATTTCTTCACTCTGCCAAGACAATCTATACGGATATCTTCACAAAGCTTCAAATGTGAAATCCTACGTGAAGCTTAACCCTTTGTCCTATGGAGGCAAAAAGGGGAAGAAGAAGCAGAGAAATAGAAAGGGAAACTGGAAGCAGGAAGACATCAAAATAGAAAGGTTAGAAAAGGAACAAGACGGAACAATGACAACTTGAACATTTAGACAGGGGAAGTCCAGAACAAGGTATAAATTGTGATATTACAGAGAAAAGAGAAGTCTACAGAATAAGGTATAAATTGTGATAAGTAAGTGATTATGGTTTTGTGCTTGGTTTTTCCACCAATGACAAAGGGGAAGATTGTTAGCAATTTAAGTTGTCACTAGTGTAATTCACAAACACCATTCACACTGGTAAAGGTTCACTGGTCACTCACGTTACTTTAAAGGCACCAGTAGACTAAATAGAGAGGATACACTGGTAGACCGAACTAAGTACTTTGTATCGGTCGTATATTGCAAACAGGGTGAACCGGGTATAAGTGTATTGTAATGCCCCGCCAGGGAGCCCAGAAGAACTTAACTTAAACATGCAACTAAGTTTGCAGAATATTTTTTTTTTTAAAGTTAACAATCAATAACATCAAAGTTTACAATGCGGAAGCAAAGCATAACATAAACAACCAACATAGGTTACAACTCTCAAGGGTTCCTTGACGTAGATTACGAAAGAGTTAATTAATTAATATAAGATAAAGATAGTATTATGAATCCCAAGAATACATCTGAAAGATAAATACAACATCATAAGCATGATTACATAAATACAATTGGTACCATAAGGTGACCATAATAATCTGCATCCACTGCACATGTCGCAGGGTATGTGAATACAATAACTGAAAAGAAATACAATATGATAACTCTGAATATCTGATACAATGACACAAGATCACAAGAAGAAAGAAGAACAAGAAAGAACAACTGCAACATGGGTCATCCAGCCTCGGTGCACGAACGTTGGAATCTCAAATGGTAAAAGAACCACTACCACCCGACCTTGTGAACCTAAACGGTCCACTCCCACCGTGCTGAGGAGATAACATCAGAACCCACTCAGATAACAAACAACAACAACCAAGGAAGAGATCCTGAAAGCTTCTAACTCAAAAGTACAAAAAGTACAAGGCATAACATACTCTACCAGAGGCAAACAGAACACGTAGGAAACCTAAGATGTAAAGAAGAAGTGTTATCACTCAAGCCAACTCTAGGGTTATCCTGGTAGTCTCTTCAGACCCTGACGCCCTAGTGACTCTATGTGGTTATAGTAACATCTCGTGTAGACAAGGTACTATCCATGCCATATCCAGTCCATAAAGGCGGCAAGCATCATCTCGACTCCCATCCTAGTCAAACTCAATCGGGAACTCAGGCATGGGCGAGGCACACAATATCCTTTTAGGTTCATTTTAGATTCCCAATGTTTATTAATTATCACTTATTAAATTACTTGTAATGGGATCTCCTGGTAGCCACTTTCGGGCTCCGGCACCAATTCACAAGCCACTTCCCGATATACACTTAGATGACCTACCCTAGGGTTTCATAAGATCAAAAATAAATTCTGAGTTAACACAACTCAAGAATCTCCATAACTAGATCCAACATGCAAGTCCAGAAACATGCAAAACCAGATACATTATAAAACAAATTCACTGCCACAACATAATATGCACGACAAACAAACATGACAGATAAAGATAACCCAATCCCGACTCTGGATTATATCCCAAACAGTCAACTATAACCCCTAAAAGTCAATCCAAGATTAAATGACCAAGGACATCAAAAGTCTTCATATAAAACATGTACGCTAAAGATTGCATCACTAACATACTCAAGGATATATATATACTTTAGTCAGATACAATCAATTAAAAGCAATACAAATTTATCCTAGCTTTCAATTTCATCTAATATATAAATAATCTGACAACAAAATTTATCAAATTAAAATTCATAATTCAATTGAAACAATAGTTTTACAAAACAATAGTATAACAATTAAAGTACAAACTAATATCCATAATTATGCACCTCGTACTAATCATTAACAATACAAAAGAATAAAATTAGAAATTAGATTAAACTAATTTCTTTTAATGAGAATCTAAAACCATAAATGAGAATTAACTAATTTACATTTTAAGAATAATTTAAATTAATAATTAAATTAAAAACAAATTTAATTAAACTAAAAAAAACAATGATCAAATAATAAAATTTATAATAAAAAAAATAATAATTAAAAACATAAAACAAAGATATTAAAAACAATATACAATGCAAAGAGTGGGGAGAGCATGCGCCCCCACACCCCTGCCTCGGTACACCGTCCTATCCCTGTGCAGGGTCTGACGTGCGTCAATACCCTGCGGTATTGACGCACGACAGTCCTCTAGGGGATTGTCGTGCGTTAGTACCCCAGAGGTATTGCGCACGTAGACCCGTGGGTGGTCATAAAGGTGCCCACAAACATCATTTTCGAAAAGGTTTTTGTTTTAAACTAAAACTTTTAATAATTTTTTTTTATAAAGAAATCCTTTTCAATATAAGTTATCAAATGTCCTATATTTGACATAAATATATAATATTTTTAATATGCAACCAATACATTTTAAACTAATTTCCAGTACTAATTAATTTTTTATCAAAACAAACTAGTATATCTATATATATATATATCTATATATATATATATATCTATATATATATATCTATATATATATATATATATATATCTATATATATATATCTATATATATATATATATTCCATAAAACCAAATTTCTCTTAAAAAAATAATAAGTCCACTAATTTTCCACAAAGATCAAAAACATAGTCCATTTGGGTTTCCATTAACTCCTCTACAGATTCCTCAAAACTTTCATAACTTTCATAACACAAGCGAAAATATTTAAATAAAATTGCAATAAACTTTCAAAACTAGCAGGCACGAGGAAGACACGCTTTACTTTCCTAGGGAGATCCGAAAAGAAATAAACATAATAAAATCAACACCTACCTAAAATCAAATTATACAAATTCGACGATGTCCAGAACGAAGAAATAAAATCCAAACTTTTCGAAGAGCTCTCACAAATATGTCCCAAATCTGTCTCCAAAATTCCTCCTCCAAAACCTGTGTACCCGAATAATGGTCAAAACTCCCAATACATAAAGGAATCTCCTTTCTCATGCATTAAATACAAACTCAACTCCAAGAGGGCTTTGCATGAAGACGAACTTTAGTTCACAGTTCAGTCTCAGTTGAACTGAAGTCTCCTTTCCACTTTGACTTTAGTTGAAAAGCTCTTAACCAAACTTTAACTTGAATTATTAATTCAATTCCATTCAATTATGAATGTGCAACATAATGCATTCAATTAAATAATAATTAAAACATTTAGTTAACATAATTAACACATGCCAAAATAACCTTCAATTTAATAAAATATAATTTAATTAAACAAAGGTTAATTTCATGATTAAATATTTCAAAAGTGAGGATATTTAATTAATTCACATTAATTAAATATTCCAACCACACTCAAATTAGCATAAAATTAATTCCCAATTAATTTATGCATCAACTATATAATATAAATAATAATTAAACTAAATAAATACATTTATTTAATTACCATTTAAATAATATGCCACAGCTAAAAATAGAATGATCTAAAAATAGAAAACACATCAGATGCCTCAAATCAAAGAATCAAAAAGACCTAAGGACCCACATTCATGCTCCGGACATAGGTGTAAACTCTTGCCAGTTGGACGAGTTTAGAAAGGGTGGAAACACAGAATCTTGTCCCCTACTTTAGGACAATAATTAACTTAGGTTAGGATTGGAACTGAATATTATCTCCCCTCTTTTACCATTGAGATTAGCGATAGGGCACGGGCACGCTCATCCTGACAATTCAGGGAAGTCGATGCCCGGTACCTGCAAACCTACATAAGAGACAAACATGTACATATATATAGAAATATAACAGACAATGGCAGGGATCGGCCGATCGTGTCGATCTCGCAAGCAAGTAACTACGACTCTGTCCCTCAACCACATCAAGCACGTCAAACAAAAATGTAAAACAAACACATCAACCATACACATGCAAGTATGGGGTCAGTAAAATCATAAGTTTTAATGATTTCCTAACATATATTCTATCATTCTAAAGTAATCATAACATTTATAAAATCAGACTAGGGGCGAGGTACTACATCCACCCCCCCTAGGATTAGGCTTACTCTTGGAAGCCTACAATAGATGAGGATACATATCCCCCAAACACAAAGCATTTACTAAAAACAAAACATAACATTTGAAATCAAATCATAGGGTAGGAACATGATATGTAGTCATTAAGAACAATATAATATCTAGTTTAGGAACAACTGAAAATATCACATTGATCAATCATTTAATAACAATAAAAAAAATAGATCTAAACCTTTATTCATACATCATCATAGAAAACATCTAGGATCGATTGCATAAAGAACACATTCATATCTATAACAAATAATGAGTTGAGAAGTTCATGAAAAATTATCTAGTTAATGCAACACTTATGCAATCATATAGGATACACAACGATTCTAATATCACGCAGCAACATAGTACCATCTCCGCGATGTCCTCCCTTATACATACTATTAGGGGTTCATGATGAACATGATAGAAACAATACTTATCACAAAACAGGGCCAACAATAAAAAAAACATTCGGAGTAGCCACCATAAAACTCAAAAAGGTAAAACTCAAGCGGGGAAACTTAAGTCCAACATTAAATCATGAGGCCTCTCAATTTCAACAATAAATCAAGTGTGACTAGTGTCACAAAAATAGATAATGAAAAGAGAGTTAGGTGACTAATCCAATCATAAGAAAGTTCAAAAATTTCAATGCTAGCCCATACACATTACGAACAATTCATAAATCAACCAAAAATGAATCATCAATCATAGCACATCCACATAACAAGGTGACTAGTAGTAGCCACACTCAAGGGAGTAATCACTTCATGACATACAAAGGTATTTCAACCTAGATGCATTAGAGAAGGTAACCATATGCAATAAACAGTTCAAACACCTATGACAATCACTCGGCAAGTGATATCTCAAAGACATTTAAAAGAAGCAAGAACATAAATGTTTAGATGTAGTTTAATGGTTATCAAAACACAAAAGGGTTATATGTCTATGTTTGGTTTCAAGTTTAATAGTCTAGACCTCTAATGGGCACACAACTTCCCAGAGTTCCCAGTGTAGAACTCGGTGCTCTGATATGTATATCGGTCTAAACTGCATAAAGATCTGCATCGGATTTTGCGGAGCAGTTTGAGTTAAAACTAGATTATGCGGAGCATCCACTGCTCAAAAGTGGAGTTAGCTTTTTAACAGGAGTTAGCTTTATTTTTGCGGATGTTTTCAAGGTAAACTCCAGATCAGAACACAAAGCTTTTTGCTAGTTGCATGATTTAAAGATTGAGTTTATAGCCTGGAGGTTCTATGAGTCAAGGGTTTCATTTAGGGTGAACTCTTGTATAAATACAGGTCATAGGACGCAATATAAAGTGTTGTTGAGAGTTGTTGAATAGAGAGAGCAGAAAAGAGGTATCTGCACAGAGATCATAGTCACTAGAGGTGAATGGAAAAGGGACAGAAAAGATTCAACAACCAGGCAAACAGGGGAAGAGATCAACAGGTATGATTTAATCAGACAATCAGTGTCATACAAGATCATTGCTTTTATAAGGTGTGAAAGCATATTGAAATCCCTCTATCAGGGTGAACCTAATTGGTTCTTTGTAAAATCCTTGAACAGGGTAACATCTTTGTTGATGTTGAAAGTCTTCTAACCAGGCAACTCCTAACAGAGTTAAGATCTTAACCGATCTTCTACCAAATCCCTTAACTGGGTAGCACCTTCACCAGTTCTTTGTAAGCTCCTAACAGGGCGTCTTCATTCTGCAGTAGTGAAGTTGTGAGCTCTGTCTCACCGTGGTTTTTTCCTTCTAACCGAGGGTTTTCACGTATGCATCTTGTGTTGATCTATGTGTTTCTATTTATGATTATGAATGATTGTTTATATTCTGCTTAACTTGGAAGGATAATTAAGCAAGTGTTGAATTGTTATGGAAACAAGTATTTACTGATTCACCCCCCTGTCTTAGTAACCGGTTAGTAATAACAACAATAGGGACATCATCAACAGAGAAGGTTGAAGGGAAAGATATAGATAATGCCGAGAAGGACAGAGTCAACCTATAGGTCGATGAAGAGAGGTCAGCCGAGAAGATCGGGAACTACAAGAAGAAAAAGAGGACAAACAGGGAAGAGAAGAAGAAAAGGTAGAAGAAGAAAAGAAACAAGAAGAAAAGGAAGAAAAAGAAAAGCAACAAGAAGAAGAAAAGGAAGAAGAGAATAAATAAGAAGAAAAGGACACTCAATAGGAACAACTAAAAGATATACCAAGCTCCTCTTCACTAAAAAGGAAGCTATCCTTCACAATAGAAACTGATTCCGAGAAGGCAAAATTGGAAACTCCACCAATAGGCGAATCATTGTTTGACATCAGCAAAATGTCAACTAAGCAACTCAAGTGGCTTACAAAGAGAAAACAAGATATGGTTCTCAATAATGTAATGATAATACTGTACAATCTTTCTCCAGATGTAGATATCGATGAAGAAGAACCGATAATAAATCAGCTAGAAATTTTGGCACAGACAATCAGAGAGGATTTAACTGATCCTAGAGCAATAGCTATAGCGCATTATGAAACAAAAAGAACCAATATCCTGTATGAATAGATTGTTTCCGTTAAAGCTACCATGTCTTCCGGCACGAGGGGGCTGAAGAAATTGGTTCAAGAAGCGGGAAATATAATAACAAAAATATCCAATTTGGAAGTTTTTGTCAAGGATGTCATAGAAAGAACCGATCACACCACAAAAGAGGTGAAAGAGACAACAAATTGCTTCAATCCTATGACCTCTTCAACAACAGAGTACAGTCATGAGCTTACCAGTTTAGCCATCACACTGAGAAAAGCATCCGAGGAGCATACCAAGAGAATTCAAGATCTCATTGGCTTTCAATTGTTCATAGCTCCCACTTTTGATATGATGTAAAAGGTAGCCAAAGAAGCTGACACACTTCTAAATGAGCCAGATTGCAAAACAATTGATGACATGGAGAACTTCATTATTTCTCTACAAGCAATGAAGTACACAATTGACAAAGTCATATCTGAATGGAAACCCTTCCTTGTTTCAGCCAAGAAAATCTACAAGGATATCTTTAACTGGTTTCAAGTCTAAGCTTTCACACCCTTTGTCCCTTGGAAGAAAATTAAAGGGGAAGATTGTATTTTTGTCAGTATATCAGTATAGAGTATAGACACAAGGGTAGCCAAAGAACAGGGGAAGTATTGGCAGTATATAGCAATTAATAGGGTGATACTTGCTAGGGGAAGTATTATGATAAAAGTTTTATGTGTATATGCTCTTTTGCAAGTTTTGATTTGTTTTGCCACTAATGCCAAAGGGGAAGATTGTTGGCAGTATGCATAGTTGTCATCATTGGCAAACATCAAATAGACTGGTCATAATGTTAGAGAAGTAGTGGTGAACCGGTAGTTGTCATAGTTGACAAACATCAAACTTGCTAAGTAACAAGTGTAAATGAACCGGTTACATAAAGGGAAGCTGGTCACAATAATACTGGTCTTGTCTAACTGGTCTACTAGATAACTAAAGAAGGCAGATGACTCGACCAACAACACACCAGTTTCCGTGCAATAGTATCAGACCTACCGGTCTGTGCTTTTATGATTTCCAATTATCTTGTATATCTGATCTGGTTTTAACGGGATATGTTTGGCAACTGGAGTTTTGTATGCGAGCTTTTTGACATGAATTGGAGTTTTGCATCCGAGCTTTTTGGTATGCCTTCCAGAACAACTACATTTTGGTGGACTTGTAGCTTGGCGCCACAATTTGAATTTGAATTGTGAGGATCATTATATATACGGGTCATCGTGCATAAGTTAAGTGTTGTTGGAGCAATAAAGTGTGCAGAGATAAAGCATAATAGCAGAGGAGAAGAGTAGAGTCTTCTGGGAAGGGATACAGTCACCAAGTGTGAATGACAAAGATTGAACAACCAAGTTGAGCGAGGAATAGAACAGGTATGATCTGAATGACAGATTAGGTGTCTACAGAAGATCATCTTTCTTATTGTTTGAAGTTCGTGAAAATCCCTTTATTAGTGTGAACCCTAACAGGTTTGTTTGTATATATCCGTTAACCGGGTGACATCTTGATTGATGTTCTTAAGTCCTTTGGCGAGGCAAATCCTAACAGGGTTAAGATCTTAACTGATCTATGTTAAATCCCTTTACAGGGTAGCACTTTAACAAGTGTTGTTGTAAGCCTTTAACATGGCAATTTAATTACTGCAGTAGTGAAGATTGTGGGCTCTGTTGCACCGTGGTTTTCTCCCTCTAACCGAGGGTTTCCACTTATAAATCCCGTGTAAGTAGTTACATGTGATTTTTGTGTAAGTTTAGCTTACATTACTTTTTCATTATCACACAATACCTGTATTCTGTTTCATAGGATAAAATTTGAAATAAGTTGATTTGACTGATTAATCCCCCCTCTTAGTCATCGGTTAGGATTAACACTAAAAGGCACCTACTCTTTTAGGATCAAATTGTAATGCCTTCTTTTGACACCACATAATCCAACAACTTACCCTTGTGAACAACAAATATGCACTTCTACTGATTGACACATCATATTCTTTGCATCTATCAAACACTTGTTTCAAATGTGAAAAGTTATCTTTAGTCTCTTTAGAAAAAACAATAATATCATTTAAATATACCAACACAATGTTATTTATA
Source organism: Chamaecyparis obtusa (assembly GCA_027943335.1). Taxonomy (NCBI): domain Eukaryota; kingdom Viridiplantae; phylum Streptophyta; class Pinopsida; order Cupressales; family Cupressaceae; genus Chamaecyparis; species Chamaecyparis obtusa. Next base: position 150,361 of record BSBK01000804.1, on the reverse strand, counting down.
AGACCTTGAAAAGCCATCTCCATGGCCCTTTGAAAAGTTTCCCTAGCCTTGGATAAACCAAAGGGAATCTTCCTATAAGACTTGTACCCCATTTTGTGGTGAAAGCTATTTTGTATTGGTCCTCCACCACGAAATCTGATTATAGCTTGAATATCCATCAAGAAAGGAAAACCTCTTTGAAACTTAAATTACTTGCAAGATTTTCTCCATGGAGGGCGGCTATGTTTAAGTCATGAACATGTAGTGTTATCTCTCCATTTTTTCTTCCTAACGGGCACAAGGTTAAGGACCCATGAGGTATGCTTGATGGGGAAGATGATACTGCTCTCAATCACCTTATTGAGCTCTCTTTTCATGAGGTGTTCAAGTTTAAGATTCAAAGGCCTTTTCTTTTTCCTTTTTGGTTTAGCATTGGGTTCAATTTCAAAGGTATGTTGGGCAACACTAGGGTCAAAACCTTTCAAATTTGAATAGTCTCAAGCAGACACATCATGACATTCTTTACATGCCTTTCCAAGTTTGAGGAATTTACCCTTGGAGATTTCAACGTCTTCATAATGACTTTTATTGTTTTCTATGTTGGCTTTTCCTTTACTTTCTCATTGTAGCTGAATATGGACTCTAATGTAACCAAACCTTTAGGCAACTTGTTTGACTTCAGCTATATGATCTGGTCACTGTAATGCTACCACAATGTTTCTTGATTAGAAGCTAAAAACTCAACTTCTTCAATGAAAAAGTTTACAATCTACTTATCATTCTAAAGAAATTTCCAATATGCATCATTATTAGGAATTGAACGCCTAACAACAATCTTAACATACTGTTGTGCCTCACTATTAGGTATTTCTTTTGGAATATCAAATTTGGCTCCAATGGCAGCTATCTTATCAGCATGTTTAAATTCTTAGCTCTTGCTATGGAAAACAAGTTAAAGACATCAAAATGTTCAATGACATCCTAAGCTCTATGTTTATAAGACATAAGGAAGTGGTTTCTTGTCGCGTTAAGATCTCTTACCTGATTGACAATCAATTTGGTTCTCTCAAACACTTGGAAGCAGCCAATACCTCTTTTCCTTGCCCACTCTAAGCCATGAACTAGAGCTTCATATTCAGCAGTATTGTTGGTAAAACGGAAACCAAATCTAAATATAGAATAATATTTCTTACCTCGAGGGCAGATAAGCATGCAACCTCCAACAACACCATTCCTACTTCTAAAACCATCAAAATACAATTGCCAAACCTCATAATCTTGTTGTTTGGACTATTGTCTATCACTCATTTCAGGGTTAGACATAAATGAATCAACTTCATGCATTAGATACGCACCAAAGCCTACTTCCAAATTGTTGATGCGAGTTTTGTTCCACTTACACAACATTCGGGACTAACTATTCAATGCCTCGAGAAACATAAAACATCAAATCCTCTCTTGAACAAAGTCATCTCCCATGCTAAGCTTTGCAATGAAGATCATGGAATGAATCCAAGGTTCCTTTCACCTATGGATATCTAACTCAGTTGAAATTATGTGATTTGTTGGTTAATCACTTAGGCAGGCTTACGTGTTTTATTCAAGGGTGTCAACTTACTTGCACTGCCAAAGGTTTGGCTTCACAATGTGCAATAAAAATATATCCGTGATTTATATCACTTCCAACTTTGCTCTTTAACTCCTACTATCTAGACTACTTCTACTTCTAACTATGGATGGGAAATTAATGGATGGACTAGGACTCTTACCAAATGGAGGCTTGCCTGCGACTTCACTTCCACCTAGTGCAAAGCTTCAAAGGATCTCAAATGATTTTCATATCAACACCTTCCCCTCAATCCAACTTGGAGTACAAATTAAAGATCTAATGCCAATTGAACTTGAGCGCAACCACTAGATTACCACACAAGGCACCCTTGCATCTACAAGGAGCTAGTGGCCTAGTTTTATAGAATCCAATCAAACATCCACCAATATCACCACACAATCTATCTACTTTTACTCTTACTTTAACAACTTTGAAATGAAATCCTATTTTAATTGAGAGATGTAAAGAACCATGCAAATACACCAAAATGATCATGTATATCCACCATGCAAGCCACAACAATGAATAGAGAATAATTTTGATAGTATTTTGGCAACAATTCTCCAACATAACTCCCCTTACAAATGAGAGAAAATGGCCTTATATAGAGTCTCAAGTACAATGAGTGGCCAAGATTAAGAGGCAAAAATCTGAAATCAAGTGCCCATCCAATAAAGCCTAATTAGGGTTGCCATAAGTACAACCAATTACATGAGGGAACCAAATTATGGGCCAATAAGAAAAATACAAAGATTTCTCAACCAATGAGAAAATAGGACACTTGGCATGTTGTGATTGAATGTGCTTGACATCTGGAATTTTCTGATTGGAGGAGATAATCAACTGCCACCTCATCATCCTTATCTTGTAGGTTTGATTGATCTTTGATGAAGGGAAGATATCTCTTGATACTCAACATTTCTAACTTTGATGAACTCTTTCGAAACCATCAACTCCTTGGAAATTTCCTCATGGCATGATTTGGGTGGGCATCCTTGAACTTGCCCCCGATCTGATTTGAACTTGATTGTACTTGGAAATGCCTTCAAGTGATTGGACTTGTCCCTCGATAACTTGATGTGAACTTCCTTCCCACTTGTTGGCATGATGATGGAGGATATGGATACCATCCTTTCTTTGATCTTCTAAGTTGTTCCAAGATTATCCATCCAAGGAAAGTAGCATCCCATAGTTGCCAAGAGTTCCAAGATTTGCTCACCATTCAGCCCTTTCGCTTTGGTTGTCTTTCCTTGGAGTCTCAAACATCTCCCTTTAATTCACTTTGCAAAACAAGAGAGAGAAACACATTAAGCTTGAGGTAATGAAATGAAAGAAAACTTTAAAATCTCATGAAATGCAATAACATTAATCATCCAGCAAGAGAGGAATTTCATTTTCAATATCAGATTGACAAGATTTTAGAAGTCTGATTACTCCCCTAATTTTGCATCCTTAATGTCATGGAAAACTGAGAATTGAAAACGAAAGATGGAATGGGATCTTGCTTCGATAAAACATCTCATATCATTCCAAAATCTCCCCATCATCACTTGGATAGGGAAATCAATCCCAATCAGACCTGTAGTTTCTTTAAGAATTCTGAGTTTTGAAATGACTGTCAATTGCTTTTCCTTTCCTTAGGATCACATGAAGTAGCTTCACCAAAAGAAGTGCCAAGGAGATGCACTAAAAGCGGACCCCTTAAGCTTGATTTTCTTTCCAAACTAAATCTGATACAACACTGATCTGGACTGCTTCTAGGAGAAATTCGCATGTAATTGGGTGTACAAATGAATCAAAAACCCCCTCCTTATATACATTTTGCATCCAAATCCCTAAGAGGCCGACTTGCTTGTATTGAAAATGAAATAAATAAAAAAAACAAGGCCAACTTGCAAGTTAGAGGGGAAAATGGGAGTGGGCGGAATTTCATGGCACATAGGACAGCCTGTCCTATGGCTGGGCGGAATCCGCCCAGTCATAGGACACACAAAATTTCATTGAATAAGTTCTCCAAGACTCCAAAACTCGATCAAACACCATGCCATCGCTCAAGGACTCCACCTTCGGTCTTGATGTAGGGGCGGAAATTTGGAGTGGATAGGACAAGCCTGTGTCCTATGGCTGGGCGGAATCCGCCCAGTCATAGGACACATGCAGATTTACACTTCTATGCATAGGCAAATTTTCAGTTCAGGGGCAAGAGAATTTATACAAATATAACATTTAAGTATAAGTCTGATATAATTAATCAGACTTATACTTTAAGTTATTGTTATACACTAAGTTTGCACCCTAGTTTCAAGCTCTCTTGGTCTTGATAACTTAGTATAACATGGGAATCATCTCCAGGTTGTGGGACCTATGCTAATTGAGATGAGACCTCCAAGTTCTAGGCTAGTTCCTCTTGGATAATCACCTTAATTTGCTTCTTGATAGGAAAAGTAAATTCTTGAGGGGAAGGGGAAAAGTAAATGCATGAAAGGGAAATAACTGAAAGCAAACTATCCTACTAGGTGATACACCGAAATGAAATGAACACAATACACTGAGCAAACTAGCATGAAAGCTCTCAGATCTGATAGAACACAATCTTTCTAAACAGGCTTGCATAAGTGTTTCACAGAGGGGTCTGAGCAAAAGACATAGACTGTGACTTGCAAGCAAACCTTCTCTTCAGCAAAAGGGCATAGGAATGAGACAGAATGACAGGGGGCTGAAGTATACCCACAAACTCACTCAAATCAAATCAGACTCAGTAGTACACAAATAAGCTGAAAGAAAGAAGGGCCCTGGAACTCCAAGATTTTTCTAATAAAGCCAGTATATTATATTCAATCAGAGAAATACAGACAAGGGAAAGAGTAGAGGGCAGAACAATTGCCACGGATAGCCTCTATTGAATCTGAGATTTCAATGAAAGGTTACAGTCTGCAGAAGCCAGAGGGTAGAAAAAATGCCACGGATAGCTCCTAAGAAAGAAGAACTCTTTTTACAAAAATGTAAACTCTGAGCTCTAAAAGCTCCAAAAAACTAATATATACATCTCCTTTTTGCACACAGGCAGGAGCAAAAAATCTAATTAGGGTTACATAGATTTTTCAAAAAATAATAGAAACCCTAAATCTGTCAATTCTGATCATAGTTGCATCTTTGAAAATATCCTGGCCGATTAGATATCAGTCCTTGCAAGTCCATCATTAGTCGGAAGCCAATAAAAAACGAACACCTCAGCAATACGTAGCACATCGGACCCACGAACCACTAAGATTTTCATCGGACGGTGGTCGCTATATCGCAAGCCTTAAACATCATGCATCTTATCCAAGCGGTATAACGACAACTGCGAGATCATACCACAACTTAACCATCAGGAAAGACAGGCCCCACTAACAAATGCTAACTGTTCTGCCTAGCAACCAATAAGAATTTAGCATGTCAGACGCCTCCTGGCAACACGGACCCACGGCATCCTTAACCTTTCATCAGACGGTTGTCGCTATACCGCAACCTTAAACTTCATGCATCTTACTTCAATGGTATAACGACAATCGTAGACTCTGTCTGAGCTTTAACTTGCCTCATAAGCCAAAGACCTTGGGCCCACTGACAAATCCTTGTCACCATCCAGCCGGCCGATTAGGAGCAAACACCTCGGACTATGTGGCAGTGGACCCACTGACAACTGAAGCACTGTGTTGGAATGAAGATCGACGGCCGTCGCTATACCGCGATACTAACCCCTGAGCACATTTCCTCAGCGGTATAACGATAGTCGTCGATCATGTCTGAACTTTAACTGCTCCAGAACTGAGATCGCCAAACATAACAGTAACCACTCGCCAGATCGCTGAATGTTAAGAACTTAACCGCTAGGAATAGGAGATCTTGCGACCAGCCTTAGAATATAAAGCGCACATGGGAAAATGAAACCCTTAAGTGACCGAAAAGGTAACGGTGAAATATAACAGGCTAAAGGGTTTAGGGTTTAAGGCTTTTGGGGTTTTTTGCCAACAGCTAGATTTTCAAATTAAGTGATCCTCAGACCAGAGAGCTAAACAATTGCAGAGACCAGAGGACAGGACACAAGGCCATGAAAAATTTCTTAGAGGTGTTCAACACGGTTAAAATGCAGACCCTTGGATAGAGCCCAGTCTATAGCCAAATTTGTACGGAACAGGAAAAATTGGGTAACAGTTATATTTGTATAAATACCTTCGAGGATGGTTGAGATAGGTTTCAGCTTCATAGGAGTTAAGGTGTAGATTCTAGATTTTGTGGGTTTTTAAAATATTTCAGGACTTAGCCAAATTTCAGGGTTCAGTGCGCCTTCAGTAAAGCTACTTCCCACAATCTATCTCGGCTTTCTAAGATCAAATTGAAGCTGAAACAAGGATTCTCAAAGGGTTTAAACTTGTTACATCTCAAATCCTTTAGTTTCAATACCATATTCCTGAAAGATTAAGCACAACTCTCGCCCATGTTCCAGACAGACTTGACTTCCCAGGAGGCCAAAATTGCCAAAACCAACTCTCAAACCTCACCTGCCAGACCAAGGACTTGAAAATTGCTACCAACAAAGACTACCTAGGACTACTACTGCTATTGCTTGCAAAAGGGGGGGTTCCCCATTAGCGTTGGGGCGATGGTGTGAAAACCTCACAACATCTAGCATCAACCCAAAGAAATGTTCCTGAACATTTCAAGGATATAACTCGTTTGGAACCAAAATCTTTGACCAACTCCATTTTCACCTACCCTACAACTAGGAAATGCACTCAAAATGGAAGAAACCATGAATTGAGCTAAGAGCCTTCATCCTTGATTACCCACGTGTGTGCAAGTGATTCATTCTCGCTTGACAGGAACTTTAGAAAGCCTCTTAGATCCATTGAACTTAGCTATTTTAATATCCTTACTCCAAAAGCATCCTGGATAGAGCCTCGCTACCAGTCAAGCGTCCATAGCCCCAATGAGGTTATTGCTGTGGTCCACCACAATCGCGGTTCTACCTTTAGTGTTTTCTTTTATAGCACCGATAGAGATGCCTGCACACCCGGAGCCAAATTTTCCTTTTCTTTTCTCATTTTCACATTGATTTTCAATTTTGCACATTGTCTTTTGATATTTATTTTCTTTTTCACTTGTCAATCTTTTGTTTGGCTTGCAAGAAATGAAGCCCGCATAGGGTTTGGAAGACCACAGTGGCACTAGAGTAGGTGTATGATTTTTACTTAATCCAACTTCACTTTGAAACTACCATAGAACCCGGAGCAATTAAGTGTGCGTAAAAATGTTGTAATCGAAAGACTTGGGTACTCAAAACACAACCATGACTCAATCCAAATTTAGGACAAATCCTTTTCGCAGGATAAAGCTATTAGGAATCCAAACTCCAATTCAAGGGAACCCCACAAAGATATACCCAAGAAATAAACTAAACAAAACTACAGGGGGAATGTAATGTCCCCGTTTTTAGACTTATGGGATTAGCTTGGTTTGGCGACTCTCACACGCTAATCAGGTGATCAGAGGGGGTCAGATGGTGGAGCCAGTGTTGGAATTCCATTCTGGAGGTTCAGATTATCATATCTGCTCTTCGAAAAAGCACTTTCATTTATTCATTGTTGATTTGATAAAATTTATAAAGTCTCTTCGCTGTGAGAAACCGGCTAGGGTTTTGAGGACTGATTTCTCTTTTGGCAATTTGAGCCATCACAGATTGGTGGTGAATTTTGCAGCTGCTGATTCTGAATTAAATCCAGTGCTGATGTATACTGAGTTTATGAGAAGTTTGTTCTGCAGGCAAATCAATTTATTCATTCTGGGGTTTGGTTTGTCTTCCTGCTGGAGTTCTGAAATTGTTTGGAGGAGTTTTGTGTTCCTTCATTTGGTAATTGCATTCGAATTTGTTGAGGTTGTTTTCATTGGGAAATCTACTGTTAATTAATTGCTGATGCTGCAATTAATAAATTGGTGTTTGGGTTTTTTGGTGAAGTTGTTTCTACAGGCAAATCATTTGTTCTTAAGGATTCTGAATTGTTTCATGGCTGAGGTTTAATAATTGATTGAGAGATTGGCAGAGATCTTCTTGCGGATGCTGAATTAATTATATTGAGATTGAATTCATTAAAATCTGGAAACCAACAATTGCTCTTGGCTGTGAATTTGATAGGGAGACGTTTATTGACTGTTGTGGCTGAGAACAACAGGGCCGTACAGATTTGATAGTATTTTTTATGCTGTGCGAATTAAGGAGGAGCTGTGTTTAATTGAAGGAGGCTGCGTTAATTTATATTGCGTTATTCAGTAGTGTAAGGGGCATTCGGAGATTGTATTCTTCTTTGGTAAATGCAAGCATCTATCCAAGGCTGCGTGTATTATTTGAAGTCTGAATAGTTACTTCCAGCAACCTGTGTGCCTCCTGTAGTTGACGTCACCAGCTGGGAGACTACTTGTGTTGTTTGGCAAACATTAAAGGTGCCATTAAAATTTATCTTTGCTTGTTATTTCTTCATATGTTAAATCAGTTGTGAGCTTTGGTAAATTAATTGCTGTTAATGTTTTATAAATCTGGAAAATTGTCATAATTATGATTAAAAATACAAAACAAATTGTTCTTAATTTGGAAAAAAGCTAGTTTTTTATTGAGAGCCAACTGGGCTCATCAAAGGGAACACCAGAGTGTGTTGTATAATCATCGCCCTTCTCACAAATTTGGATCCCTCTAAACTGAATTAAACAAAGCAAGCTCCTAGACTAAAGCAAACCACCCGGGTCAAACGACTCAAGGCAAACCTAGAAATTGACCCTCTAAGGCAACCAACTAAGCCCCTCAAACAAACTTTGAGTCAACTGACTCAAGGCAAATTACTATCCGAGCTCCCTAAGACAACTAAACTAACCGACAAAAAAGGGAAAACTAATCTAACCCTGTTGAACCAATGGTCCGAGACAAACCTGCTCTAACTATGCACAAGACTGTAAAGGGACGACACTAACTAGAACGATATATACACTTGATCTAACATGGTTTCTCAGGATGTTCAAGAGCAACAAGGCTTGGGTGATAGTTCTCAATCTTGCAGGCTCATCCTTGTACTCCGAAATTTTTTTAGTCACCTCAAACTCAAACGAAAGAACATTATCATGCAAGATCAACAATTGAGGAAATTCATTAGGACCATGATCAATCCATAAACATGTTTAATTTCCAAAATTTCCATAATCAAAATAACAACTTTGAACATTGAGAGCAAGGAAAGAAATGACCTGGCATAATTCAAATTCAAATGGAACCTTCAAATTCTCCATGGCTTCAGGAGGTCGAAGTTGGTGATGGACCACCCCACTAACATCAGCATCGAACTCATGAGTGATCAAGGTAAGATTAGTTGTGAAATCAAGGCCTTGGAATACTGCCTTAGGTGGCTTACCCCTATACCACATGAACCACGCATCTTTATGAACATCGCTAAGTGTATCTTCAAAAATCAAGGATTCCATGATGAGTCCACCCTCAAATACCTCCTCAAGCTGATCAAATGCAACATCCAACAATAGCATCAACCCAAAGTGTTCCTCACTTTCTTCTTCCATGGAGCTGCATGCAGATTTCTCTTTAGGAACATCTTGCAATTCATCATGTGGAATCTCATCACCTTTGGAATCTTTGAAACTGACATGGAGGTCCTCAAATGTCTTCATAAGTTCATCAATCCCAAGTGGCAAAGCCTCTGGAGGTCGGAGTTGATGGTGAATTATGCCACTTGCAACAACTTGTATGTCTTAAGATGCCTTTGGCAATGATTCCATTCGTATTTCTTCCGTAAGATCCTTAAGCATCCCCCCAAAGAATATGGTGGTAATGATGTCCTGGAATGCTTTATCAAACTTTTCCTCATATCTTGATTCACTTGTAGTAACTTGCAATTCCTTGTTCAACTTGTCCACTTGATTTCTTCTTTCATGAAGGGTGCTAGAGACTTCTTCCAACTCATCCTCAAGAATTCGAGTTTGTAGCATGAGGGAAAGTTCACCAAGGATCACCTCTTCAAACTTGTTATGGTCTTCTTGTAGTTTTTAACCCCCATGGGTTTCCAAATGCTTATCCTTAACTGCTATCATTTCTCTTCCTCGAGTGTATTCTATTGCTTCCTTGATTTCTTTCTCAACATCTTCCTCTTATGGAGTAAAGTGTGAAGGCTCATCTTCCACATGAATGTCTTGGTCGTTAGGTATAGGATAGTTCCAAGAGTTTGAAGGAGAGGCAAGTAACTCTCAAGAACAAATCTCAGAATCAAAGGGTAGTTTTGGAGGAAGAAGACCCAACAATAGAGGAAGATTTGGAGGGTAAGGAAGAGGATCAAATGGATTCATTGGGAAGTGCTATATGTGCAATAAGTTTGCAGGTCATCAAACATTACAATGTCCGGAGAATCAATCGACTACTTTATTTGGAGAAAGAAGAAATCAGTTTGCACAAGGAGAGGATGGTGAAAGTGTAAACTCCCCATCACATGATGCAGGTCTAGAAGTTGGTAAGTCTCTCATGGTGAGGAGAACCTTGATCAAAGTTCCCATGGAGAGGGAACCCCCACAAAGAAAAACACTCTTCAAGACTACATGTAAGTCGCAAGGTAAATGTTGCAAAGTTGTTGATTCAGGTACTACTGATAATATGGTTTCTCTAGAAATGGTAGAGAAGTTAAAATTGAAAAGAATACCACATACTGCTCCTTACAAAGTCTCTTGGTTAAATAACGGTCAACATGTTTTGGTGAATGAGAAAAGTTCGGTTGATTTCAATATAGGGGATATAATATCATTTCCATTGATGTTTTCCATCTACTCCTTAGTAGACCATGACAATTTGATAGGTATGCCAAGTAGAATGGAAGGAGGAATACTTATGAGATGGAGAAGGATGGGGTCTCCTATATATCTTGACACCATTGAAGGAGGATGACAAAGGAAAAACCATGGGATCTAATGTGATGATGTTGGGTAGGAAGGAGTTCATAAAGACAAGAGAAGAGGAAAACATGGACCTTTCAGCCATTCCGAAACTCAGAAATGTTATGACAATAGAAATGATGATTTAAAGTTGGGGATGCAGGTTTTGCTTAAGGAGTATATGGAGATGATGGTAGGAGAGGTTATCCATTCGTTGCCTTTAAAATTGGACATTGGCCATTCAATTACTTTCATGCCAATGGTTAATATTTCTGATCATGGAGCACCTAAAGAGATACAACAACATGTGGTCAAGATGATAAGAACCAGTGAAAAGGTCAAGGATAACCTATAAGGGAACATTGAAAAATCCAAGCTCAAAGTTGGTGTGAAGATGAAGGAAGTTCATTGCCAAGATGGAAGGGATGTTGTTGTAGGCAGTGATGTAGGATCAGATGAGCAATGGGTCAAGGATCTTCTGCCAAGCAAGCCTTTGGAGTAGGAGTGCATTCTTGACAAGAAGGAACTTAAGAAGACAAGAAAGAAGACCTATTTCCAATACTTGGTCAAGTGGCGGGATCTTAAAATGGAAGATGCCTCTTAGATGATTGAAGATGACAACATTAAGAATGGTTTTATAGTTGCAGACTTTTCCTCAAGTGAGACTTGAGCTTTATTTGCCCTTGGGAGTATGACACAGAGCACCCTAGGTCTATTAGGTTCAAGAGTTCAAAACTGAGCATTTTATTTTGGTTTGATTTGTTTCATATAATGTCTTTTGAGACCATTTTAGATTGATTGGAGTCATGGTTGGGTTCTTAGATAATAGGGAACGGCAAAATGTTAAAATTGTCAAAGTTGCACAATGTTGTCAAGCAACTTTTGCATATTTTTGTCATAAAGTCGAAAAATGATGTAGTTTGAAAATTGGTTGGGAATAGTTGGAGAATGGTTGTAAGCATGCAAAAGGCCTTGTATCATAATGATACAAGGGGTTGGATGAAGATTTGGAGGTTGAAACTTGAAACAATCAATGAAATCAACATTTTCCTAAAAATTTGAATGTGTTGTTTGTTGTTTTCTTGAATTTCATACTTGTATGCTTTTGTATTGCCCTGCAAGTGATTGGGGATGAATATCAATTGAGTTAGCTTTCCATTGCAATTGGTTTCACTCAAATCCATTAACTTTTGAGGGAGAGACAAACAATTCTTTTCAAGCGGGTCAAAAATCCTACCTAGGGTATCAAGAAACAAAGAAAAATGCAGAGAATGTCATTCCACCGGTGAAAATTCTTACAAATTGGTGGAATGATCTTTACTAATATGCTCTTAAATATGCCAAAATTGCAAGAACATGGGAGAAGGTTTGCACGCGTGAAAGTGATGCCCTAGGTCTAATATCCTCATGTATCAGGTTGAAAACCATTGATGAGAAGTCCAAATTTGCATTGTACCAAACAAGGGCGGTTTGGAACTGTTGTGGGATGTTGACGGGAGTGTATTGACCTTGTCTAAGCCAAGACATTGCTTAAATACCCTTTTGGAATCATTTGGAGATCAAATCCCAAGTTGCCATAAGCCTAAATGTCAAAATAGGCCTAATTCAAACGAGGATAGTCAAAATTTGACCCATTCATTTCAAAGTAACCCTACCTCATTTTGAGATATGTGTTGTAAGATCCAAAAGGGTATCTAAAAATATGTTGATGTTATGGTTTTCCAATCTGATTTAGAAGTTACGAAGGAACAAACCTAACTAAAGGGCTAAAAGGAATAAGAGGGAGTTGTGAAAGAAGGCAATTGGGTGACGACTTCTAGGTTCTCCCAAATAGTTGTTTGACATATTGACATCATTTCTACCGCTTCTTTGCGTCACCTTCCAATGCAATATAGGAGATATGCCTAGGATCAATAGTTTACCCATTTGAACTAGTAATGCCTATTTCTTATGTTAAATGTCAGTGAACCCGACTCATAACATTTCCAATTCTAATTTGGTGTCTAGATTTGATTTTTATACATTGAATTATTACATTTTATGCATTTAGTTATGATTACCAAATTTAGATGCATTCATTGGTAAAAAAAGACAAAAAAATGCACAATGTTATCCCTTATCTCATAGGTCTAGTTCATTCTTGCATTGTGTTTGCATGTTAAAAAAATATGAAAAAGTACAAAAATATTTCATTTCATGCATTTTTCTATCTAAATTTGATTTGTATGAATGGAGTTGTTATCTTAATTTGCTAGCTCAATTTCAAGTTTTCTTCAAGAGTTTCAAGATGTTCCCTTTCATGCATATGATGATAACTTAGTTCTTCATTTCATGCATACCCATAATACACCCTCTCCCAAAATTAGTCCAACCCATAAGGACATTTTGGTGCAAGAAGAGATCATCACTTCTTTTGAGGATCTCCCTCCTATGAAAGAGGCCTTCAAGAATAATGATGATCTTTCTCCTAAAATGTACCTCTTCTATGAGGATCATTTCTGCAAGACGATGATATCATGACTATTTTTATGCATTTTCATGACATTCCTTCTAATGATGGGGTCTTAAGGAGTTATGTTTGTCCCTCTCTCAGAGATCCTCTTAGTCATAAGGAATTTTTGAAGCAAGAGAAAGATACTACCTCTCTTAAGGACACTCTACCTTTGCTACACTCACATGACACATTGCCCATAGATGAAGCATTGATGAATCACATTTTCACCTCTTCTAAGGTATCTTTTTCCTATGAGGACAACTTTTAATCCTCCTACGAATTTCACATTAGAGTAGTAAACCTTCTCCCAAAGGTACTGTTGAAATTTTGATCTGAAAGTATCATTAGATAACTTATATGACCTTCTCTATTGCACCTTTCTATTCATCACCAAGCTTTTGTTGAAGCTACTGGAGTTTTCTTATTAAATTATCAGCACAAACAGTACCCTTGATCCAAGATAAAATGCCCGCTTTTATGCATAAGTTACCCATATATCAAAATGTGCATCAGCAGAGACAGAGTATTCAGTGAATGTTGCGATGCATATTTATTCTAATTATGTCTCAGTACAAAGTCAAAAATTGCTATATCGACAAAATTTCATAAGAGTTATACCGATTGAGAAAACAAAAACATAATACAAGGAGACATTGACAGAGCATTGAAGATGTTACCCCGAAGGAGGAAGCTAAATGGTCATCGGAGGAGAAAACACTATTGGAGCAAGAATTTAAAGAAAAACCCGATAATGCAAGATACATTGATGATTGACAGAAGGTTGTTTTGTTTCAGCGACAAAGAAGCTTCATGAAGGAAGATGCTCATCGGTGAAAGACTTACCCATCGACGTTTCAGGGGAACATTGTGTATGATATATCGATATGACAAGAACAAAAGCAATGTGGAGTTTTGGCGTAAGGTATACTAATGGACTTTATCAAAGAAGCAAACAACTATCGATCTGAGAAAAAAAACTCTCCGATAGTGTATGTTACAGCGATAACATTATGTTGGGGAAAAACATGGTGTGTTACACTGATGAGGAAGATAAATAAAGAGTTTGGGACATCGGAGAATGTCACTGCGATGATACGATATAAAAGGATAAAGTATTATTGACAAATGTTCCACAGATTAGTATCATCGGTGGAACTAGTATTATCGGAAGAACAAATAGTGTCAGGGTCCGATTTGGAAAGTCTCTCCGATGAGAGGCGTCTGGGAAATATTTCATCAGCTACACCGATAAAAAGATATAGGAAAGGAAAAAGCTTATCGGAGGAAATTGTGGTGAAAATTTCATCGGCCAAACTATCACTATTAGAATTCGAATCAAAGTGTTTCAGTGATGATATAAGTTACCCCGATGACATCCTCATTGGAATAACGCACTCTTTGCTACCCCGATAATCAAATACGAAAAAGGATAAATGATATCGGAGGAACCAATAAGGTTGGGATAAGTTTTTAAGAGCTTCCCAATAGAGTAATCTCTGCCGATGGAGATTGCAAACAAAGTGATCGATAGAGGTTACCCCGATATAGTCCTAATAAAGATTTATGATACAACATCTATCGAGAGACATTACCCCGATATGCGAAGTGAGGGATTGTACAATCGATCGTTTTAGGTTCCGCCAATAATACAGAAAGTATCAAAGCGACAGTAAAACATATCGAAGAGACATATGAAGGGATTCGCTGATCAAACGAAAGAACTTATAAATGGCGTGAGATGGGACTACATCGGTATATCACAAAATAAGCTCCAGCGATAATAATGGTTATCATGTCAAACACTTCGAATTCCAAAACAGAGCATTGAATGTCCATTTGTGCTGATCATAAATAATTCGCACGAACAATTGTATCAACAATATTAATTGGACTCATGAGCCATATTGTGGAGTTGCTAAAGGATAATCCAACAAAGAAGAGAAAAAATAGAGATTTGTCAAGAAGGCCATAGCGACGCAGAGCGATCAATTTCAAGTAGGGCTTTTTCACTTCTCTGTTCAAATTTTTCCTGTGAATTTCTTGAGTTATAGCCATGGAGAACTCTAGTGGATCTGAGAGAAAGAGGCAGAAGAAAGTGATGACAAAAGAGGAAAGAAACAAAAAAAGGAGGCAAAAACCCCACCAGCCATAAAGCTTAACCAGGATATGCTAGATCAGATGGAAGGATCTGGCCGCAAGTCTAGGAAGTCAAAAGAATACATCCCTGAGGCTGAAAAGATAAAAGATAGGTATAAGGATATTGGGGGATGTGTGGACAAACATAAGAGGTTATGAGTTTTTTATTTTTCACTTTATGAGAAGAAATTATCGAAAACCTATGTGCAATCCCTGGAAGATGAATTTAGGGAGGTTGGTGGTGCCCACTGTCTTCGTGAACATAGAATTGATCAAATTTCTGGCAATTAATTACAGCTCGAAGAAAAATGCAATTTGCAATCCGAATGGAGAACCATTTGTATGTGTCAAGAGATGCCATAATGGAAGTGTTCAATTCGGATTACTCGCATGACTACCGTTTATCTTTGAAGGACCTAGAGGAGTAATATACAAAGATGGACACCACATATAGTGAGTGGAGACTTCCACTACATCGACCTAGGAAAGATAACCAATTTGTGCCCCTTACTGCGGAGGACGGGCCTCCATTCAATGTTCATTTATTCAAAAACCACTTAAAATTCACCTACTATTCAGTAGGAAAGGTCGTGGGGACAAAAGCACCAAATTTCATGACAATTGGTCCTATGGTGATAGCAACGGATGTTCAAATGCACAACCCTAGGCCCTTCGATTATGCAAAATATATCTCAGAGAGGATTGACTCAAGATTAACTTATATTAAGGATGATTTTGATTATCCCTACTTCAAACACTACTCAATTCTAATGCGCATGTTATTGTTTTATGGGAGAATGCGAGGAATGTGGCTAGAAGGGTTGAAACACACGCAACATAGGGAAAAAAGGAGAAGAGTTGCCAATCCAATTATGGACTTCCATTTGGGATTCCAGTTATGAAGATTCCCATTATGTTCGTTTTGAGGAATTGATTGTAAGAACAATTTACAAAATGTATAGATACCCATGTGATCATTCAATTTCAATGGAGATTAAGAAATTTCTGAGGCCAAAGGAGTTCGATGAGAGGAAAAATGTTGATCACAATTGGGGTGATTGGTATGTACATATTGATTTCACTGTGATTAGGGTCTTTGGTTTTGAAGGGGAACCTTATAAATTGCCAAAAATAGTACTAGATAGGGTGGCTTATCTAGAAATTGTAAGACAATTGGATTACTCCAGTATTATGAACCTTGCGGCACACCATAAGCAATCATTTGTGCCTGGGACACTCGATTTCGGTGATTTTACTATTGTTTCTACTAAAGCCTATGATTTGATAGGAGATAGACTAAAAACACAATTCAAACTGACAACTACGTGACAAGAATCCAGTGCTAAAGGAATAGGATGCTTGGCTGGATGCATGCAACAAAATATTGCAAGATGCACTAGACACAATCAGAGCTGAGGGGCTGTCACTTAAAGGAGCGTGTCAACATATGGAGTTGATGATCAAACTAGAGTACGATGTTAGGAATTCTATTCACGATGCATATACCTATGCATCACAACAATATAAAGATCATCTTTCAGCCACTAAATCTGTATTAGATTAGGATTAGTTTGTTTCTTTAGTCTTAATTATGTTTGATTGTTGTTATTTTCCAAAAGACTCTATGAAGAGACCACTTTTGAGTCTCTTTCATATATTTAGAACTCAAAATGTAATATTGTGGGGGATCATCAGATTACAATATCATATTCAGCAACACAATTTCCTACTTTCTTACAATATGGTTTTATTTTAGTGAATATAATCAATACTTTTCATTTGTTGTCAATTGTGGAAATCTTTGCTTTTGATCAGTTTTGTTATAATCACTTACAGTATGTGGTTGTCATCTTAAATCCAAGTGTGAAGAATTTTATGTTATGGTTGCAAGTTAGAAGAAAAAAATACATCTGAGACAAAAGGCGACTATTTGTATTTTATTCTGATTGGTCTTTCTAGGAGAGTTAAATTCAGTCAGATTAATTGTGATTGAAGATATAAAGTTGTAACATTGAGGGTTAGATAATTGAAGACTCGCTAGGGGAGAGTTTAAAAATTGTCTTTCAGAGTTATACGTAGGGTAAGAAGTGGGGTGACTCATTGCCCAAGGGATAGGAAGGCACTAGTCAATTTGCAAAAAGAACTATATTCAGAAATATTTAAAGCATAAATCAAACTTCAAGTACAAACATAAAAGAAATCAGTTAAAGTTGAGTAAAAGATTGATAGAAGGATAATCAGAAAGATATTAGAAGAAAGTCAAACAAATAAGTAAGAAAATTATCCTAAAGATATCTGCCACTTTAGGATAGAAGCCAAAATTGTAATACAGGATACTTTCAGCTATAAAAAGCATCAACAAAAATTCTAAGTTGGCGAATAGGTTCACTCGCTTAGGTTCTGCAGAGCCTGAAGAGAAGGGGAGTCCAACCATAATTTGGTTGATCCCGTTAGTTGGCCGAATCAATTGGAGGATTTGAGCATTGAGTAAGGCATACTCAGGATTTTCCATTCTATTGATTTGGGAACCAACAGGTACCTTGGTGCAAGAGACTAAGCATGTTACCCTTGTAGATCTTCCTTCCTCTTGTTGATATTATGGCCTTTACAGCATATAGATCAACCATCTTGAACAATTAAAGGCAATAATAATAAATATAAGATATATATATTTATTATTGTAAATCGATATAAATAATAATAATAAATATAGGTGATATTTATTATTTATTGTTTGATCGGTATTAATTACATATATAAGTTGCAATTTAAATAAATAATAAATAAAAGGTTATTTATTATTCTACTTGGGAGGGCCCAAGTTGGCCACCTTGCGTGGTGGAGTTTATCTCCTAAAGCACCATATATATGTGGATTCGATCCTTGTTGAAAGATCATAAAAAACACAACATGATTCTATTCAACCAAGGATCGATCTTCTAAGGGAAAATTTTTGGAGCTGAGATCAAGATGCGAATGGAGATCGATGTTTTTCTAAATGCAAGCAAAATTTTAAGGCAGTGAATTATTTGATCTGCCTGGAGTAAGAATTCATTATGTTATTCAAGACTTGATGGGCGAAATCATCAAAGATAAAGGCTGCGATTTATAACCTGCGATCTTACCTGATTATTTGAGGATTGCGAAATATATATATATATATATATATATATATATATATATATATATATATATATATTGCGATATATATATTGTACACTCAGCAATGTTTGAATCAGGGAATTGGATCAGACTTACATTTGATCTTTGAGTGCAAATTTATATGAAGTCAAATCTGATCAGTATTGCATAGGATTTGATACCATCTTATATGCTCAAATCTACAAGAGACAAATTTACACTTGGTGCGAATTTGGGACAGTTTAAGTTCAGATCCAAGGTGGAATATATCCGAACTTAGAAGCATCCAAGAGAAGATTTGTAGGCAACATAAGGGCTTCAAATCCGGGTAACATCTCGCCTTTCTTGTATTTATTTTTCTATATCCTGTGCTTAGTGTTTGGAAGACCTCTAGGGCCTGTTTGGTAGCGGGAATTAAGTAATGTTGCATTTGATCAAATGCTGGAAATGGTCAAATCATGGATTTGATAATCCAGTTTTTCATTTCCGGATTATAGTTTGGACCGTTTGGTTGACCCAGAATATGAGCGAGAAGATGTATATCCTCAGTTTGGTTCCACTTTTTAAAACTAGAATTGGAATTTGACTATGTTTTTTATTTTATTTTTTGAACTATTTTAATATTTTTTTATATTATATTTTATTTTTATTAGTTCATTTTATGATTTATTTTGTTATTTTATTTAATTTTATAGAGAAAACCATAAATAAATATATACATTTTTTATTAAATTTTATATAGAAAATCATAAATATTTTTCAAATTTTTTTAATAAGGTTAATATTTAATTTTGTTTAATTTTATATTCAAAATCATAACTGAGTCATAAACAACAAAAAAGTTCATGAGTTTATCAAAATATGTCCATCGTATCTACTTTAAATTATAAAAAACTTCATGTATCTACAATAGTCGTCCGTCTATTAACCACATTTACGCATATGTTCCCAACAAAGTAGTGCGCATAGTACACAAAGAATGCATCCCAGAAACATGATTTCTGCTTTCGCCATTGAAAATAATTTGGCGGCACTAGCTGCCTCTCGAGCCTTGCACTCCTTGCACTCATTCCCTACATCAGGTAAGGATGTAGATGGGGTAGATGTAAATTTGGGTATAGCTGTAGATGGAGTAGACATACATTTGGGTTCATCGATCCACTGGAAGAATTCACATTCACTATTTCCCTGCAATACCAAATCTACATCAGTTCTTCCTAAAATGATTAGTTGTCACATTATTTTTAAACATAAAACTATAATTACATATCCAAACCTTTTTCTTTTTTGGGCAAGCCCAAAATTGACGCCCGGGATTTCTTGATGTCTGTGATGTCCTCAATATGCATCGCCCAGCACCACATTGACACATAGGTGCATTGACCAAAGTCATTGACACTATAACAATCTATGGTTGATTAAATACACTTTATAAAATTTTAGAAATTTCACATAATCAAATCTACTCCAACAATCCATGGTTGATTAAAGAGACTTTCTATTTGAAACTGAAAGGATCTAATTAATCTATACTCGTACATAGAAGATGGGGAAGAACAAAATCCAATAACGAAATGGTGGTGTGAAGACACACCGTGCAAAGTTCCCATAATAAATGTAATACACCAAGGAGTAACATCAGAAATATATGTAGTCATCACAAATATAGATTGTAAGTTGAAATCATGAACAACATATGAGCAGTGAACAAGTAATCGGGTACAAGTCAATGACAAATTATAACACAGGGTTTAGGGCTTTAGACAAGACTTGTTAGGACTTAGAGGATTTTTATATTTCGGCAAGATTTCAAGGGCTTGACATAGCAAAGAACCTAAAACAATTGAAGGGTTCTACCACACAACATGTACAAGCTATTATCTATGACATCTTTCAAAAGGCTAAATTGGTAATTAGTATTCTTATATTTTTTAGAACATTCAATAATTCTAAAAAAAAGTATGAATTTGTTGGAGATGTAATAATAATATTAATATCACTTAACCCATCCATTACTATCAAACAAGTCCTAATTTATATTTGTCTCATTTTCTCTATTAATATGTTCACCTTTGAATATTGTCTAAGAATCACATAAGAGGGACCAACTACAATAGTATCTTTCAATATCTCTTTGAAATAAGGAGACCTTGCCATATGAAGTGGGATGGCATGGGCATAAAATATTTTGATCATTGAATCACCGGTTTCCTCACATCGTCACAAATTCATCAATCCCACAATTGTATTTTTTCTACTTGCAATGGAAATGACCTTTCTCCTCCCTCTATCTCTAGTTGATATATTGGAATTCTTGCTAATAGATGGCAATGTCATAAATGCACGTCTATTAGAAATAGTTTGTTGCTAGCTTTCCCCAACCAGCATTGTCATTTCAACTGCTCTTCTAATATTATATTCACACAAAATTTAACCCCATTTCCACTCTCACCTGACAAATGATGTTCAACCCCACTAGACCTCCCATAAAAATTAGTTTTACAAATGTGACATAACTATTGCTTGCTACCCTCTCATTTTCAACCTTTTTATTGCTCAAATGGTGGCAAATTGCAGGAAGGGCTTTTTGGAGTTAAAAAGGCCTTTTGCAAACTTCTGAAAAGAGGATGAAGCTTCACATGTTAATGGAGTATTCATCTTCTATAATGTTCTTTTATCACTGACTACAAATATGCATAAATGGATTGAGCTATAGGAAAGAGAGATGATCATTCATCTTTCTTGAGATAATTATATGTATAGAACATTCGGATTAATTAAATTCTATTCTTGTGATGCATATAACACATCCAAATTCTATTCAGTGTGTTGTATATTAGATGTTTGTTAGGCTTGGGATCAATGATCTTCCTGGATACAATTGTGCATCAAATTGTTACAGGTTTGGGTTTCAATTTGGTGGTTCATCAATTTGTTTTTACTCAGGTTGTTATGCCTGGGTGTGGCCATAAAACAATATAAAAAATAGCTATAATTTGTACAAAATAAACAAATTTAACCACAAAACACAATTGGTACTTGATAATTCAATGGCAAATGTTCAATGATAAGTCAAAGTGATTCAGATTTATGGCAACCATCTAGCACATGTAGAGGTGTCTGGATCCATGAACCAGCTCAGGATTGGGACCCATTGTGTACCCTGTCTGGGTTCAGGACTCTGGGCAGCAGAACATTGTAGAGGAATGGAAATCAGTTAGCATTAAATTCTATTATATGCAATGTTCCATGGTGTTTCTGGGATGGGACAGTTGGACAGCAGGGGACATGTTTTGGGGATGGCAGTCTGAGGGGAGAGAAAGTGCACATTGAACAACAATATAACATGATATGACAATGATTTCTGCAGAAGGCTGTAACTTCTAACACAATACCAAACTGTATCGGCTATGCAGCCATTAAAAAGAAAACGGTGTGCTTTAAAGCTAGGAGAAACATTCAGCAGAGATAAGATGCTTTGAAACTTTTGTATAGCATAAATCCAAAAACTTTTGAAACTAAATAATTGATATTCTGCATACAGATTTACCATTGAAAAAGCTGCTCTGGCAGCACGACTGCCAAGTACTGAGTTTCTGCTACAAACCAGTTAGCATGCAACAACAGTTCATTCCATGAAAAATAAAGCTTTTTGTACAATAGGTTCAATGTGATGAATAATAGAATTTACAGCAGTTTGCTTATTGGCAATTTAACAGACTGTTGACAGCAATATTTTCTTACAACTCAAAATCCGTAGATTTGTCAGAACATCCACCCCAACCAGTCAAATTGTAAAATTAATAAAGCTAAAGAAATACACAGAAAAGCAAAAACCACAATCAATATCTGTTGACTAGATTAGCCAGAAGATACTAGCAGGTATAGAACATTGCTAGAAAATAGGATGCAATATAAAGAGCTAAAAGTGTGGCGTAACACACTTAAAATACTCAGAATCTTAGAACAATGTTTTTCGATGTTCATACAACAGGTTAATGTAATGAAGAATGAATTTTATCACATTCGGCCCATCAGCACAGATTAGCAACAACATTACTCATCATAAAACTTAATATCTGTAGATTCATCCAAACTTCCTTGTCGTTCAATTATGAAGCTAGAAATAGAACACATGAAAAGCACCCCCAGGCTGTGCTAACTACATTAACCACAACATACTAATCTCTTCAGAACAATTGCCGGAAACTAGGTTGCAACTTAAAGGCCCAAGACAGTGGTCTAACCCACCTAAAATAGTCAATATGTTGTTTCCATATAACAGGTTCCATTAATAACAGTCAGCCAAATGGCTCAGACTGGTGACAACATTATTCATCACAAAATTCAAAATCTGTAGATTTATCAGGATTTCCACACCAATTATTCAATTACAACGCTAAAAAAGCACATTTAGAGCTCATCCAATATCGACAAAACATACGATTTGAGTTTCAACAAAACATACAATTTGAGTTTCAACAAAACAAAACAATGTCACACCGATATCAACTGTATGATTTTGATAAGACAAGTATCTTGGCTAACCTTTCCAATGTTTAAATAACAAGACTTAAATTGAAACAAAAGTAGCTAGAGGTCTGCAAACTTCATTGCAATGTACTGCACTCTCTCCTCTTCATTATTCTCAAGAACCTTTTCGCTCTATCAATATCAGCCATGAAGGTGTCATATGCCTTTAGCATAGTGGCTTGACTCAAATCAGGGATGCCTTTGAGGGCCTCATACACACTATCTAAGACATAATCTTTATCAGAATTATCCACTTTGATAACAAGAGGCAAATGGAAGTCCTCTTCCATTCTGCAGATACTTTCACAAAGTGCATCCAACGAACCAGTCATAGTTGCCTTCTTCCTCTTTCCCCTCCTTGCTGAATTTGACTTACCACTTGCACTCGATTGATTGGAATGATATAATTCATCATCCAAATCAGTTGTAACGTTATTTGCTGCACTCATATTAGGGACATCCTCATCACAATCCACGTAGGCGGGCCCATCCATATTGAGCCCTTCTTCTATCTCTTGTGGAGTAGTAGTTGCGGTACCTTCAGCTTTGTCACTACCCACAATGAAGGATAGGTCATTGTAGTATTGGAAGGGTTGTCTCTTATAGACTTTGGCACTTTTAAATTCTTTTCTCTGCATGTTGTCATGATGAATGAATTAGATCTCTGTCTTGTATCCAACTTAATAAGAAGTCAATATTGCTTAGACAAAATATTCAAAAGAGCATGTTACCTTTAGAAGCTCCTCCCACACCATGTCATCAGCATCCACACTTTGAGTAGCCTCATTCCATGCAAACCTGCTCATGTTCTTCAACTCTCTCATAACTCTAAAACCTTGCTTCCATCCTTTAAGCTTGTTTTTGAAATTTTCCTTTGACAGACGGCTGTTCATCTCACCATTGAACTTCATCTCAATTGCGGTCCAAGCTTCTTTTTTGAAGCCCCCGTCGCATTTCCTTCCTAGGTGAACTTGCTCGTGGAGCAAGTTTAGGAACTTTCATTCTATTTCTCTTGTCCACATAACCTTCTTGGAGGAAGAAGTTGACTGGCTTACTTGAACCTCATCCTCCATGGTCATCGTGAGTTCTGTGAAAGACATGACCTACACCACCTGTTATATGCAATCATTAGCTACATGCAAATGACAATGGATATTAAAGAAATAGTCATACAACAGTGCCATGTAATCCAAAATATTGCATTTTTGCATGATATCTAGCAATATGTAATATATGTCTTTATTATCCATTCTCATTTGCATGTAGCTAAGTATGCATGTATATATGGTGTACTATGTTCAGACAGTCATGCGAATTGTAAACTATGAGAAATCAGAGTTACAAATCATACAAGGCAGAGTTGTAAACTATGAGCACACATAACTATGAAATCAGAGTTACAAATCAGAGTTGTAAACTATGAGCACACATAACTATGAAATCAGAGTTACAAATAAGAGTTGTAAACTATGAGTACAGATAACTATGAAATCAGAGTTGTAAACTATAAGCACACATACCTATGAAATCAGAGTTACAAATCAGAGTTGTAAACATGCATATCACTGTATTTGCATTAAAGAACATTAAAGAACAAAGAAAGGTCTTCTAAAACTATAACTATTGTCTACGTCTGTAGTCTTCCCACATCCTACTTGCTATATCATCTCTAAACTTCCCCCAGTCATCCCTATCACACTGACTCAACCCATATGTCTCAAGTATTGGTACATTTATCCCATCACGATCATCATCCTCTTCAATAACCACTTCAAATGGAACACCGTCCTCTATAGTAATGAAGTTGTGCAGTATGCAACATGCCAAAACAATACGTGCTTGTGTCGTGATTGGATAAGACGTTGCATGCCTCAGGATAGGAAAATGCTTCTTCAAAATACCAAATGTACGCTCTATTGCATTTCTAAGAGAGGAGTGTCGGTGGTTAAACAACTCTCTTGGGCTGTTTATAGGGTTTGCTCTTGAAAACTCCTTCAGGTGGTAACGTGTACACCGGTAGGGTGCGAGAAATCCTGGTACATTTGGATATCCAACATCGACTAAATAATATTTTCCTACAAAATTAAATTGTTAAACCGTGAAACATTGACACCGTGAAACATTTATCATTTTCTTTAGTAAACATACAATGTGAAATGGCATACAGGGGGAACTACAAGTGGATCGACTCTATTGAGAGCTGAAGCTAGAACACGACTATCTGCAGCAGACCTTTCCCAACCAGCAAGAATGTATTGAAACTTATAAACAAAAGAGGAGACAGCCATAACATTTTGTGACAAGTTCCCTTTTCTATCCCGATATTTACCTTGTAACTCGACATCAACAATGACCGGTATATGGGTTCCATCAATTGCTCCAACACAATCCTATAGATACAAAAATTGTAGTCAAGAAACACACAGTAATAAGATTAACACTAAGGCAAAGAAATTTGTAGCACAAGGGGGTTTACCTTGAAGTAAGGATTGAAACGTTCCTTCCCACTAATTTCAGGAGGAGTGTTTGGAGCAGGTGGTAGGATATAATCCGCATAGAGTGCTAAGACAGCTGTCAAGGCCTTGTGGAAGTATTGGCTTACTGTCTCTCCAGAGTGACCAAAATTGTGGGCAATCTTACGATTCCTCAGATTGTGGCCAAGGGTGTGGAGGAACATGACTAATTGTTCTTCTACCGTTATGCTCATCGTATATGATAGGCTTCCTTTTTGCCTTACAAGATTGGCTAGTCGAAAGAAGGTTGCTGAAGTCATGCGAATTTGGTCGTGACAATGCACCTCATTCGAATGAATAATGCGTTTATAAAAACCACTTCCATCACTTCTTTCATTACGCTTTGTTTGCCTCCCTTGAAGCAAGGACACTGCTTTGGCTACTCCAAGGACAACAAGAATAAGTGCCCAAATACGAGCAATTCTACTCTTCCTACAAATGCGTCCTTGAATGTTTATATTGTTGGTAATATCCATCCCTGAAAAGTACACGACAAAGAAGGTTTGAGGTACAAAATCGATAGTCATAGGCAGCAAGAGGACAAGCCAACAAATCCTAGTTATTATCTATAGCAAATAGTCAGAAATCCTAGTGAATCAACAAAATGAGTACATGTACACAGTAAAATATAACCATACATTTAGCTCCAGATGAGATGGACCATCCATGATAGAAGAAATAACTCACATGATCTGATCTAGAAAATATTCAAGCTAACATTAAAAACTATGTCTTCCACTATATTAGGATGTCTAAGAAAGTCATTCTTCCAAGACAGGGGATTCTCATAAAGTTGAAACACCATGACTTCATACTCTATTTGAAATAGTCGACTTTATATTTTTTATATTTATAAAAATGATGAAATTGATTACCAAATTTGAAAATAGATTCGTGGTTCAGAAGATTATTAGTTTAGTCTATATTACCTATGTTACTGCACTCAGCAAAACGAACAAGTATCAATGTTTGGTTTGTGTTTTTCTAATTGTGTATTTAGAATCCAACTTTACACTTCTAAAGTCAATATAATATATTCCTTTGCGCTGGGAATTGCTTTATATAATATATTCTGAAAGACAAAGGCAAATTTGAAAAGGTGGAATTCGATTTTGAGGGCCAAATTCTGGTTTTTTCAACGCCCATTTTGAAACTCATTGGGTCCGCGTTGTGATTTATTTGTTTTGGCGTCCACTTTAATCTACACTTTCTCGTATGCTTGGAAAATTATTAGGTATTCTTTGCAGACATTGTTTATAGCCGCCATCGCTGGACACAATATACTTGTTCGTTTTGCTGAGTGCAGTAATATAGGTAATATAGACAATAAACTAATAATCAAACTGAAAATTCTGAAAGATGAAGGCAAATTCTGCACAATACTGCCATTATCAATGGCATTGTTTGGAATAGATGAAGAACACACTAATGTTTTTGAATTGAGAGGCTTTCCCAGCTACTAAAATATGAAGCATTGGGAACAGTGTTTTTCATCATAGCAGAGTTTGTACAGGGTCCTGATGTCTAAAAGTTCACTTTCACACTAGCACTCGAATTTATTCTATCAAATACTGCATTCTTCTCTTCTTGGTCATTGGAGGCCATGAGGCCTAATTTCATAAACTAGAAATTTCAGGCTACCTAATTCTAAAAGGCATGTCCTTGTTCAACTATGAATCATTTTTTGAGACCTTTCAATACCATTTTACAAAAATCTGTATACTCAATTCGACAACTTAAAGCTATGGGTGAGCATAACCCATGCGTGATCACAAGGTGACAAACCCCATTGTAGTGAAAGGAGCAATTAAGTGAACTTCTGAAGTAATACCAACCACACAGTTAATAAGTTGAGGGTGTGGTAATTGATGAAGTGGAGCTCTAAACCAACACCAACCATGCTGGTAATGGGCATTG
This sequence comes from Chamaecyparis obtusa, assembly GCA_027943335.1. Classification (NCBI taxonomy): domain Eukaryota; kingdom Viridiplantae; phylum Streptophyta; class Pinopsida; order Cupressales; family Cupressaceae; genus Chamaecyparis; species Chamaecyparis obtusa. The sequence continues at coordinate 123,084 of BSBK01000804.1, read as the reverse complement.
TAAATGATTCAGGTGAAGTGCCGATCTAACAAAAGTTACAAAACCATACTGGAATAGTCTTAATTAACATGAACCAATGTTAGTATTTTCCCATAACCGAAAAAGGTATTGATGCCTTTGTGGATTTTTAATGTACACCCATCTCCCTAGAAAGAAAATATCAGAATGCAAACATGCCACCCACAACCACTATCAGAAAAAAAAAAAACCAAAAAATAATGATAGTGATGAAAAAAATGTTAGACAAGGTTAAAAGGGGGGGGGCAATAAAATTATGAGGTCATCAGAAAGCTACTATATTATTGTCCTCTATTCCTTCCATGGACAACAATACAACGAACTCAAATTTGAGTGTGTTTGGTTTTTCAATTACTTTGTTGTTGTTTACCTATTTTTGGGCATGTCTTAAAGGGCCCCTAAAAACAGGGGACCTTAATGCTATAGTCCGTATTGTTTTTAAGACATTTTAATTTTAGTAGGGCAGGCAGCCAAGTGGTCTATTGTGCATATGCAGTTTGTTCACCTTTAGAAAGCTTTATTGCAATGCTTGAAATCTTTCATGTAATGCTTTGTTGAATGATTCTGATATTGTTTTTTGGTTGCTACTCCACATCAATTTGTTGGGTTTTTTTTTTTTTTTTTCCTACTTTACATTGGTACTCACATCAATTGGTGGTGCTTTGCACACAGAGCTTCTGTATATTAATAAATTGGCATATATTCCAAGCACAATAATTTGCCAATATTAAATATTAAAGGATGTGTTGGAAATGACATGGATGTTCAGTATTAAATGAATGTTGGGAACTTGACATGGACTATATGGCAAACTTCAGCGATCTTTGTGCCTTTTAGCTTGGTATCAGAGTTGAGGCTGCAAGGTTGAACCTTGCAAAGCATGGTGGACCTGTAATGTCCTTGCTAGACTAAAACCCAACATGTCCATGATGCTGAAGGATTCTTGTTGGATGGAAAACCTAAGGCTAGGACCACATCCAATCGAGAAGCCATTACTAATGTGAAATTATGCAAGATAGTACTAATGTTATTGCTTGCACTAAAGGCCTACATATAATCGTGCAAGACAATGACAACTCTACATTCAATGTTCAGTATTCCCCTTGCTGTATTTTTACAGGGATGTTGTTTCCTACGTGCCGAGGTAGTTTTGAATTGTGTGTGATATTGTGTCATCCCAATTCTTGCCTTGTTCTTTGTTGTAATATCTTCATGTGTGTGGTCGAATTGAGGCCATATACCTTTTATGTCATTACATGCTTGATAACAATAGATTGGTTCTTGGTTAATTGTGCAAAAGGCCACCAAATCGTTATTAGAATAATGTATGCGTTTGCAAAAAGATAAGAAAATAGCCCCCCAGTATAACTAGAAAACAAACTTCTGAAAACCCTGTGTAACAAATGATACAACAGATTATCATGATAAATTTTTTTGGCATTAGTCCAACACTTTTCGGCATATATAAAGTGAAAAAGGCAATTGTTGTCTGTGCTCTATGTGGAAGTAAGCTCACCCAAGTAATGCCAGCAGGAAGAATTGAACCAAGAAGGAAAGAGTAAGAGGTGGTCACTCTTTCCTGTACACAAGGTCAAATAGTTGGTGGTTTAGCATATTCCAAACATTGTTTTCAAAATCAACTGTGTATGTTTTTATATTAATATTTTGATCGTATTAGTGATCTATTGTTAGGGAAAGATTGTAGACATTAGTTATATTCATAATTTTTTTAGGCTTTGTCAACAATCCAATTCTTTACTTATTCTAATGATAGATCATTGAAAAATGATCTTAACCTTAGATACAAAAATATGCATAGTTGATGATTCTGAAAACAATCTTTTGAATACTACATGAACTACAAAAAACTTATGCCAAGTTAGTCACTATTGAAAATTCTCGAGTCTAGCATTTGTGAAGAAAGAGGAAAATGAAAAAATATATTTTTTATATTGTTGTATTGATGTTTCTTATCATATTTAAGATCTCATCAGAAAGAAAAAAGCGAAGAAACAGATTATAGACATATTAGTCATACCATGTTTCATTTTAAGACTCTGCCTGCAATCCAATTCTTTATTTTCAACATTTTAATAACAAATCATTTTAATGATCTTAAACATCCATATCAAAACATATAAGCAATCTTTCAAACACTACATGAACTTATACCAGCCAAGTTAGTCACTACTGAAAATGAGAGTCCAACATGTGTGCAGAAAACTAAAAAGCTTACTTTTCAAGAAAATAAGCAAAAGGGGCAAGCAGGAGCAGGGCAATGACGTTCCTGTAGACAGGAAAGATGATCTTGCTTACTCCCATGTTAAGTGCGGCTCTGGATATGATGTGAAAGCCAAACTACAGAGAAAGCATAGCAACATGCAGCTGAGCTCTCTCTGGCATAACGAACCTCCTCACAATATCCGCCATGGTGCATAGAGCAGCACAGTCAAGAACCCCTGAATTACAAAGTTACACAACAACCCAAGTAATGGGACTTCGACACAAGAGTAATGGCTATCCCAGCTTCTTTTTAAAGAGCAAAAGGGAGTGAAACAAGGAAAATGTGGGCCCTAGGGTTCAAAAACAATTCCTTCTTTTCTTCTTTTTTCGCAGTCCCTTTCGCAGATGCACGCTTCTGCATTGAAACAGTGTAGAAAGCTTTCTTGGACACACATTCATGATAGCAACAGTGCAATGCACTTGGGCTATGAGATTGAGTCAGGTAGCATACCCTAGGACCAGTATGCCCTAATGCATACAAAAGTGTAATCGCGCAAAAAACTTGAGAAGACATATTTATTTGCAAATAACCTTAAACAGAAAAACCCAGCAAGCCCTAAATAGAAAAACCAGAAAGCCCTAGTCTAAACAGAGTATTGCATACCAGAGTTATGATGCCTCTTTGAAGATTGATGTCGATGCCACTTTGAAGACTGCAGTCAATGCCTCTTTGGATATCGATGCCTAGCTTGCGTCCAGCGATGGCGGCTATAAACAATGTTTGCAAAGAATACCCAAAAAAGCATATGAGCAAGTGTATAAAGCGGACGCCAAAACAAATAAATCACAATGCAGACCCGACGAGTTTCAAAATTGGGCATTGGAAAAACCGGAATTTGCCCTCAAAATCGAATTCCACCTTTTCAAATGGAAGATGTTAATGCTCATTTTGAACCAAAATGAGCATTAACATATTCCTATTCCATTTTCATATTGCACTCCCAAACTGAGGATTCGACGGAATCGACAATAACAAATGCCAATTCCAGGCTAATTCCCGCTACCAAACGGGCCCCTATAGTTTGATCATTCCTTCATAAATCTGGAAAATACTAACACCTCTCCTACATCTTATCATAACCATCAATGCTCTTGGAGTCAAGATGATGTTATGCATTTCATTCATGATCTATGTCCTAATATACCATTGAGTCAAGATAAAGACCTAGATGAGACCACTTCTAATTAACCTACTAAAGTGGATGTGCATAGTGTTGATGGGATTAAGCCTTTCCCTATAGAAATCAATCCTCTTAGAATATGTTCCTACACAATGTTAGCAATTTAAGTTGTCATTAGTGTGAATCTACAAACACCATGCACCAGTAAAAGATCACTGGTCACTCACGTTACTACAAACACCATGCATCGGTAAAAGATCATCAGTCACTCACGTTACTTAGAAGCCATCGGTAGACTATAAACAAAGTGTATGCACCGGTAGATAAAAAGAAGGGTATACACTGATAGATCGATCTAGTACTCAGTATCGGTCTCAGAGTATATACAGAGTTGGAACCGGGTACAAGATATATTGGTCCAGTCTAACTGTCTAAAGATCCGCACCGGATTCTGTGGAAGCAGTTTGAGTTAAAACCGGATTATACGGGATATCCACCACTGAGAAGTGGAGTTAGCTTTTTAACATAAGTTAGCTTTATTTCTTTGGATAATCTCATGGTAAACTCCAGATTATAATGCATAGCTTTTTGCTAGTGGCATGATTTATTGGTGAGTTTATAGCCTAGCAGTTCTATGAGTTAAGGGTTTCATTACGGTGAACTCTTGCATAAATACAGGTCATAGGACAAAAGAAAGTTTTTGTTGATTATTGGTGATTGCTTAGAGCAGAGGAGAGACATCTTCTAAGAGAAGAGCTACAGACATAGAGATAGCAGAGATCAATAGCCAGGCAAACAGGGAAAGAGGTATGATCTAATTAGACATTTAGTGTCATAACAGATCATTGCTTTTATCAGTAGTGAAAGCACATTGAAATCCCTTTATTAGGGTGGACCTAATCGGTTCGTTGTAAAATCCCCTAACAGGGTAACATCTTGATATTCAAAGTCCTGTAACCAGGCAACTCTTAACAGGGTTCAGATCTTAACAGATCTCTTATAAAATCCCTTAACTAGGTAGCACCTTAACTAGTGCTTTGTAAACTCCTAACAGGGTGCCTTCATTCTCCAGTAGTGAAGTCGTGTGCTTTGTCTCACCGTGGTTTTTTCCTTCTAACCGAGGGTTTCCACGTATATATCTGGTGTTGATCTGTGTACTTACTTTTATGCTTGCATATGGTTGATTGTTTTTGAAGAATATTGTTCAAACAAGTATTAAAAGTAAAGAAATAGTTTTTACTGATTCACCCCCCCCTCTCAGTAACCGGTCCGTACTAACACACAACATCTTCTCGTAAACTTCATGATGAAATCCTTCCACCTTCCAAACCAAGTGCATATTTTGAGATTGGCAATAACATGATTTCTACACAAATTTATAGTGGACAAGATCTTGGAAAGATGGAACAAGCTTCTATAGAACCTCCTCAACAAGGAACTAGATTTACAACTCAAGAAAATATTGTTCACAACCTTTTCCAAACTTGATCACTCATTTCTTATGTAAGAAAAATACGAAAACTTATCCTTCCTCATCTCATATTGTCAGCATCCAAATACAACTTATTGACAATAGTACTATAAACGTAGTGCCATAGCATTCCATTCACCTATTATGTTGTTCTTCACCATGTGATCTTAGTAGATTAATTTATTAGTTGGCTTTTAACCTTGTTCCCACACAGTGTCAGGTTTACACTATGATTGACAAACTGGTTAGTCTCCACTCCAAAGTCTAACAAGGAAAAAGGGCCAATTGATGAGGACAAAGAGCATCCTCCTTCTTTGAGCTCCACATCACTCAGGCGGGTATTGCCTTATCTGAACACTCATGAATCTTCTTGATAAACAAAGAGGCCTTCAGATAGATTATTGTGGAATAGTTTCCAGACTCCTTTAGGTATCCTATACCCCAATGAAATAAAGCCTTATGCAATAACCTGCTTGCATGGAATGAATTTGAAAACTAGAAACCTACTAAAACAACAACCAACATGAAAGGGAAGATACTTCATTTGAATGATTAATGTTGGGTTGAAAGGACCCCTGAGATACCCTAAGTCTCTCATAGACCAGTGCCTTATCCAATGGGCAACAGAGTCAAATACATCACTGCAACAGAGAGCTATGAAACAAGAAGACAATACACTCTAATATGTTGATGCCTTACATCAATCATACACCATTAATCAGACCTCACTTCAACAATCCACCTGTGTACCCAGATATGCTATCACCTATTCAAAGGATTTTAACCCTCCCCTTAGAAGAGACCTATAAACAAGCAATACATTAATCAACATCCACTGAAAGACAAGCATGAGATATCCTTGATACCCCAGCTCATACACATTTGAAAACTAATCTTGAACTCAGTTATCTCTGCGAAGACAACTCTATTGCAGACACATAGGAAATGCAAATAGAAAGATTAAACACCCTTGATGCTATAATCAACAAGTTCAGGATTCAAATGGAGACAGTCTAATAACAATACAAATATATTGAATTCTTCTACATAAGACAAACTGTTACAACTTATATTCTATTCTCAAAACTAGAAAGGAAAGAGCGAACACCCTATATGCAGAGAAGAAGGAAAATATCTACAGGAAAAGGCCCTTCATGGAACTAGCTCATAGAAGAAAATTGGAACTTGAACCCTTCTAAATGATCTTGAAAATCCTTTTATAGGAACAAGGATTGCAACAAGCTACAGATCATTTAGGGCAAAAATATGTCTACAACCACCAGGTACAACAAGAAATAAAAGACTGCAGAAAAGCCTATAAAATTGGGAGAATCAGATCAAATCTGATGTACAAATATTTAGTTTCATATTCTAAGCTTACTACATTTACAAATTCAACCAATTTCTTGTTACAAGCAAAACAAAATTTAATGCCAGAGCCAGCCTATAGATCTTGCATGTACATAACATGGAGACCTCTGACACTAATTAAAACCCTAGCCTCTTGTGTCAAATAACAGTCCTTTACTTTTAAAACGACATAGCACCCCAGGAAAGCAAAATGAGATCTACACGGCAACCCATGCCTTCCTCATCAATTTTTAACTGCAACAGTCCCAGAGAAATCAATTTTGAACAACTCTTTGTCTTATGCGGCTTACTGTTACAAACCTTGTAGAGAAAACCCTGAAAAGATTTGAATTTGAAAAATAACGGGTAATTTATGGCGCCAGACAACATATCGGTGACCAACATTCAAATTTGGATCAACTTTATATCACGACCGTCAGATCCCCTACTTTTCTGGGGTTTCAATTTTGTCTTTAGTCGCGAGATCGCGCAGACATCTCCCTTAACCTTATTCATTCTTAGCGATCTGGCAATAGTAGTCTTGTGATCGCATAGTTATCTCTATAACAACAATATTTTCTTGTGATGACGCGACAGAAGAAATTCACTTCCATGAAACCTTTTGACTTTCTTTCTGGCGATCTGGCGACAGAGGACCCAACACAACAAGTCTTTAAATCGAACGGTGGTTGCATGATCGCATGGCCTGGAAAGATTCCATATGATTAAGCGACAACCGTAGATCTTCTTTTTTACTCTTAAAAGATTCAGGCTCACTGACACATCCCTGTCATCAAACCTGTGGCCAATAAGAAACGAGCATGTCTGCAACACTTGGCAAATGGACCCATTGCCTACCCTTATGGTTTGATACCAAATCAACGGCCGTCGAATGATCGCATAGCTTTGAAAGATTCCATGCGATCAAGCGACAACCGTAGATCTTCTAACAACTGAATGACGGGCCCCACTGACAAATTCCATGTCACTGTCTAGCTCGACCAATGAAAAGCTGGCATTTGTGCACACCTGACAGTGGACCCACTGAGAAACATCATACTGCCAGGAAAATTGGACGGTGGTCGCATGGTCGCATGGCTTGGAAAGATTCCACGGGATCAAGCGACGATCGTAGATCTTCTATCTGTTGTAGATGCCTTTAAAACTTGATCCCACCCTGCCTTATCAGCCATTTCGTCGAATCACAAACTACCACATTGCACAGAGCGGGCCTAATCTAAATTCTTCCTTAAGAACAAAGTCCTGTCAGTCGCCACGTTGAAACACTTGTCAGCGGTCCCACTTTCGGTCTATCTGAACACCTGGAAGATCGGACGGTCGACGCATGATCTCAAAGGCCACCAAGATTTCATGAGATCATGTGCCCGCCATAGGATGAAAAAGAGACTGAGATACTAGGCCCGCTAGGACAGATGTTCGCTCATCGCTATACTACATGTCAAAAACTTTGACAACGGGAAACCTTGCGGAATAACGACAGCCACACAATTTTAAAGGCTGACACTTAGGAAAATAAATCTCGGGAGACTTAGGCTTGACAGAAAAAATTAAAAGGGGGCCCCGACATAATAACCTAATGATATAACATATAAGGTGGTCATCAACAAACGGGGGCAATTCAACACATGTGTAATTGGGAATCTAGTGACCGAAAAAGTAATGCTCAATTAGAACAGGGCCAAGATAGTCTAGGGTATTTTCGCCCAACGGCTAGAATTATGAATTTATGAACTAGGGTTTTAAGGCCAGAGGCAGGGAAAACACTTCAGAGGCCAGGGAAAAACATATAGCCATGAAAATTTATTACAGGTGCTAACAGTGGCTCTGTCCGGGGATGATGGGTAACCTGTGCCCATGCAAGAATTCAGAATCTTTGGGTGAAGTAGACAGCCCATAGGACAAAAACTGGGACCTCAAAAACTGGCAACTGAGCCAAGAAAATAGGAAGGGAAACACACAATAGAAAGGGAGAATATTTACAAATATTTACAATAATGAATCTTTACTTGGTGGCCCCAGGCCACCAAAAGGAAATCAATGACCCTCCAAAGTCAAAAATCTGATTTTCATCCACATATGTGACCAAACACCTAAAATTATCTTGACCATTCAACGACCAACATACATGAATAACCATGGGCTGAAAAATGAAATTATACTGATCACTAGCCATGTTCTTCTAGTCACAACCATTACATTCATACTCCAAGAAGTATGGGTCATCATTTATTTCTTTTTGATGACTGGAAACAAGAAATTGATCTAGAAATGCATCAGGAAATAAAACATATTGATCATCATGCATTACTACAAAATTACTTGGTTGATAAGGACTTGGATCCTCTGATTTACCTTCATGCATTGCCTCAGCCACTGAGCAACTCGGTTCCTCTATGATGGTATTACTGACTAGATCATGAACCAAGTGAAGGTCTTTTTCACAAATATTGTAATAGTGGGACATCTGATCTGCATTATTATTTTCATCAAAAGAGTTTCTATCCCAATCATTGAAGACAAAGTCCTCAATAACATACTGATCATCATGCATTACTACAAAATTACCTGGCTGATAAGGACTTGGATCCTCTGATTTACCTTCATGAATTGCCTCAGCCACTGAGCAACTTGGTTCCTCTATGATGGTATTACTGACTAGATCATGAACCAAGTGAAGGTCTTTTTCACAAATATTGTAACAGTTGGACATCTGATTTGCATTATTATTTTCATCAAAAGAGTTTCTATCCCAATCATTGAAGACAAAGTCCTCAATATTGTCACCATCACTATCATATTTGGCAGAAGAAGGAAAAGGATGTGAACAAGAAACTTGTTCAACATTAGAATTTCTATGACAGGAAAACACATTGTTATTTCCTTCAACCTCTTCTTCTGCAGAGTCACTACAGGAGGGGACCTCTGGTACACATGGGTCATCATGATCACTTTGAACACTGGCCTCATTATCAGTGTCAAAGACTATGTCAAAAGGAAGCTGCAAATCAAAATCCACAAAAGGTGCATACCTTTGGAATTCTTCAGCCAAGAGTGTTGAAATCTTTTCACTGCTCAATGGACTTTGGACCTCGTCTTCATCTTCCTCAACTTCACCCTTATTGATGCAAACATCATCCCTGTCCAAGACAAAAATGGACATCTCTGGCCTTAGATCATCTTGTGTGAAGCATTCATTATAGGAATCATCATCTGCATCATATCCAATACTCTTCCCTTCACACAAAACATCATCACACCGGGACAAGAAAGCTGCCTTCTCATGTTGAGAAGAAGAAAAATCTGCAAACAAATTGGAAATATTGTCAACTTTAGATTCATCTTCAGCATCCTCATATGCACTAATCTCAACATCAGCTTCATAGTCAATACTTTCTGCATAATGAGAATCAATATCAGAAACACTGGCCTCTTCATGATCAACATAAGGAACCACTAGTCTTTGCAATCTCTTGTCCTCCTCTAACTGCCAGATCTCAGCTTTTTTCTCTGCAATCATCTTCTTGAGAGTAGCAACCTTATCAAAATGTTCTACAAACAATGCTCTCAATACATCCCAAGAAGGGATTGAGCATGAAGGCAAGGACAGGAACCAATTCCTTGCACCATCAGTAAATGTCTGCACAAGCAGTCTCATAGCAACATCTTCATGTTCAATATCCATTTCACCAAAAAGACCCATGATATCATATATATGCTGGCTTGCTGAAATAGATCCATCCGCCATGAATCTAGGCAAGCACTTCCTAACCTCAGTAGAGAACTCATTAGGGGCACCTTCAATGCCATCAAAACAAAAGGGCCTATATTCCTCCATGAGGAACTGCCCACTAACTTTCATCCCTTTATACAGTAGTGCTAAACACCTGATAGGGATGCATTCTCTTATAACTGATTTTCATAAAAAGAAGACATATGAAAACCAAAATACCTGGAAGTTCCTCGACAGGAACTTAACTTGTTGACTAGAAGGCAAGGCAGATCTAGAGCTCACCATGTAGCTCCATCAGGTTCTTTGCTATGTAGAGTCGCCACCTCCTTGAAGAGGAAAATATTGCACTTTTCTTTGTGTCTTCTTCCAATCAACCAAAAATTCACCAGGATTTATACACTATTTGTCAGGAACTGCACTGATCAAACAGAGAACTCAGAGTCGCCACTCAACACGTAGTGAGAAGATTTAGCAAATGCCTTTTTGTTTATTTGATTCTGTAATCTTATGGCCTCCAGAGATTTTGATCTCTTTAGCAAGATTTGTTGTTGTCCCCAGCAGAGTCACCATTTTGTTGGCTTTTAAACTTGTTCCCACACAGTGTAAGGTTTACACTATGATTGAAAAACTGGTTAGTCTCCACTCCAAACTCTGACAGGGAAAAAGGGCCAATTGATGAGGACAAAGAGCATCCTCCTTCTTCTTTGAGCTCCACATCACTCAGGCGGGTATTGCCTTATCTACACACTCATGAATCTTCTTGATAAACAAAGAGGCTTGCAGATAGATTATTGTGGAATAGTTTCCAGACTCCTTTAGGTATCCTGTACCCCAATGAAATCAAGCCTTATGCAATAACCTGCTTGCATGGAATGAATCTGAAAACTAGAAACCTACTATAACAACAACCAACATGAAAGGGAAGATACTTCATTTGAATGATTAATTTTGGGTTGAAAGGACCCCTGAGATACCCTAAGTCTCTCATAGACCAGTGCCTTATCCTATGGGCAATAGAGTCAAATACATCACTGCAATAGAGAGCTATGAAACAAGAAGACAATACACTCTAATATGTTGATGCCTTACATCAATCATACACCATTAATCAAACCTCACTTCAACAATCCACCTGTGTACCCAGATATGCTATCTCCTATTCAAAGGATTTTAACCCTCCCCTTAGAAGAGACCTATAAACAAGCAATACATTAATCAACATCCACTGAAAGACAAGCATGAGATATCCTTGATACCCCAGCTCATACACATTTGAAAACTAATCTTGAACTCAGTTATCTCTGCGAAGACAACTCTATTGCAGACACATAGGAAATGCAAATAGAAAGATTAAACACCCTTGATGCTATAATCAACAAGTTCAGGATTCAAATGGAGACAGTCTAATAACAATACAAATATATTGAATTCTTCTACATAAGACAAACTGTTACAACTTATATTCTATTCTCAAAACTAGAAAGGAAAGAGGGAACACCCTATATGCAGAGAAGAAAGAAAATATCTACAGGAAAAGGACCCTTCATGGAACTAGCTCACAGAAGAAAATTGGAACTCGAACCCTTCTAAATGATCTTGAAAATCCTTTTATAGGAACAAGGATTGTAACAAGCTACAGATCATTTAGGGCAAAAATATGTCTACAACCACCAGGTAGAACACGAAATAAAAGACTTCAGAAAAGCCTAGAAACTTGGGAGAATCAGATCAAATCTGATGTACAGATATTTAGTTTCATATTCTAAGCTTACTACATTTACAAATTCAACCAATTTCTTGTTACAAGAAAAACAAAATTTAATGCCAAAGCCAGCCTACAAATCTTGCGTGTACATAACATGGAGACCTCTGACACTAATTAAAACCCTAACCGCCTGTGTCAAATAACGGTCCTTTATTTTTAAAACAACATAGCACCCTAGGAAAGCAAAATGAGATCTACACGGCAACCCATGCCTTATCAATTTCTAACTGCAACAGTCCTAGAGAAATCAATTCTAAACAACTCTTTGTCTTATACGGTTTACTGTTACAAACCCTGCAGAGAAAACCTTGAAAAGATTTGAATTTGAAAAATAACGGCTACTTTATAGCACCAGACAACATATCAACGACCAGCATTCAAATCTGGATCAACTTTATATCACGACCGTCAGATCCCCTGCTTTTCCTGGGTTTCAATTTTGTCTTTAGTCACGAGATCGCACAGACATCTCCCTTAACCTTATTCATTCTTAGCGATCTGGTGACAGTAGTCTGGTGATCGCGCAGTTATCTCTTTAACAACAATATTTTCCTGCGATCACGCGACTGAAGAAATTCACTGCCATGAAATGTTTTGACTTTCTTTTTGGCGATTTGGCGTCAGAGGACCCAACACAGCAAGCCTTTAAATCGAATGGTGGTCGCATGATTGCATGGCCTGGAAAGATTCCATGCAGTCAAGCGACAACCGTAGATCTTCTTTTTTACTCTTAAAAGATTCGGGCCTACTGACACATCCTTGTCATCAAACCCACGGCCAATAAGAAATGAGCATGTCTGCAACACTTGGAAAATGGACCCACTACCTTCCCTTATGGTCTGATACGAAATCGACGGTCGTCGCATTATCGCATAGATTGGAAAGATTCCATGCAATCAAGCGACAACCGTAGATCTTCTAACAATTGAATGACGGGCCCCACTGACAAATTCCATGTCACTGTCTAGCTCGACCAATGAAAAGCCGCCATTTGTGCACACCTGACAGTGGACCCACTGAGAAACATCATACCGCCAGGAAAATCGGACGGTGGTCGCATGATCGCATGGCTTGGAAAGATTCCATGCGATCAAGTGTCGACCGTAGATCTTCTATCTGTCGCTGATGCCTTTAAAACTTGACCCTACCCTGCCTTATCAGCGATTCCGTCGAATCAAAAACTGCCACGTTGCACAGAGCGGGCCCAATCTGAATTCTTCCTTAAGAACAAAGTCCTGTCAGCCGCTACGTTGAAACACCTGTCAGCGGTCCCACTTTCGGTCTATTTGAACACCTAGAAGATCGGACGGCCGACGCATGGTCTCAAAGGCCACCAAGATTTCATGAGATCATGTGCCCTCCATAGGATTAAAAAGAGACTGAGATATTGGGCCCACCGGGATAGATGTCCGCTCGTCGCTATACCGCATGTCAGAAACTCTGACAACAGGAAACATTGTGGAATAAGGAAGCCACACAATTTTAAAGGCCGACACTTAGGAAAATAAATCTCGGGAGACTTAGGCTTGACAGAAAAAATTAAAAGGGGGCCCCGACATAATAACCTAATGATATAACATATAAGGTTGTCATCAACGAACGGGGGCAATTCAACACATGGGTAATTGGGAACCTAGTGATCGAAAAAGTAACGCTCAATTAGAACAGGGTCAAGATAGTCTAGGGTATTTTCCCCCAAGGGCTAGAATTCTGAATTTATGAACTAGGGTTTCAAGGCCAGAGGCAGGGAAAACACTTCAGAGGCCAGGGAAAAACATATAGCCATGAAAATTTCTTACAGGTGCTAACAGGTGGCTCTTTTTTTCGCATGGTGCCGTGTTTTACTTTTTAATCTTTCATTTTGAGCAGCATAATAGGTCCCTTTCCTTGTCTTTCACTTGTGAGGAAAGTTTTCCCTTTTCAACTCATTCTCATTCCAAAGGACCCATTTTCCTTTTGTTGACTTGTATTTTTTATAACCAGATATCTTTTCTTGGATTGAATTCTTCGTATTGCACGAGGATTTTCAATCTTGTTTACAATCTTTTTGATGCTTGAAGGCACAAATCTATTATAAATGGTCTCTCACTTGGGGGTCATAATGTGTTGTCCTTCGATTTTGTTTCTCTCTTAAAGATCTATTATCTCTTTGTTGTTTGTATTAGTTATAACATGATGTCCTTCCTTGCAAGGACTTGTTTTGTTTTCCACAAGAATTTACAATCTCTTGCTTGCTTAGGAGTGTATGTCTATTACACTTGATCATTAACTTAGTGTACATAATGTGTTATCTTTTCCCTTGCCTTTATGATTTGGGGGCAACATGTGTTTTTTTTTCTTTGCCTCTCTCTCTCTCTCTAAAGATCCACTTTCGTTGGTGGAGTGGCATATGCTTATATAGTGACATCCTTTTCTTATACGAAATTGTTTGTCTTGATTTGGGATTCTCACTTACATAAGAGGTGTGTATCTTTGATCACATCCCTTTTTTACGTAGCAATAGGGGATTAAAGGGTGATTCTCTTTTAAAGATGTTATTTTTTTTCAAGAACACCTCTTGTAGGTAGATGTCTTGTAATGAAGATCTCTTCCTTCCAATTGTCTCTTTCCACTTGTTGCAAGATATCCTTTCATAATTATCTTTTCCTTGGCGAAGAAGAGTTTTTCCTCTTTGCTTAGGGTTGCGCATACATTGTTGTTTTAAGGATATCTCCTTGTTGTTGAAAGTAGGTATCCTTGTTCTTCTTTTCCTTAAGATGCCACCAAAGTCTTATTTTTCCATCTTAAGGAGGTTGGGCATACATGCAACCTCCTTGTGTATTCTATAACAGATTCCTTTGGAGACAAAGTTTTCCTTACATCTAATCCTCATATGGTGGATTTCGTTGTGGACAATGCTTTGCTTGGTTATCATTTTTGATAATTTGACTAGCATAACGCAACTTGCTAGACTTTCAATTCCATCCTTTTACACCCCATTGCATTCCTTTGCCGTCGTTGTGCATTATTTGGTATATTCCCTAAGGAGACAATGGTTTCCTTGGGATAATCATTTTTCCCTTGTGCATTGTTCGCCCCTATGTGCTAATTTTTTTTTTGCAGATTCCCTTGGAAATGATGTTTCCTTGGTTATCTTAATCCTTTGGAATTGGTTGAACTAGCATAACACAACTTGCTAGACTATTTGACCTATCCCTTGCACCGATACATTTTTAAGGTGAAGTTGACTAGCATAACACAATATTCTAGAGCATTGATTCTACCTTTGTGCCGAACTCTCTTTTTGGGATGAGTGGAACTAGCATAAGATAATTTTCCAGCATTTTTAATCTTTCCTCATCTTCTTCCATGCATCACCTAGCATAACACAGCTTGCTAGCCTGCTCGATTCGTGGTCTCTTTCTTGTGTCTATGCTCTCATAGCTTTGCTAGTGGGTTAGACCATGTAAGTTTTTTCTTGTCTTTGGTCTGTGCTCTTGCCCATTCCATGTGACCACTTGTGGTTTTGGAATAGTTTTTTGAACATGGTACTAATGATTGAGACATTTTATTGATTGAGGTCTCTTCAACTAGTTGATTTGGGGTTTTGTTTCTAGTATTATCCCTTTTCTTTTGTTGGTATCTTTTGTCTTTTTTGTTTTGTTTTTGTGTTCCCTTACACGTGGTTGTATGCTTTGAGATCCTTCATTTTGGGGCTCGCATCCTTAAACTTAGTGATGCCTTCTCTCTTGACAATTTTTCTCATGGTCATATGTCTTTGCCTCTTCCTTCTCCTTTATCGTGAGCATGAGGTCGGCTCATACGCCCGCTAAAGTGGGGGCTGAATGTACCATCCTAGAACTTCATCACTATGTAATTCCAAATTTAGCATTGCCCCATTTTAGCATGTATGGGTTCCTACATTAATTTCCGCTATTCCAACCCCGATTCTGCTTTTTAATCCAACATTGCCTCCTGCATTATGACACATGGACCAGATTTATAAGCATTTTGATGGGAGTAGGCCAACTTGATCGACCTATTCCGCAAGGTTTGCCCCAAAATTTGAATCAGGGTTTTGTCTTAATGAAGCGGGAAATTTCCTGTCGGTTTCTTTCAAGTTTTGAGCTTTGAAATGTTTGTGAGGGGTATATAAGTAACTTACCTCTCCTCATTTTGGTAACCACATTCAAGCATTCAAAAAATTATCAAGGGAAGATTATGATCAAGCAATTATAAGGCATCTAAAGATTTCTAAAGTAGATTTCAAGCATCCAAGACATTGTCAAGGAAATCTTTTCCATTGTAGCAAGCTTCTCTCCCTCATGAAGGCCAAGTAGAGGAGACCACAATCAAGGAAGAAGATCATAGCACATTCATCCATCTTCAAGCATTCATGTCTTCCTGTATTCAATCCATCCTTCTTCTCCACATCAAGCATTGTGGACAACTATAACAATCATTGTGCAAGGTATTTCTTTCATGATTTCTTTTTAGGTTTTTATGTGGAGTCAACCTATTGCATAAACACTTGTGATCACATTCAAAGAAGCATTTGTGTTGCCAAGGAACAGGTGGCACTAGTTTCAAGATCAAATCTGAGAAGTACAGTAGCCAAGCTATAGTTTACAACTGAAATCATCGGAAAGTGCAGGGAATAGGCCGACCCAGTCAACCTAGTATCAGGAATAGAATGACCTAGCTGACCTATTCCCTCTAGATCAGCTTCAAATAGAATTTGTAGGTTATATTCTGTATCAGAGTTCTGTTTACGGCATCAGAATTGGTCTGTCTTCTCTTTGTCAGTTTGTGCATTCTAAAAATGATCTTTTCTTCCTTTCTAGCCGTAAATCTTCCAGTTCTCAATCATACTTTCTCATCTAACCCTCAATTAAGGTGAAGGATCATTGTGCTTATTGAGCACTTAAATTATTCTTGAGTGTAGTGAGTCATCTTCCTTCCAATGCACTATAGAAGATATGCCTAGCATCATTAGTTCACCCATTTGAACTAGTGATTCCTATTTCTTATGTTACACTCTCCCTTTCCTCCTAGGTGGGGCAACTGCGAATATTCAAAAGGAGCTGAACTACCTCTTGTTTGTATTCTTCTCATAAGCTTCTATGCACTGATTTTACTTCAACAAAGTTTAGAGGAGCTAGGTATGTTATTGTTCCATTTCCTGAAGGCTAGATTTATTGTTGTGCACACCAAACAATTGTGAAAAAATTATAAAAATTGCCTAAAATTTAGTCCTTAGTCCCACAGGGCATGCCAAAAACTTTTGTCGCTAAATAATGCACCCTTTCCAAGTTGAACAAACTCAGCTTATTTGTGAAACATTCGATGAATTGTCAAAGTGTAGGATTTTGTATACTAAAGTCAACCTTGAGAGTAGGTTGGTTCCTTGTGGTACTCACCTATACTATCACTACTACTAAACTACTAATATTAAGAGGAAAATGGAAGGGAAAGGATTTAAAATGAGCATAAAATGTATGTGGTGATGCACTGAATTGAGTTTTTAGAACTATACTAGTTGTTTGACATACACTATTTCTTGAATTTCAACTATGTCATGTACAATTTCAATGTGTTTTTTTAGTCTCATATGCTACTGCTTTGTAAAAAGGTTGTAGTGTTTAGCAGTTTTAGATGGAAAAGGTAAATATCTTCACAACTAGTGCTTTTAGCTAGAGCTCAGTCTACAACTCACATAAGATTTACAATTTTCTGTTCTAAAGGTGCTGGAAATGAAACATTCGTTCAAGGATTTAAACAAAAATCACATAAATAAATATCAACCGTCAATACTGCACACAAAAAATAGTTTTGAAGAAAGAAAATAACTATCACAGCCTTCAAGACTGATTTGAGAGTTTCAATGCAATAGATTGCTGGAAGAATTTCTGAGAAATTATAGCTTCACATCACCTGGAAGAACTAACTGTAAAACGAAAAACTAAGTGTCTTTTGTAGCCTGCATTCATCTCCTAAAAGTTTACAACACACGTGATAAAGAAGAGAGGCATGTGTCTTGCCTTGCTAGATGTAGGTGGCTTCTCTGCTTGGAAAATGTCTTCTAATGCTGCTTTGGCTTGAATGTAAGTGATTTTGGATGACAAAGTCTTTGATTTTCTATCTATGTCTTGCCCTATCCTTCTCTTCTCTTTAAAGACTTGTCATTATGGTCACTATGGTTAGGTCTACTGAACTTGGATTTAACAAGATTTTAAACATTTGGACATTGTTCATGAGCTTCCATGCTAAGACTGGATTTCAAGAAATGATCACAATTAACACAAGACTTGAGGAAAACCTCTGTAACTCACCTTAGTCTATACCTTCTCAGAGCTCCAGTTCAGTTTTCTTCTATTTGTTTTTATCTGCAACTATCTATATTAATCAGACCCATATCAATGACCTTTATTAGGTTTATTGGTTTTCAAAGGATTGTTACTTCATGATGCCCTTTGACACTAACTGTTTGCTCATATTTGTGTTCTCTAAGCCTGATTCTCACGTGATTGATTGCATGATAAAATTTACTTTAAAGATCCACTTTTCTACCGTTGCCCATAATCTCCAAGATTGTTATCCCATGACGTGTAAGGTGCTTTTTCTTTTTTAACCATAGTGCAATCAACCAGAAGTCTTCATTTGTATTTGTCCCCTAGAGAAACCCTCTATTTTTTCACTTTATGCTTCCATCTTCTAACAAGGAGCTCTTTCCTACTCTCTATGCTGTCTCTTGGCTCTCCACTCAAGCTTTGGACTTGCTAAAGAGTTCTGTTGTTTTATATGCATGCAGATGTTCCAAAATTGAGCCAGTCTTAAATTTTATAGACATATCAATAACATGGATTAAGTTCAAGACAAGATTCAAACATTGGTCCTTTAAGGACTGTCATATAATCTAAACCCTTATGGAATATGACCATCCTTCTGATTGTATTCTTCTTTGCTTCACGTATTGTCCATGTTTAGACATTGTATCCACACCATTTCTAATATTGCAATTTGCCACAATACCCTTTGTTAAAGTTGCCTCTTCAACTCTCCTCAAGGCCTACCATTATTGGAGTTAGTGTTACAGATCAAAATGAATTTATCACACTCTTAGTAATCATGAAATAGCTTCAGACCATCTTTTCTTCTACATAAGACTGTGCTTTATCACTGCTACATCATGATCATTACTACATTGTTTACATAATACATGGTGAGTATGAATATTTACAATAGAAACAACACACCCCATACATTCAACCTTTATTCTAGCATATGCAAAAATTCTCTAAGCACTGTCACCATACTATCTTCTTAGAACTGTTCACTTAATCTGAATACTCCATTCAAATTTCTCAAAAAGTAAACCAATCATGTATAGTTTCATTCAAGGATTATCTTTATATTTTCACACAAAGATTTTGCTCTTCATATGCCTCACAGTCATTACTCAGTATGAACCAAGCAAAACAAAAAAATTGAAGAAGATAATGCATCACATGATAAACACAAAGCTCCCTACTAAATAGATGACTATAAACCAGTGTTCCGGGACTCGACGAGTCTCGAGCCGAGCCAAGCTCACCGAGACCCGGTGACCCGGTTCAAGGACTCGGCCGAGTCCTCGGCGAGTCCTTGGACTCGGAGGACTCACCAAGTCCCGTGCTTGGACTCGGTGCATCCAACCACATAAACAAATGTAAAAACATAAAAAATTAATACTTTTTAATATTTTTTTGTTTATATGACTTATATTTGACCTAAAAAGGTCATTCTATCATTTTGAAAGGCTTAAAAGAGAGGAAAAAGGCTTGGGAGAAGAATATAGGGGTTTTAGACAAAAAAATAGCAAATTGATTGGCTCTCATACGTTGATCGCTGATTGCTTGTGATAGTTTCTAGCTTGTATGCACACATTACAAGGAGCTGAACGAAGGATTTGGAGGAGGCCTCTATAAATTTGAGCTGCATTTCTTCATTTTGGGAGCAATTTTGAAGAGGTAAGTTGCATTTTTGTGTTGTTTTATGAATCTTTTACATTCAAACTTCATATTTTCATTGTGTTTACATTTGTTTGTCTTTAGAATCTTAGATTTCCTACATTTTATGTTGATGAAAAAACTTGATAAGTAAGAGGCCATAGTCTTTGATTTTTATTATTGTAGATGCTTATTTTATTTATTTATGATATATTGCAACATGTCTTAGCATGAGAGTAGTTCGTCTAGGCCTTTAGTTAACCCAGATGCAGACCCTCTTCGTGTAGCAAGGGATAAGGCTTGGAAATATGCAATCTCGGGCCAAAAAAAAGGAGTAGTTACATGTTGGAATTGTCTTGTTAAATTTAATGGGGGAGGTATTAATAGGATGAAATACCACCTTGCACATATATCAGGGCATGATGCTAAACCATGCCAAAAATTAACACCAGAGATTATTTGTGAAATGCAAGCTCATTTAGAGGCCCATGAAGAGAAGAAATAATTAAGAAAGAAGCAACATCAAGAAATGGCAAGGTTAGGTGGAGAGAGCTCTTCAAGTTTTCATTCCCCATTACCTTCGTCTAGTAGTGGTACTGCAAGTGCAAGTATGACCATTGGGCCTCGGATTTGTAAGAAGAAATCCACACTAGATTCCATGTTTGTTCCACGCATGACTCCGGGTTCCCAACCATTGCTTGAGAGCATGGCTTGGAATAAGGACAAACATGAAGCTGCCAAGATGGCACTTGGAGATTTTTTTTTCTACAACGACATTTCATTCAATATAGCAAGGTAATTTATTATTTTACTTTCTATGTCTTAGTTTTCTTACTTTTAACTTTTAAGTCTCAAGAATATGCCATATTCATTATATTAATTTTGAAAGTTGAAACTTGAAAGTAAAACTTACTAGTATACTTATTGTGTTTTTTTAATTTGTTATAGGTCTCCTTATTGAAAAATTGCAATAGATGTTGTTACTATTTGTGGTTCGGGGTTCAAACCCCTACTGATGAGGAGCTAAAAGGTCCTATTTTGACCCAAAAGGTGGCTGATGTAAAATTTGCAATTGAGGAGTAGCGTGAAATATGGAGGAAGGGTTGCACAATAATGACTGATGGTTGGACTGACAGAAGAAATAGAACACTACTTAATTTTCTTGTCTCTTCATCAGGTAATTGTAGAACTTGTACTTACTTGTTATTACTAGTAGTAAAATATTGATTTAGTGATTAGTTGATTTAAATTATGTTTGTACTAAATTGCTTTTGTTTTCCTCAGGTGCCACAGTGTTTTTGAAATCAATTGATGCTTCAGGAAAAACAAAAAATGTTGAGTATCTTTGTGACGTAATTGAGGATGTGTTGAAGGAGGTGGGTGAGGAGAATGTGGTTTAGATAGTCACAGATAATGCAGCAAATTATGTTGCTACAGGTAAACTTCTTATGGAGAGGCACCCCCACTTGTTTTGGACCCCTTGTGTTGCTCATTTCATTGACCTCATGTTGGAGGATCTTGGAAAACTTCCATGGATAAAAACATGTGTAGAGAAAGGAAGGAAAATTTGTAAATTCATATATAATCATACTTGGGTCCTCAACCTTATGAGGTAGTTCACAAAACAAAAAGAGTTGGTTCGTCCAGGGGTCACCCGAGTTGCAACAAATTTTATCACATTGCAATCTTTTCTTAAATCCAAGGGCGGTTCGAGATGCATGTTTGTAAGTGAGGAGTGGACTTCATCATCATATGCAAAGACCAGTGCGGGGATAGAGTCAGCTGATTGTGTTTTTCATGTGACTGGCTTTTGGCAACCGGCCAAGGATATGGTGGAGGTAATTTTCCTTTTTATCCTCATTTCCATTTCATTTCATCATTTTTGTTCACACTTGTTTATGTTCATTGTTCATTTTTTAAAGTAAAACTTAAAGCTTAATGTTTCTAACTTTCTACTTTCACTATGATAGCAGTTCATAGAGCCTCTTATTGTTCTCCTACGAATTGCTGATGGGGAGAAGCCTGCAATGGGATATATCTATGAGGGCATGGATAGGGTGAAAGAGGCCATTATAAATTTTTTTGGAGGGAATCGGGATAAATATGGTCCCATATGGGTTGTCATTGATCGACGATGGCACAATCTACTTCATAGGCCTATACATACAGTTGCCCACTTCCTTAATCCAACATACCAATTCAGCCCAGATTTTAAGTTAGATGATGAGGTATGGAGTGGGCTTTATGATGTTGTAGAGATAATGTCAGTAGATGAATCAGTTGGAACACGTATAGTCTGTGAGATAGAAATGTATAGGAATGGACAACGAGACTTTTTCTCAGGAGAATTATGCAAGAAAAATCGAACACTATTGATGCCAAGTAAAAATCTATGATTCTAAAATCTAAATTCTAATATCTAAATCTATTACCATTTTACAGTGATAAAGTCAAAGTTATAGAATTGATTTTTAAAGTCTCTTTTTTCAGATGCATGGTGGGAGATGTTTGGTAATTCGGTGCCAAATTTACAGAAGATTGCAGTTCGTATCTTGAGCCAGCCATCTTGTGCTTTAGGATACGAACGCAATTGGAGTATGTTTGAGCATATACACTCAAAGAAGCGCAATAGGTTGGCTGTGAAAAGGTTGAATGATCTTGTGTTTGTGCATTACAACCTTCGCCTTCGTCATAGAAACATCTTGGGCACTGACACATCTCCTATTGTTTTAGAGGAGGTTGATCCACTAGCAGAGTGGAACATTGAGATTGATGATCCTGTCTTCAGTAATGAAGACTTGGAATGGGTTGATGAGGTGGATCGAGAGGCAGAGGTAGTAGAAATGGCACAGGAGGAGGCTAGAGCGCGAGGAGACCAAGTGGAGGACCCTGAGGCTGACACTGACAGTGACGAATCTGAGGATGATGATGATTATGAGGAGGGTGAGGATGGTGAGGATGATGAGGATGCCATTGAGGTTGAGCGGCAGACACAGGGACAGAAGATGTTTGCATAATCTTCCATGACCTATCTTCAGCGTATATGCAGGAAGACATAGGGCCTTTTATTTTCATATATGTTTTGAACTTTTGATTCCGTGGATTTCATATTCCATGATATTGTATACTTTTGAGTGTTTGACAGTGACACTATTTATAATATTATATTTCAGATTTGTAATGGTGTTATTTATTAACTAGTTTAAGTTGTTTAATAGTTAACTTATTTCCTTCAGTAATTCGTTTCGCATGTATACTTATGTGATCGATGTAAAGTGTAAACTTATCTATGTATGCAAAGTAGCTTCTATTTATGTCAATTATTGTGTCTTTGATGTTAATTGATTGAATGATGCATGAAAAAAGATTTAAATCCTTAAAAATCTTTGAATTTCTTGGGTTTTTCAATTTGTCGAGTCCTTGCCAAGTCTGGGCGTCAAGTCCGAGTCCAAGCTCGAATCCAGCTTGCTGAGTTCGAGGCGAGTCCGAGTCTTGTAACACTACTATAAACCCCTTAAAGGAATTATTAAAACAAACAATATTAATAGAATCATAGATAGGAAAAAAAAAACTTCTTCTTGTGACTCCACATCAAACTCCAGCTAGAAAACCTTGGGACAAGTGGACATATGCGAAATCTACATGTGGAACCTTTCTAAATCCATGCATTGAGTGCACCATACCATATTCCTTCCCGTTTTATTTGAAATGTGATGCAACTCTTTTCCGCAAGTTGTATTCTCTTATTGAATGCATCAATCTTAAGAGACGGATATCTTCATGACTTCTCACGTTCGTTCATTTTCCCAAATCTGTGACTCCTTTCCTTGCTGAAAGGTAGAGTTTCTTCAATGCAACTTCCTTCTAATGGTTTATTAATACCCTTTCCATCATGGTAGCCCAGAGAAGCTCATGAGAGAATACAAATTAAACCAAAATCCTAGACAATCCAACTTGTTCAATAAAAAATCACTTCACACCAAAACAAGTTTTCCTTCCAAAGGTTCAATGGCTTTTTTCTATTCGCAAGTGTACTTGAATGCCTTTGGAACATGCAAGATTAACGTGGCCAATCATTTTTCTACATCCTTACTCATTCCTTAAAGTGAAAGCATTAAGAATCTTGGAGAAAAAGGAATAAGCCAATAATCATTTCAAAAGCAATGCCCCTAAGTAATTATACAAAATTCACAAATGAGGCAAAAATTGGCATAAACCTATAATGTCATGAAATTAAAAAATGGTTAACAATGCCTACATTTTCATAAATATACTTGCTTCTTTAGTGTGGTGGTGCTCATGTTGTTCATCTAAAGTTGAGTTAGAAAAATACTATTGGTTGTGTAGCTTTACAGGTGTGAATATTAACTTGTTTAGAATGTTTCATTTAACTACTATAGTTGTGTGCAGGAATCACTTGAAGGAATAGATATTTGCAAGACTACTTTATTTTTTTAAATGTGATTTACAAATTCCTCAATTTAATAGGGGCTTTATTAGTTAGAATTTAATGGTCAATTCAAAGGAAACCCTAGGAAAGGAGTTGGAGCTAGAGCTGTGCTGCAAAACCAATATGGCTCAATGGTATGATAATATAAAACTTGCTATAGATATGCCATTTGTAGAATTGTTTTAAGTAATTTTACATAATTTGATAGGTATGTTCAGTTATTGGTTGATTTACATGATAGTATAGAAGTTTTGCCTCTAATATGAATTCTTTATAAAGAGATATGTGAACTAAAGAACATGTAGGTATAGCAACAAATAATGTGGCTGAATATCGTGCAATTATTCTCGGATTAAAGGCTTCTTCGAGTAAGGGAATTTGAGGAATTCATGTGCAGGGTCACTATCTTATCACCCTGTCACTAGTACAAAACTTTATCTAAGCAGGATTTGTTTCTATTCTTGTATATTAGTTTCTCTCATGTTGTAGCTGGACTTGGAATTGTGTTCTTCTCTTTCCCCTATTCCATCATACATCATGCATGAAAAATTGAAATACATATGATATAGACAAAAAATGATGTATGGACAATGTTGCATGCATTCTATTATGTTTGTTAAATTACATGTTTAGACTTGTTGTTTGCATATGCTGTCACTACTTTTCTATGGAGTTGCAGTTGTACATTACAAGTTGTCTAGTGATGCATCTTTCGACGACAATTTTCTTAGGAGTTTTAAGAAATATTTTTGCAATAATCTTCTCTATAAACTAGAACCGAAGTGTTTCCTTCACACTACTTGTGAAAACTCATGGGTTTGATAAGTATTCTTTTCTAATTTTGAACTTACGGTTTTTTATCCTACCATTCTTTGAGCCGCTAACTTGAAGTATTTTTTAAAAGCTCATTACATTGCACATTCATTAAAAGAAAATTCCAAGATATGTTTTGTGGTTCATGCACCTCTGTCCTGCAAAATGATAATGATTATAAGACTAGCATTTTGGGGAGACAAAGTTTTGAATATTTTCTTTTCTCATGCTATTTGATAAACAAATTGCCAAACAGGGAAGGAATATCTTAGAAATAACAAGATATAGACTACCGAAGCTTTCACTAAAGTTCATATTATGCTAAGAAAAAAATGGTATTCCACAAGAACAGTTAATGTTTGATGCATTTTATTGTTGTAAAAGTGATTATCAACAAAGACCTAAAATGATTAATCCTAGCTAATTCCTATTGGAAATTGAAGCTACTTTGAAATTTTATTCCTTTTGGGCATTTTTCAGTTGCTCTCATTTACTTTCTCTTAAAGGAAAGATAAATAAGGAAATTAAAAAAATATTTATTCAAACTCAGAGCATATTTAGAAGACTCAGATTTTGTTGGTAGGATTGTTATTCTAAGTTCTACAAGCATTTTTGTACCTATGATGTCACCAAAGAGATTGTGCCATCTAAAAGCATTAGAGACAATGATAGCTTTTGATATGAAGGGCATCTTATAGAGCTTCATCTCAGATTCTAATGACTTGAATGGAGAGAGGTCATGGATCCTAGACATGTCGATGTGAATTTTATTGAGCTGAAGCATTATATATGCCAGCTTAATATCCAAAGAATTGTATCACACAAAAATAAATGATACCAAAGTGTTGTGAGGTTTTCGCACCATCGCCCCATTGCAAATGGGCCCCCCTCTTTCTACTTCCTTTGTAGGAGTAGGTGGTCTATAAGTCTTAATTATAAATAATTTCGAGTCTTTGAGCCTTAGAGGAGAAGTTTGGTGAAGTCAAGGAAGTAAGTGTGATATCAAAATCAGTCAAGTCCCTGAATCTAAGTCCAAGTTTGTATTACTAAATTTTCACAGAAGGTTGAATTTCACTCAGGCTCAATGTAGTGAAGTCTCTATGCTTTTCAAGAAAAGAAGTGCTTTTTGATTATGTTCCTACATTCAAATATTTTCTGATAAATACTTTCACTTTGAAATTAAAACTAATTATTACATTTGATGAAGAAAAGAACACGACATAGAAGTTATATTATGCAAATATTTTTTGAAAATGTAATTTTTATTAAACAAAAGTACTATACATATGCTTCACACAAGTCGTGAAACTAGCTAAGGCATAACTCATTGTATTTACAATTTGAAACCATATATAAATACATGAGTGAATACATAAAAGAAAAAGGAGCAGAGAAATTGCCAATCATTTCCTGAATTACTGGCAGAAGTTGAGAAGCAACTTTTTGAGTCTTTCTTGTTCTTGCGTTCTTAGAGGCATTTGTTGTCCCAAACCTGAAAAAGATAGAAGAACAATGAATTAGAGCATGTGTTCTAAGCAATAACTGACTCTTACTCTACAAAGGTCTTTCATACCCATGCAAGCATAAGTGCAAGTAAGTTTAAGCATAGATGCTAGCACAGGTATCAAAAGACCCTCAATGTATGAGAATGTTGTGTGTTGCAGTTGCTTGCGGTCTGCAATGTTTCTGTCGCAGCAGTTCCATTTTTACTCAAAGAGACAAATAAAAGTATGGCACCATTAAATACTTGTCCAACAAAAAGGAAAAAACAATGGAGTTGTTCATAGTGAAGAAAATCACAGATAGACAATGTCAAACCCTAGCAGCAGAGTGGCGGCTTTCTTCCAGCGACAAACCAAAAGATGTGGAGGTCGATGTAGGAGATCTATTCCTTTAAAATATTTTCTTTGTCTTTTCATAAAGAAAATAGAGTGCGACAACACAATGGATGTCTACCTGTTGAGGGCCGAGATCAATGCAAGATTTCTTCAATCTCTTACAGGTTGGGTATGTGCAGCATCATGGTATGCCAAAAAGTGGCGATGTGAAAAAAAATTATTTTCACTCGTCCAAAAGTGCACAAATGGATTTGTTGAATTTTTAGTAGGCCTGGGTGTTAGTACACTTGGCCAAGGCAAAAGCCAAAGCAAAGGCCTAATTGGATATTCAATAATATCGGATATTCGATAATATCAGATGTTCGATTTTTGCTAGTAATTTTAATTATATAGCCCAACTGCGTTCAACATTTTTCATTCTGAAAACATTGAACACAACTTGGGGCTTTTGGATATCTGATCAAATCCTATATCCGATTTGCTTAAGATCATAAGTAAGATCATTTTTTTATGTTTTTAGTGTTTTTATTGTTTTTTTTATAGAAATTTCTAATTTTTTATATAAAAATTAGGGTTTAAATGAGTTTTTTAAAATTATTTTTTAAAACTAATTGTAATTATCGATTTGTGTTCTAATTGTGATCAGACATGGACCCAAACCAATCAGAAAACCCTCCTAATGATCTCGCAAACAATCCAAAACCACCTCCCAACAATCCCCCACTTTCAGAAGACAAACCAGTCTCAAACCCTCGTCGTTTAGAGGATCTAATAGGAGACAATCTAAATCAACTTGATTTCAAACCACCTATGCCAATATCCCCACATTGCACCCCATGTTTATGACATTGAACTTAGTTCTTGAAAACATGGAGAAACTTACAGAGCAACATAGTGATGCACTTCTTTGGCGCGATTCCATGCACGCCTAGTTTGACGATGGGCTTGACTATGATCAAGTCATGAACCTAAAAATAACAAACCATGACATATGTAATCTTTTTGTGGATCCTAAAACTGGTCTAAAAGTGGACCCTAAAAAAACCAAGTTGTCAATTAAATGGTGCACAAATAGTGCAATATGTGACAACTTTTGGGACCGCTGGTGGATGGTTTTTGATAGACCACCTCACAACTATTTGGATGTCCCATTTTATTTTATAAAAAAATTGTATGCTGAATTTGTGCTCGGTCACAAGGTCAATTATTGGAGTATGAGACCAAACCAGGGTGTAGGTTTAGGCGTTCCTCAGGACAGTCCATGGGCATAACGGGTGAAATCCCACACATATGTCCCCCCTCCCAAGATTTCACCACCTCCCATAGTGCATCATCCTGACATTATTACTGAGGCTGAATCATAGACTATTCAAGCCATTCACACCTTGAGTGATCTGCTAGTTACGTAGAGCATGACATTGTTGCCTCCTCATCTTGATGCTTCTGGCCCTTCCACATCCTCCATGAGCTCACATGTTTGTGTGCCCCACACTTGCATTATATACAAGAATATGTGCTTAGGTCCCCTAAATGATAGTGATGCATATAATTATGTCTTCGAGGTGGACGATTCTACATAGCACACTACAGGAATTGAGACACCTCATGAAAATGTGCATCAGGGGCATACAGAGCCATGGACTCCTACTGTTACGGTAAGGGTAAACAGTTCCCTTTTTACATTGTATTTAAATTTTATTGTTCATATTTTTAGTAGAATTTTCTTATAATAATTTCACACTTATGTTTTTTTATGTGTTACATTTATGTTCAGTTGATGACAGAGGAGGAGATGGCATAGGTGGAGGGGTCCACGCTTTCGGCCATATCATTTGGTCTTGACACTTCCACAGTACATATGTTTTAATGTACTCATTGGTTTCCTTAAATTATTATAATAGTATATGTACATTATTTTCTAATTTTTATGATCATCTTATTACATACTAATGTAGGTATCACCAGTTGCCACCAGGGGGCAATGTGAGGGGGTGCAGTTGTCAGACGTTGACAAGGGAAAGGTAATTAAGTAATTTAGTTTGTTTATGCATAAATGTATACTTGTTAGTTGTGTGTACTCATTTTTAATTTACATGGTTTATTTTATAGATAGTGGCATATGATGATGTCGCAAGACCCTATCGTCATGATAGTCACATGCATATCCATTCGTAGTGATAGCCCCACGACACTTACATTTCTAAAGTTATGTGTGTGTATTTTACTATCAAGTATATATAATATGATCAAGTTATGATAGTATGAAGTATCTGTTTAACTTTTGTAGGTCACTCCTAGTTTGAGGGAGGTAGAACACCAAGGGTTTGTATCGCTGATGACTCAGCCAACATTTCTTGAAGAAAGTTCAACACAGGTAAGTTTTAATGTTAATTCAGTTATTTTGTAAACATATATTTGCTACCAAGTATTTAAAATTAAATAGTATAACTCGTAGATCAATCTCATGTTCACAAACATATACAAGTCGGAGTCGACATTGGTGGCATTGTTCCTGCGCTACCAAGGACATATATTAGGTGTCCTGTCTGTAGGAGGATACAAAGAGGCAAGGTATATGAGAGTTCAATTTTAGTTCAAATTTTATTTATTATTGTTGACTATGATTTTGAATTTTATTCTAACTTGGGGTTTCACTTTTGTGTTTGAATGCAGGATCCATCAGAGCCAAATAGTACTTCAAAGAGGTTGCATTTTGATGATCCACCAGTAGAATAGGATGTCCTAGAAACATTTGTAGTTGAACTTCTTATTTTGAGTTGTCATATGACACATTTTGAGATGTCATATGACACATTTTGAGATGGCATATGCCACATTGTATCTAGATATGTTGACATGTAAATATGTACAGAATTATTGTTCATTTTGATATATATGAAACTTGATATTTGATCCAATTTGTTAATTGTGTGTTCATTTATTCATTGTTAGCATGTAAATATGCTTGTGTGTATGTACTCATGTGTACGATTTATGCCTTAAGTATATTCAAGTACATTCTTCATAACCTAAATTCATGTGTATGGGCTACGTGCATGACTTAAGTGAATTCATGTGGAATGCTTTATAATCTATGTGCTACATGTATGCTTCATGAATTAAGAAAATTTATGTGTACCCTTTATGTGCTACGTGTGTTCACACGTGTAATTCATCATTTAAGTAATTTCAAAATTTATTTGCTACATTGTATTCATGTGTATCTGATGCTCTCAACCAAGAAAATTTGATGCAGAGACCTCTACTATCCCCTCATGGAACTCAACTCAACTTGAGGATTCTACAAGCATCTTGGAATCTACTCAAGGAGTTAGTCTCAACTCAAGGGTCAAATAGAGTACTCTGACTTTAGAGAACCAACACATCTGACATTTTGAACAAGTTCACTTCCTCTAAGCTCTCATCCCAACTTCTCTTGGCACTAACTCCATTATAGGCCTCTCAATGCACCTAGAGCCCCCATCTTGTCAACAGTTGAAATAGGTCTTCCACCTTGATTGTAACACCATATAACATCTTAATATGGTCCATCTACTATGTTCCACCAATCTACCAGTTCTGGTCAACTCATCTTCAACCAATCCACTCCAATAGCCCTTCTAGGCTAGTAGCCTTCACCAGTCATAAATC
Organism: Chamaecyparis obtusa; assembly: GCA_027943335.1. Classification (NCBI taxonomy): domain Eukaryota; kingdom Viridiplantae; phylum Streptophyta; class Pinopsida; order Cupressales; family Cupressaceae; genus Chamaecyparis; species Chamaecyparis obtusa. The sequence goes on along the minus strand of BSBK01000804.1, from coordinate 92,606 downwards.
AGCCTTTTTCTCCAGAATTCTCCAAAAAACTCAAGAAACTAATGGTTGATCTAGATAACCTTTTGGATTCCTCAAATCCTCCCCAAAACTTGGTGTAGAGTCCTTTTGGATCCATTTAAAGACTTACTTTTCCACTTGACACACCAAAACGCTCGCCCACATATGCAATGATGCTTAGTGGACCTTCGGAACAATTTGGTTCGGCATGTTCATGAATGTTCTACTAAATTTGTGTTTCAAATGAGGTTGTCCAACCAGAGCTAATGGCACAGTCCATTCGGTGCCAAGACAAACGGTTTGGAAGAAACCTAGTGGTGCAACTTTCAACTAAGCCTCACAACAAGTTTTGGCATCAAGCGAGACTGGCATGCCAAATTCAAACAAATTTGAATCTCCTAGAACAAAGAGAGGTTATTGTAGGTCTCAGAAATGAAGTCTTGTAGCATCTCACGGATCATTGATACCTCTCACAAGGTCTAAGATACGAGCCTTGAAAGATTGCTGCCCAATTGTGCTTAGTGCACCTTGGGGACACTTTGGTCTGGCATGGTCCAGAACGTTCTAGTGACTTAGTGGTTGAAACAGGGTTGTCACTAGCATTTACCTAACCAATCAGAGCTAATGGTGCAGTCCATTCAGTGTCAGGATGAATGGTTTGGAAGAAACTTAGTGGTGCAACTTTCAACTGACCCTCACTACAAGTTTTGACATCAAGCGAGATTGGCATGCCAAATTTAAACAAATTCAAATCACCCAGAATGGAGAGAGGTTATTGTAGGCCTTAGAAATATGGTCCTTTAGCATCTCATGGATCAGCGATACCTCTCACGGGGTCTGAGATACGAGCTTCGAAAGATCATTGCCCAATCATGCTTAGTGCACCTTGGGGACACTTGGTGCGGCATGGTCCGGAATGTTCTAGTGACTTAGTGGTCAAAACAGGGTTGTCGCTAGTGTTTACCCACCCAACCGGAGCTAATGGCGCAGTCCATTCAATGCCGGGATGAACGGTTTGGAAGAAATTCAGTGGTACAACTTTCAACTAACCCTCACTGCAAGTTTTGGCATCAAGCAAGACTAGCGTGCCAAATTCAAACAAATTTGAATCTCCTAGAACGGAGAGAGGTTATTGTAGGCCTAAAAAATGTGGTCATGTCGCATCTTACGAATCACCGATACCTCTCACGGGGTCTGATAAACGTGTTTTGAAATATTGTTGCCCAATCTTGCTTAGTGCACCTTGGGGACACTTTGGTCCAGCATGGTCCAGAATGTTCTATTGACTCAGTGGTTGAAACGAGGTTATCACTAGCATTTACCTGCCCAACCAAAGCTAATGGCACAATTCATTCAGGGCCGAGATGAATGGTTTGGAAGAAATCCAACTGACCCTCACTGCAAGTTTTGGCATCAAGCGAGACTGGCGTGCCAAATTCAAAAAAAATTGAATCTCCCAGAATGGAGAGAGGTTATTGTAGGCCTCAGAAACATGGTCTTGTATCATCTCACGGATGGTCAATACCTCTCACGGGGTGTGAGATACAAGCTTTGAAATATCATTGCCCAATTGTGCTTAGTGCACCTTGGGGACACTTTGGTCCGGCATGGTTCGAAAAGTTCTAGTGACTCAGTGGTCGAAACCAAGTTGTCGCTAGTGTTTACCCACCCAACCGGAGCTAATGGCGTAGTCCATTCAGTGTTGGGATGAACGGTTTGGAAGAAACATAGTGGTGCAACTTTCAATTGACCATCATTGTAAGTTTTGGCATCAAACGAGACTGGCATGCCAAATTCAAACAAATTTGAATCTCCCAGAATGGAGAAAGGTTATTGCAGGCCTTAGAAACGTGGTCCTGTAGCATCTCACAGATCATTGATACCTCTCACAGGGTTTGAGATATGATCCTCGAAAGATTGTTTCCCAATTGTGCTTAGTGCACCTTGGGGACACTTTGGTCCAGCATGGTTCAGAATGTTCTAGTGACTCAGTGGTCGAAACAAGGTTGTCGCTAGCATTTACCCACCCAACCGGAGCTAATGGCGCAGTCCATTTGGTGTCGGTATGAACAGTTTGGAAGAAATCAAGTGGTGCAACTTTCAATTGACCCTCACTGCATGTTTTGGCATCAAACGAGACTGGCGTGCCAAATTCAAACAAAAGTGAATCTCCCAGAATGGAGAGAGGTTATTGTAGGCCTCATGAATGCGGTCATGTAGCATCTCATGGATCACTGATACCTCTCACGGGGTCCAAGATACGAGCCTCAAAAGATCGTTGCCCAATCATGCTTAGTGCACCTTGGGGACACTTTGGTCCGGCATGGTCCAGAACGTTCTAGTGACTCAGTGGTCAAAATAGGGTTGTCACTAGTGTTTACCCACCCAACTAGACCTAATGGAATAGTCCATTTGGTGTTAGGATGCAATCTTTGAACACTATGCCTTCACCCCGGGGAATCACCATTTTACTTTGGACACATTTGACCAATTTTGACTCAATGACTCCAACTATTACATCATTTGATGATACAAATGTACATGGAATTAAGATAATACAAATGTAAGGATATAAAATTAAGATGATACAAATTATATAAGGATACAACATTCATAGTAAGGAAACACATTTTTTGCACTTTACATGGCATTAAGACGATACAAATGTGGGCTCTTAATATTTGCAAATCAACCCCATGGGCTCTTTTATATTTCAAATTTTGCATCTAATTTTTTATATACAAAATTTGGCATCTAAATATGGACATTACATTCAATTGTTGTTTTTATATACAAAATTTGGCATCTAACTATGCACATTACATTCGATTGTTGTTTTTATATACAAAGTTTGGCATCTAAATATGCAAATTACACAACTATATATAAAAAATAAGTGTCTTTTCCGCTCCTAAAGTGTATAACTTTAACACATGGTACTCGATGACATCTACATTCGAATCCCTACATTCGGAAGGTAGAAGAAAAGTTAATAGAGAATATAAGAAGTTTATATAGGTTGAGAAAAATATTATGAACATGTATAAGTAACTAAACAAACCAAAGAACATGGCTAGACAATGCATAGTGAAGTTTACCATCATAAAAGATGGGCTAATCAAATGCACATCTCATTCTTCTATATCTATCATATATGTATCCAGCTGCATTTACAATCCACATACAAAACCAAGTTTATTGGCTCAAACAAATATAGCAAAAAACTATAATTAATTTATTGAACGTAATCATAATAAACATGGAAAACCTTGCAACTTGAGTTGAACTTACCTACTGAAGTGTTCTCAAAGGGTCATCTCTCTGCTTGAGGGTATTCAATATTGCTTCATGATCAATAGTACTAATAGTCCAAAGTTCCTTTGTCTTTGGTTTTCCTTGATGTTTCAACAACTTAACATTGGCTGCTATAACAAGGTGTGAATACATGTGAATGGTTTTGTTCTTCTCATAGTCTTCAAACACAGGAATACCATTATTTCTAATCATATATGTGGGCAACCATGTTCCTGCAAAAACATGTGATCCAGTTGGAGATGTGAACATATCATCATCTGTCATCGGTTGTGCAAGTTTCTGCTTTCCTCATACACAATGTGCTAACCAGTAATCTGATCTCTCATCATTCCCTTGTGGTGCAACCAATGCCAAAACATGTCCTGGCTGTAGAAGATTTGAAAGATGGTTGTAGTCAAGTGAACAATCCATGTCATCATTTATTACAGAGATTGTGAGAGATAAATGAGTAAGATAATATGGAACCCATGTATCAACCCACTCACTTGACTCACACTAATCCCAATCACACTGAAGACAACTCAGACAATAACAAGCCAACTCTCATGTCCAAATGGTCCATGTACTAGCATTTGAGCTTTGAAATGAATGTATTTTTGAAGAATCTTTCACAGTTTGACAATCCAACCTATCTCCTATTAGGCCCAACTCAACCAACCAAAATAATCTACGCACTGCTGAATCAAGGGTCCCCCCTGTGACAATGCTGAAGTACACCAATCAATAATAGAATGAGCATCGATGATTTCTGCACCTGAAATCCTCAGTTTCTCCTTAACTAGAGCTCTCTTTACGCATGCACTTGCTCCATCATGATCCCCTTTTCCATGACCGGCCTAAAAAAAACTCCAAATATGAGGTACACCTCTCTCTACATACATTCTACATAACCAATAAAACATACGAGCATTTTTGAATTGACCTGTCTAGTTATCTGACCAAATGAGATGTCTATCCATAGCAATATTCTTTTCCCGCACCCACTCAAAATAATTCTCAAAGCAATGCTGGACAAAATCGAATGAGTGCGATCTATCATGGCTCATATAAAAATGGTACTTTCTAATTATCTTCCGGTCATCTTCTATACTATCAGGGGAATGTCTATATGTTATGTGCACAAAAATAGCAACCTGAATAGAATTGTAATATTGAGCTTGCAACTCATTTTGGGGCTGCAATGTATAGTTCTCTGCAAAGTCAACAACTGATATAATAGTGCCAATCAGGAAAGTGTCCTTACACATCCTGAATTGTTGATCCAACCACTGAGACCTGTGACTATGCATTGCATACTTGTAAAAAAGATTCTTCCTGAAATCTGAAATAAAATCAGCTACATTGCATTCTTTTGTAACCAAATCACATCTAGAGCCTTCACCTCCACTTTTTAAAGTATATTTAACGGTTTCATATACCTTTTTGTAGACAATTATCTTTCCAAAATTGTGTTTGCATCCCTCATGGAAATATTCAACAAACTTCACTAGCCCACCACACTCTGAGCACTTATCATTTAAGAAATCTTTTCTATAAAAGAAACATCCATCATCTCTAGGACATAAAAAATGATCTAGCAAGTCTCTTGATGATTTTGGAAGAGAAATTGCACCACACTCCTCCAACATTTCACTAGTATGCAAAGTAGAGTGAAGGGATCGTAACAATTCATGGTGCATTGAAAACTCCACATGATATTTGCAACAACAAGTATTTCAAATCTTAAGAGGCACACAAAAAAGGGCTTGAGGGCTTCAAAAGCTCTTTGTGATATTTGCAATGTTGGATGTGTCTCACAAATTTTTTTGAACAACATTGTTTGACTCACCTCCAAATAATGTTTGGGATGTGGGGTGCGATCTCGAATGCCAATTCTCAACTTCAAGACATCCTTCACATTTGGTGACACTCTTGAGATAGATTGCCAAAATAGTTGAATTTGATCCTTCACAACATCGGTAAGCTTCTTATCACAACGTGAAAGTCTCCCACCATAAGCCCATGTATCATTTTGAAGAGGATCATCAAGTCTTTCTCTTCTTGCAAATGCTCTATCCAAAGTTTTACGATTTACATTCAAGTCAACACAAGTTTGTCTCATCAAATGAGCCTTTCTAAAATGATGACTTACTAAGGAGGTTGTAATAACCCTCCTAGAGGCTCTCTTATCTTTTTCCTTGGTAGTCTTCCCAATGGAATTGAGAGCACTAAAAATATTTCTCACAATAATAACACTCCTCTCCTTTTTCTTGTTCACACTAATCTTCAATTTGACTAGTATACGTCTCATCTTCTGCATCTTTAACAATTGCACAAACATTTGACATTGCTCAACCAATGTCTTGTGGCTAAAAAATTGATCAAATAGTTTTGAAACCCACAACTGAATGGTTCTTTCTGATCTCTTGCCATCAAAATTACTCATTATGTTCTCATCAATTTCAAGTAACCATTTAGTTGTTATTAAAGGTCTTAATTTTAAAGTTTGTCTTTCTTCCTCCCAAGGGACTTCATTTCTCATATAATTTGGAGACGTGTTACATTGATTTGGTTCTTATGTAGCATTATCATTGTCAATTCCTTCATATTCAATCGGTGGATTGTCATTGACAATGTCCACACTTCCATTCTCCACATCTACATGTTCATTTTCCAAACCTACATTTTCATCTTCAATCCCTACATTCTCATTTTCAATATTATTGTCATAAATCATTTCAAATTCATGTTCTTCACTTGAAACCACATTAAAAGGTGGGTCTATGCCGACATCTTCATTAATATTTAACATACCTTGTCTCTTGTTTCGATGGGCAACCCTATCCATTTCGCTATACACTTTAATCTCTTCATTTGTGAGTTTCCTCTTTCGTTTATGCTTTTAACAACTACTACTCCCCATAGTGAGACCAAAAAGGCGATACAAAAACCTTTGGTAAAAGAGAAAATCCAACCAACAAATGCAAAAAGTGGATTTTTGTCTTCTCTAAAGACAAAATGTGATTCATTACAACTTGAGTCTCGTGATTCTGTAGAAAAACGTGCCTCTCTAGAGCGACCCAGAGAATATAGTTTTTACTTTTCACCAGTAAATAGAATCGGATATCTGAAAATATCAGATATATGAACATACCGGATATACGATATTATCAGATATCTGAAATCTCCTCTCTCTCTCTCTCTCTCTCTCTCTCTCTCTCTCTCTCTCTCTCTCTCTCTCTCTCTCTCTCTCTCTCTCTCTCCCTCTCCCTTAGGTATAATATTGAACATATAATATAAATATTTAATAAGTTAATAGTATACTATTATACAATACATAAATAAATAATAATAATATAATATATACTAATATAAAAATTTATAATATTAATGCTATGATATTATTATTTAATATTAATATTAAAAAAATAATTTGTAATATATATTTTAAAATTGAAAAAAATACTTAACTCAATTAATATTAACATTAAAAAAATACAATTTAATATGAAACCTGAAATTGAGAAAACTAGTGCAATTGAATTTTGAATTAGGCGGGAAGTTTTGGATATCCAATTAGGCTTGGTATTTGCTTCGACAATACCAAACGTGGATGGTCATCCCTTTAGGCATGTTTAGGAGATTTTTTTTGATATGGAGACTTCGACCATTTAGTTGACGATTATATTTTCACCCAAAATTGATGAAATGAAAAGGGTTTCTTAAAGACATTATCAACTTTCCATCAATACAATTGCTGTCAAATTTTGAGTTTAGTAAGTAATTATTACTTATTTTTCAATTGAGTTATCTTTAAAGTTGTAATTGACATACTGATTGAAAAATAACTATAACTTTCAAACCGTTTAACCTTTTTGAAATCCAAAACATGCGTCACATTCTATGCTTTGTCTACTATAAGAAAAAAATAGTTTTCAATTTTGTAAAGTTTAGAATTAGTTAAGGTGGTAGACAGGAGAGTTTTTTAATTCTGAAAAAGTTGTAGCAGAAAATTCATAATTAATTATTTATTTGGAAAAAAATTATGAAAAAATATGTGTCACATTCAGGCATGAGTCTACTACTTATATCTAGAATCTTGGGAAAATATATCATAATTTGATTGTGATTAAGGTGGTCAGACATACACGTACTTTTTATCTTTTCCTCAAAAATTTTGTACTATTGCATTGAAATCTAAATTTTTGAACAATTAGATAAAAAAAATTTCAGACAAGGGCTAGTAGTTTAGAAACTACATTCAATTTCCTACAAATTCTATTCTTACAACTTTTTCACATAAGGTTCATATGATGTTCAACTTTTTAAGTCAAGTTGACTAACCCTAATTTTCTAATATTTCATTGCCACTTAAGGCCATAGTTTGGTATACCATGATCCTGCACATACTTGGTTAAAACCCTCTAAAAAATTTGGCGGTGCAATAGATGAGAAGATGCATGTTGAAAAATGAAATATATTTTAGGTTTTAGGGAATCTTTTATACCCTAAAACCTTTCGATGGACATTCCTTTACTTTTTGGCATTATGTTAACAAATAACCAAATTATATACCCTTACATTTTTTATTGTGTTTAGTATTTAAAAGATTGGTGTCATTATAAACCAATTTTTAAATATTAAATAAGAGCGCAAAGGAGGAGTTGTTTGTTTAAACATGAAGTAATAAGGAGAGGTGGTAGTGGTGGCACTTTTGTTTTTACCACATGACTTAGGTTTGATTTGAACTTAAAGTCAACTTGCACTCTTTTGAGTCTTTCTATGGGTCCTTGGAGTCAATTTGGAGAGGTCATCATATAAATTTATTGTAGAAAGAGTTTTAGATAGTTTGGGCACTTTTTGGAGCTGTTTTGAGTCCTATTCTTGAGGGTTTTTGTTTCTATCTGAGTCTTGGAGGCTTTTCATGATTTTGGATGAGTTTGAAGTCCTCTTTTTGAGGGTTTTTTCTAGATTCGACCCAATTCAAAATTTGGTTCCTCTTTTCATGGGTTTTAGGAGGGAGTTTGAAGGTTATATTCTCTTACTTTGTTCATTGTAGGGGTTTTGGAGAGAGCCTTTGTGGAGTGACACTTTCTCACATTGTGCTGATTATTGACTATGTATCATTTGGAGTTGGTTGTCTTTTCCTTAGAGAACAATACAACAAATTTTGGATCTACTTTGGAACTTGTCTTATTATGATAAATATGGTGATTGATATAAATCTCTATTTTTTATTTTGAAGCCTTAATTTTACATCTCATTATTGAATCTTTACAAGTACAATTTTCATGCACATGTCATAGGTTGTGAAAATAGCTAAAAGATTACTAGTTATGATTCTATCCTTCTAAATCTTAGCTAAGCCTTCTTATGAAATACTTATGTGCATGATTACTTTCATTGAGGTTGTATCCTATAAATAGATGTGTCTATGTTCATTGTGTTGTACAAGAACATCAAGTCCTACTTTTATTATCTAGTGCATCATCTTTTCAGTTAAGAGTTTTCCTATCTTTTAATCCTTCATCCCTTTCCCAACAAGTTTACAATTTTTAGTAGTTTAGGTCAAGAAATCATTGAGGAACCGACCTTCTCTGGACATCCATTCCAGCTATAGGTTACCCACAACCTTTGGTTTGTTTCTATGTTCCCCAAAATTATTCTAGTTTTGCAATTCAACTAGGGTACAAATTTTGGTGGTTAATAGTTTTGGCACGCTTGGTGGGACACTTCCTGCCAAGTATGATTTTTTCTTGCTATTTTGGTATGCAGTCAGCAAGCTATCTTCTTGTAACAAAGTTGTACCTTATCATATCTGGCAACTTTGTTTGTACAAGGAGTGAAGATCATCGTTATTCAATTTTTATGAGAAGAATTCCGACTAGGAGCTCAAGTTCTTTTGAGTATCTACAACTAGACCCTCCCAAGGGACAGGGAAAAACTCTTACAAGAAATTTTCCATCTAATCGAGCTCAGTCTTCAACTCCTATTTTTTGAGTATATAGGAGGTAAAAATCATCCGGGAGTGGAAACATTGTACGTTCACCAAGTCCAACTTGCAGAACTGAGTTATTTGAGCTTGAAATATCTTTTGTTTCAAAATTAACAACAGTAACTCCAAGTTCTTCATCTATTTTAGCAGGAGCTTCAATTCAACCTCCTGTGCAAGTTGTTGTTCCAACAGTACCTATTCAAGAAGCTATGGCAAGATGGTTTTCTTTTGTGCCTTTTAATCAATGCAGTCCTTTGAATTTTCCACAACACCATGACGTGCCATTAGTAGCCTTGAAAAGCTTACCGGATTTTACTAGAGAAAGTCAAACGACAATATTTGACCACATAAGAGACGTGGCTTCTTTGTGTAATGTATATCATATTACTGAGGAGGATGTTGTCAATTTGTTAGCAACATCTTTTAAAGGAAAATCCTTGGAGTGGTTTAGAATTCTAGTAGTCGGTTCAAACAATTCATAGGACGAGCTTGGTGACACATTGAATAAATTCTTTGAAGGAAAGTTTGATCACTTGTCCTTAGTAGAGAAACTTACTGCCATCAAAAGAGCTCTGTAGGAGCGAATGACAGACTTCAATACTCATTTTCAGAGGACATGGATGAAAATACCGGTAAGGGTAAGGCCTTTAGCAGATCATGATTTCTTATATTACTTAAAAATATTAAACAATGATATATCTGTCATGATTCAATCTATGGGAGGTACTTCTTTACCTCAATCATTTTCTATTATTTTTACAATTGAGAATAATCTTATCCAAGCGGGTAAGATTGCACCTAGACCTCCAATGCCTATTTTCCCTAATATCTAGCCAAACATGCCCTTACAAATACCACCCTTCAATCCTTTTCTAGTTGTTCCTAGCTAGGAAATAGTATCTTCTAGATCCTCACAAGAGTTATAAGACATAAATAACAGTCGACAGAAGATTGAAATTTTGTTGCAAACCTTTAGTAATGAGCTGGTTAATTTAAAGAAGCAACAATTTCAGAGTAGGTAGCCATATTCACATCAGAACCAAGCTGCAAATCAATCTTTCTAGCAACAAAACAAGGCCAATATCAAGAAAATAGGCAACCTTATCAGGGTAATAGACAAAATGTAGATTAAAGACCTTATAGGCCTTATGCTCCTACACCATTAAATATTGTTAGACATTTTTCCTACTTAGATTAACCTTGTAGTTGAATATGACTGGTGCTATCCATGCAACTAGCCTCACAATTAAGCTACATATTCTAATGGAGTCATTAATCAAGCATTGATGGTGCAAAATACTACAAATACACAACCTATACCTGATGGTGAACCTACACAAAACAAATACTACAAATCTACCTTCTTCTTGGGACTTTTATCCCAACCACCCACTCATTTTTGCCTAGGTGTAGTACTGCAATGAACAAGGCATGTAGGAGGGGAAAAACATATATTTTAATTGCCATTTCACCTCCTTGTCTAGGTTGGTCAAGGTAAGGATTTGAAAATAATTAAATTTAATAATCTTTATTGGCCTTAAGAAACTCAAGTCAGCCCTCTTGGGTAGACGTGCCTCTTGGCCCACAAATCACCTATATAAGGAGACTAAGTGACCTTATTTCAATATCATCTCAAAAAAAAATTGAGCTCTACAATTAGCAGCATAATTTCCTCTTATAAGGCAATGATGTTTTATCCAAATTGGGAAGCAAATTTTACCGAGCTTGAGAAGAGATTTTTTTAAAAGATTTAGGGAATTGCAGCTTAGCATGCAATGATTATCTTCATTAGATCAGGCAACAAACTAACTTGGGAGATGGCAGATGAGCATGCGAGAGAGATCAAAATTTTGAGAAAGGTAAAATCTAGGCAGATTTTAGTAAATGTATTTCAAAGTATGAGATGAGGAGGATGGTGAGAATAAAATCTAGAACTTCTTTGAATTGAAAGCTTACTTATTTCTAGATTTTAGCATGATTTTCACCTCAAAGTTTGCAAAGAAACAAAGACATCTAGCTTCCAACTTGAGACAATTGATGATTGGATCTTTTCTTGCTTGATATGATGTAATTTTCTTTATGAAATATTTAGATTTGTTGCAAGTTGTTTCTTATCTGTTGGATTAAATATGGAAAGGTGAGTACTGAGAGAGGAAGGTTGAATCGGTAGATCAAAAAAGTTACTTAACTTTCTTAATCATTCACTGAATTTATAAATTTGCATGCATCTCATAAAACATATAGAACATTAACATGAAATTTAACTCACAACACAATCATTTTATTATCACAGAAGTCCTTGTTAGAGGATAAAAACTATGGTGGGGATGAAACCCACAAAACTTCAGTACTGCAGTAAAAAGTATGCTTAGTTAGAGCTACAATGTTATTTATTTTTGATAGCTTACCCTGTTAGGATTATTAACCCTGTTAAGAGTCTAAAGACTAATTAAGTCTACCTTGCTAAAAGATTTTACAATTCTAATCTAAGAACTATACCTTGTTAAAGGATTTAAAAAATAAGATATATTAGGATGTTCTTGGTTAAGATACTTTTACAACTCTTATTACACTTTAATCAGTACAAAAATATGTTTGTAATACTTGCATCTACTTATGCTTTTCAGATTCTATTCTCAATAACTGTTTACCTCATATTGTGCTTCTCTCACAATATCAATTCAGTGCTCAGTAACTTCAACTCTTAATCACATTCACACTTTGCTCTTTACTACTCTAGTAATCAGTGGCCTCTCTCTCTCTCTCTCTCTCTCTCTCTCTCTCTCTCTCTCTCTCTCTCTCTCTCTCTCTCTCTCTCTCTCTCTCTCTCTCTCTCTCTCTCTCTCTCTCATTTTTGTGATCTTCACATTTTGATCTATTTATATTCAATTCTAGAAGTGGTGAAAACAATCTAGAATATTCTTCTTAAGCGGTGCTAGCATTGGTTACTTCTACAATGCATATTTCACATTTAATTCTTAATGGTAAATCTCACCTTGTAATCATGCATAATCATTATATTTAAATCTCCAATGCTCTTTCAAACAAACTCCTCAAGATTTGTAAACCATTTTCTCTTTGGTGTACATCCAATGTATCGATAGATTCTCATTGTGTCAGCCTGTAATGCTTGGTAATACATTTTTCTTCTGCTCGGTAACATGTATCATCTCTTGGTTTGGTAGATGTTGTAGCTCAGTACAACTCAGTGCTCGATGCTCAATTTTCCTTGTTCATTGTATGCTCCTTATTGCCTTTACCGAAAAGCTTAATGCTCTTACCGTCTTGACTTCCTTCATTACCGAATGAATTTGACAATCAATATGACTTAATCATAACTAATGACAACAAAATAACTCTATAGGAGTATCAATCTCCCCCTTTGGCATTAGTTTGTTATCTTTATTAAAAACCTTCAAAGTTGTCAAAATCTTTGTCCTTAGCAAAATTCAAAAATTTCACCATGTTGTTAGTCCTAACTGGTTACTGAAAGAAGGGGGGGGGGGGGGGGGGGGGGCAGAATCAACAAATACAATTTCTACTTCAATTTATCCTTATATATATATTCTTACAGAATTAAAAGAATATAACAACACTCATAAACATAAATTGAAATACATAGGTCAACACAACATATATATGTGGAAAGCCTCAGTTAGAAGGAGAAAACCACGGTGGGACATAACCCACAACTTTACTACTGCAACAATAAAGGTGCCATGTTAGAGGCTTACAAAGAATTGGTAAGAGTGCTACCCAGTTAAGGGATTTGGTAGAAGACCTATTAGGATCTTAACCTTGGTAGGAGTCACCTAGTAAGAGGACTTTCAACACCAATAAAGATGTTACCTAGTAAAGGGATTTATAGAAAGATCCTATTAGGGTTCTCCCAGTTTAAGGGATTTGAATATGCTTCACAATCTAAAGCAATGATCTATGATGACACTTTCTATTTGATTAGATCATACCTTTTACCCTTTCCTTTGCTTGGCTGTTGACCCTTTCTCCATCTTTCATTTCTCGTAACTGTAGCTCCTCTGAGAAGATATCTCTCTCTCCTTCTCTTGATATATAACAATATATCTCATAGTTTCACCAAGATGTAAACTCGCCCATAAATCAAGCATGCAGAAAAAAACTTGTAAACTGATCTTGAGTTTAAATTGAAACACTCAGAAAAAATAAAGCTAACTTGAGTTAAAAAGATAACTTCAGTTTTAACTGTGAATGCTCCGTATAATCCGGTTCAGATTATCATGCATTAACCGGTAAAGAACTTGTACCCGTTTAGTCATACCTTCCCTATATGTCTCCCATGACTTGTTAAAAACACTTAGACTGGTATAATCATGACTAGTTAAGTTGCACTTCTTACTCCTTTAGTCTTCCGATTCATAGTTATGAGTATCGGTGAGATGTATCGGTGTTCTGGTGGGATGGATTTTTGCCTCTGACTTTACCAATGACAACTAAGTTATGTCAACAATCTTCCCCTTTGGTATTGGTGGAAAAACATCACCTATGAGTCATATATCACCTATCTTGTAGAATTCCCCTATAGACCTTCTTGTCTACCTGTAACACACATTATTTATCTGATCCTAATCTTCTCTTCCATTCTTCTCTTTCATCTATGAACTAAATCTGTGAACTGAACTTCTTCCCCTTTTTTCCTCCATAGGTCAAAGGGTTGTTACTTCTGGAAATGGTTCTTTTCATAGTTGTAACTTATTGAAAATATCCTTATATATTTTCTTTTCTGAATAAAGGAAGGGCTTCCAATTACCTGTTACATGTTCTAAGTTCTTTGTCGCTACTTGCAGTGAGACAATTATGTTCTCCATGTCTTCCATTGTTTTGTAACCAGGTTCCTTGATCAAGTTATTTGCATCGGTTGTAGTTGTCTACATTAAATCAAATGTGGGGGCAAGAAAAAATTGGAATCTAATAAGATCTTTAATTCTGTTTATCTTCTCTTCTGATGCCTTTCTGAGAATGAGAGCAAGACTAGTCAGTTCCCTATTGTATTCTATTGCAAAAGAGTTATTTGCATCAAACTTGGATGAAAGAACCTTTATCTCTTCTGAGGTCTTAGATGTTCTCTTAGTTATATCTTGAACAAAGTCTTCAAATTTTGAAGTCCTTGTGATCAATCTTCCTACTTCCTGTACTAGTTGCATTAGCTCCCCGGTTCTTGCAGTTATAGTGACCTTCAATTCTTCAACCTGTTTGTGAAGAATTTCAACTCACTTTCTTTTTGTAGTGATCAATGTCTATTTTCTCCAGATCAGTGACATCTTCTCCAATTGCTTGTGCCAATATCTCCAATTGATCAATAAAAGGTTCATCCTCATCAATATCTACTTCCGGTACGAAGTTGTGCAAGATGTTTCTTACACTAGAGAGGACCATATCTTGTTTCCTCTTAGTAAGATCTTTCAATTGTCTTCTTGACATCTTTCTTATCTCAACTACTATATCACTAACTTTACTTTTATTTGGTTTTTAATCTGTGGCAAAAGTTAGTTTTCTTTTCAATGAAGATGAGCTGGGAATATCTACCATTTTTGCCTGTGCAGTTGGCTCTTCTGTAGGCTTCTCTTGTTGTGTATTTACAGGTACTTGTTGTTGAGGTATCTCTTCTTGTTGTACCTCTTATTGTTGATGCACTTCACATTTTAGTTGTACTTCTTTTGGACAAAATTTTGCTTATGGATGAACTTCTCCTCCTAGATGGACTTCCTCTTTAGGATGTACTTCATCTTTTGGCAGTTTCTCTATTTGTTGCTCTTCAACAACTTGTTGTTCATTCATGATAACTTATTCATCACCTGTTCCTTTATCGGTAGTCATATTTTCTGATGACTCTCCCTGTACTTGATCTTCTGGTTGAACTTGTTCACCTAGATTCACATGTTCACTGAATGTGAACATTTCAATTGGAACTTGTTTCTCACCGGTTGAAGATTTTTCACAAGTTGTGAATTGTACCGGTGGTACCACTACTCTTTCATGTTCTTGTTGAGAGATTTCCTGAGGACCTATGGTATTTAGGGTATTAAAGTCATATTGCTACCAGAACTCTAGTGTATCATTATATACTTCTTTTTCATATTCATTGATAATTTTGGCGACCTTGTTCTTTGTGTCCAAATTCATTGACACTTCTTCTATTAAAAGTTTTGTTGTCTCTTCATTGAGACTTGGTTTTATCTGTGGTAATGTATCTTTTACAATTTTATTGTTGGCTGATAAATCATTTCTCCATTTAACCATAATTCTTTGATTCAGTTCTAGAGGAAATTTAGCCCTATAATATCTAGGACTTCTGTTGAAATCCAAGAAGGTTTCCAATAGAGAAACTTATATTTTCTGCTTATCCTCTTCTACTAAAACACCAAACCATTTGGCTGCATTTGACACTTAGCCATAATCTATAACTTCATCAACTATGTTATCTACAGTTAATTTTCTAGTTTTACCTTTAATTGGGGATGCAAGTAGGGTTGCTGGAGTTAGATCACCAGCCCTATCATCAGTGATATCAATAATGACTGGTTCTATTGATATCTTTTCTTTTCTTTGAGTCTCAGCTCCCATTATGCCTTTCCTTCTTTGGTATCTATCACCTATGGCTCTTTGGTGTTTTGGCATTCTTCTTCTGCCTAATGTTGTTGTTGAAGAAGATTTGTCCTTGTTGAAACTTATACTTCATGCACTTTGTCTACTTCACCAATTAGCACCTGACTTATTCTCTTTCTTATCTTAAAACTTTGTTTGTGTAGGTCATCTTGTTGGGTTTCTTCTTCCAAAGTGAGATGATTTTGGACTTCAAGAAGAGATTTTATTCTTAGCTCTCTTTCCTTGTCAATTGAAGACTTCCATCTTCCTTCTATTATCTCCAGTAAATCATCTGATATTATTTTGTGAAGTTCAGTTGGAGTGTAATTGAACTTGTAGAGATAGAAAACTACAACTTCTTCAATTTTTCTCTTATCTCCTTCATCCATATCTTCTTCCAGCTACTCCTAGTCCACCATCTCCTTAATTCCTTCAACTAATTCATCAATTGTTGGATTCCTTCCTCTTGGTGCATCTTCTAGTTTCCTGGTCTTTTTCTTTTTGTGAAGAGTGGCAGTCTTCAATCTCAGTTTCTTCTGATTCTTCCCCTTGAGCATTGGACACCTATTGTGTTCTTTTCCTTTGAACCTTGGGTTCCTCTGCTACTCTTTTCTTCTTCCTCGATGTGAGATTCCTTTTTGTATACACCTTTTTAGGTTCCTTAACTAATGACTTTTTCTTCAAATTTTCTAGAATTTCTTCATAAGTCTCAAATCGGCATGCAGAGAGATCTAGGTCACTCTCTTGCAATGCATCTGCATATGCCTTGGCTACCTTGGTAGAGATTTCATATCCAAGTTCTGATGCATACTCTATTTTGGGCTCCAAAACCTAAATAATACAGTGATTGGTGCTGACCAAAAAATACACCTCATCCTTCTATAGATCAATAGTGGTCGAGGGAATTCTTTCCCTGGCATGCATTCTAAGCTGGAAGGTCTCAAAGTAATTGGTCATTACTTTATTAAAATGATTTCCTAGTTTGTTAGCCATATCTCCTATTTTAATCATAACCAGTTTATCTTCTAGCCAAGTTACTTTTCCTATGCCCAGAAATAAATTTTGATAGTAACAAAACAAACATACTAGTAGCGTTTGATAGTTTAGAAACTTTTTCTTCACAACATCGAGCTTCTTTAGATTTTCAAAATTTTTCCCTCTTAGCATGGGACAAATATCATATTGTGCATTGTCATGCATGATCTGGTGTGCGACATGTATAGCTCCTCCTAGTATACTATTGAGGTTGCTCGACTGATAAATTTTATATATGGTGATTGCAGATGCAAACTGAACACCCTCGTCTTCTATATCATTAACAGTCATCAACCGACTGTCAGACTTTGACTTTGTTAACCTTGTGACTTCTGTATTCACAATAGTTCTAAGGGTAAGAGATTCCCCTTTGTCACTATAACCAGTAACCCTTCATAGATCATTCTTGGTAATCGGTGTGATTGTGCCTTTCGCTAGCCACATCCCTGGTTCATGAACCCTACTTAAGAACCAGTTTTATCCAATCTGGTCAAAACACAGTTGGGTACCTAACTCCATTGATCAAACCTGAAGTCTCAAGCTTTGCATACTTATCTTGAAGCTTTAAATTTTGGTAGAGTGAGAGATACTCACTTTGGATGAAGGTTTCACCTAGTTCTTCTTTCTCGGAGTGGATGAATGTTGTAATTTCTTTAGTCAATTGAACTCCACCAAGAATTGATGATAGCGCACCTATCATATCATTCTCTCATTTCTGCACTGGCATGATGTCTTAAACTCGTCTATCAAATTGGTTTCCTTGAACTAGGTTGACAACAGAAGATGATGATGCCATTGTATTTGACTGGTTTACACAGAGAATACTTGATAGGATCTACAAAGTTTACTTAGCAAAGACCGTAAATCAAAGCAAGACAAGATTACTCAATTATAAGAAATGAAAAATCACAATTCACAATGTAAATTAAAATGAGTAGTTATCCTTCCCTTAAATAGATTTAGGGTATAACGATAATTACCAAATGGTAATAATTTTTTAACAACTAGAACATTAATAACCATACCTAATCTTTCTTATGACAACCAGTTCAAATGAGTTTACTTGTTATTCAATCCCCGGTTGTGATGTCAGCACTTACCTTTCCGTTATACCTAATAGATTGGTAACTTCTTCTGATTTCCCCTTTTGAATGTGTGAGATCATTTCTCAATATTTCTACTGGGAATGGTAGGTAGACTATTGGTTCCCTTTAAGCCCTTAGGCTTAGTTTGTTGACAAGATGTCACCATCAGTAGATGATGATATTCCTTTTTTTTTCTCCTTAGTGGAGCTCTTTGATTCCCTTTTGAACCAAATCTTCTTGACTTCTTTTATAGTCTCTTTTCCCTTGTTATCCTTTTGATTAGGTGTCAAGTTCTTTTTGACTAGTCTAGCAGGTTCTCTTTGCTTGTTCATTGGCCGGTTCTTGCACTCTTTGGCTAGATGTCCAACTTTGTTACAATTGTAACATGCCATCCTAGTTTCCTTCAATGGATTTACCATTATATCCCTTTTCTTAGGTGAATGACACCAAGAATTTCTATGGCCATATGTTCCATAGTTAGCATGGTTGGTTGTGCTCCAGTTTACATTCCTCTTAGGGAATACCGGTCTTGATGGTGATTCAAATGCCATAGTTCTAGACCTACATTCATCTACTTTGTGTCAAAACTTGTTCCATGCATAGTAGTAACCTTTGAAGCTTCCCCTACTTCCACTGGACACACTGTTGGGATGCGACCTACATTCAAAGGTCTTGTGGCCATACTTGTAATAGTTACTGCAATAACCAATAGAAATTAATGGTTTCACCAGTGCATTTTTGCATTCATTTATTTTATGACCCAGTTTACCACAATGATTATAAGAGGTTTTGAAGGTCTTCTTACCTTTATCTTCTATCGATTTCTTCTTTTCCTTCTTTCCCTTCTTGACTTTAGAGGATTCACCAGTTTCATTGTTTCTTTGACTAGTGTACCCAAGTCCTATGGGATCCTTGTGCTTTCTTTGAGCCCTTAATTGCTCATCAAGATTTTTTGAGCTTTCATTGTATCTTTTGAGTGTCTCATTTCTCTCTTCAAGAGTCTTCAGTTGTTCCTTTAGTTGATATAATTCAATAGACATCCTTTTGCATGCATCATATTTATCATGCAAGTTCTTTTGCATAATAACATTTTCTCAAGTTACAATCTGCATGTCTTCTTAAAGTTGTAAAATAACAAGATCACTTTCTCTTACCACATCTTCTTCCAAATTTCTTTCTCTTTCAAAGGTCACTAGTGATTTTATGACACTGTTCCTTTAATCTTCATATTTCCTCTTTTCTTCAATGATTTCAATCATTCTTAAAGCATTATTTTCCTGCTCTTTTTTTAGGTTGGAGATCTGATCGGTTAGACTCTGATTTTTCTCCATAAGATCTGATAATGTCTCTTCTGCTTCATTAGATCCAATTTGCCTAGAGATTTCATTAATTGTTTCATTTCTCTCACTCAATTGTAGAGCCAACTCTTTTCTTTTTGTAAGGGACCTCCTCAGTCTATTCTCAAGAGAGGCAATTATGTCATTGGCTTCTTCAAGCTACTTTTGATACCTGTATCCCTCCATGATCTTTTACTCAAGGTTTTAAGCTTTATATCTTTGAGAAACAAATGCTTTGATACTAATTGTTAGTCCTAACTGATTATTAAGAGGGGGGTGAATCAGTAAATATAATTTCTACTTCAATTTATCCTTATATATATATTATTGCAGAATTAAAAGAATATAAAAATACTCATAAAAAGAAATTGAAATACACAAGTCAACACAACATATATACATGGAAACCCTCAGTTAGAAGGAGAAAACCACGGTGGGACAAAACCCACAACTTTACCACTACAATAATAAAGGTTCCTTGTTAGAGGCTTACCAAGCACTGGTAAGAGTGCTACCTAGTTAGGGATTTGGTAGAAGACCTGTTAGGATCTTAACCCTATTAGGAGTCACCTAGTAAGAGGACTTTCAACACCAATACATATGTTACCCAGTCAATGGATTTATACAAAGAACCTATTAGGGTTCACCCAGTTTAAGGGATTTTAATATGCCTCACAATCTAAAGCAATGATCTATGATTTTGTCTGATTAGATCATACCTATTACCCTTTCCTCTACTTGGCTATTGAACCTTTCTCTGTCTTTCACTACTCATGACTATAGCTCCTCTCAAAAGATATCTCTCTCCTCATATTGATATTCAACAACTCTTTCATATCCTATGACCTGTATTTATAAGAAACTAAAATTATTAACAATACATCTCATAGTTCTACCAAGCTGTAAACTCACCCAGAAAAAAAGCTTGTAGAAAAAATCTTGCAAACTGATCTTGAGTTTATCTTGAAACACCCGTAGAAGAAATAAAGCTAACTCCAGTTAAAAAGATAACTTCATTTTTAACTGTGAATGCTTCGTATAATCGGGTTTGGATTATCATGCATTAATCGGTAAAGAACTTGTACCTGGTTAGTCATACCTTCCCTGTATGTCTCCCATGACCGGTTGAAAACACTTAGACCATTATAATTGTGACCAGTTAAGGTGCACTACTTACTCCTTTAGTCTATTGGTTCATAGTTATGAGTGTCGGTGAGATGTACCAGTGTTCAAGTGGGATGGATGTTTGCCTCTGACTTTACCAATGAAAACTAAGTTATGTCAACACATGTATACATATCTTTGTAAAATCTTATATCTCCATTACTTATCTTTACTTATTACTCCCCCTATAGTAATACTTCTCATATCATATCTATCCATCTATATCCATCATCCTCATATACATATATTCCCCCCCCTTTTTTTTACCATGACACTCTATTATCTCCCTTATACACACACACACACACACACACACACACATATATATTTTCCCCCTTTTTAACAAAAATGCAAAAACAATAACTTAGTGTTTGTCTAGTGGGGGGATATTGTCAAAAATAGATTTATACCTTTCTTGTGCATCCTTCAGTGATGCCTTCCATGACTCCTTAAGTGTTTACAACACTATAATCTACTCACTAATATCAACTTTTAGACTCACCATGCTAACCATAGCACTTTACTGGTGTACTCACTAAGTATTTTTCCTTATGTGCATGTTTCTACAATGATTCAATTTGTGGTATAAAAAATGTTTGTAGCTTCATGATATTCATTATAATTTCATGCTCCTCTTTCCTCAACTCATGTTGCACTCCCATTAAGTGATTCAACCTTTCATAATATTCCTTGAAGGAATTAGGCTCTGTAGATACCTTAGCTAGCTACTCAGTTAACTCATTTTCCACATCTTCATCTTTGGCCTTGATGTCCTTGGTGAAATTTGAATTTAAACAAATATTTTGAAACAATAAAAGAATATCTTGCAATTATTTTACTAACTCGGTACCCAGTACCAAAAGTGTTACCTTGTCAAGTGCAACTGATTGAAGCAATTCTTCAATAACTTTATTCTCCATTTGTTTCCTATGCACTTGCATTAGATATTCAGTGGTCTCAACACTAGGTTTGTTGATCTAGCTCACCAGTTCACTCAATTGATTGTAAATGCCTCCTTTCTCATTGATTTCTACCTCTGGTACAATCTCTTGCAACATTTCTTTGACACTTTCTAAGACATCTATTTTCTGCTTCTTTGCAAGAAACTTGTCTTGTGCAGCTTTCCTCTTGAGTAGATCTCCAAACTCAGATAATTCTTTATGGCTCATGGTGGAGATATCAACCCTTGATATAACAATAGGTTGGCTGAAATCAATCTTCTCCTTTTCATGCTTCTTTTTCTTTGATTTCCCCTTATCCATAGATGCCTTCTTTGCATCAAATGTAGCATTAGTATCTTCTTCTTTTTCCTTCTCTTTATCCTTCATTGGTTCTTTTGCCTCGGTAGGGATCATCGACTCTTGATTTTGACCTTTGGTAGTCTCAATCTCTGTAGTGGCCTCGGTATCCTTAGGTGTAGTTTCCTTTTCTGGTTCAGTGGGAGCATCAACATCTATTAGAGTTTCATGAGTAACCTATGAGATAACTACTTCAATCTTAGGAAAATTCATTTCTGTTTAATAACAGATTCTCCATACATTAGATTTACATTTTTTGAATCATCAACGTTCATTTATTCAATATTCTTGGCCTTGGTTTCCATTACATTTTCATCATCTGCTATACCCTCAGTAGGGTCTTTATCTGTAATATCCTCAATGATAACCTCTTCTTTTTCTGTAGTCAAATCAATGGGATTTGACTTACCTGGAGTTTCATTGATCTCTTTCTCTTGTTCGAAAAATAATATCTTTCTCCATAGATAATTAGTCTCCTTGTAAATTTATTCTAACTTACCGACCATTATACTTAGTGCTCTTCTTTTTACTAGGAATCTCTTTGAATATTCTTGCAGTGCTTCCTTGATTCCTCTTTTGGATAAGTTAGGTACTATGATAGCCAAGGATCTCGCCCTCATTTTTTTTTTCAGATGCTAAGGCTTATTTCCATATAGCATCAATCTTCTGATATAACTCATCTGATATTTGGGGGGCTATCTCAACTGGAGTAGTTCTAAACTTAAGAAGAGTAAACAAAAGAGTTTCTTCAATCTTCTCTTTTTCTTCATCACTCCTATTCTCATATTTAATATACTTTAATCCTAGATATCCTCCATACTTCTTGAGTATCTTAAGTGATTCACCAAGGTTTCTATTTTTGGATGACTGGTTATGTACAACCTTGAATTGTGAAACATCTTCTGATTCAATTTTACTGTCTTCCTATAATTTCTATTTTCTCCTAGGTCTCATAATAGCCTTCTTTTCTCTTATGTAGGTTTTGGGATTTGGTGGTTCAATCTCTGCTTTCTTCTTCTTCTCACTTGGTGTGGAGGAAGACCTTGTTGATGGTCTTACAAGGATTGGACTAGGGGTCTCTTTCTTCATTCTATTTTTCTTCCCCTTAACCTCCGATGGTCCAACTTCATCTTCTTCAACATAAATACCCAAATTTTCTGATAAACTACTAATCATTCTGTTGTTTTTCCTTAAGGCCTTAGGTATCAATATACCTAGTTTGATTTTATTCTATACTTCCTCATATATGCCATACTGTGTGGCTCTTCTGTCAACTAGATTCTCTAATGATCCTTTAATTTGTATTGATGCTACATCAATATCCATTTCATAATCCATAGGTGGTAGCCACATGGCTCTAGGCTCCACAACTATCACTATACAAGTGTTGATATGCACTCCAAAAAATAGATCATTCTTGTATTTTTCCACTAGCTAGGGTGGAATTCTAAACCTGTTATGCATTTTATCTTGAAACTTTACAAAAATATCATTCATGATCATATCAAAATTATCTCCTAAAATTTGAATAAACTCATTTATTTGATAAATTACTTGTTTTTCCACATTCCACACTATATCACTGATTGATGGAAAGAAGTTCTAAAAATAGAAAAATATGCATACCAGTAGTGATCCAAACTTTAATGTGTTAGTCTTCGCATTCCTGATTGTATTCTTGTTATCATCAAGTTGTTTCAACAAGACCTCACATAGATCTATCTTCATATCCTTTTTCACAATCTTGTAAGCAACATCAACAGCTCCACAAGCCACACTTTCTACCTGAGATAATTGGAAGATTCGGTAGGAAACAATGTTGCATGTGAATCTCAGCTCAGGATAATCAACAATAGATAAGTTTAGACCTCTCCCATCCCATTTAGCTTGAGTAAGCTCACACAATTTGTTCTTATCTATTTTCTTGTAGGCTCTTGGTCTATCACCAACCAGTTATCCTATGACTATATCTAATACATCTTTTATGATCTTCACACATACATCAAGCCACATGAACTGATCATGTACTCATCTTAGAACAATCCTCATCCATTCCTACTTGAAAATTGTCAATACATACATAGCATAAACCAAACCCTTGGTCTCCAAATGTGTATAACAATCTTTCAGCTTCCCATTAACACATAGGTTTCGATATGATGTATTGATCCATTGAAAAAATTCCTCTATCTTGCAATGTATGAAGGTGTAAACGTCTTCAATAAGAATAACTCTCAGTGGGATCAAAGATAGGGCTCCAATTTTATCAATATCTATTGGAATAGCTAAGAGGGGGGGGGGGAATCAATTATCATACAGTCCCAAACTCTCAGATGTACTTAATAATTTTTTTTTCAACAATTCAAATAGCTTGGTAAGATAAAATGTCTAACTCTCTATTCATTTACCGAATACCAGTAATTAACCAAAATGTGATTACCGACAAATAAACTATGCAGTATGTAAAGTATGATAGCAAAACAATCATAATAAATAACACATAACACAATGATTTAACATGGAAACCCTGTTAAGGGAAAAATCACCTGAGACCGGTAACCCAAAATATTTCACTCTTCTGAAGTGAGCTCGGTTAGGAGCCAACCTTGTTAAAGGTTACAATGCACACTCTTAGGTGTGACATGGTTAGAGGATTTATCACTAAAAGTTAAATTTTGACCAGCATTCACTATGGGGTCAACAAGATAACAATTTAACATTCCTTGAATGTCATATGGAAATACAAAAGACTGTTAAGTCCACTCGGTTAAGAGATTTTACTGAATCAATGGTTAAATTGATACAGTTCTGATATGATTCAAATACATCTTAATTGCAAATATTGAGATCTATGCTAAGCTCATAGAACTCATCTGATCATTAATCAATTCACTTCCTCATATTTCCCCAACTTACTATACTTGGTGTATAGTCTCTAACGCTCGGTTATGCCTACAACTCGGTTTTGTCTGTAACTAGTTTGATCAGGAATGCATGAAAAATGTCTTCACCCAAAATGTTTTGCAGACTCTATTCATCCGACATGTTTCAACAATGAAACTCATGTCTCTTATATAGACGTGCAAACTATTTTCATATCAACCATCAGATTTTTACTCTTAATCTCCTTAGACCATTTTGTTGCTTAAACCTTCCTTAGCAGATGTGTCAATAACATGTTTCAATCTCTTCCCTTAGATCTTGTTTGAATTTTTTCAGCTGTGGATCTTATTACAAACTTCATCTATTACCTTGAAATTATAACAATTTCTAGCTCAACAATTTCAGTTGGTTGTTCTAGCATTTAATGTTTTCATCCATACTCGGTTAATACTGAAGTGCATCCATGATAACTAAATCGGTTATTACTGTCACTCGGTATACACAAGACTGACTCAGTGTATACAAAAATCTTCAATTACTAGCCACATTAACTTATTCAATTCTAATCTCTTCTTCATAATAGAATAATGTAACATGCTCAAGTCAACAATATAATGCCATAGACTCATCAATAAGTTACCCAATGTATACCTTATCCTTATCTATCATATCCATCTTTTCCTTATGTAGATACCTCATTTATTCACTATTTCTTTCTTCTACATATGTTTAGATATTTGTAACTATCATGATAAGTATAGTCAAATCTAGTTGACATCAATGACAACATATTGATTGATTTAATCATCTTACATATCACTTTTATATTCAGTGATCTCTAATCACTGTACCTTCAGTTCATCAAGATATTCAATTAGTTGTAGGTCATTAATATCTCCCTTTGGCATTGATGGAAACACAAACAATATGAAATATGTCATACCATACCAAACATGTTCTCTACAACTATATAGGTAAAAGTTGTAGCTCGGTAAGCTCTTCCTAGCTTGATATTTAATATGTTTAATCACTATAAATAACATTCCATGCAGACTCTCCTTGCAGATTTGAAATCTCTCTCCCATTTCATGTTCTCATCAACAGATATTTTATAGAAATCTCTCTCTCTTTGACAAAAATGCCAAAGAAAATAAATAGCTATGCAACACCCAAGTAATTCTCTGTTGTTCGGTCTAGATAAAGTACCTTCATGTACTGATATACAGTTCTCTATTCCAGCTTCTTCAATCTTTTCACAACCTTAGGAATCCTAAATTGTGAGCGATATGCATCAACATGAATGATATTCTGATAAAGTATAGGTTGATGCAACCTCTTGATCACATCAGTGACCGATAGACAGGGGATAGGCCCCTAGTCTAGTCCTCAAGTACTCAAAAGTATCCTTTGGTAAGGGCTTAGTAAATTTATCAACAAGTTTTTCTTTAAATTTCACAAATTCTAATTTCACTTGCTTCTCTTGTACTTGTTCCCTCAAATAGTGATACTTAATAGATATGTGCTTTTTTTTTTAATGCATCATCAGATTCTTGGAAATATTTATGGCACTTGTGTTGTCATAATATAATCATTGGGCCAGTGATCACCTCATTCATTCCTTCCAACAACTATTTTATCCATGCAATATTTGAACAATTAGCAGAAACATACTCCGCTTCAACAATAGACTGAGAAATACATGCTTGTTTCTTGCTTATCCAAGTTACAAGTCTTTCTCCCAAAAAGAATGCTCCATCGGTTGTGCTCTTCTGGTTATCAATGTTTCCAGCCCAATCTGCATCAGTGTAAACTCGGAGTTCAAAATTGCCTTCCTTTGAGTACCATAAACCATAATCTTTTGTTTTCTTCAAATATCTCAGAATCCTCTTAACAAAAACTATATGTGATTCCTTAGGATTAGCAAAAAATATTTCCATGATCCTCACTGCGTGTGCTATATCAGGCCTACTGTGTACCACATACATTAGTTTTCCAATCATTGATCTATACAATGTCTGATTTACCTCGATTGATTCATCATCTTTTGTCAATTTACATCCTGTCACCATCGGTGTACCTACTAGTTTTGAATCTTCCATGCCAAAAGTCTTTAACACTTCCTTGATGTATTTTGATTGAGATATGAAAATCCCATCATTTTGTTGTATAATATACAATCCTAGAAAGAATTTAATCTCTCCAAACATTGACATCTCAAATTATTTTCTCATCTCATCAACAAAAGATTTGCAAATCAGATCATGTCCTCCAAAGATTATGTCATCAACAAAAATTCTAGTAATCAAAATATTATCATCATTGTCTCCTTTCATGTATAGATTACTATTGTCACTTGTCCTTAAAAAGCCAATACTAATAAGATAAGCATGTAATCTTTCATACCATGCTCTTGGTGCTTGTTTCAGACTATAAAAATCTTTGTGTAGTCTACATACCATGTTCTTCTTATTTGGATCAACAAAACCTTCAGGTTGTTCTATGTAGACTTCTTCCTCAATAATTCCATTCAAAAATGCTGATTTCGCATCCAGTTAATATAATTTGAATCCCTTACATGCATCATATGCAAGTAATACTTGGACTCCTTCAACTCTTGCTACTAGTGCAAAATTTTCACCATGGTCTACTCCTTCTTCTTGTGCATATCCCTTGCATACAAGTCTTGCCTTGTTTCTAGTCACTTCACCATTCTCTTTTAACTTGTTTCAAAAAATCCACTTAGTACCTATCACATTTTTATCACTTGGTCTCGGTACCAATGTCCATGTCTTGTTTTTCTCAATCTATTCAATTTCTTCATTCATAGCCTTAATTCATTCCTCATTCTCAAGTGCATCTCTAACATTCTTAAGCTCAAAGTCACAAACTAAGAATGTGTTTTGTCTTAACTTACTTTGTGTCATCATGCCAGCTTGCTTGTCTCTAATGATTTGGTCTTGTGGATGGTGTCTTCTAACAAATCTCACCAGTACTTGTTTTCTTCTTTGCTCATCATTTGTTTCAGGTTCATTTTCTTCCTCAATAACTTCTTCCTAGTTCTCAGTTTGCATTTGCTGAATCTCGGTAGCATTTTCCTGTCGCTCGGTAGACTCGGCCTGTGGCTTCGGTAGATAGTCTGGATACTCAACATATGCAAATCTACCATAGTCTTCCAATTCCTTCTTTCTTCTTCATTCTTTTCAAAAAACTCATCAACTTTCACAGTAGCACTTTCAACCATGTTGTTAGTATCCTTGTTCAAACATTTGTATACTTTTCTCTTTGTAGAATATCCTAGAAATATTCCTTCATCACCTTTAGAGTCGAATTTACCAGTTCTATCATCTTTCAAAATGTAACAATTGCTTCCAAATTTTTTGAAATAACTTATATTCGGTGTGTAGCCAAACCATAACTCATAAGGTGTCTTATTTGTCTCTTTCTTTAGTTAAACTCAGTTCAAGGTGTATACAATAGTGCTAACAACTTTTGTCCAATATGTTTGTGCAACATCTTTCTCAATCATCAATGTTCTGGCATAGTCAACTATAGATCGGTTCCTCCTTTCTACAATACCATTCCTATGGTGTCCTTGGTGTAGAAACCTGTCTTTTGATTCCATGCTCATTGCAGTGGTTAGTGAATTCATTAGAAATAAACTCACCTCCTCTATCAGATCTTAAGAAATTTAATTCTTTCCCATTTTTCCTTTCAACTTTAGATTTATACAACTTAAACAATTTGAATGCTTTAGATTTCTCTTTTAAGAACATAACTGTCATCATCCTAGAGTAGTCATCAAAAGATAAAATGAAATATTTGTCACCATAATAACTTTGAGTTCTCATAGGACCACATAAGTTGGTATGTACCAACTCTAAAATACCTTTAGAAGAATAGTCTTTTCTTTTGAAACTAGATTTAGTCATTTTTCCTTTCTGACATTGATTGCACATAACATGATCAGGCTTAGTTAGACTCGGTAAACCTCTAACTCTTATATTCTTACTGATCTTAACCATGTTATCAAAGTTCACATGACATAGCCTCTTATTCCACAACCACACATCTTCATTTCTTTCCAATAAACAAGAAGTTTCAACATTGTTAAGATAGAATAGATTACCTTTGGATTGTCCACCAGTACTGACCAACTTTCCAGTTCCATCATAGATTTTCACCTTCTTACTTTCAAATGCAACTCGGCCACCTAAATTATTTAGTTTTACTACAATCAACAAATTTTAGTTAAGTCCTTTTACCCAATATGCATTATCACATCTAATCTTATCATTCAACAAAATAGATCCTTTTCCTTTCACTTGACAAGGTGTATCATTTCCCATTTTAATTGATCCTCCATTATAGTGCTCAAGGTATTCAAATTTATCCTCATCACCAGTCATATGATGTGTACAACCACTATCAATAATCCATGTATCATTTTTGCTAACTTTAGAAATGAGTGTTGTTTCTACATACCTTTCCTCTTCTTCTAAATCATCCTTCATTACAACAAATACTACTTCAACTTCATCATCAGTGTCGGTGTTAGTGTCATTCTAATATTATCTAACAAGGCAACATACTTTCTTTCCTTTGTCTTTGTAGTCTCAGTTGTTTCTTTTGTCATAGTATCGGTTTCCTCTGTTATTTCTCCCGCCAAAATTTCCATCACCAGATCGGTCATTGTATTTATCTTCTTCTTTCCTATTAGGACATCTAGCAAAAAGATGACCAATTTATTTACAATTAAAACAAGCTAAAGGTAACTTTCCCTTATACCTTTACCTTTTTGAAGTCTTCTGGCCATAAGTGCTTCAAGCTCATCAAGCTCATCAAGCTCATCTTCACTATCACTGTCACTTTCATTTCTTATGTTATGCTTACTGCTAGAGTTACCAATCTTCAGGGATGACATAAATGCAGACTCAACACTCAGTAAAATACTATTGTCATAATTATTCTACTCAAAAGTAGTCAACTTTCCGATTAGACTATCAAGGGTAAGAGTACTATTAGGTTTAGATCTCATTTCATGAATAGTAGATATTCTATTTGCATAGATAGGTAGAAAGGTTCTCAGTATTTTACTTACAATATTTTCTCTTTATAAATAATACCTCCTTCTCCTCGGATAGCATTAACCACCTCTTGGATTCAGTTGGAATATTCTGTGATGTTCTCACCTTCTTTCATTTTCATATAAGCAAATCTACCTCTTAATATTTCAGCTTTGGCTCTCATTACATTTACATCTCCACCATGAACTAGTGCAAGTTTGTCCCACATTTCCTTTTTTGTAGTGCATGCTTTGATATATTCAAATTCAACATCAGATAGAGCAACAACAATCTCTATCATAGTTATATTCTGTTCATGACTGTCTCTTAATTGATCAACTATCAAAGGTCCAATAGTTGGTTGTATGTAGACATGGTCTAGTAGATGTAGAGAAGATTCTCCAATTCCATATATGTGAAGCCTCATCCCGCTTTTCCATGTCAAGAAGTATCTTTGTTCAACTTAGGCACTTCC
Source organism: Chamaecyparis obtusa (assembly GCA_027943335.1). Taxonomy (NCBI): domain Eukaryota; kingdom Viridiplantae; phylum Streptophyta; class Pinopsida; order Cupressales; family Cupressaceae; genus Chamaecyparis; species Chamaecyparis obtusa. Next base: position 62,359 of record BSBK01000804.1, on the reverse strand, counting down.
CTTTTATACATCTTGTGATCTTTTGCTGAAGTCCTTGAAACTTTCCTCCAAGCAACCAATATGCTCTATACCAATTGTTAGAATAACTGAGGGGGGGAGGGAATCAGTTATCCTACAGTCCCAAACTCTCACATGTACTTAATCAAAACTTTTTCAACAATTCAAATAGCTCGGTAAGATAAAATGTCTAACTATTTGTTCATTTACTAAGTACCAGTAATTAACCAAACTATGATTACTAAAAAAATAAAATATGCAGTATGTAAAGTATGATAGAAAATAAATCATAACAAATAACACATAACACAATAATTTAATGTGGAAAACTTGTTAAGGGAAAAACCACCTGGGACGGTAACAAAAAATATTTCACTCTTCTAAAGTGAGCTCAGTTAAGAGACAACCTATTAAAGGTTACAATGCACACTATTAGGTGTGACCCAGTTAGAGGATTTATCAATAACAGTTAACTTTTGACTAGCATTCACTATGGGGTCAACAAGATAACAATTTAACATTCCTTGAATATCATATGGAAATACAAAAGACTATTAAGTCCACTTGGTTAAGATATTTTTCTAAATCAATGGTTAAACTGATACACTACTGATCTGATTCAAATACAACTCAATTGCAAATATTTAGATCTATGCTAAGATCATAAAACTCATTTGATCATTAATCAATTCACTTCCTCATATTTCTCCAACTGACTGTACTCGGTGTATAGTTCTTTGATGCTTAGTTATGCATGCAACTTGGTTCTGTCTGTAACTAGTTTGATCAAGAATGCATGAAAAATGTCTTCACATGAAATCTTCTGCAGTCTCTATTCATCCGACATGTTTCAACAATGAAACTCATGTCTCTTATATAGACGTGTAAACTTTTTCATATGAACCATTGGATTTTTCCTCTTAATATCCTTCGACCATTTTGTCGCTTAAACCTTCCTTGATAGATGTGTAAATAACATGTTTCAATCTCTTCCCTTAGATCTTCTTTGAATTTTTTTAGCCGCGGATCTTATAACAAACTTCATCTATTACCTTGAAATCATAACAATTTCCAGCTCAAAATTTTTAATCAGTTGTTCTAGTATTTAATGTTTTCATCCATACTCAGTTAATGCTAAAATGCATCGGTGATAACTAACTTAGTTATTACTATCACTCAGTATACACAAGAATGACTCGGTGTATACAAAAATCTTCAATTACCGACCACATTAACTTATTCAATTTTGATCTCTTCTTCATAATATAATAATGTAACATGCTCAAGTCAATAATATAATGCCATAGACTCATCAATAAGTTACCCAATGTATACCTTATACTTATCTATCATATCCATCTTTTCCTTATGTATATACCTCATTTATTCACCATTTCTTTCTTCTATGGATGTTCAGATGTTTGTAACTATCATGATAAGTATAGTCAAAGCTAGTTGACATCAATGACACCATATTGACTGATTTAATCATCTTACATATCACTTTTATAGCTTGGTGATCTCTAATCATTGTACCTTCAGTTCATCAAGATATTCAATTAATTGTAGTTCATCAATATTAGCCTCTACGACTGGTGCTAGCTTATACTTAGGATTGAGTGGGTCAGTCTTTTCAACAACAACATGCTTTTGTACTTTAGGTTCCATCGATTCACAAAAAGAATCTCTTGACTGATAGGGTTTTGATTAAATAGAAATTTGAATGCATTGACATGGCTCAGAAAAATATCAGAAATACCTTGAAAATACTTGACAATGCTTAGATTTTCTCAAATGATCACTTGGTTGCTCTTGGTAGTCTTCTATCTGCACAATGCTTCAAATGCTATAAAAAAAGTAAGGTAAAAATGAAATAACAAGGGGTCTATTTATAGTTTGTCCTTAATTAGGGTTTCCAATGACTATAATTTTAGCATTAAATGCTCTTTACAGATTCTCTTTTCATAGATTACCAAATACACTTTCATATCATCGAATGAAATAAAATAACATATACTCTTACCGATCAAAATATGAAATGTCAAATTCAATCATATATCCAAATGCATCTTATTATGCTACTATGGATGTTTGTACTAATGTTAGGAACTGATTTAAGATAGAATTTTAATTATCAACTCCTACACATACCTTTGATCGATTAGGTGAAGATAGTTGCACCCGATCCAGTGGATATGGTGCCATCAGTTGTTCCAAGTTGAGTTCCATCATCTTGAGACTTCCTTCTCCATGTTTTGTTCATTTAATCTCTTATGTCATTAATATTAAATTGAGCATTTTCACTCGTTTGTTCTTTGGTTGGGGCTCTTCCTCAGTACCTGTATTCTTTGGCTAGGTGACCAACCTTATGATAATGAAAATAGGCAATCCAAAACTTTCTCCATGACATTCTATTGTTCCTTCCATGCATCAAAATTAAATTTTCAGCTATGTGATCAAATCTCCCACATGCAATACATGTAATTCTTGTATTATAGTCCCATGGTATAGTTGATCCTTGTCAGTTGTTAGAAATATTTTGTCATTTAGGTACCCATTTCTCATTCTTTCTCTGTGACCTACATTCTTCAGACTTGTGACCAAATTTGTTGTAGTTATTATGGTAGCCATTGAATCTTGGCTTCCTTGTATTATTAACAATCCTAGATCTACTCTCAAATTCTTTGTGACCATCCTTATTACAATTGTAACAATAACCATTAAATTTAGGAATACTCAGTGGATTACCTCTTTTGCTCCTGCAGACATTAGCTTCATGACCTGGTTTTCCACAATGGTAGAAATCTTTATCTTGGGTGGAATATAATTATCTTGGTTTGCTGCTTGTTTTGAGGACTCTCCCTTCTCGGTGGTGTTGTTTGCATTGAATCCAAGTCCAGAATTATCTATTGGTTATCTCTGACCTCTTAGTTATTCATTCAATATCCTGAATGTTTCTTCATTCTTTTTCAAGAATTCATTAGCATCCTTTTCATATTTTAGTTCATTTTTCAAATGTTCATTTTTTTTTATCTTAGTTCAGCAATCTCTTTAACTTTCCTTGAAACTTTATGATTTGCACTAACTAGTTGATCTGTCAAGTTGTAGTGAATTTGTGTCAAGCTCAATATTTCCTCATCTTTCTTATTCAGCCTTGCATTCATTTCCCTTCTTTCATCTTCATCTTTTCTCTTTGTTCTATGACTTCACACAGCCTTACCGATTGAGTTTCTTGTTCTCTTTTTAGTGCTTATACCTGATCAATTAGGTTTTTGTTCTTCTAAGTTTGATATGATAATGCAGCTTCAAATTCATCATACATACTTCCCTCTTCCAATTCTTCAAGTTCTTCATCCTAATCTTGTGTATCTTTCAATTGATGTGCTAGCTCCTTTTTCTTGATGACTGAATGCTTCAGTTCCTCCTCAATTCATCAATTTGTTCATTTTCCATCTTCATTTCCATGTTCATGTTATCAATCACCTTTTCATACCTATAACTTTCCATCTCTTTGGATCTTTCCTCTCAAGTGGTTAAACTTCTAAATAAGAGACTAAGATCTGACACCAATTATTGGATTAAGTATGGAAAGGTGAGTACTGAGAGGTGAGGGGTGAATCAGTACTTCAAAACACTTAACTTTCTTAACAATTCATTAAATTCATAAGCATGCATCACATAAAATATATAAAACATTAACATAAAATATAACTTATAACACAATCATTTTGGTATCGCAGAAATCCTTGTTAAAGGATAAAAACTACGGTGGGGATGACACCCAAAAAACTTCAGTACTGCAATAGAAAGTCTTCTCGGTTAGAGCTACAACTTTATCTATTTCTGATAGCTTACCCTGTTAGGAGTATTAACCCTATTAAGAGTCTAAAGACCAATTAATTATACCTCACTAAAGGGTTTTACAATTCTAATCTAAGAACTATACCTTGTTAAAGGATTTACAAAATAAGATCTATTAGGATCTACTTGGTTAAGAGACTTTTACAACTCTGATTACAATTTAATCAGTACACAAATATGTATGCAATACTTGCATCTAATTATGCTTTTTATACTCTATATGCTCAATAATTGTTTACCTCATATTGTGCTTCTCTCAAAATATCAATTTAGTGCTCAATAACTTCAACTCTTAATCACATTCATAGTCTTCTCTTTATTTCTCTATTACTCGGTGTCTTCTTTTTTCATCAACCAATCTCTGTAATTTCTCCTTTGTACATGATCTCTCTCTCTCTCTCTCTCTCTCTCTCTCTCTCCCATTTTTTTGATCTTCACATTCTGATCTATTTATATTCAATTCTAGAAGTAGTGGAAATAATCTAGATTCTTCGTAAGCGGTGCTAGCATTGGTTACTTATCCAATGCATATTTCACATTTAATTCTTATTGGTGAATCTCACCTTGTAATCATGCATAATAATTATATTTAAATATCCAATGCTCTGTCAAACAAACTCCTCGAGATTTATAAACCATTTTCTATTTGGTGTCTATATTCAATGTATTTGTAGATTCTCCTTGTGTCGACTTGTGATGCGTAGTATTACATTTTTCTTCTTCTCGGTAACATGTATCTTCTCTTAGTTTTGTAGATGTTGTAGCTCGGTACAACTCAGTGCTCAGTGCTTGATGCTCAGTTTTCCTTGCTCAGTGTTTTCTCCTTATTGCCTTTACCAAAAAGCTTAATTCTCTTACCAACTCAACTTTCCTTTATTACCAAATGACTTTGATAATCAACATGACTTAATCATATTTAATGACAATAAAATAACTATGTAGGAGTATCACTTATCATCTCATGAGATTAATGTAGTTTCTCTTCTTGTTTCACAAGGTCAATTTCAAAGGATAGGGTTGAACGGATGAGGGTGATGGCAATGGGATCTTCAAGAAATCAAGTGGCAAGATCAAGTACAAGAACTCCTAGTTCAACCTGGAAGACCTTCAAATGAGAAGGAAAGTTCAACATCAAGGTTATCAAAAGACTTCATCACTTCAAGGAAGTCCAATATTCAAGTTTGCAAGTACAACCAAGTTCAAGTCAAGAAATGAGAAAATTTACAGGAAAGAGCATGAAGAAAACTTAAGAAGATGAAGCAATTATAGAATAAACCATCACAATTGAATTCTTGGCAATGTTGAGTATCAAGATATATTTTATCTTCACCAAAAGGATTGATCAAGCTTACAAGATAAAGATGATGATGTGGCACCTATTTGTATTCAACCAATCAGAAAATTCCAGTCACACATGTTCAAGCACATTCAATCATCTTATGCCAAGTGTAAAATTTTCTCATTTGCTTCTTAAAATCATTATAATTTTCTTATTGGTCCATAAGGTGGTGCCCTCATATTATTGATTGGTAGTTTGGCAACCCTAATTAGGGCTTGTTCGGATAAATCTTGGCCCTTGATCTTGAATTGATATTGTCCCTTCATTATAATTGAACACCTATAAAAGGCCAATGCCTTCTCATTTGTAAGGAGTTAGTATGTTAGAGATTGTAAAAAATTGGAATAGAAAGATAGAGGTAGAAGTAGGTTAACTAAGGGAGATACTTGATCAAATTGCTTCTATAATGCTATTGAAGTGATTGATGATTCATTGTTGGTCTTTATGGTGAATCAATTAATGTTTCTTTGAAGTGTTGCATGGTTTCTTCAATCCTCACTTGGGGTAGATTTCATTTTAGGTTGTTTAGAAATAGCTTAGTTGAATGAAAGAAATTGTGGATGTTTACTTTATTGACTCAAACAAAACTAGGCCACTAGTGTCTTACTGATGGTAGGAGTGTCTTGTGTGGTGAGCTAGTGATTTGTACTTTACTTTCATTGATATTCATTCTTTATCTTGCATCAATTTGATGGGATTGAAGATGAGATATTGTTTTGAAAACCATTTGTGTATTCCTTTCAAGCTTGCACTAGGTTGGTGGAGTCATTGATTAAGCTACATCTAGTAGAGTTCAAGTTCATAAATACTTCCTTGCATTTATAATTAAAAGTAGAAGTAGGGGAAGTTAAGTTTAAGTTTGAGTTGAAGAGTTTGAAAATCAAGAAAATGTATTTTCATTGCACATTTTGAAGGTAAATTTTTAGAGGTGAAAGTAGTAGATATCTATTGAAAGAACAAGCGCGAGTTGCTTTGTGATTACCAAAATATCAGATTATTTCACTAAGTGAGTATCCATAATTGAAGGGAACCTTTGAAGTCATTTCATGATCTTACTTTGCAAGCTGAGCATGAGAAGTAGCCTTATTCAAGAGAGAGTTGAATATTTGGTGTTTCATATTGGAATACTAAGTATTTGATTTTGTATGTTGTAGTGGAACAAAACTCACATTAATAGAAATTCGCACTAGGAGGGGTTGAACAAAGTTAATTCATGATGATGTCAATGAGAAAGAGATTTCAACATTAAATTTGAGATATGAGATCTCTTCAAAAAGTGAAAATTCCAAAAAAAAAAAGTGGAAAAGTGGAAAAATCCAAAAAAATTGAAAAATTAGAAGATAAAAAAAGGAAAGGGGTTTCTCAATGGATATACAGGTTGATGTTTTTCCAATTTGGTTTAATTTGAACAAGAGATTGCATCTATATCGATGACCTCAACTTATAACATCAGGAAAGTGTAGAATACATAACACTACTTTGCATGAGGAGATCATTGTTTGGTATTTCTTTTGAGGGTGGAGTTAGCATTACAACATATAATTTCTTTTTTGGATATACATAAACATGTGATACTTGTGAGAGAAGATTCAAAGTTCCATCAATTTAAAGTGAAGATTCATAGAGAACCAAGAAGTAGATATGGAGGAAATACTTGGCAACGTTCTTGGTGTAGTGTACATGACTTGTCACATTTAGATTCTACTTTTCCATCATGCCAAGATACTATCGATTTAGTAAAGTTCCAAATGGGTTGGTATGATGAAGCATCAAATGAAGGTGACAAGGATTTCACCCAACTTTCAAGTTGGTCACCAAACAAAGATGCGTTCATCACCCATGTTGAAAACCAGAGGAGGAAGAAAAGGGCTTGCAACAAGATGATATGTTTGAGCATAATGACCAAGGCCTTCATGTAGAAAATGAAGCTTCATATATTACATCTCAACTAGAAATAATTTAAAAGGGAATCTAGGGGGAAATTGGTTTCATCCAATGAAGAGAAAGTGTAGCAGGAAAAGATCAACATCATGAAGAGCTAAAAAAGGATCATCACAATTTTGAGGATGAAGAATCCCTTGGATAAATTTTCATTCATGTTGCAATAAGAGATTCTTGGGGATGAATTGTGAGAAATTTCAAGCACCCTAGGAGAGGAAGGAAATCAAGTGGATAGGTTGAACAAGGAATTACTGAATATCATAGGTGAATCAAGATATGAAGAATAGTTTGATAGAACATTATAAGGCATCGTCACCACCACATTTTTTTTTTTTTTTTGGGGGGGGGGAGGGGGGTACTAAAAGATCTCAGGGAAGAAATTGAAAAGGAATGATTGCTAATAACATTTTAAGATAGACAAGTTATTGCGAGTGACATGATTCACCATCAACTTCGACCTCTAGAGTCCTTACCACTAGAAGGTGTTGGTAATTTAGCTAAGGGGATATGATAGGGTTGTCATTAATGGAAACATACAAACATATTTTAGATAGATATAATCATCTATGATGTGTGCATAGTTATAGTTGAAGTATAAGGAATACTTATAAAATCGTCTAAGTATAAGGTAGTTTACAATGAGTAGGTACAAAGATCTATTCAGTCAGGTTTACTATTGATAGTTGGACTTTAGCAAGATTCACTACAAATAAAATGGACATCATTGATGATGTGTATGATCAGGCTAAAGAAAATACTATGTTTTGGTTATGATTTCTGAGGTTTTCCTAAGACAACATGTATATCACAGAAATAGGGCAAGTTAGAGTATATCAAGTTTTTGGGTAACAAGTTATTTTTGATTGTAAAAATAAATTTATGGATTAGTTTGGTAAAACATCCTAGACATCCATCCTAACATGAAAGAATGATATATTAAATTTTTGGTAATGTATAATTAAGTTAAAGGTCGACTGGGCAAAGAGAAAGGTATAAAGGAAGGCACTTTGTTTAAGTGAGATTGCCAATTGTATTGTAATGATATGATTGACATATGCACACTTTGTATGTTATTTATAGATGTGAATCTAATGATTAGAGAAAAGAAGGACAATTTTATGTTTAATTTTATATGAGAACCTACAAAGATTGATTAGATATTGAAGATATCAACAACAGTGAAATTTTTGTATTTACATATATGACTTGCAAAGTTGTATATGTATTGTATGTGTAGTGAGAACCTTGTATAAGCAATGAGATCCAATTTTTTTATTGTATATTTGACTCCTCATAGGGTCAAAGGCTTTCAACAAGGCCTAGCCCTCTCACAAGGACATATACACTATATAGATGTAATAGACTCCTTGCAGGGTCAATATCTTTCACAAGATACTTTTGATTAGTGCATCACTTTGTGGGTATCATCCCCACTAGGGATTTCCCTTGGTCAGGGTTTCTCCAGTTAAAAAAATATGGTGTTATGTGTTTCATTATGTTAAGCTTGATTTCACTTTTCAGTACTTTATTGTATGCATGTATAAAAGTAGTAAATGATATCCATAGTTGGGAAAAAAGTTGTTTAAGATGTATAGTTTATTCACCCCCCCTCTCAGTTATACCAAGGGATATTTACTTTCTAACAATTGGTATCAGAGCCTTAGGTTCTTGAGGGATAAGCCTAACAACTTGAAGGAGATCACTATGGATTTAGGGTATATTCTAAAAAATCTTGAAGACATTGTCAAAGAATTAGACCAAGCGAATCAAGAAAGAGACAGATTAAAGAACAAGTTGAGAGATGCACAAAATTACATTCAAAAGTTAAAAGATCAACTTGAACACTCAAGAAAGAAGAGGAAAGAGGTACATGATCAAATCAAATTTTGTGAGTCAACTAAGGAGGAGAACAAAGTCTTAAGACATGAACTCGATATCATTACACAAAAGACAAGAAAGACACTTGAAGAGCTAAAAATAGATATGGAATTAAGATCTAAAAGTGGAGATCTGAAAGTACAACTTACGAAAGTGACACCTTAACTTGAAGATTATAGATTAAATTTTTTTGAACTTGAGAAGTACAATTACATCATCAAAGGAGAACTTACACAAGCAAAGCAACATATTGAGAAGTTACATTCAAGTATAGAAAAGCTTGATGAATAGATCATGACACAAAGACCTAAAGTAGATAAGAAAAGAATTGGTTACAATAAAGGAGAATCATCAAAGAAATATGAAATGACTAAAGATCTTGAAGAAAATAAAAAACCAGATTTGATAAAGAATGAACCTATTCTGATTGAAGAACCTATTCAAACACCAGATCCAGTAAGACAAGCACAAGATCAAATTGAACCACCTAGAAGGCAATTCAATGGAAAATGTTTTGTATGCAATGAAGTTTGCATATGAAGAAGGAATGTACAGGTAAGTATTCTAAACTCTTTCTGGTTATTTTTATAATTGTTCTAATTTTGGATATAGGGCTAGAGAATGTAGGAAACCTAGATATGATAGTAAAATGCATGAAAGGACTAACATGATAGAAAGAAGACAAATGGAGGAAAGAAATAGAACTATTATGTGTTACAAATGCAACAAATTTGGACACACTACTAGAGAATGTAGACTTGAGATCAACCAGTTTGGAACTAGACAAGGAAAAGGGTTTTGGCATGTTATGTTTGCAATAAGTTGGGACATACATGAAGATTTTGCAGATTCAATCGAAATAGAAGACCATACAATAAAAGACCACCAAATACTAGAAGAAACATGAACAATAATGAAAGGAATGATCAGAATGTGAACAAGAATCAAGTGGATGACATTACGAAGACCTTTGTGAAAGAAAAGTTACCTACAAATTCAAAGATTTGGACTGAAAAGGAGAAGGATATATCAACCAATGCCAATGCCAACAAGACCATGGGAGAGCATTAGCATATGGACTTTTTGTGGGGTTTCCAAGAACTCAAAAAGGATATGAAAACTTATTTGTGGCGGTGGATAGTTTCAACAAGATGGCTCAATTTTTTCCATGCAAGTCAACAAATGATGCTCCATACATTGCAGGTATATTCTTCAAGGAAGTGGTAAGGATCCATGGCCTACCTCTAAACATAGTTTCAGATAGAGATGTAAAATTCATTGGTCATTATTAGAGGACTCCCTAGGAAAATTTGGGGACAAATTTGTCTTTTTCCTTAGCATACCATCCTCAAACGGATGGACAGAATGAAGTAGTCAATAGGACCCTTGGTAATCTCTTGAGGTATCTCATAAGGGAACATGGTGAAAAGTGGGATGCAATTTTACCACATGTTGAATTCTCATTTAATGATACTTTCAATAGGAGTACATGGAAGTCTCCTTTCCACATTGTCTATGAGCTCCATCCTAGAGGAGTCTTTGAACTAAGAAATCTACCTTCTATTGGTTATGTAAGTGCAGATGGAAAGGCATTTGATGAAGCTGTTAAGGAATTCTATGAACAAGTAAAGACTAGTCTGAAACAATCCAATGACAAAAATAAGAAGCATGCAGATCAAGAAAGAAGGGACTTAGAGTTTGAGGTTGGAGATCTTGTGTGGGTATATTTGAAGAAAGAGAGATTGCCTAAATGGAAGCACACTAAATTAATGTAGAAGAAGATAGGTCCCTATCCCATTTTGAAGAAGTGTGGTAAGAATGCATATGAGATTGAACTGCCATATGGTTTGGGGTTGTCACCAATCTTCAATGTATGTGATTTAACTCCATACAAGGGGACTTTGGAAACAAACTAGAATACAATAGACATGGAACAAGTTGTAGATGAAAGCCTTCCCAAACATGAAACACCTACCTTGGAAAGAATTTTGGACACAAAGGTAGTAAAAAAACTAGGAAAAGACAATACAAACAATACTTGGTGAAGTGGATAGGAAAAGAAGAGAGTGAAGCTGTATGGATGGATGAGAAGCAGATTAAAGAACATGGTAGTACCCTCCAACAACTCATCTCAAGTGGGCTTCAAATATTTTATCCTAAGGAGTATGGTGCAAGAGCACCCATATTAGAATCTAATGATGAAGGATAATGTATGGGACATGTTAGATGTCCTCTTGGGATGTTTGGTTTCATTTTCTCTTTGGGTATAATAAAATCCCCTAACTTGTAACTCTATGTCATGCATAGGTAGATTATAAACCACCATGGACATAAGAGCCAAGGGGTAATAGGGATAATTCCTTAGGGATTTTAGGTCCTTAGGAGTGGATCTCTTATGTCTTGATTAAGGTTTGAGTAGCCCCATGTCATGAGGGGTCAAGTTTTTAAGGAAAAGAAATTTTTCTAACAACTATGCAAAAGTTGTCATAAATGCAGAAGTTGCATTTTGACAACATTTTCTTGCTATATGTTGCAAATTGGTCGCAATGGATCTAACCTTCTTATGGTGGTTATGAACCATTGGGAGAAGGTATTTGAACAAGTTTTGGCCTATTCTCATCAGAGGAGAGAGAATGGTATGGACTGGAAGAACAAACAATTAATAAAACTATTCAGATTTCCTACTCTTTTGATGCTACAAAGGATGTATGGATTGGTACAGGCTTTTGATTGATTTTAGAGTTTTCTACATTCAATCATTTTTTGTTCCAAGTTGATTTGGGGTTTTGAAGTCATCGAGATTAAGAGAAATTTCAAATTTGGCCTTCCTAGACCGCATCTATCTGTGAAACCCTTCGAAATCAGGGTTTGGCCTACAAATGGCTCTAACTTGCACTTCCACCATAAAAAAACCAATGTATCTTTGGGAAATACAAGTTAGGCCATTGCACTTTATGATTTTAGAAGCTAGGAGCATGGAAGTGTATGGATCAGGGGGAAATTTGATGCCCTAGGTAGACATCTTCGTGTGGCTACCTGTTATGACAGTAAAGTATTCATGATTATATGAGATGGGTGTTGAACCAAAGAGCCTACCTTTGCATTTGACAATTTTTTGGATGTCCCTTGAGTACTAGTACCCTAGTTTTGAGAAACTATTAGTGTAAGTGGGGTTTTCCTTGCAATTCAAGACCTAATAGCCCTATTAGGCATTTGGCCTCTTGTGAACTTGAACCCTCACTGGTGAGGATCAAAAATATCCACTCTTGGTGGCTATGCATGCCCCAAAAGGGTATCTAAAGAACACATTTTTTTATTGGCCTTAGGAAAAATTTGGATTTATGCCCTAATAACCAGTGGGGTAGGGCTATAAGTCAGAGTAGGCTTTTGTGGGATAACTTCTATCAAGAAAGAAATAAGGACTTGCCTAGTGCCCAAGTTAGGTTGATTGGGTCAATTTGGGGTGAAATCCTTGGAAAAATAAGTATGTTGTTAGAGGGGACATTTGAGGGTGAGTTGATGTCAAATCAATCCCTTAGATCTCTTGATGTATGAAGTTATTGAAGAAGAGTCACTAAGAAAGGGTGAAGTTTCTATTTGGGAAATGTTGAAGGGGGTTAACCTTAGTGTATGGAGCCTTGTTTTGTAAATCATTTGAGAGGGTTCTAGGTGTTTGAGATCATTAAGATCTTTAATGAGAAAGGCTCTACATCAATATCTTTCAAACCATTCACCATGGGATCAAATTGTCAACTCCATTAGCTTTGGTTGGCCAGGTAAATGCTAGTGACAAGCTTGTTCCTCCCATGAAGTCCCTCAAATGTTTGTGAGCACACTAGACCAAAGTGTCTCTAAGGGTCACTAAGCAACATTGGACAACAATATTTCTTGGGGCATATCTCAGAGCTCATGTGAGGTATCGAAAAATCATCAATGTTACAAGGACTATGTTATGGAGTCCTACAGAAACCCATCTTAGTTTTGGGATATTTCCATTTGTTTTAATTTAACATCCATATCTTAGTTTATGTTAAAAGTTGTAATGTTTCTCAATTGAAATGAGCCACATTAGGTATCTTTCAATCCATCCATCATAAGATCGAATTGTCTACTCCATTAACTCTGGTTGGCCAGGTAAATGCTAATGCTAACCTCGTTTCTCCCATAGAGTCCCTCAAACATTTGCAAGCACACTGGACCAAAGTGTCCCTAAGGGTCACTAAGCAACATTGGTAATATCAGGTATTTCACACTTTTCATGAACTTTTTCCAAAAAAATTTCCAAAAACATTACACTTCTAGATGCCCTTTTGAAAGTTATTCAACATATCTAAAAAATAGATATTATTCTTTTGGACCAACACACAAGACCAATACCTTGCAATTCTCAAATTAGGCCAAATGAGCCCCGAATAGGCCAAATTTACTAATGAACTATATAAAATACATAGTAAGCGAACCCCAAACCATTGGGAAGCATTGGTTTATGATGCCAAACCAAGGAATTTATGGGTCTTAATGGATACCATGCTCTCATGTTCTCCCAACTCATGTACCTTCACTTTTAGACCTTAAAACCTAAGGCTTTCTCAAAATGCACCTTCCAATCACTTCCAGACTCTAACAAGATTTGGTTCACCATACATTCAACATATCTAAATTGATTCCATCAGAAAAACATACCCTCCTTATGGTAGATCTCTCATTCCTTCACCATACACCATCCATGTGTTAGAAATAAGAAATACTAAGAGGGGCGGGGTGAATCAGTATTTCAAAAACTTTTACTTTTACTCACTTATGGATATATGAAATTAACTGATAACTTGAATAAGAAACTAAACTAAATAAATTGAATAATAAGCACAACCATAAAATAAAATAACTCATAACACCATGTTTGTTCTTGAGGAAACCCTGGGCAAGGGAAAACCCCCATGGGGATGATACCCACAAATGATCCACTAATAAAAAGTATCTGGTTAGAGATATTGACCATGTTAGGAGTCTATTAAATCCATACAATGTCTTTGTCCTTGTTAGAGGACTTAGGCCTTGTTAGAAGCCTCAACCCTGTTAGGAGTTGGTATTACAAAAAACATGAATGTATACAAGATGAGCTCATTTCACAAACATGCCATATACAATGATAATCTTTAATACAAAAGGTAGAATACAAAAACCTTTTACTACTACTAAATATCTTCAATATTCTGATCTAGCTTTGTAGTCTCTTTGCATTGATCTAATCATATATCAGATTTTGCATATTACATCAATATACATCAATACAATACTTTCTTATAAATTCACATTACATACATTACTTTCTTTCTCACAACTTTGCATTACATTTTACTTGCCTATATACAATCTATTACAAAATAACCTTCTCGTCGGCTTACAATTCTTTACACACTTCCCAAAACATAAAATCACTTCTTGGTGTCTTAGGGTTAACATCTAGGATGTCATCCCTAATTATTCAAGTCAAAACAAAATAATCCCTTAACTCAATGTAATCAATTTATGATCGCTAGCTGCTCTATTCTGGTAGGCTCATTCTTTCTCTATAAAACACTGATATCTCTATCTGTACATGTCATACAATCTTGCACTCTTAGTTGTAGCTTTAATATACCTTGTATAATCCATGTTCAAGTGCACATGCAATGAAAGTACTTCTGTGAACTTTGCTGATCAAAATAGTCTCTGTGTAGACATATAAACACTGTTATACTTAGAAAATTTTCATAAGTTCTCATCCAAAACTTCCTCCTTAGATCATGTTGTCTTAACACTAAATATATGTTGCCATAATGACAACATCATGATATCTCACTCAGCCAAATTTCCAACAATCTCCCCCTTTGACATTAGTGGCAACATATGGGAAAATTGGCTAAGTGCCAAAAACTTACAAAAACATTCTGTAACATTGTGTTACATGGCCATTTACAAAATTTATAAAAATATGTGGATCATACATGTCTACATATTTTAGCATAGGGATACCCCCCCTTTGATTATATTGCATACTATTCCACATATCTATATCTTCTACATATAAACAATTTTATCATACTATACTTCTCCCCTTTTGACAAAAATGACAAAGGTGTCAACTATATGTATATATAGGTTAAAATTTTGATATACCTTTTTGTCTTTAATTCTGTAAAGCTGGAAGACTTGAAATGGAATCTATAAAGTTCTCCTTCAAGTTTTCAATTTCCTTGTCCCATGTCTTCTTGACAGAATCAGATACACTAAGTAGTGCACATAGCCCATAGGATGCTATTTCAAATGCTCCAAGATTCAGATAAGAAAATTTACCATATGATGTATTTGATGAAAGACATTCTTCTAGTTGGCTCTACACATTATTAATTTTCAGGGTTAGGTGCTATCCGAGTAATGCAAACCTCTTCAATTTTGTTTCCTTCTCATTTTCCAGTAATCTATTTTTGTCATGAATTCCTCTTACTTTCATCTCAGTATCAGTGATCTTCATGCTAGGATTTTGTAGTTCACTCACTGTGACTTGCAGTTCTTCTTCTTTATTTTTCAACTTCTCTGAAATGTCTGAGATGTGTTTGTGTGAAAAGGCACACTGGCTATATAATGCTCTTCCTCGCTCTAAACATCTCCTCAATTCCTTAATGCAAACATCAAGGTTCTCCAATTCATTCTTGATATTTTGACTAGTGGTTTGAAATAATTGTGCATCATGAATTATTTGTGCTTTCACTGATGCAATGTTAGATAAAGTAGTGCACTCACTCTCAAAAACTTGCATTACCTCTCTTGCTTTCACTTGCAGATCAACCTCATTGACTTTAGTAGATATAACTCCTTGAAGCTTGTTTGTTACCTCAAGTAGCGATCCTTCTAGACTCTTCACTTTCTTATTCTTTCCAATAATTTTGTTCAGAGATGAGATCAACTCTATTTGATCATCAACATCAACTTCAGCTCCCAAATTAGCTAATACTAACTAAATTGGTGATTTTGATGTGCTTACTGCTGTGACTTTCTATGGTGTAATAATTTGAATTTTCTAGGGTACAGTCTCTATAGGTTTTATCTCTTTACCTATACCTTGTTCCTCTTGTGCTATTTTGTTGGTGACTTCTACTTGTGTTACCTTTGTTATCTTTATTTATTCTTTCTTTTCTTTCCCTTTTACTTCTTCCATATCATCTTCCTTATTTTCTGCTTCATCTTCTTATTCATTAATCATTTCTTCTAAATTGCCAACACCCTCTCCTTGATTCTCAAAAGGATTTTCTTCTTTGTCAATGGTAATGTTGGCACCTTCTACATGCATTGATTCTTCATCAATATGAATTGTGGGTGGTGGAACTGGTGTTTCTTTTGCTTGTGAATCTACTTCTAGTGTTTGAGTGTCATGTTCTTATTCACTCACTGCTTCTCCTAGTCCACAAGTCATTACCTTCACAAATGCTTCCTCAGTTTCCTTATTCACTTCCTCATAATTTCCTCCCATGATTAGAACTTTCCTTCTCTTTCTTCTTGGATGGGTACTAAGGCTCTTCATAATTTATTTGAAATGGTCTTCATCTTTTATTACACAACTTTCTTACAAATATTTTTCTAATTCCTTTGTCCTCTTCTATTGCTCTCTTATTTCTGTTGACCAATTTCTCATAGAGATAATTAGGTATCTTATCTCTGATGTTCTCAAATTTCTTGTTAGCAAGAATCATATGTCAAACAACTGCATTTTTAAGATTCATCTTTTCAAAGTTATTATACAAGTGATAGTACTTGTTTAACTTAGTGAAGTCTCCTTCATTTATGATCAAAGGATTTACTTTCTCAATTTTGGGCTTCCATTGTTTCTTTTTTCTACTACCTGCCTCTTATTCTCCTTGTAAATTAATTGAAATTTGTTCTCTCATTTTATTTGTCGGTGATGATACCTCTTCTTGTGTCCTTATCCTTTCTACTAGAGAAAAAATAGTCTTCTTCCTTTTTCTTGGTCCACTAGCCATCTCTTTAACTCTCTTAGCTAGTGTAGTGGAGGTGGATCTAGTAGATTTTATTACAACTGTCAGATTTTCCAATGACACACTCAACTTAGTAAACTCACTGATATCCTCATCAATATTTTGAATATCTTCAACAAGAGTTTCTTTAGATTCCAAAGGTGGAACTGTAAACACTTCTTTCTATCCAATATCTCTTATTTCTACTGCAGTCTTTTTTGCAATGTTGAACTCATGTTCTATCATACCTGTATCCTTTAGTATCTTCTTTATTGTATTGTCAAATCTTTTCTTTACTAACTTTTTCACCTGTGATTGTTGTGTTGTATTGAAAATCTCTTCAAATGTCCCAAATCTTGAACTCTTAGAATCTAATCTGCACTTTAGTATTTTGCTTACATATCCTTCAGCTTCCTCTTCAGATATTTCATATTCTAGAGGTTCTATAAATTAAATCCTTGGTTCTACTACTTCAACATATGTAAAACTTGTGTCAACTAAGAAACAAATCTCATTCTTGTACTTTTCAACTATTGAAGGTGGAATTCTTGACCTTTTCTTCATTTCATTCTGAAAGGTTTTGATTACAAGTGTAACACTCTCATTCACTTTGTCAATTGGGTGTCTAAGATACACTTTGTTGATTCTTTCCATTAAGCTTCTGTCATCATTCCAATCAGCTTCTATAGTGTAAGGAAATCTTCTTAACATATGGAAAATCATGTAGGTTATTAGGGATGAGAATTTGAATTGGGAATTCTTTATTTTCTTAATCGTCTCAATATTTTCAATCAATTGGATTCTCAAAATTTCACTCATGTCCACTTCAACTTTGTCAACACACATAAGGTAGGCTGCTTGCACCATACCTGCTTCCATATCATCTTCCCTAGAGTTGGCACAAAACTTTGTAGTCATTATCTTGCACACATACCATAGATCAGTATGCTCAATCTTGCTAATCACAATGCCTCTTCCATTATATGAAGACTTAGTGTTATCTAGCACTGGTTTCTTTACATTCTTTTCATTTAGTGGAATTGCACCTTTGTTGGATAGTCTTGTAACCTCATGTATCAAGTCAGTTGTAATGTCTATTACTTTATCATCCAACCAAAACTTCCCATTATGAATTCTACTTAAAATGATTTTTGTCCATTCATCATTCTGAAATTCATAGTGAAACATCTATTTAATGATGTCTATTTGACCTAAATGTTCATATCCTTCCTTATAGGTCATATCCCATTTCTATATCTTTCCATATTCCTCAGTCATATTACTGTCTCCTACAGTCTTAAATCTACATTTCAAATATCCTCTTTTATCTATCAAATCCTTCAAGACATTATCATCGCATTAATTGCATAAGTGCATACATGCCAAAAAGTTGTTCCTGGTTACTTGCAAAACTTCTTTCTCTTCGTGTGATCGCATACATGCTCATAAGTTCATGTCGTCTTAACTATAGCTTCCTTACATCACTTACTAGCTCATATTAACTTTGCAAGACTTGATTCAATCTTTGCTAAAATCTATGCTATACTGATGCTTATTCTAATGTATAACTTGTAAAATTTGATGCTTAATCAATTTGAGATGGGTTCATAATTGTTTCAAGCTTACTCTCAAACATTTCACTTGACCAACTTCATGATATCGTAGATGCACTTGTTTGATTTGTAGCTTTGAAAAATATAACTTCTTCTATGTGTAATACCCCAAAATTGGCACCTTATAATTTCAATCAATTTTGGTGGATTTCTTCAATTTTTCATCACTAAAGTCCTATTTTACTAAGCAATTTTATCTCTCCTACTTGACTTTATTTGACTTGGTGTCAATTGTAAAAAACCCTAAATTGCATTAATCTTACACTATAATTAATTCCTAAGTATTTGACTTTATTAGCTAAATAATCCCTATGATAAATTAATTTAATTCTAAAGTCCTAAGTGCTTTAAATTAAATTAAACCCTCCCCATTTGGCTAATACACATAAAAAGGAATTAATATTACTTGGTTATTTGAATGGATTATCTTATTTGGATTTAATAATTCAAAATATTTGAAGGGTCACCCATATGTGGCAATAATTCATTCTGTTAATTAAGTAATTCCTCAGTATTTGTCTCAATTGGGAATGAAGAGTCAACCATTTCATTTCAAGAAAGTCTTCATTCCTTCTTTGGACTTGTCTATATTATGAACCTTCTCCTTCATTCAAAAAAGAGGCAATTTTAGAGCACATAAACTATAGCGAAATTTCATCTCAATTATTTCATATTTTTCAAAGATTTTATTGCACAATTAGCTTAATTATCATTTAGTGTAATTGCACTTTCATAGTAGAGTAATTTGCTTATTGTTATTAGCTTAATTTGCACATTTCTTTCAAGCTCTTAGATTAAAATTGAATCTTCACTCTTAGATTAATTACATTCTCATCTTAGATTAATTGTACTTTTCTCATCTTTCAAGATTTCAAATCCTCTGTATTAGCTTGGTCTTTTGGTTGTTGGCTCTTGTTCTGAGAGTAATTCAAACACCCTAGTTAGTTAGGAGGCAACAAGTCAAATTGATAGAATCTTACGAATTGAGTAATCCATACTCTTCATGATTTGATGATTGAGCAATGACTATGTTGTGTATATGGCTGGATTAGAGGTCCATGTTTAGCTATAGACATTCTGGCACCCACCGTGGGGCCGAAAAATTGATTTCTGGCCTCATCAATCTCAAGTTTTTTTTGAATTTTGCAATATGTCGTACATCTATACTTCTCTATGTATGGAAGTTCGTGTGAGATTTTTGAGTATACTGTACAAAGTTTTTCTCCCTGTAGCACTCTCTCGCATGAAATACTACTTTCTCGCGCAAGCCCTAGTACTTTCTTGCGCACAGTGCTACACTTCCTCCCATGAATTTTTACTGTCAGACATTTAAAATTTCTAGATTCTGCAATTTACTATTATTTTTTTTTTTTTTTTGACATTTTCCTTCTGCTATTGAATTCATATCTCTGTTTCTGTCACAGCATAATAGTGGTCTGCAGGTCACTTTTTTGAAGATCATAAAACTTGCTAACAGTTTTCTTGTAGGATGATTGCCAAAGATCTTTTAAAACATTGTGTTTGTTTTCTTGCTTTCATTCACATAGTATAACTAGGGCTTTGTTAAAATTTCTCAAAGGTCCTGATAGAAAAGTAGGGGAATAGGCTCTTCATTACATGGAAGTGATGCCCACAGATGAAATCAAGACCCAGATGTTGCTAGAATGATGGATACCTAGGAATGAAAAGCAAGGTAGTGAATCTTTAGCACGTCTACTTGCTAGGGGATTATGCTCTTCTCTCTTTGAGAGAAATAGAAAATCAAGCCCTTAGATCCAAGCCAAGTTGTGTCACCTTTAGAGGGCCTGCCAGAAGTGGAACCTCTGGGAACGACCCAAGTGAGTACGCACCTATCACTGGTGATTCCACCTCACTATAATAAAGAATGTTTTGTTGAGTCTAAAGACTCCAAAACCATGTTAAATTCCTTCTCTTGATTTCGACATCATCTTGAGAAGGCTCCATCTATTGTACTGAGTGGTGCCACTCCTAGCCCTTCTTGCGGGGGTGTATGACTTTCAGGTGTTGGTGTGGCTGCGAGGCCCTAGCCCTGTATCAGGGGCACTGAAGGTTAGTGTGAATGGAAGACCACTAAAAAATTTACTTAGTTAGTTTCCTACTCAGATCACCTCCGAAAGGAGGCATAATCTTTGCATAGGGAGGGGGAAGAATCTCTCTCGTAGATTCTCACCATAGGCATGCACTTGGACATTTGAAGGTGGTATATGACACTGGCCCCTACTTCAAGGGTAACCTTTGAACATATACTATTGAGTCCTTGGAAACACCAAAAATATGGGTGCCCTCTAGGGGGTGACACGACTGTGTGAGGTGCACACATGTGCATAAGCAATGAGGCAAAGGTTTTGTCTTCTCACAATTTTTTTTTGTAGGGATAACTATGTGTTTGTTATCGAGTCTTAAAATTGTCCATCATGATTAAACAAAGACTCCCATGATACTGCCAAGTTTCTTTGTCCTTGGTAGGTCACTTTGTGACTACTTCTTGTGTCACCATTGCTTGATCAAATCTTCATGCTTGTAAATGAATGCTTGAAACCTTCAAACTGAGATTGTTGATTAAACTGTCATTCAAACTATTCGAAAACTAGAAATTCTATTAGAGAATAGTTCAGGCTGTGTTTTAGAACTTGACTTTTAATCTCGAAAACTATGTTGAATTGATGAACTTTGATCTTTTCCCATGTGAAGTTTCACCTTTCAGAGCATTTCATCGCACGAGATTTCATTCTCTCACGCGAAGTTTGTTGTTTTCTCACACGGCCTAGTACTTTCTCATGTGAACCTATACCTAGATTTCTAAAATAATGACTTATTTCCTATTGAGTGGTGAACTTTTTATCTGATCTAATTATTGTCTGAGGTTTGTTTACCTATTTTCCTATCGTTCACTGTCAGAAAATGAGTGTCTCGAGCTGCGAACCGATTGATTTTTCTTAAAATCTCAATTGTCTCCTTGTTATTTGTCTCATCTCTTTTTTGCTTTTGTACCTTGCATTGTGATAGTCTTATCTTGGCTATTTTAGCCATACTCCTGATGATTCGTACCAGGTGCATCTCACACCTCAGCTATTCTAGCCTTTATCTCCTTTTCGTTATTCCTAGAGACAAAGTTTTAGCATTATCTCGAGTCTTCTCTCGTTTCATCTTCATCTATGACTGTCATGAATTGAAGTGGAAACACTTACCCCATTCATAATATTGGTCAAGATAGAGGTAGACCTCATAATCAGGAAATAATTTGTCTCGAACCTATTGTGCAATCTGAACATTATGAGGGATCCTCAAGTTCTTCGTTGAGTACTTTGAAAGATAGCCCATCTCAATCACCTCTAGTGTTCCAAGAGTGTTTTAATCCATTGTTTCAAGTGCAACTTGGTTTCTCATTTCAAGATCAGGACAACTCCTTCCAAAACAACTCATTGTTTCATAACTTTGGAAGACCACTTCCTCAGACTAGTCCTATCATTGAACCTATCGATCTTGTTGACAATATCGAATCATCTAAACCTATTGATCTTCTTGATCCTATTAGAGTGCCAAGAGTTACATTAGATGTTCCCTTTCAACATTGTGCATATCATTTTACTGATTCTTAATTTTCTGCACAATCCTACAACAAGATTGGAGAGCCATTCGACTTCTAACCAGGCAAATACAACCAAACTTTTGATCAATCTCAAAAAAACCAACATCATGGTCAATCTTCCAATGACCAATGTCATGCTCAACCTCAGAATGAGAAACATTATGATCAATCCCAAAATGATTAGAATCAGCACCAAGCTCAAAAAAAAGCTCAAGGTGGTCAACCAGCGTATCACTATCGTCAATGCCCCTTATGATCAGAATCAAGATCAAGTACCAAGCATTTATGAGATTCTTGGCAATGATGGGGATGACACAATAACTCAAAATGATATAGACATTGTGAAAGCAAACAAAGGTCTTATCAAGATGATGGAGATCCTCCTTCTAGAGGAGAAGGAAAAGTACTTTCTTGAGCTCGCCAAATAAGGGGCTAAATTACCTCAGATTTTCAAGTTGAAACACTTGTGACCAAGGAAGAAGAAACTGAGACCATGAAGTTGCAAAATATGGTTCGAGATATGCAATATTAGATTAGCCAACTTGCAAAGAATAAGGAAAAACCCGCACAATAATTCACAATGAAAAGTATTTGTCCTTTCCCCTTTGATAGGAGTCTTCACATGCCACCTTTTCCCAAAGGTGTAGAGCTCCCTAAATATGACAAATACTTGGGTGCTATCGATCCCCAAGATCACTTAAGGGAGTTTGGTGCTTTATCCATGGAATTCATCCACGATCAAACATATCTTATGCACCTATTTCCTCGTAGGTTGGGTGGACCAGCTATGGAGTGGTTTTCTCAATTTCCCACTGGTACTAAGACTTTTGATGAAATGGCTAATCTATTTCTCCAACATTACTCGCATAATATTCAGCATCCGATCAACATCTGAGATCTTTTCAATTTAAAATAGTGACCAAGGGAATCTTTCCTAACATTTCTCTAAAGGTGGAGACAATTATGTACAAGGTGTCCCCACAAGCTACCAGAGTCCAAGAGACTTGACATTTTCTTGGATAATCTTGTCCTAGACTTCGGATACCAAGTGCAATTACAAGGTCCCTTAACCTTTGATAGCATGATTAAACAAGCAGCATGAATAGAGGCCTTTATGATCAAGAAAGGAGAATTGACTTTGAACAAAGACAACAAACAAGGATCTTCTTCCTCAAATAAGGATAAAGGGAAGTTTGTCAATAAGAATAGAGACATTGTGAATGATGGAGTGGTTGAAAATGTGACCCCAAAGCCTGCTAAGTCTATTTTTAATCTCTCTTCTAGCATAAGGGTGATCAAGGCTACTGAAAAGCCTGCGATAGAAAATAAAAAACCTTCAAGGTTTTCTAGGAATAAACCTTGGGCATCTCGACCCAAGCGTGAATTCACCTCCTTGGGAGAACCACTTGATGTGGTCTATAAAACTCTTGTGCAGAATTAGATACTTACTCCTTTGGAAAAGTGTCTCTATGACCCACAACCATGACCTCATTGGTGGAATGACAATGCATACTATGACTATCACCAGAATAAGGGTCACAAGAATTCTACTTATCTTCAGCTGAAACATAAGGTCCAAGATTTGATTGATAGTGGTTACATTGTTGTGGATGACCATAACAAGAATTTGGGCCATCAAGCATTTAAGGATCCCTTCCCTCCTCACGAGAAGGGTGAATCTTGAAACACTAAGAATACCAATGCTAAAGTTAATTACATGTACACTAATGATGTCAATGTCATTGGTATGATCGAACTTGTTGAGGTAAAGTATTGTGATGTGATTACTATTAAGGGAAATGATGATGCTCCCAAACCTAAAACTCCTTTCATCTTGCATAGTTTCATGTCTCATTCATCTGAATCTGAACAACCTCAAGATTGTGCCAAAGTTGTTACTTGATCACATGGAAGGGTTGTTTTGAAAGGTCCTGATCCTCCTGTATCTTCTCTAAAACAAACTATGGATAAGACTGCTGTTGGCCCTGCCAACAAGAACACAAAATCTCTCCCTACAACTAGCTCGTCTAGTTATAGCATCTTAGATCAGCTCCAATAGACCAATGCTTAGATTACCTTTTTTGAGCTGTTGAAGATCTCACCTGCTCATAGGAAGATTCTAGATAAAGCCCTCACCAAGGAAAATGTACCCAAAGATATCGATCTGGACCAGTTCCAATCTATGGTGGGTCATTTGACCTTGCCTCACTATCTTTCCTTCTCTAAAGAAGATGATCACTCTCTAAGCCATCCACATAACATTCCCTTGCACATAGAAGTCATGATAGGTCCTAAATGTGTTCGCCGAGTGCTCATAGACAATGGTGCTGGTCTCAATATCTGTTCTACTAAGTTGCTTACTCAGCTAGGTTATGATGAGAATTGTATAGACTCCCACAAAAAGATTACCATCAAAGCTTATGATGAAGAAGAACACAAATCCCAAGGCTTAGTTGTGCTCCTTATCCACGTAGGACCTATTGAGTGAGATGTTACTTTTCAAGTTCTTGACATTCCTCTTGCCTACAATATCTTGTTGGGTAGGCCATGGATTCATGAGATGCAAGCTGTTCTATCTATATACCATCAATGCATCAAGTTTCCATTCCATGGAGTGGAAGTCACTATGCCTGCTAATACCAATTATTCTTGCAACACCCTTTCACAATCTACAGATAGCTTTGTTCTAGCTAATAGAGAGTCCACTAAGTTTTATGATGCTAAGCTAAAGGAAATGGAACAAACTCTAAAACTTAAGGATACATGCATGGGAGAATATTGAATTGAACCTGTGCTATCATTGACTTCTCTTCCTCCATCTCCATGTTCTTATGGGAGACCTTCTGAGAGTAAAAAAACTTCTGATGACTCTCCTCAAATAGTCTATGATGGAACCTTTGTACATGCCTCTACACCTTTAGAAGATGAGGATGAAGAAAGAGCTATCACAACTTGGATCTATAAAGGGAAAGAAACATCTGAAACAATTACTCCACCACCAAACTTAGAATAAGAGCCATATAGTGAGGCCTTCAAGATCATGAAGCGCTTTGGCTATAAAGGGAGTGGTCCTATAGGAAGAAATGACAATGGTTTGCTAAAACCCATTGAAGCTACAGGTCACCGCACAAAAGATACTACTGGCTTAGGTTTCAAAAAGATCCCCTTTCATTTAGGGATAAAAAAATTTGTGCCAGAACTTGAACCTGAACCTAAACTAGAATTTGAAGATACTACTCCAAAGGTAAATCCAGAGACTAGCTCTGAGGAAGATACTTTTCCATATCCAATTCCTCCAGAATTTTCTACACTCTTTGCAGAACTTGATGATCCTATCATACTTGTCCACCTAATAGAGACTGATAGTGATTCCAATGAGAACACTTCAGTGCATCGACTCACATATGACCAATGGAAAGAAATACAAATGGCTGATTTTGACTCTCAGGGTGAATGGTACATACCCCCACATTTCCAAGAGTAGTTTGAAAAAGATCTACTTTAGCAAGCCACTAATGCTGCAAGTGTAAAGATGATGATACAACCAGTGCTAATGGAATTCCCACATCAAGTAAGACTCACATGAGTATGAGTTTGAATCTTTGTCTGATGCTACTTATGATAAAGATATAGACATGGTGCATACTTTTGAAAACCTTCTCAAAGTAGGTGAAGGGTCTAGCATTAGGTCACATGAATTAGATGCTATCGGTGTTAAATTGTCTTCTTCTTCTGACATAAGGTCTCATAGGGATTAGAATGCTCCTTTGGATGAGATCACTCTAGGTCTTGAGTTCTCATCCACAATTTTGATGGTTATACCATGAACGTAATTGAACCAGTCACTACTTCTCTCTCACTCAAAAATCTCGATCTGATAAACTGGAACTCCCTCTCCTCATCCAATGAAGTCCTAACATTCTAGAATGATTACGCTCTAGCCTATTACCTCCATGCTATTGAACTGGTAATGTACTCCATCAATGAAAGTAGTGTCAACATGATAGAGGCAGATATCAAGTATCTTATTCAAAAAATTAAAAGAAGAAAAAATAGCTTCTCTAATGGTGAAAACCACATTGTGGCAGTATCAAAGCCAAACATAGTAAAAATAAAAGACGTATCCAAGGGTGAAAACCTCTCCAAGGCTCCCAAGGATGAGATACTTGATACAATTCTGAGCTATTTTTAGGAGAGATCATTAGTATTGATTGAGCCGACACAGCCAATAAATTTGGGTACAGAGGCTGCTCCATAAATTATTCATCTAGCATAGTCATTATTTGCAAAAGAAAAGGAAGAGTTCAATAGCTTCTTTCAAAGTAAGAAAATAAAATTTGCATGGACTTACTCTAGCATGCCTGGATTAGACCCCAATCTAATCATGCACCATCTATCCATTGCACCAGGTATTAAGCCTGTTAAATAGAAGCTTCGAAAGATGCATCCACACGTGGTGCTTTTAGTCAAAGTAGAGCTAGAAAAGCTTCTTAAGGCTGGTTTCATAAGGAATATTGATTATGCAGAGTGGATTTCAAATATTGTTCTAGTCACCAAACATGATAAATCCATTCATGTGTGCACAGACTTCAAGGATCTAAATAAAGCATGTCCAAAGGACAACTTCCCATTGCCTAATATTGACATGATTGTGGATATGAAAACATGATAGGAGATGTATTCCTTGATGGATGGATTTTCTAGCTATAATCAAATAAAAATTGCACTAGAAGATCAAGAAAAGACCACATTCATGTGTGCCTAGGGTACCTTCTACTGGAATGTAACACCTTTTGGGCTTAAGAATGCTGGAGCAGCATATCAGAGAGCTATCACTACCATTTTCCATGATATGATGCATAAAACAATGGAAGATTATGTGGACGATACTTTAGCCAAAAGCATGCAGCAAAAAACTCATCTTACAAATTTGGGTCCCATACTTGACCACATGGAACAATTTAGTCTCAGACTTAATCCCAAAAAATGTGCATTCGGTGTCACTTCTGGGAAACTCTTGGGTTACATTATTTCAGCTAAAGGCATAGAAGTTGATCTTGAAAAAGTGCAAGCTATTATGGACATGCCTCCACCTAAAAACATCAGTCAACTGAGAGGACTACAGGGAAGGCTATAATCTATTCGGTGCTTCATTTCACATTTGGTTGACAAATCACAACTGTTCACTAAAACTTTGCATAAGGGGGTGACTTATGAATGGAATGAAGAATGTGACAGAGGACTCACTTAGATTAAACAACATCTTGATAATCCACCTATATTGATGCCTCCTGTCCATGGGAAGCCAATCATACTATACATCTCAACAATGAACACATCTTTGGGTGCTCTCCTAGCTCAAGAAGATTAGAACAACAAAGAGAGAGCTATTTATTATATCAATAGAACATTGGTTTCTTATGAAATGAACTATTATGTCATTGAGAAAGCTTGTCTAGTAGTAGTGTTCACTTCTCAGAAGTTGTGGCATTATATGCTCACTCACACTACAAGGCTTAGTGCAAAAATTGATCCACTAAAGTACTTACTGAGCAAGGCTGCCCTCACGGGTAGACTAGCAAAATGGGTTATGATACTTAGGGAATTTGACATTGAGTATGTGGAAAGAAAAGCTATTAAAGGACAAGAAATTGTTGATCAATTGGTGAAATCTCCTCTGAAAGATCATCAACCTTTGAACATTGAATTCCCAAATGAATCCATCATTCTTCTCACACATCAGGCTTGGAGCATGTTCTTTGATGGATCATTCACTCAGCAAGGATTAGGTGCAGGCATTTTGTTTATAACACCTCAAAGATACTCATTGCCAAAAGCTTATAAAATGTTGTTTCCCTGTACAAACAACATCACTGAATATGAAGCTCTCATTAATGGTATGAAGATAGCCATTGAATGGTGTGTAGATGAGCTCAAGGTCTTTGGAGACTCTCAGTTAATCATTAACCAAGTTAATGATATCTATCAAACAAAAGACGACAAGCTAGTGCCTTACAAATGAATGGTGGATGATCTCAAATAGTATTTTTCACACATTTCTTTCTAGAAAATTCCAAGGGTAGATAATAAAGTAGTTGATGCTATGGCCACTCTTGATTCAATGTTACAAATGCCAAAAAACAACTTTAGACACGAATTCTTGGTGGAGGCATTACACTATCCAACCTATGAAATTCCTGAAACTAGGATGATTTGTTCAGTCATTGGACATGACTCATCTTGCTACCACCATATCTATTCCTAACTCTGTGACTAGATCATTCTAGAAACATATACCTAGAATGAAAAGTGTCACCTAATTCATAATGCTTCACAATATGTCATCATAGAAAATGACTTGTATAGACAGGGTCTAGACGGTACCCTCCTTAGGTGTCTAGAACCTGATGAGTCCAAATGTGTGTTGGTTGAGGTACATGAAGGTATCTATGGGTATCATTCAAGTGGTCTAATGTTATCTCATAAAATTATTAGAGTTGGTTACTACTAGCCAGATATGGAGAAAGAAGTTGTTCAATATGCCAAGACTTGTAAACAATGCCAATTTCATGGAAATATGATCCATGCTCTTGCTAAAGAGATTATTCCTTTCATCAATTTTTGGCCATTCCAGCAATGGGCCTTTGACTTGGTGAGTCAGATAAATCCTTATTCTTCAAGAGGACATAAGTTTATCATCACAACTACTGAATATTTTACTAAGTGGGTTGAGGCAGTGCCTCTAGCTATAGCTAATGGCAAGTCTATGTCCATGTTTATACTCAACTATATCATTTGTAGATATGGTGTACCCTCATCCATTATCAATGACAATGGGGGACACTTCAAGAACAAGGACCTGAAAGAGTTATGCACCGAGTTTAGGACTATTCAACATTGGTCATCTATCTATTATCCCCAGGGTAATGGACAAGCAGAAGCTTCTAATAAGACAATTCTCAAAATCTTGCACATAACAGTTCATGAATCTGGTAAAGATTGGCACCTCTAGATTAATCCAACTTTATGGGCCTATAGAACAAGTAGCCAAACACCAATAGGGGCTACACCCTTTGCATTGGTTTATGGAGAAGATGTAGTATTGTCTATTGAGGTTGAGATTCCTACATTGTGAGTCTCTTTGAGGGGCCTCAACACTGATGAAGAAAATAGAATATCCTATCTTCAAGAGCTTGAGTTACTGGATGAACGTTGAAAGTTGGCATTTGATCATCTAAGACCATACCAAAAGAGGATATCTAAAGCCTACAATAAGAAAGTCAGACAAAGGGAATTCCAAGTGGGTGATCTCATCCTGAGAGAGAACCCCAAAAATCAGCAGCAGCGAGTCCAAAAAGGAAAATTTGAACCAAACTGGCTTGGTCTATATGTTATCATTGCAGCATTTGGGTCTGGCACATACCAACTCTCCATCATTGAAGGAGAACAACTCAAAGAGCCTATCAACGCTCTTCACTTGAAGAAATTCTACAACCAAGGCATTCTCTGTGTGCTCATGTACATACTTATTGATCTTGAAAAAATCCAAAAATAATGGTATATTGGCAAAAATCCTAAAAATTGCAAAATGTCCTGAAAAAATGATCATCTTAGTGAAAACCTGGTAAACAAGTGCTTTGATGTATCTATTATCCTAGTGAAAACCTGACAAACATGCACCTTAATAATAATAAAAAAATTGAAAATTTGAAAAATACAAAAAAAAATCAAAAAATCAAAAAATACAAAAAGTACAAAAAAATGAAATATTCAAAAATCCAAAAAATAAAAAAAGAGAAAAGAACAAAAAAATTGAAAAAGAAAAAATGTGCCATTGATGAAAACCTGGCAAACAGACATCATGCTAGCAAAAATAGAATCTCTGCCAAGATGGTGAAAACCTGGTAAACATGCACCTCTTGTTTCCTGAAGCTATATCTCATCTTAGTAGCATTTGGCTCTTGTTTTCCTGCTTTAATTTTCTCTCTCGCTTTCTTGCTTTAGTTTATTTCCTGCTTTAGTTTGCTAGCTCATGCACTTGCTTTTAGTTATCTTCGAGATTTTTCTTGACTCTTCATGGATTGGAACTAGTCACACTTGGGGGCACCTTCTTGGTCTAGGGGGCATTGTCCTATCACTTTCAGAAGTTTTATTCGTGCATCAGTCACCAGTGGTTCTCACTGCGTCTGCCTAGCTATCTTTTGAGATTTCTCTCCTTGAGGATCTCTCATGTATTGGTCGCCAGTGGTTCCCACTATGCCTGCTTATTGATACCTAGCTCTTGTTCAAACCCATTTCTTTCAGGATCTCTACCTTACATAAGTCACCAGTGGTTCTCACTGCATCTGCCTGCTGATGTTTCGTTATTGCTTGGTTCTCTCTTTTAAGAATGCTTCCTTGTATCAGTCACCAGTGGTTTTCACTGCATCAACCTGCTGATACTTAATTAGTGCTCTGATATCTCTTTGAGACTTCATTTCTCACGATGGTCACCAGTGGTTCTCACTGCGTCTGCCTACTGTCGCTGTCTCGTTAAGAATTCAAACATTGTATATTTGTAATTCAACTTCAGTCCACTGAAACTGAAACTAAAATTGGACTTGTGAATCTCTGAATTATGCTAAGCTTTTCTTTTGTGTGTTTGTCTTTCTCTTTATCATTCCTCCTCGAGCAACTCTAAGATGTCTTCTTGACCGAGAGAAGCCAAGACTGGGGGCATGGTCTTTCCTTTGCTTTCTGCTTGTTGGTTTAGTTCCAATGATCCAAAGAATTCACATAAGAGGGTTGTCCATCTGTAAGGGCCTTCATCTTGTATTGGATGGCCATGTGTACCTTGACTCCTTTTATATTGAAACTTTGGTGAGGTTGGTTCTTCTCCTTGTCTGTTTTGAGTAACTTCTTTATGCTACAAGTGAAATTGCAAATGCTCGTCCTGCTAAGTGAATGCAAGGGTCACTGCGAGCATTCTTTGGCAAAGGAAGGAACTCTCGTGTGTCTAGCATGTTTGTATGCAAGTAAGATTTAGGTCATTCTAGTAGATACACTTTAATGCTTATGTTAACTTGCTAAATTAAAAGGAATAGGTGTTCAGGTCATTCTGGCTTCTTGTGCCTTAATGCTTACATCTCATTCCGACAAATCTAAGACTTATGTCATATTCATATTCTCATGATTGCAATGTCAGTGAGGATTGTATGGCATCTTGCGAATGTCTATTGCTAAATAACTCTATGATGATAATACGATGAGTCCAACAACCAAGTCCTAGGGTTGCATCTAGTTTAGGCTTGCATTTTTCATTCTAGGCTTGCATTGAGACAATGTTTTGGTGCTCTCTTGATTGTCTTCCTCTGGATCTATTCATCAAAGGTTCTCATCTTTTGTCCTGGGTTCCTCTTGGCTACACAAGTGTCTGGTCCTCGCTCTTGATCTTCAAAATATCCTTTTGATTAGTACCTATCATATATTGCTATATCCTACATGAGATGATTAGTATCACATACATTGCATTTCCATTGCATTTTTCATTGCATTTCCATTTGCATCCATAAAATCCATATACATTTACATATTCATTTCCATTTGCATACACTATAAGCATAAATAAAATCATACATTGCATTCATTTATCTACTATCTATCATTGCATTTTACATTGCATATTCATATACCATTATCATGTGCATATCACATCATCAAAGAAAACATGTGCATCTCATACATATCTAATCCATACATCTAAGCATCTAGGAAACATCTCATAAAATATGAACATCAACATTAAAGTAATATATAAACAAGTACAACGATATCAAAGAGATGATCTCATATATATATCTTGATTAGATCAATGTCATGTACAAAAGAATGGTGCTACTTGAGCACAATATCAAAAAATGGGCTGCAATATATGATATAAAAAATGAGCTAACTTTGCCCATCGCCACCTAGAGGAGGTGATGGTGGTGGTCCCTATGGTGGTGCCTGTTATGGTGGTCCTTGAGGAGGAGGCATCAGTCTCTATGGAGGTGGCATCAGTCACTACGAAGGTGCCTGTGGTGGTGGTCCCTGTGGTGCTCCAGCGTACTCAAAAAATGGAGGTACCTACTCAGATAAATCTGGAACAACACCCACGTATGCTACATAGTAATAGGCTTCCTAAGTAGACTCATATCTCATCTCCAGCTGTGACCTTGCTAGCTCCTCTCGAAGCTCTCAGATCTCCTGATCCCTGTCTGCCACCCGCATCTCCTGGATGATGACCCATGTGTGGAAGTTATCCCTCTCCTACTGTACCTATCTCACCCTCTCTCAGCTCTTCCTAAGAGCCTCCTGAACCTATGCTAGCTATACTGGCCCCTTTGTGGCTTGATCTAACATATCAGTATCCTCATGTACCTGTGCCTCCTTGTCAGGAGGCGGTTGCTAAGAGGAATCTCCTATCCTCTGTCTAGTGGACCTCTGATGGGTCCCACTACTCCCTGCACCTACATCTGACCCCATAGTCCTCGAGGGGATGTCTATCTACACTATCATGGGCCTCAATACTCTCTGCCTAGGTCATTGTAATGGTACCTACTACTGTTGCTGCTATCCCTGTGGCTACTGTACAGGCTACTGCTGTGCAGGCTGCTATTGCGTGGGCTGCTGCTGTGCGGGCTACTGCTCCGTAGGCTACTGCTATGCATGATTTCCCATCCCAGTAGGATCTATGAATCTAGGGAAGGGATGTGCCAGGAAATAATCTCTATATGCAGGTTTCATCCCTACATTTGTGACATCCACCATGTAATCCCATCAAGTCGGAGGTACTTGTGCCTTGATAGTGCACCTCCCCTAGTCTAGTCTGGGCTGCTAGCCCTTCTTCGTCTCATCGATGAAGTGAGCATATGTGGCATACTCCTATGAGCGGTCCTATGGCCTCCCAAACTATCTCATGATGCATGTGAGCAATAATCACTTAATGATAAAAATAGTGCACCCAATCAGTGGATGCGAGATGAACATGTGTGTTATCTCTCTTCGAGCATCGTCCCATGGCTCTGTGGCTAACCAAGGTCTCCACACAACTGCCGCCATATTGTCTAGCTATCCCCGCCATTGGTCGGTCTTGTCCAGTGCTGGCTAAGTCATAGGACTAGCGTATCTATAGATATAAGGCTCAAGAGCCTGTCATGTATCATGGTATATCAGCTTGCAAATAGGGAGGTGCTTCCAAGCCCAAATCTATAAAATGAAAACTCTAGCCACCATAGTCTTTGCACTTCGATACATGACCTTGTGCATCTCATGATACATCTATGCAAGCATGCACTTGCCCCATTTGAATCTAGCCATTGGCCTATCCAGCATCCTTTACAGCATGTGACCCCTGCTGCACTCCAATCTGTGCTAGCCCCGATCTGGAACCAAGTAGCAGCTCAAGAAGATGGCCAAGACAACTGCTTATCTATGAGACCCACCATACTTGCTGATCAGGTCCTCCCATGAGATGGCTTGGCCCATCACTAAATCATCTCTAAATATGGCCCTCAATGCCAGTGTGCCTGCTCTCAGCTATACATTGTACTTGACTTGAGCACCATGGAAGGGTATCCGCAATATCTTGTATATGTCCTCGGGAGTGACTATCATCTCCCCCATCAACAAATGAAAAGTGTTCATCTTTGAATGGAAATTCTCAACCAGTGTGCCTAGAAGATCATGATTTACCTAAATGTTGGGTATATCATGCAAGTATGACAATCCTAGTCCCTCAATATGAGCACTCTCAGCCTTGGTCAACCTCTAGACTAGTGTGATGATGACAGGGTGGTGTGACCAAAAAATGACATCTAGGAAGTCAACCTGCAAAGCAAGTGACGACATTGGATCAATATCTCAATATGATGGTTTCAAAGCAACAAAAAGAAAATGAGGCTACACATTTATCCTAAACAGGACTCTAGAATTCTTTAATTGGCTAATTTTATGCAAAATTGGGAGAAGACTCAAAACACTATAGTAGCATCCCGCATGAGGAAACTGTTCCCTCACGCGAGATAGGACCTCTTCTTGCGTGAGATAGAGAAATTTTGCATGACATACACTTTCACTTCGCGTGAGATTTCAGTCAGACCTTGGGTGAGGAAGCCCTGACCCATGTGAGGAAACCATTTCCTCATGCGAGGGGCAACTGAGGCCAGCCTGAGGAAACTATTTCCTTGCATGAGAGTTTAAGAACTAGACTCTAAAACATGCTAAATCTAGCCTAAATCACCTAATAAAGTGTTAAAAATTGAAATGCAGGATGGTTTATCGACTACTCATGGGTGGGTAATACTCTAGTGGTCGGCTGTGGCATCAGGAGCACTCAAATCGATGTGTATGCACTGGAACACTCTCCATTCTCTCTTAGAGCTCTTAGAATCGCTAGAAGACAAAGTGAATAATGATTTGAAAATGACCCCTCCGGGCCTTATATGGCTTTTTGACCTAATTTTCAAAGTGCTTCATTTTGCGTGAAAATTGCACCTTTGCTAAATCGACTTCTCTAAATCCATTTTTGGGATCAAAATTGAAATTTGACATCTCTAGATAGCTCAAAATCATGTTTTAAATTCTGGGATCCTTTGGGATTGAATGCTTGTGCAGTCAGCCTTCTGGCGTCATTTTCCTACCAGATTCTCATCTCCTCATCATTTTCTTGAGATCTTCATCTTTTTTATCTAAAGTCAGCTCTAGTAAAATTTGGTCAACCATGGTCAAACTTGGTCAACAGGACCTCCACATCATTCCAAATTGCTTATGTAGCTTCTTAAATCTAGTTTGATTGCTTCTACTCCGCAACCTCTTGTTGTCAATCATCCTTCTGATATGTCATCATTTGATTTCACTCCCGAGGGGGTAGGATGATTGCATCATTTGAATCTTGTCAAACTAGTTTCACATCAATCTGATGTGAATCAAAGTCCTGACTGCTTGGGGCATCTCATCTCTAGGGGCATCTTCATGCCTCGCATCTGGTCATTTGGTTATCTATCTTTTTAGGTATCTGAGCAATCTAACTCAGATCCTCAGGAATCAAGCTTCATTCTGGAGATGGTTCTTGAAATCTCATTAGGTATTGGGGCAATCTAACCCTAATTCTTGAAAGTCAAGCTTCGTTCTAGAGATGGCTCTTGAAATCTCTTTTAGACCATTATCTAGGCAATCTAACTCGGGTCTTAGAGGGCTAACCTTTGTATTGGGGCAATCTAACCCTAATTCTGGAGATTAGTCCTAAGTCTACATCTATCATCATTTGATCAATGGGCATTGGGGCAATCTAACCCCGATTCTAGTCTCCTCTCAAATCGTCATTAGACCGTTGTCTTTGCAATCTAACTTAGACTTTGGAGAATCATGCCTCATTTTGGAGGTGGTTCTATAATTCAATCTATTTTGCTGTCTTGGCATTCTAACCTCGACTTCCAAGGGTTAAGCTCCATTCTGGGGACAATCTTGAAACCTCATCTGTCACATCAGACTATTCTTTGAATCAACGTGCTACTCACACATCAATTCAAAGATGGACAAATGTAATACCCCAAAATTGGCACCTTATAATTTCAATCAATTTTGGTTCGTTTCTTTGATTTTTCATCATTAAAGTCCTATTTTACTAAGAAATTTTCTCTCTCCTACCTGAATTTATTTGACTTGGTGTCAATTGCAAAAAACCCTAAATTGCATTAATCTTACACTATAATTAATTCCTTAGTATTCAACTTTATTAGCTAAATAATCCCTATCATAAATTAATTTAATTCTAAAGTCCTAAGTGCTTTAAATTAAATTAAACCCACCCCATTTGGCTAATACACATAAAAAGGAATTAATATTACTTGGTTATTTGAATGGATTATCTTATTTGGATTTAATAATTCAAAATATTCGGAGGGTCACCCATATGTGGTAATAATTCATTCTTTTAATTAAGTAATTCCTCAATATTTGTCTCAATTGGGAATGAAGAGTCAATTGTTTCATTTCAAGAAACTCTTCATTCCTTCTTTGGGCTTGTCTATATTATGAACCTTCTCCTTCATTCAAAAAAGAGGCAATTTTAGAGCACATAAACTATAGAGAAATTTCATCTCAATTCTTTCATATTTTTCAAAGCTCTTATTGCACAATTAGCTTAATTATCATTTAGTGTAATTGCACTTTCATAGTAGAGTAATTTTCTTATTTTTATTAGCTTAATTTGCACATTTCTTTCAATCTCTTAGATTAAAATTTGCATCTTCATTCTTAGATTAATTACATTCTTATGTTAGATTAATTGTACTTTGCTCATCTTTCAAGATTTCAAATCCTCTATATTAGCTTGGTCTTTTGGTTGTTGGCTCTTGTTCTGAGAGTAATTCAAACACCCCAGTTAATTAGGAGGCAATAGGTTGAATCAATAGAATATTATGAATTGAGTAATCCATACTCCTCTTCATGATTCAATGATTTAACAATGACTATGTTGTGTATATGGCTGGATTAGAGGTCCACTTTTAGCTATAGACACTATGTTATTGCTATTTCCCTTTTGACCATTATTGGTATCCATATTTCTTCTGGTGTATTTCACATTTCTTCTAGAATTATGATTCCTCATATTGTTTATTCTACAATATCTCGCTGTGTGACCCATGTTATTACAAATATGAAAAACTATAACATTGTTTCCATATCTAGGTCCTGACTGACTAATTTGTGATTTGCAATTTCTTGGAAATATGTCCAAATTTGTTGCATCTATAACATATAACTCCATTTCTTATATTATTTGATACTCCAATAGGTCTTTTATCTGCAAGGTTAGTATTTCTAAACATTCTACTATTTTTTTTATATTAGATCTAGGTTTCTTACAATCAATAGCTCTATGTCCAAAACCATGACAATTATAACAATAACTAGGGATATGTTTGAATTGCTTACCTGTACAATCTCTTTTCATGTGTCCAAATGAATTGCATGAAAAACATTTACCTTTGAATTCACTTCACATTTCTTTAGGTGATCCATCTTTCTTAGGTTGATTAGGTACATCTTTAGATTGGTTAGACTCAATTTTATTCTTCTTCTTCTTCTTCTTCTTTGCTTTTAGGTTGTTGAATTTCTGAATCTGATTCTTTACATTCTTCAATCTTCTCTGAGAATTTTTCTTCAAAATATCCAAGACCAGTTTTATCATAAGAAGGTTTCTGATAATAACTTTGTTCATCAATATTTTCACTATTAGAATACAGTTTCTCAAGATGTTGTTTGGATTGAGTTATTTCTCCTTTCACAATTGTATTATATTTCTCAAGTTCAACATACTGCAACTTTTTAGTCTCAAATTCAAATGTTACTTTGGTAAGTTTAGATCTCAGATATGCATTTTCAGACTTTAGATTTGATTCAACTTTGTTGTTATTATCATTCAGGCTTAACTTTAGGTCTACAATCTTTAGTTCATGCTTTAGGATCTCATTCTCCTTTTTGAATTTTGAAACTTCATCACTATCCTTTATTTGACTTGTAGGTTCTTTCTTTGATTTTAGATCTTCTATCTTGTCTTTTAGTTTCTCAATGTAGTCTTTTGCATTATTATATTTTCCTTTAGAGTATCTATTTCCTCAATAAGAATATCAATCTATTCAAGAGCTTCATCTAGGTTTTTCTATAATTGATCCATATCCATAGAGATCTTACTCAAGTTGTTAGGTCTTCTTCGAGTAATTGTGCTTTGATACAATCGTTAGAAATAGGAAATATTGAGAGGGGGGGGGGGTGAATTAGTATTTCACAAACTTTTAATTTTTCCCACTTATGGATATATGAAATGTAACTTATAACTTTCATAAGAAAATAAACTAAATAAACTGAATAATAAGCACAACCATAAAATTAAAAAAATCATAACACCATGTTTGTTCTCGAGGAAACCCTAGCCAAGGGAAAACCCCAGTGGGGATGATACCCACAAATGATCCACTAATCAAAAGTATCTGGTTAGAGATATTGACCCTGTTAGGAGTCTATTACATCCATAGAGTGTCTTTGTCCTTGTTAGAGGACTTAGGCCTTATTAGAAGCCTCAACCCTATTAGGAGTTGGTATTACAAAAACATGAATGTATGCAAGATGAGGTCATTTCCCAAACATGCAATATACAATGATAATATTTAATACAAAAGGTAGAATACAAAAACCTTTTATTACTACTGAATATCTTCAATATTTTGATCTAGCTTTGTAGTCTCTTTGCACTGATCTGATCATATATTAGATTTCATATATTACATATATATACATCAATACCATACTTTCTATAACTTCACATTACATACATTAATTTCTTTCTCACAACTTCACACTACATTTTACTTGCCTATATACAAACTATTACAAAATAACCTTCCTGTTGGCTTACAATTATTTACACAGTTCCCAAAACATAAAATCACTTCTTTCTATATTAGGGTTAACATCTAGGATGTCATCCCTAATTATTCAAGTCAAAAAAAAATAATCCCTTAACTCAATGTAATCAATTTCTGATCGCTGCTACGTTCTGGTCGGCTTGACACTGTCT
Source organism: Chamaecyparis obtusa (assembly GCA_027943335.1). NCBI lineage: Eukaryota > Viridiplantae > Streptophyta > Pinopsida > Cupressales > Cupressaceae > Chamaecyparis > Chamaecyparis obtusa. The sequence continues at coordinate 23,511 of BSBK01000804.1, read as the reverse complement.
CTGTAAAACATTGATATATTTTTCTGTACATGTTGTACAATCTTGCGCTCTTAGTTGTAGGTTTAATCTACCTTGTATAATTTGTGTTCAAGTGCACATGGACTGAAAGTACTTCTATGAACTTTGCTGATGAAATTAGTCTTTGTGTAGATAGATAAACACTATTATACTTAGACAATTTTCATAAGTTCTCTTCCAAAAATTCTTCCTTAGATCATGTTGTCTTAACACTGAATATATGTTTCCATAATGAAAACATCATAATATCTCACTCAGCCAAGTTTCCAACACCATGCACCCTTTTCACAAGAAAAATTCCACCCTAGGGTATCAACCATCCATTCAATGATCCTTCTTGTAGAAATAATCTGTTAGTAGACATTAATACAAATACTCCATGAACCAATCCAAAAGAAACAATAACCACATAAACCATCCATTAATATACATCTTCTTATGACCCTTATTTGGTCAATTAGGACAACTTGACACAATAGACAAAATCATTACATATTTTGGCTTTTCATGCCTTATTACATTAAATTAAGTCACATATGAATTTGATTACATTATCCATGCCACAATGACTTTGATAAACATGTTTCAGTTCTATTATATTAAATAATTCAAACAAACATGTTTGATTAATTGAAAAAAAATAAGTTTTGAAGTACAAAGGTATGCACACAATGAACACATATGATTGAATTTAAAGCTTCATATATATCAAAATGAACAATAATCGTGTATATTTCCAAAAATGGCATACATGCCAAATCAATAATAGAGTTACAAAAATATGACATCTTTTATGCCAACGTTCATATATACAAAACAAATATCAAATATATATAAATGTTATTTAATGACCACAACTAGATCTATATATCTCTATCAATATCAATGATTATGATGGATCATCAAAATTGAGCCTCTTCGAAGTAGTACGTGGCTCGCTGGGTGTCTACACAAGAATAATTCAAATGCTAAATCAGATATCTTATATCCAAATACTATAAAAATAACTAAATATTGGATTGTAATTTGTTGATAGTTGAATTTTTTATTAGCTCATTTCTTTCTTCTGCACTTGGGCAGTATAGTAATGCTCATGGGATCCTTTGTGGGTGAGAAATCCTAACAAAATGGAGAGGTAGAGGATTTGTGGGTAGTCATGAAGGGGGATATAAGAGGTAAAACAAAATTAGTACAAGTTAATAACATATATGTCAACAAACAATACAAAACTAAAAATGCATGGACCAAAAAACAAATGCATACTAGAGCCTCATACGGATCTCCTATGCTAGTAGGAGGCACAACCACTGATGAATCAGTTAGGATATTTTACTATATGGTAAGTGTTAAAATATGTTACAGTCATAAAGAGAGGAATTAGGGCTTTGTAACAAACATAAAACAAATCTAGAAAACAAGTTGACAAGAGGGTTTAAACTGAGAATACATGAATACCTCTTTCCTCTTTTATGTTGGACCTCCTCTTCGATGACCAAGACTCTTAACAAAATGGAATGGTGAAGAATCTATAGGAAGTCGTAGAGGGAGATATAATAGTTAAAATATAATAATTAACACAAGTTAATAACCCAAAGTTGATGACAAACACTACAAAAGTAAAAATGCATGTGCTCATATCTAAATCCATATGTACTCTTAGGAGTAATTGTCATTGATGAGGCCTCTATGATGTACCATTTCCTATATGAAAATCATAACATATATCATAGTAATACAGGAAGGATTTCCATAACATATATCATAGTAATATAGGAAGGATTTCTAGTAGATTTTGAACAAACAAGAATGCAATTGAAAGTGAATATAAAAATGTTACCTCTTCTTGCTCCTTAATATTAGCGACATCTAGTGCATTCATTAATTTTGTAAAACCCAATCGTTTCTATATATAGAACAAATAAGACAAGTGCATTCATTAGTATTACATGTACATGTTTAATCATAATAAATTTCAATAAATAAACTTATATTTTACTAAATTACCTTTTGTACTTTAGGTGTCCTTGAGGTTTTTTTTTCATTTTGATGTCTTGGAGCCAAGTGGGGTACCCTTGCAGCAACAAAATTAACATAAAAGAAATGAATATGTTAACAATGGGTTCAATTAAAATTATAAACAAGAGGTGTGAAAAATATGATACCACAAAGCTCTCTAGGCTAAAGTCAATAGCATAAAGTGTCACATCATCAACTTCGGACATATGAACCCTTGATAAGACCTATAAAAAATAAAATAAATATACATATTAAGAAAATATATCTTGACACCAAGAAATTATTCTATTTTTTTATGAAATTTAAAAAGTATACCTCAGGTGTTGAAGCTACCCATGCACGTCTAGTCAAATGAACACTTTGTGGTGTGCTCGTAGTATCACCCACTACACCCTGTGATGCATATTATTCATACATCAATTTAATTTTTTCTTTAAATAAAAACTTGCTTACTTTTATAAGATTTAGGTGATTAATTAATAATATGTCAAAACACAAATAAACATACCCACGTCTGCCTCCTAGAAAATACCATTGTCAATAGGTCATTTCTGATGGCCACATCCTTAGCACCGAATGCTTGACATATACTCCCACAATGTGTACACAAATGAGATGTTGAACCATCCTTATTCATGTCGGTATCTACCCCGACACATATACCCTGATAGCTGGGGCACATATGCTCAATGGGCAGGACTGAGCTAAATGGAGCATCTAATGATGATGGAGGTGGTGAAGGTGTTGATCCACCCTCTTCCTTGACCAATTGTGTGCCATTCTCAATAATGACATATTTCAATGATGTAGCTTCCTAAAGGGTCTGTAAATACATATACTCCTTCACTACTATCGGGGCCGCAACATGAACTATTGGGTTTTTAGCTAGATGCCTCCTATGCCTTGACTCTACCACCCTATGAGCCCTAGCTCTATCCTACAAAGAGCCTCTCCCTCTACCCTGAAACTTTTGGATGTCAAAGTAATTCAACTTCTTGCCGAGGATAAACTCACAATATATCTTTCTCAGAAAATATAAAGGAACCTCCCAATTATTATAGGGTGCTTGGTCAAAGACCATATACCACCTCTCCCAAAATAAAACTCTGATCCTATTATGAATACACACCAATGTATGGGAAACTGATTCATAGTTACTTCTAGGGAGTTACTAATAATATGATCAGTGAAAAGATAGCATATTCCATCTTTAAGTATCCTCTTTTTTTTTCACTTGATCATATGACAACCCATTGGCATAAAATGCATGACATTTATCTCTCCATGAACCCCATGCTATAACCTCTCTAGACACCTCATTCACACTATTGACCATTCTTTCTAAGGAAGTGGTGAGGGATGAGTGGTGCTCAAAACTAGAGGACCTCAACCTATTAACCAATATAAATATTTGGGCACTTTTTTGTTGAAGGAAATTGATAAGGTCTCATTGTACAGATGAAGTAGAGGGTTTGGATTTGTGTTTGGCTATGGGTTTGGGTTTGGTGGTGGATTTTGGTTTTGCTGGGGGTTTTATTGTTGTGGGGCTGCATTTTGAGGGTTCTCTTATTTCTCATTTGCAACATTATCAAGGTTTTCCTATGTTTGAAGAGGTCTTTTCTATCTCTTTCGTGGTTGGGGATTATTTTCTGAATCTAACATTAAATTAATTAAAAAAACATAAATCACTTCAACAAACCCTACATAAGTTAAAATTGAAACAAAAATAATTAAAAAAAAGACAAATTCTTACCTATTCGATGGTGTGACATGCTTGCAAAATGATCAATATGGAAAAAAAATCCAATAACAACAAGAACCCTCCTGAGTTTAGGCATTTTCCCTTCCTCTTCTCTCCTTCAAACTCATTTTTGGCATGAACAAATAACATTCAAACATGGGTTCTTAAAAAAAATTTATGACAGTTAAAACATGATTGGGTTTTGCAAAACTTAAGTTTTTTTTTTTTTTGTCTTAGCAAAGGCTTGGCTTTGCCAAGCCTAGTTTTTTCAAACTTTGAATAATCAGATCATGTTATGAATTTTTTTGGTTTTTTTAGGAGGTGGCCACTTTTTTGTACACCATCTTGGTACACTTACCCATGTATCTTGCTTGAATGTATTTGTATTTTGACTTTGAATCTTGGAAAGAGAAAAATAATTAAGAATTCCTTTCATAAATGCATAGATCTGTGAATACTCCACAAAGATCCTCAATAATGATTGAACCTTGTCTTGAAGAATGAATGGTTGAATGAATGTAGATGGAAAAAGGATCTTCTTGCTTACTTGATTGAAGTTTCCTGTCCTTGGCCATCCTAGGATAAAATATTTATACAATGGAGAAAATTTCCTTCAAAGATTCTTTGGATTCTTGATAAATTCTTGAAATCTTGATCTTGAATGCTTGGATGTGAAATTGTAGGAGAGCTCTTGAAATCTTGATCATGGTTACCAAAATGAGGAGAGATAGATTATTTTTATGTCTCTTGTTGAACATATAGAATACAAAGAGGAGAGGGGTGAATCAATATTCGCTTGAGACTCTTAATTTTTTAAAATAATTATCCACATAACATAATTAAACTTTCTCAAAGAAAAGAGTAGTAACCAAATAACATAACACCAAATTTTCTATCATGGAAACCCAAGATGAGAAAAACCATAGGGAGGGTTAATTCTTAAGTATTAAGTAACTGGTTACAAAATACATAGGTGGCTCATTGTCAGGAGGACTCACTACTAGTGGGGCTCACTACCTAAGATACAAAACCTACTATAATAGCTGAGATGAAGGATACTACCGAAATGTAGAATATAAAATTGAACTGTTACAATTGAATTTGTATATGCACGTAATACAGTTCTTGCTAAAGTGTATAGTTCTATACAATTACTAGATTACACATATATCAGTTCACTATATACATCAATAGATCATTATTATATATCATATATCATCTATATCATCATTGTCATCTATTATGTGTTGATGTTTCTTCCTTTGTATACATAAGATATGTATCCTTTCATGTAAGCTTAGATTGAAGATGCAATCATGTGAGGGCATTGCCCAAAAGATCATAGATTTCAATAATGTCAAAATATATCTCATCCTATACCAAATAGGACTTTACCAAAATATCAGTATACCATGATATAGACCCAAACATGTATTAGTACTACTGCTACTGCTAACACCATTGTCAAACTCAAGGATAGGTCAGAGATAAGAGTCTCAAACCAAACAATGACATCAATGACAACAATCAACAATCATTATCTTTGTCATTGATGGAAATTTTTTTTTTTAGAAAGCCAAAACTGCAAAAATTTCAAACTCCCCCTAAGAGGAATATCCTTTTTTTTGTCATTTTTCAAAAACATTTCTTTTTCTATCTGTTAGTCTCCCTTTTGACATCAATGAAAACGGGTAATACCTCAAAATCTATGTAGCTAGTTAAAAATTTAAAAAACTCAAAAACTTCAATATGCACCTAATGCACCATTGTATAATGAATTCTCAAGTTTATGGAGTTTAGTAGACCACATACCCATTTTATTGTTCCATTATTTAATTGCATCAGTCATAAGATGTGCATGAACATGAATAGAAACAAGTAAGGCTTCTCCATCTACAATAAAGCTAGGGTCAGATAGACTAGCTTGTTGTATCTCCAGGACAACATGATTCATCAATATGATATAATCTACATAAATATTTCATAAGGGCAGAATTATAGTTTCCCTTTTTTTTTGCAATTGAAAATACTTTTTGTGCAATTCCTCAATTGAGGATCTCCCGGTACTAGTCAAATCTTCAAAAATGTTGAAAGTGAGATGTTCCTGCCAGATGGATAACTCAATAGACTCAATTTATATTTAGTTCATAGTTGTGGCATTCGGCCAGTGAAGACTATACACATACAAAGAATTACCTTCCTCAAGAAGGTCTTGTCATTTTTGAATAAGTTGATGAAGATTGGAAAAGGCATTTGTACATCTAGCTTTTAGTTCTTGCAAAAGATTATCCTTTACAACTTCCTCTTTCTAATGAACCTTCTCATCCATAGATGCAAATAAATCCTTGACCACATTAATAAGTGATTTTCACTTCTCTTTGACACTACTAGATTGATCTATGTTACATTCTGGCACAATTCTTTGAAGAGAAGAAATGGTCTCTTCAATTAGGTTATCTTTTTTCTTCTAAATCCTTAAACAAGTCATTTTTTGCCAAAGCCTTAATGGATTCATTAGTTTGAAATTTCTAGAATGGGTTGATCTTCTCAAAATCAATAATCAACTTAGAAGTAGTGACAAGCTAGAACATGAGTGGTGAAGCAAGTAAGTTCCTCAAAGTGTCATCAAAATCTAGATACTAGTGAAGTTACTTTCTATCTCTTCTCTTTTCTCTACTGTCCCTTTTACTAGTTCTTTTCCTTTTTCTTTCTCAATGTTCAGTACATGCTTATTGGATTCCACTCCTTTTGCAATAGTTTCTTCTTCTTTTCAAAGGTCCTCTTCTCCCTTTTCCTCATTCTCTTCTTCCACTTTAGTCCTCTCTTCTTCTCTTTCCTATTCTTTCTCAATTTCCTCTTCTACTTGTTCTTCTTCAAAAGATGGTCCTACTAGAATATAAATTTTGTTCGGAGAGCATGTCAGTTCTATTTTTGGAGGATTCAGATCTAGAGTGTAGAATTATACATCATTGTATTCTAAAAGAAGATTTGTAACACTTTTAGTATTTAAATCTTTATGTGACAATGTGAGGAAATAGATAATGAACTAGACCCATCACCAGACAACATTCCAAGTTTACCAACTGTTATACACTGAATTTGCACCTCTGATCTCAAGCTCTCTTGGTCTTGATAATCCAATATAACATGGGAATCATCTCAAGGTTGTGGGACCTTTTGCTAACCGAGATGAGACCTCCAGATTCTAGGCTGGTTCCTCTTGGATAGTCACCCTGATTTTCTCTTAACAGGAAAGTAAACTTTTGAGGGAAAGGGATAGAAGGAGTGCATGAAAGGGAAATGACAGGAAGCAAATCTATCTACTAGGTGATGCACCAAAACTAGGGTATGAATTGTAGTATGAAGGATGAAACTAGTACACAATCCTAGGTCTAGGAGATTACAACTCAATGAATAGGCCTGCATAAGTATTTTATAGAGGGGTCTACAGTAAAGAAATACTATGCAGGGAAAAAGGAATTTCTCAAGACAACAGTACTCCTAAAGAGTCAGACATAGACTACAACTTGTAGACAAACATTCATCTCTACAATTGGGTATATGAATGAGACAGATTGCCAGGGGTGGAAGTATGCCCACAAAAGCATTCAAATCAGATCATTCACCAGTGTACACATTAATTGCAGAAAGAAAGAGGAATCAAGAAAAACCTAAGAGTTACTAAAAACATACATATACTGAATTCAATAAGAGGTAATCCAGACAAGCAAGCATGGGGACAACAAGAATGTCACAGAATACTTTGCAATGTTTGAATTCATCAATGAGAATCTACAGGATGTGGAAAGCCAAAGGGGCAAAAAGAAATGCCACAGATAGCTTCCCAAGAAAGAGGGGCTTTCTATTTTACAAACATGTGAATTCTAAGCACTACAGGCTCCAAAAAAGAATATATACATCCCCTACACGCAGGCAGGAATCAAAATATCTCCTCAGGGTTACATAAATCTGCAATAGAATAATCACCCCTAAAACCAGTCACTTCTGATCATAAATGTTTCTCTAAAAATATCTCAACAGATTAGATATCTTTTTCTTTGCATGCCCATCTTTGTACCGCAATCAACCTACAGATAAACTACCTAGATTTATCACTCTTTTCTGCACAAAGTCATGCCATGAATGCACACTAGTACCTTGCCAAGACAAAAAATGACCCCTGACGGCCGCCCAGACCTCCTCATCATCTTCCCTTAACTGTGCATGCCCTAGTGACATAAATTTCTTGAGCTACCCGTGCCTAGAACATTCACCTTGGAAGAGGGTCCATGAAAATAGGCTACACTGCTTTGACAAAGCAATGGTCGCATGATCGCATGAGTTGAAAGGCCTGCATACGATCATGCGACAAGCTTTTGAAAATTTGCCTCCACCCTTCGAAAATGTCAACGGTCGCATGATTACATGAGCCGAAAGGCCTTCATGAGATCATGCAACAAGCTTTTTGAAAATTTTCCCTGCCACCACATAAGCATCGCTCGGGACCCGCAAGACAACACACTTGTCAAACCCTGCCACATGGCCCAATAGGAGTTGACCACATGGCTGGACCCACGACCACACTGCTTTGAAAAAGTTAGCGGTCACATGATCGCATGAGCTTGAAAGGCTTCACGTGATCATGCGACAAGCCTTGAGAATCTATCGCCATTGCCACGTAAGACATCTGGGCCCACAAGACCGCACTACAAGATTAACCCTGGCTTACCTCGAGTTCATTTCTTCCTAGTCACCAAGTCGCGTGAACTTTTCCTTAACCTCGGGTCCATTCAGTGACCACGCAAAACATGTTAACCGTGCAACTGTGCAAAGCTTTACCAACCCTGAGCCCAGAACCACTACATGTCATCCCTCTATTTGTTCCAGCCAGTACATCAGCAAACACCTCGGCACCTTCCTGACATGGGCCTGCTCAAATTTTAGATTCCCATCTAACAGCAGGTGCAAGATCACATGGCCCCCGAATATTCTTTGAGATCTTGCACCAGCCGCTCATCTTATTAAGCTGTAGCTCCACTAACAAGAAGGCCCACCAAAATCCTTGCTGACAGTTGATGGTTTCTCATATGATCACATGCAGCTAGGAAGGCCTATGCGATCATGTGACCAACTGCATGATGCTAACTGCTGAACCACAAACTGCCACCATTGAAACCATTGATGGTTTGTCACATGGTCACATGGGCTCGAAAGAGCCCATGCGATCATGCAACCAACCGTAGGATGTTAGCCAATAACCGAACACGTCACCTTGCTGTTTGCTGACTACTTGGATGAGCTCATAGTGCCGCATCAATGGTATTCGTATGATCTCATGGGATCAGAAGATCCCATTTGATCATGTGATAGCCGTCAGATCTTTTCTACACTGGCATGGCCTTGAGGAACTGGGACCCGCCGGAGTTGCGCACTTAGGGTTGAAAACATAGAGGGTTTTTGAGCGAAGGTCAAAAACACACAAAATTTTTAGAGCAGAGGTCGAAAAGACACCGAGCTTTCAGACCAAAAGGGTAGAAACATCTTGAGCCTTCATAGAGAAGGTCGAAAACACACTGAGTTTTTGACACTTGAGTAGTTCTTTGGAAAAAATAGGACCGTGGCCAAAAATGAATGATAGGGAAATTTTGGGCAACATTTTGGTGACCTTTGCAGGATGTCAGCCTGCTAGACATTGGACTAGTTGTCTTGACAATCCATTGAGCATAGGAGTCACTACAGAGCACAAAAACTTGGACAAAGACAAAATTGAATTAGCAAGACAAACTGTGCACAGGTACTTCTTGGAAAACAGGGAAAAACTAAACTAGAAAGCTGGAAGAAAGCAGGAAAAATATTTACAAGAATTTACAAGGACCTACAGAGAGGGATTAACCTCAAAGAAAGGCTTCAAGTGGAAACCATTCACTAAGATTGGCAGGGCAGCTCCTTCAAGGGTTGAAAGCTGAAAAGCGTTAGATCCTCTACACTCTGTTATAACAAATGGTCCACCCCAAAAGGAATCAAACTTTGTGTACTTGCTAGGTTTTGACCTGAACTCATCCCATTTGAGAACTACATCTCCAACCTTGAAGTTTCTGACCTTGGATCTTTTATCAAAGCTTCTCTTTGTTTGACTATGATGGAATGCCATATCTTGCATTGATTTATCTCTGATCTCTTCTAGCTCCATCAACTGGGCATATCTGGTTTGCATAGGATCACTTTCTTCAAACAAGGCATACTGAGTGGCCAAGTCCAAAGCTGGTAATTCAGTTGAAATAGATAACTTAGCCTCTCTACCATACACCAACATGTATGGGGAATTACCAATGATTTTCTTTGGATTAATTCTATCTAACCACAAGGCAGATCTCAATTTAGTATGCCATTCCCTCTGACTGTCTTGCAGGGTCTTTTTGATTATTCTAATCAGATTCTTATTTGTTGATTCTACCAAACCATTCCCCTAAGGATAGTAATTGGAACTTGTATTCAGATAGATTCCCTTCTTGACTGCCCACTCTGAGATTTTGAGGCCTATAAATGCTAATGCATTGTCTCAAACTATAGAATCTGGAATGCCAAATCTATGAATGATGTCATCATAAAAACTTAAAATAGCACTCTCATTAGCTTCTTTTAAAGCAACTGCCTCTATCCACCTAGTGAAATAATTGGTTGTAGTGATTATCCACTTGTGTCCTACACTAGATGGAGGGTTAATCATGCCAATGAAATCTATACCCCACTTCATGAAGGGCTGCTCTGTTTTGACTGGTTGTAGGGGTAGAGTTGCAAATCTTTCTTTCCCTGCAAAAATAGGACATTTGATGCATCTTCTAACATAATCATGACTATCTTTGAAGATATATGGCCAATAGTATCTAGCCCTCATGATCTTAAAATTCGTAGTCCTAGGAGAGAAATGGCCACCAGAAGCTCCATCATGAAACTCAAATAAGACATCTGCAACCCTTTCTAAATCTATGCATCTTAGAAGGACACCATTGTGATCCTTTCTGAAAAGAATTTCATCTATCAGCACAAAAGGAACAGATTGTAGCCTATAATACCTCCTTTTTGCTGAATCTAGGCCTGCAGGATATTGTCCTATCTTCAAATAATTGATCATATTAGGCAACCAGCTAGTTGCCCTGGCTTGCTCTCTTGTAGAATGCACCACCAGAGATGCATCTATGTATTCCAATTTCTTTGAACTTCCGTCTTCTCCCAGATGCTCACAAAGACCTCTTCCTCTAACTAGCTTGGTAGTCTGAATATCTATGTCATATTCCATCACCTTAGTGATCCAACAGCTCTTTTTTCATTTAGGTCCTTAGAAAGAAAAAATTATTTGACACTTGGATGAGTAACCATCAAATGCACCTTGGTATGGGTCAACAAATGTCTGAATTTTTTGAGGCTCTTTACCACAGCAAGAACATGTTTTTCTACAAAAGAGTATCTTTGTTCATACTCTTCTAAACCCTTGCTAAAGAAAGCAATAGGCTGCTCCAATCCTTTAGCATTTTCTTGAGTCAATATCACAGATATAGCATCATGACCCCCATAAGCATAAAGGATAAAATCCTTACTAAAATTCAGGTTTAGGAGAGCAGGAGCTTCTGTTAAGGCTTCTTTAATAGCTTGGAAGTTAACTTTTCCTTCTTTAGTCCAACTGAAGGCTGAACCTTTCCTCAACATGGCTGTCAAAGGCTTGAGTAACTTTGCAATGTTAGGCAAGAATCTCCTAACAAAGTTAATCTTTCCTATGAAAGATTGGAGACCTTTCTTGTGATGTGGTAATGGTATTTCTAAGATGGCTGCAATTCTCTCAGGGTCCACTGTAATTCCTTCTTTGGATACTACATATCCCAATAGTTTTCCTTCATGAATTGAAAATACACATTTCTTGGGATTAAGGGATATCCCAAATTCTCTGCATCTTTCAAAAATCCACCTCAAATGTCTGATGTGGTCTACTACATGCTTTGAGTAGATAGTTATGTCATCTAGGTAGACTAGCACAAACTTGTACATGAGGCCCTTAAAGGCCATGTCCATTGCTTTTTGAAATGTAGCACCTGCATTTGACAAACCAAAGGGCATCTTCTGATATGCCATGGTTCCCCACTTGGTTGTAAATGCATTCTTATATTGATCCTCTTCTTTCACTAAGATTTGATTGTATCCTGAATAGCCATCCAACAATGAGAATCTCTCAGATCTAGAGACACATTGCAGAATTTGTTCCATAGAGGGTAGTGGATGGCGGTCTTTTAATGAGGCTCCATTCAAATCCTTGAAATCAACACATAACCTCAGCTCCCAATTCTTCTTCCTGACAGGAACAAGGTTGGAAACCCAACTAGTATGTTTGATGGGGTAGATGATGCCACTTTCTATCAGTTTGAGTACTTCCTTATGCATAAGTGGTTCAAGCTTGGGATTAACAGGCCTTTTCTTTTGCCTTACTGGTTTAGCATTAGGCTCCAATTCAATAGTGTGCTGAGCAAGGGTAGGATCAAAACCCTTGAGGTCTTCATACCCCCATGCAAAAACATCACTGAATTCTTTGAATAATTTAGTGTAAGCTTTCTTTTCTAAATTAGTGTTTACTTTTCCAAATTGTAGGCTCTTACTTGGTTCCAACTCTAATTTAGCACAATGTTCCTGTTGGACTACCAGGCTAGCTTTATTTTTCTTGACTTCATCATCCTTGTTGAAGATAGTCTCTAAGGTGACAAGACCTTTAGGCATCTTGTTGGATCTAAGTTGTATCACTTGATCACCATAGTTCTGTGATAACCTCTTTTGATTGTGCCTTGAAAAGACATCTTCTTCAAACAAGAACTGCAGAATTTGTTCATCATTGTCGAACACTTGCCAACTAATATTATTATCTAGAATTGAAGGTCTAACAATAATCTTGATGTGTTGCTGATCTGTTTCTTTTGAAATGCTATTGGGGATGTTAAACTGAGATCCAATAGCAGCTAACCTATTGGCATTTTGATTTAATTTTCTAGGGATAGCAATGATATTGAAAGCATGGAAATATTCAATTGCATCCCAAAATCTATGTTTGTATGCTTTCATGACATCATTTTTGGTTGCACTCATCCCTCTTACTTGGCTGACAACAAGTTCACTGTCACCATATACTTTTAACACTTTAAGCCCTCTTTTTCTAGCCCATTCTAGTCCATTAACCAAACTTTCATACTCTGCAGTGTTGCTAGTGTAGGAAAAACCGAATCTAAAGGTAGTGTAATAACTTTCTCCTTTTGGGGACACCAGCATAGCACCTCCACCAGAACCATGTCTACTTCTAGCCCCATCAAAAAATAGTTCCCAGACCTGACTATCCCGATTATCCGAATCAGTGTATTCTTTGAGAAGGCTTGGTTCTATGGCTCCACTTTCTTGAATCAGATAACTCCCCAAACCAAAATCCCAAACAAGACTCTCTTGGATCTATGAGGTTCTTTCATCTAGGAGAATATCAGGGATAGTCTCTATTTTGGTGCTTGCTTCACTAATGGTTGGGAAATCATTGTCATCAAATATAGGACAATTAGTATTGATGGAATTGGATGCATATGGCTCTATATGATGTATTGCTAAGGATTATAATTTAATGGTGACTTTGGTACCATACCTTGTATGAAAGAGCATGTGAGACCAGTCGGAAGAAAGATAACCTCCTATCTTGGCTGTGAACTCTCTTGAGAGACATATGGAAAACAATGTAGGGAGATCTATGATATATATGTCAAGCAGAATGGAAAAATTAGGACTAGCATGGAGAATTAGACTGGTATCCTTGGCCACACCTATAGTACTGATTGAGGATCCATCAAGTTGTGTAACCTTCTTTTGGAAGGGTTCATATTTAAGTCCTAATTGATCAACCACTTCCTTGGGCATTACAGTGCTAGTAGCTCCACTATCTACCATACAATTATGCACTAAAGATTTCCCAATAATCAAAGATATGTAAAAGGAAGGTGGCTTTAAATTCCTACCTTGCATGGTATTGGCCTTGGAGTTGCTAGTTGGAGTCTCCTTTTCTTGATCAGTGTTGACCAACACTAGTTTTGCAGTTTCTTTTGCAGGTTGAGGATTTGTGGTCTCTCTCATGGCCTTCTCCAAAATTTTAGGCTGTCCTCAAATAGACAAAGAGTCCCACATAGACATGGTGACATTCACCTTCTTCATGTTGTCTACAATATTATAAGGTGCCACAGTGTGTACTCTTTGTTGTGTTTTTACTATGATGGGTTCTGCCTCCTTTGGAACTTGGCCTTCTTTGCTTGTGACGACAGGGGCCTCCTTGGATGTGATAGGGGCAACTTGTTGCAGTGGCTCTATAGATGTAGTGGCCCTAGTACCCGAATCTTCTCTCTCCATGTCTTGGGCTCTTCTCTTTGCTCTTGTGTAGGCAACAAAAGTAGCTTCATCATTGACTCCATTGAAATCTGGTTGCTCCCAATTGAAAAGTGCAGTCTCATTCTCTTGTGTTTCTTGTTGAGGAGTTGTCCCACTAGAAGGAGCTTCTGCTTGAGCTTGTGAAGCATTTTGAACCATTAGTGCTTGGTTCATCCATCCATTAGAACATGTAGCCTGATTGTGAGGCTGATTGCAAGGGAAACACCATTCATTATCCGTGGCCATATTGTTTTGACTAGGAACCATATCCCTGATTGGATTTGTGGAATTAAGAGGTACAGGGTTATATGGTTGGAATGGTCTTTGACTAAAATTTTGTCTCTACCCTTGATAGCCTCCTTGGTATGGTGGCCTATTTTGTTGATAAGGCTGTCCTTGATTTTGGTATTGCTGATTAGGACTTTGGCCTTGTGATTGGAAGGGTGGCCTGATGCCTTGGTTTTGTTTCTTCAAGTTTGTGACCTCTTTGGTTAGAGTCTGCAACAAGTTTTCCATTTCCTGTATACTAGTTTGCTGACTACTCTTCACTTCTTGCAACCCTTGGGAGAAATTTGTTGTAGCATGTTCCTAACCACTGGTACTAGCTTGAGGTGCTGATATTGTGGGAATAGGTGTAAATGGGGGTACTTGTGCAGGTGCAATGGGCTGAAGACTAGGGAAGATAGGCATGGGAGGTCTTCTCTGTATCATGCCTACCTGGATCAAACAATTTTCAACCTTGACAGTAGTGTCAAAGGCTTGGGGTAAAGTGGTACCACCCATAGACTGGATCATGACAGAAATTTGTTTATTTGGACTTTGCAAGTAGTATAGGAAGGCATGGTCAGCTGATGGCCTTACAGAGACTGGGATTCTGTTCCATGTTTTAAGGAATCTACTATTATAATCTGTCATTTGCTCTTGAGGGTCTCTCTTTATAGTTGTTAATTGCTCAACCAGAGACAAATTATCTGATTTATCCTCAAAATGCTTTCTTAATGTATCCCCTAATTCATCCCATGAAATAATAGAACCAATAGTTAAAGTTCTAAACCACTCTAGAGCCTTACCTTTCAGAGATGCTGCTAATAATTTGGTGGCCACATCTTCTTGAGTAATGTTGTGTATGCTGCAAATGGTGGTCACATCTCTTATGTGTTCAAAGGCTGTAGTCTGTCCCTCCCCTGTGAAATTAGGTATACTCTTTAATGCCACCAAGGGCACATCATGATGCACTGCAAAATCTAATGGGCTCCCCTGATTGAAAGGTGCAAAGGCAAAATTTCTAGCCATTGTAGGAGGTGTAACCTGAAGATTAACAACTATATGAGTTGTATTTGCTAGATTTGGATCTTCTTCTTCTTCTAGATCTCTGGTCAGAGATCTGCCTCTTCTTCTAAAATGAAAGAGGAAAGGTCTCCTCTCTGAAGTATCAGGAGGTGTAGATTGGACTCTTCTTGTAGGAGATTCTCTTTGAGTTGACCTACCTTTGTAGCTTCTTTTCAAGGGCAACTCTGAAAATTTGGTATGCTTTGAGCTTCTAGTCTCGATCTTTCTCATAAACCTTAAGCAAGGTTAGCCTGAATCTTTGAAACCAGTGGAGTCGCCAGATATACTTGATAGAACAACCTCTAAAGGTCTGTATTATGCAATCTGCATATCAGAGATGACACAATTTTTAATAGATGAACTTCTTTACTATCCCACTGGGCGTGCCAGAAATGTTATACACTGAATTTGCACCTCTGATCTCAAGCTCTCTTGGTCTTGATAATCTAGTATAACATGGGAATCATCTCAAGGTTGTGGGACCTTTTGGTAACTGAGATGACACCTCCAGATTCTAGGCTGGTTCCTCTTGGATAGTCACCTTGATTTTCTCTTAACAGAAAAGTAAACTTTCGAGGGAAAGGGATAGAAGGAGTGCATGAAAGGGAAATGATAGGAAGCAAATCTATCTACTAGGTGATGCACCGAAACTAGGGTATGAATTACAGTATGAAGGATGAAACCAGTACACAATCCTAGGTCTAGGAGATTACAACTCAATGAATAGGCCTGCATAAGTATTTTATAGAGGGGTCTGCAGTAAAGGAATACTATGCAGGGAAAAAGGAATTTCTCAAGATAGCAGTACTCCTAAAGAGTCAGACATAGACTACAACCTGTAGACAAACATTCATCTCTGCAATTGGGTATATGAATGAGATAGATTGCCAGGGGTGGAAGTATGCCCACAAAAGCATTCGAATTAGATCATTCACTAGTGTACACATTAATTGCAGAAAGAAAGAGGAATCAAGAAAAACCTAAGAGTTACTGAAAACATACATATACGGAATTCAATAAGAGGTATTCCAAACAAGAAAGCATGGGGACAACAAGAATGTCACAGAATACTTTGCAATGTTTGAATTCATTAATGAGAATCTATAGGATGTGGAAAGCCAAAGGGGCAAAAAGAAATGCCACAGATAACTTCCCAAGAAAGAGGGGCTTTCTATTTTACAAACATGTGAATTCTGAGCACTACAGGCTCCAAAAAAGAATATATACATCCCCTGCATGCAAGCAAGAATCAAAATATCTCCTCAGGGTTACATAAATCTGCAATAGAATAATCACCCCTAAAACTAGTCACTTCTGATCATAAATGTTTCTCTAAAAATATCTCAACAGATCAGATATCTTTTTCTTTGCGTGCCCATCTCTGTACCGCAATCAACCTGTAGATAAACAACCTAGATTTGTCACTCTTTTCTACACAAAGTCATGCCATGAATGCACACTGGTACCTTGCCAAGATAAAAAATGACCCCTGATGGCCACCCAGACCTCCTCATCATCTTCCCTTAACTGCGCATGCCCTAGCGACATAAATTTCTTGAGCTACCCGTGCCTGCAACATTCACCTTGGAAGAGGGTCCGTGAAAATAGGCTACACCACTTTGACAAAGCAATGGTCGCATGATCACATGAGCTAAAAGGCCTTCATGCGATCATGCGATAAGCTTTTGAAAATTTTCCTCCGCCTTTCAAAAATGTCAACGGTTGCATGATCGCATGAGCCGAAAGGCCTTCATGCGATCATGTGACAAGCTTTTTGAAAATTTTCCCTACCGCCACATAAGCATCACTCGGGACTTGCAAGACATCACACTTGTCAAACCCTACCACACGGCCCAACAGGAGCTGACCACACGGCTGGACCCAGGACCACACCGCTTTGAAAAAGTTAGTGGTTGCATGATTGCATGAGCCTGAAAGGCTTCACGTGATCATGCAACAAGCCTTGATAATCTATCACCGTTGCCACATAAGACATCTGGGCCTGCAAGACCGCACTGCAAGATTAACCCTGGCTTACCTCGAGTTCATTTCTTCCTAGTCGCCAAGTCGTGTGAACTTTTCCTTAACCCTGGGTCCATTCAACGACCATGCGAAACATGTTAACCATGCAACCACACAAAGCTTTACCAACCTCGAGCCCAGAACCACCACATGTCATCCCTCTATTCATTCTGGCTAGTACATCAGCAAACACCTCGGCACCTTCCTGACACGGACCCACTCAAATTTTAGATTCCCATCTAACGGCAGGCGGAAGATCACATGGCCCCCAAATATTCTTTGAGATCTTGTGCCAGCCGCTCATCTTATTAAGTCGTAGCTCCACTGACAAGTGGGCCCACCAAAATCCTTGCCGATAGTTGATGGTTTGTCATATGATCGCATGCAGCTAGGAAGGCCTATGCGATCATGCGACCAACTGCATGATGCTAATTGTTGAACCGCAAACTGCCACCAATGAAACTATTGACGGTTTGTCACATGGTCACATGGGCTCGAAAGAGCCCACACAATCATGCGACCAACCGTAGGATGTTAGCTGATAACCGAACACGTCACCTCGCTATTTGCTGACTGCTTGGATGAGCTTGCGGTGCCACATCAATGGTTGTCATATGATCTCATGGGATCAAAAGATCCCATGTGATCATGCGAGAGCCATCAGATCTTTTCTGCATTGGCACAACCTTGAGGAACTGGGACTTGCCTGGTTAGAGTTGCGCACTTAGGGTCGAAAACACAGAGGATTTTCGAGCGAAGGTCAAAAACACAGAATTTTCAGAGCGAAGGTCGAAAACACACCGAGCTTTCAGACCAAAAGGGAAAAAATATCTTGAGCCTTCATAGAGAAGGTCGAAAACACACTGGGTTTTCGACACTTGAGCAGTTCTTTGGAAAAAATAGGACCGTGGCAAAAAATGAACGACAGGGAAATTTTGGGCAACACCAACCATGCTAGTAATCTCACTAATGATAGCTTCTTTCATATGTTTTATAACATCTTTCTTCTCTATAAGAATATGTTCTCTTTTCTTTGGTATTCCTACCTCTGATGTATTGATTGCCACAAAACTTTCTATATCTTCCCTTCTTACAAGTTTGGAAACAACAACAATGGCTACATTAACAATAGCTTTATCTATTTTCTTAGTGTTTGCATGAATTATATTTAGACCTATCCAAAGAGTATCTGAAATATCTTTCTTGAAATTGTCTATGTTAGCATCTAATCTAGCACAATACTGTACAAAGCTTGGGAGAAAATAATATGGAAAGCTTGGGAGAAAATAATATAGGAGAAAATTAAGGAGAAAAGCTAGGAGAAAATTAAAGAGAAAATAATATGTGATGTCCCCATTTTGAAATAGAAATTAATATTTTATAAAATAATAAAAGAAAATTTAATAAATAAAATGATATAATATAATCTATTATTAAAATAATAAAATAATATATAAGCATACTAATATATTATTAATATAAAACATTATTAAAATAATAATAAAAATATGATATATAAATATAATATATTGATGAATCAATATAATATATTAATAAATTATTAAATATAATAAATAATAAATCACATTGTGAGTATAATCTATTATTATTTATAATATATTACATATAGTAATATAAATAAACAAAATAACATAATATATCCAAAAGACATGATATTTGGAAAAAAAAGGTTATAAGAAAATAATGAGAGGAAAAAAGAAAGGACACCAAGAAATAATATGGAAAGCTTGAGAGAAATATAATATAGGAGAAAATTAAGGAGAAAATGAAGGAGAAAAGATAGGAGAAAATAAAGGAGGAAATGTAGGAGGAACTCAAGGGAGGAAAAATAATACAAAGAGAGTGAAAGATAAATGAATTTCAATGAAAATTCAATATTGTGGCATGTCATTTAAAATACAGATTAATTATTTATTGAATATTATATATATCTATATATGAACATATTTTCAAGTTATATGGTATTTAGATATAGATTATATATCAATGAATTAGTTTTTAATTAAATTATATATATATTTAAGATGAATTAAAATACACACACACACACACACATATATGTATATATATATGTATATATATATGTATATAATATATATATATGTATATATTATATATATGTATATATGTATATACATATATACATATATACAATATATATATATATATATATATATAATATGTATATATATATATACATATATATGTATATATATACATATATATATATATATATGTATATATATATGTGTGTTTGTGTGTGTATATACATATTATTATATACATGTATATATATATATATATGTATATATATATGTGTGTTTGTGTGTGTATATACATATTATATATAATACATATATATATATACATATAGATATATACATATATATATATACATATACATATATATATATATATATATACATATATACATACATATACATATATACATATATAGATATATATATGTATGTATATATATATATATATATACATACATACATACATTATATATATGTATATATATGTATATATGTATATATATATATATATGTATATATGTATATATGTATATATATCTATATATGTATATGTATATATATCTATATATGTATATGTTATGTATATGTATATGTATATGTATATGTATATGTATATGTATATGTATATGTAAATGTATATATATATATATATATATATATATATATATATATATATATATATATATATATATATACTATATATATATATATATAATATACAGATATACATATATATTGGTAACATTTATGATTTACATTTGACATTCCTTATGTAGATATGAAATCAATGTTATACAATTATTGATAATTAATTTTATATTCATTTTTCCTCTAGTAGTCGTACATATGAATCTTATATTCATCATGAGCTACATAGAGATCAAAGTACCTGGCAATTCAAGGTTGATATAGTCCCGTTGCCCATTTGTGATTAATGGCGATTCAAGGTTGGTATAGCTCATTGCCTATTTGTGATTAATGGCAATACAAGGTTGGTATAACCAGGTTGTTGATTTGTGATTAATGGCAATTTGAGGTTGGTATAGCCCCGTTGCCTATTTGTGATTAATGGCTATTCAAGGTTGGTATAGCCCCGTTGCCTATTTGAGATGGATGAGAATTCAAGGTTGATATAACCCCCATTGCCAATCTATAATTGATGGCAATTTGAGATTGGTATAGTCCCATTGCCAAAGATGAGATTGTTATAATTTGATAGGCAATATATATACTGATACCAGTCATATGCACATGCGTAGACTTGGAATGCATTTATTGCTTCCAAGAGGTACTTATGGGTAGTGTTCTATGGGATGACATGTCGATAGCCTGGTTGCTTAGAGTGGGATCTTATATCCCTCAAGCCGAGAATCAAGAATTCTATGAAGCCCGACCTAGAGGCAGCCTTAAGAACCAAATTCCCCCCCTTACTAACTTAAGGTAGAGTATGAGTCATATAAATATTGTATAATATCTTGTACTAATATCAGTTTTGCAAGAAATATAAGGAAAATAAGAAGGAACATTATATAGCCAATATTACTCATTAAGGTTATATATTATTTGGTTGTTTAATACTATATAAAATATTAAAGATAAATAATAATCAAAATATAATATATCATTAAATAATAATAGGTTATAATATTAAATATGATATATCAAAATATAAACTAGCAAGAAAATTAATTATAAATAAACATATCTATTATTGATGAAATGTGAATATTTCATCTATGATTAAGAAATAGTCTCTTCTATAATTGAAGAAACGGTCTCTTAAATTAGGTTATCTTTTTTCTTCTAAATCCTTAAACAAGTCATTTTTGGCCAAAGCCCTTAATGGATTCACTGGTCTAAAATTTCTAGAATGGGTTGATCTTCTCAAAATCAATAATCAACTTAGAAGCAGTGACAAGCCAGAACATGAGTGGTGAAGCAAGTAGTTCCTCAAAGTGTCATCAAAATCTATACTAGTGAAGTTACTTTCTATCTCTTTTATTTTCTCTACTGTCCCTTTTACTAGTTCTTTCCTTTTTGTTTCTCAATGTTTATTACACACTTATTGGATTCCACTTCTTTTGCAAAAGTTTCTTCTTTTCAAAGTTCATCTTCCCCTTTTCCTCCTTCTCTTCTTCCACTTTAGTCCTCTCTTCTTCTCTTTCACCTTCTTTCTCAATTTCCTCTTCTTCTACTTGTTCTTCTTCTTCAAAAGATGGTCCTACCAGAATATAAATTTTGTTTGGAGAGCATGTGAGTTCTATTTTTGGAGGATTCAGATCTAGAGTGTTGAATTCTACATCATTGTATTCTGACAGAAGATTTGTAACATTTTTATTAGCCAAATCTTTATGTGACGACATGGGGGTAATAGATAATGAACTAGAACCCATCACCAGACAACATTCCAAGTTTACCAACCATGCTAGTAATCTCACTAATGATAGCTTCTTTCATATGTTTTATAACATCTTTCTTCTCTATAAGAATATTGTTCTCTTTCTTTATTATTCCTACCTTGATGTATCCATTGCCACAAAACTTGCTATATCTTCCCTTCTTACAAGACCTATCCAAAGAGTATTTGAAATATCTTTCTTGAAATTATCTATGCTACCATCTAATCTAGCACAATACTATACAAAAGCTTGGGAGAAAATAATATAGGAGAAAATTAAGGAGAAAATAATATGTGATGTCCCCATTTTGAAATAGAAATTAATATTTTATAAAATAATAAAAGAAAATTTAATAAATAAAATAAAATAATATAATCTATTATTAAAATAATAAAATAATATATAAGCTACTAATATATTATTAATATAAAACATTATTAAATAATAATAAAAATGTGATATATAAATATAATATATAATATATATTGATGAATCAATATAATAATATTAATAAATTATTAAATATAATAAATAATAAATAAGCAATCACATTATGAGTATAATCTATTATTATTTATAATATATTATTCATATAGTAATATAAATAAACAAAATACCATAATATAACCCAAAAGACATGATTTTTGGAAAAAAAAAAAGGTATACAGAAAACAATCATAGGAAAAAAAAAGAAAGGACACCAAGAATAATATGGAAAGCTTGAGAGAAAATAATATAGGAAAAAATTAAGGAGAAAAGCTAGGAGAAAATGAAGGAGAAAAGATAGGAGAAAATAAAGGAGGAAATGTAGGAGGAACTCAAGGGAGAAAAAATAATATAAGCGAGAGTGAAAGATAAAAGAATTTAAATGAAAATTTAATATTGTGGTATGTCATTTAAAATACAAATTAATTATTTATTGAATATTATATATATCTATATATGAACATATTTTCAAGTTATATGGTGTTTAGATATATATTATATATATAAATGAATTAGTTTCAATTAAATTAAATATATATATATATATATATATATATATATATATTTATATATATATATATATATATATATTAATATATATATATTTTTGTAACATTTCTGATTTATATTAATGAATATACTATTTTGACATTCCTTATGTAGATAATGAAATTGATATTATACAATTATTGATAATTAATTTCATATTCATTTTCCCTCTAGTAGCCGTACATATGAATCTTATATTCATCATGAGCTACATAGAGATCAAAGTAATAGCAATTCGAGGTTGATATAGTCCCGTTGCCCATTTGTGATTAATGGCAATTCGAGGTTGGTATAGCCTCATTGCCTATTGTTATTAATGGCAATTTGAGGTTGGTATAACCCTGTTGTCTATTTGTGATTAATGGAAATTTGAGGTTGGTATAGCCATGTTGCCTATTTGCAATTAATGGCAATTCGAGGTTGGTATAGCCCCCTTGCCTATTGAGATGGATGGCAA